>CAXIVR010000004.1:11467069-12152069 GCA_964035755.1 Teleogryllus oceanicus | reverse complement strand
TAGATGGATAGATGGAGTAGATAGATGAGATAGATAGATAGATGGATGAAGATAGATGAGTAGATGAGATAGATAGATGGATGGAGTAGATGGAGTGAGATAGATAGATGAGATAGATAGATAGATAGATGGAGTAGATAGATGAGTAGATAGATAGATAGATGAGATGATAGATGATAGATGAGATAGATGGTAGATAGATGAATGTAGATGATAGATGGATAGATAGATAGATGGATAGATAGATAGATAGATGGTAGATGAGATGGATAGATGGATAGATGATGGATGAGATGATAGATAGAATAGATGGAGTAGATGGATAGATGAATAGATATAGATGGAGTAGATAGATGTAATAATAGATAGAGATAGATGGATAGAATAGATAGATGAATAGATAGTAGATAGATAGATAGATGAGATAGATGAGATAGATAGATAGATAGATGGATAGATAGATGATAGATGGATAGATAGATAGATAGATAATAGATAGATAGATGATAATGGATAAGATAGATAGAGTAGATAAAAAAAGATGAAGAAAGATAAAAAAGATAGATAAATAAATAAATAAATAAATAAATAAATAAAAAAAATATTAAATAAATGGAAAATAAAATTTTTAAAGAGATATTGGAATGAGGACCACAAGTTCGAACTAAAATACAAATTAATGGGGGAAACATTTCGAAAGGGCGGAAAAGAAACCAAGTGCGAGTTTGCAACACGAAAAATCCCTGCATTTTAGGCATGCGATAAGTTAGACATGCGTATTATCTTTCGTCAGCTCCCAGCTAATATACAGAATATATTGTGGAATTATATGCCAGATGCGTCTGAGGATTTGGTGGAACGGCTGAACCGATTCGACCAAACATTTATATATCATATACTAGTAGTATATGGCTCAGGGTAGGGATCACATAATTATGAAAACGTGCACAGAATCCACTTCTCCCCGTAGCACGTCGCACAGTTTTTGACTGTTTTTGACGTAAAATAAATATATAAATTTAGTATAGAAAGTAACGAAATCACCTTCAATGGGACCCGAATGGAAAAGCAGATAAACAGAATCAAGGCAAGCGAGTAGACGAAGGAGAAGATAGGAGAAAACAGTATTCAGACACACGGATCGAAAGAAACGCGAACAGTCAGCGGGAAAATGGCAAAAGAGGGAGGAGTTATGCACGGAAATTTAAAGAAAACAAGCGGGAGGAGCATGTTGAAATCAACACCTTTATGCAGGAAAACTAAATGAGTTCGAACTACAGTCGACCCCGGTTATAGTAAACCGTCAGTTATAGTGAACTTAAATCACTGGTCCCGTTTCAATTACATTACAAATAAGCATAAAAAGATTCGGTTATAGTGAACTCAAAGGTCTTCATCGAAGAAATCTCTCCTAAGGAGATGGTAATGGACCCGGAACCGGGACTTGATGATCTCATGCCACCAAGTTTCTCTGCGGAAACAAAGGCAGTGTCCTGCTTGACAATGAACTGCGAGACAGTGGACAATGCAGAACAAGTATGGAGAGAACACCAACTGCGGAGGGTCTACAGAAATTACTAGTGTAAAATGTACGAAGCAAACAATTGAAAATAATTGATTTTTTAAAGGACATAAAGATATTGAAATTTTCAGTCCGTGTTGTTAATGTATTTTGCTGCATCTCTATATAAATAATATCAATAACTGTGGAGAAATTCTATTTAATTTTATCATCGGATATAGTGAACCAAAAATGCTAGTCCCCAGTTCACTATAACCGGACTCGACAATATTCATTCATTACTTACATACTATAAGCAAATAACTAATATAATAACTAAATATAATAACTTATACGTAATGTCCGTGTTAGGTATGTTCTCCTCCCGCGTTCATAGTTCTTGATTTTACTTCCAGTGGGCACACGAGTGTTTGTATTATTTCTGCATTGAGGCTACTGCCGGAAGTAGAATTCATACAACACAAATACGAAGTAGGTTTGAAAAACACGATGATCGCACTCCAGCATTTTGCAAACAAGCACTATTGTTTGGACTCGTTTTACAATAGTTCATTTCATGATCTTAATTGTCATTGCTCCTTCTAGTGGTGATAACAAAATAAAATTATTTTATTTCGAAAATTTCCCTACCCTGGTACACATTGCAATAAAGGAAGATCAGTAATTGTTCAAAAATGTGTTCTCTCCTAAAGTGAAATTCATATTAGCATTTTCACTTCTTTAAGAGATACACAATAATTATTATTTCAAAATGTGAAGACCGTTTTGGTTTTAGTTAAGACACATTTATTACAGTCAATCTCAATTTACAAGGAATATAATGAAGTATAAAGACAATATACAAGGGAAGCAAAACAGAGCGGTCTTGTTTCACATCCGCAGAACCACTTGTGTTTGTTGCAAAAATCATTTTTGATTGAATTCTTTTTACTGATTTTTCAATTTGAATCAAAATTTGAAGACTTGGAGTAGGCCTTCCGAGTCTCTTTAATTTCCAGTTTTACCTCAAGAGGGCGTGAACCGAAAGGAGTTTTTGTTCAATTTTGCACTGTATTCATTGTCGTCTGTCAGAAAAGTAAATATTGAACACCAATGCAGAAAATTGTTAGAGATTCTTACTTGCTTTACCGGAAGCAACAGAAACAACACTTAAACAACAAAATATCTATCGCACACTTCTCGAATTCATAACTCACGACGAAGCTTCAGAAATTACTGGCGGAAGAAGATTGCACACACGGTGCAAAAGAAGAGGGAGAGTAAAGGGATTTCTTCCACAACGGCCAACTTTACTCAAAACAAACTGCACTTTTCAAATACACATTTTCATTCAAACCTAACCTCGAATAAAAATGATTTCGCCAAACATAAATAACGACTTTAATACCGTGAAGAATTGAATGAAATTGCGGACTTACAATATCACATGAAATTCATAAAACTAAGTTGCAGCTTGTGTCACAGTGTCAGACGAAAATTGGTATTCGGTGTACGGAATGACGAAAATCGGTATTCCCCTCAGACCCTTCACCTACTGGTTGCGCAACCCAAGGCCCTGTGTTGAAGCGTGGAACCAAGAGTAAACTCAGTAATAGATCCAAGAGTGTGACCTGGTGCAATACCTGGGAGAGCACCGGACGCCGGAGAGAGCGCTAGTCGGGCGCTTTTTGGTTTCAAAATGATTTCATGTACATCGACATTGCCACAGTCTAATATATATCAGAATGTGAATTTCTAGTTACATCGTGTTACTGTGATACTGCAGCAATACCATGAATATTGAAGGGAGTGAAGACTGAGAATTTCCTTTTGGGATGTTATGAGTTGGAGCGTTGCTCGAGGAAGGCCGACCTCCATGAAGCAGTTGAGCTTAGGCCCAACTTAGGCGTAACCCGTCTCGCCCCCTTGATGTACAGCCACTCGAGGTTCACCCAAGGCACTAGCTTAGAATGCAGAGTAATTGCAGAAATTTCTGCGAAGTTCAGGAGTGCTACTGGAGAGCAATACAGACCAGTCCTTGCTTAACATAACATTGATTTATCTACATAAATTCATTCCACAAATGTGTACTTCTTTAAACTCTACCTTCAAATGTTATGATGGTCATTTCCTGAACCTTAGCTTTTGATTATACCAGGGGGTGAAAAGCTTTTAAGAATTAAACTGAAAATTTCAGTCTTTCTTTTAAAACAAGACTATTGTTTTACACTAAAAACATTTCAAATTGTTGAAGAATTTCAGTACATTATTATTTCCTGAAATTTTTTGGGGGGAAATTATTTCATTTAATAAAAGATGAATAAGATTTTAAAATACTTTACTAGGTTTCACTGAAATTACTTTTACAAACATGGGAAAATTTGTGCTTTTTTTAACAAGTTTTTCCCAAACTAGCAATCACAGTGTCACCTCAGTCACACACACTCTCACAAACTTGAATACGTAAAAGGCAGATATTTATGACACAGTATGGCAGTATTATTTTTACAGCTGTTAAACAATGATAAAACGATAGGAAGATTGTCAAGTAGCTTACAAATAAATTTGGTAAACTTTATCATGAAAGATGCAACATATTACAAATAACAATATACAAACAAATGATAAAATTAATAAGAAATAAGATGCCACTTTTTAGAAGCAAATGACAAACATTTAGGTGATATCAATGTCTTTAAATGTATCTCCCTTCCATCCAACAACAATACAATAATGTTGAAACAACTGAACAAGAAGCTCTTGTTCATCCAAGAATTCTATTCGCTCTATTCTCTGTCGGTCTGCTGCAGGCAGCATACCATATATCTGAACCATATCCCAAGCTTTGGCACCATCCCATCCACTTTGAAGAAATCTGTAATTGAAGGTGCATATTAATTTTCATGATGAAATAAAAAAGAATGATTGCCCACATACAAATATGACTCCAAGCTCAATTAATAACAAAATTATTGGGTGTGATTCAAACAATATAACATCAATAAAATCAAGAAACTAAGATTAAAACATTAGAAATTTACAAAACGATACATTAATCATCAACTACCTGTCTTTTTGGGTATCCAAGCTTTTAGATGCATCAACACTTGCTAAAAGACATCCTCTAGCTCGCAGATTTTGCAACATTACGTCACCAAATTTGTCACCCATGTTAACCTGTAAAGAAAGTGTCATATAATTTACACATACCAGGTCTCTTCTCCCGTAACGAACATGAAGAAATCGGCTCACTTCCGCGAGAACAGGTCGAACAACATTACGTTACTGCGAGCGCAATTGCGCCGTATTTATACCCTCGAACTTTTAAGGCGAGTTTACGATTCGCTACCAATTTCATGGCGACGCTCCAACCTTCGATCCACGCGAAGTAACTTAATAACAAAATATCCTTGAGCCAACTCAACGCATTTATGCATTTAAAAAAATCAAAACGCCATTTTCAATTAAACTACGAAACAATATCATCCTCATTCTTGCTCCTCGTTCATCGACCTCGCGACGACGGATATTATCTTAAAAGGTTTCAATAAAAGTTGGACTTTTATGGTCTGGCTACCACTGCTCTCTGCCACTTGTTTTTTATTAAGGCTACAGGTATTTTAAAATTAAAATTCATTCCGTTCCGGATGAACCAAAGATTGGGAGAGGATACCAATTGTGGGAGAAGAAATTTATTTTTTTATGGGGGAGGGCTGTTGCTTATTTTTATTGATTGGGTGAGTGGTTGCTCTTTTTTTATTTTCATTTTTGCTGTAAGAGAGAATGGTGTGGTGTTGTGGAATAAGATAAGTAATTTTATTATGGTTTGGAAAATTCGGATCTATGCCATTTTTGCAGCAGCTTTCTCTAGTCTGGCAGAAAACAAAGAAAAACTTTGAAGCCCCTTATTGAGAAAATTTGGGATATGTTCCAAAGATTTCACACAAAATATCCCCCAAAATTAAAAAAAATCTGTTTCAAATTCACAGAATTTGCATGTAGCCAGATCGTTCACACATATCTATTTTGAAAAAAATCCTGTGAACAGTTTATGAGCTAAAGTTGTCTACAGAAGGATGGACAAGAAAATGGATATACAGACAAGTTTTATTCATAATCTTTTTCATTATCAGGGATACTTCATTTGTGAATTTCTGTCAAAATATCAATTTTTTTGTACCATTATATAATTTCTTTTAAAGGCGATACCAAGTATAACAATCTTGAGTGCCTATTTGCAAAATAAATAAATAAATAAATAAAATAAAAAAAGTTTTAAAGAAATAAAATAAAATGTAGATTCCAGAAAAAAGTACTTTCGAAATATTAATGAATATCAAACCAAATTCCCACACAAAATCCCGCTTCATGAACTGCTATTTTTAAAATTATATGGTCAGCATTCGAAATATTTGCAGGGTTATTTGGAAAATTATGTATCTATCTGGAATCTATGTAGTGGCTTCAAAATAATGTTCATTAGAAATTTTGATATTTCATTTTTATATCATTTAAGTAAGTAGATCATTTCTACACAATCATTTGAGTTGATCATTTTGCAAGTAGCAGAAATGTCCTAACTATCACTCTCGTACATTTGGAAGCACCAACAGAAACCAAGATGCCTGGGGTAGTAGATTCTCAGGGGGCTCTTATTTTAAACAAAATCCCTCCTCCTCAATAAATAAACAGAATTTATTTTTCCATGCAACAGAAATAACTTAGCAGTAATTTGAATTTGAAACAAATAAGTTTGTTATTTGTATTGAAAGAAAAAAAATGGAACCTGGTACAAATTGCCCTAGCTCCCCCTTTTGCGCACCACTGAATACATTATGGTATAAATTTCTTTATTCACATTCAATAATAAGTCTAATGGTGGTGACCATATTACTCATGTAAACTACAGAAATCCAAATGTAATGCTCTTCACAAAAATATTGATATTATCTTGACAAAAATTACAATCTAAACTTTTTATTGAGAAAGCAACACACACAAATGGCTTATTTACTCACCTGTTCATAATTAATAAAAAAAGAAGATTTAAAAGTTTTTGCCAACCAAGTAAGAAGACGCTGTACTTGAATGGTTTCAATATAAATAAGTACACACTCTGCAATAAACAGAGTTGGTAGGTCAAATTTTATTTCTGCTTCTACTAGTTTCGTTTCCACTTCTGCAATATTACGCAAATCTACACCTACAATGTGGTAGTTTGCAGCATGCAAATCAGTTGAACTAAGTCTTACTTCTCCATCTGAAAAGGTAAGGTAACACTTAGTAATTTGCATTCAATAAGACAAGTGTGGAATTGTGGAATAAGTATAAATGTATAACTTGAATCAACATTTAAATTTAAGTGAAGGTTTTTGGTCTTAGAATACTAATGTTATAAAATTATTTATCATGATACTGTTGTGGCAAAAAACAAAAACAAAACAAAACAAAAACTTAAAACAAAGGAAATTTAAGATTTGAACGAAAAACTTAGAAGGTTTTGAAACAAGTTTTCCCCCAAATGACTTCTGAAGCAACTCTTTTGAAGTTCAATATATGCAGTATTAATTTGGTTATGCATATAACATTACTGATAAAAGCAATAACCAATTTTTCCAATAAAAAATATTAAATACTAACACTACAAATTTAACCTTGAAAGTGATATACTATATGATCCTGAATCTTTAGCGTTTTCCTGTACCTTTCCCAAAACATTTACTCTCCCAAAACAAGTAATACCTTTTGGTCATTTAAGGGATTTTGGAACAGGAGTACTCCATAAATAGGAAAACATTTGAACATGAAGTAAAGGAAGGACTAGCAACCTTCAGCATGAATTTTGTCTAGTAAGATCTTATTTCTTTTGATGAAGTAGCATTTCCTTGATGTAACATTTGGAAAATCCAATTCCACAAAGTTGACAATGTTCGACCAGAATCCTTGAGCCGCCAGTATAAAGTGTCAAAACCAGAGCCCAAATTCACAATTTGACAATTCTCTCCAACCTTCTGGGAATAAAAAAGGCCATTGTTCACTTATTTAATTTAAAACATTGATAAGGATATTATAAATGACAGAATTGCACCATTAGGTTCATTCTATATTACTGACTAAATAAATATAAAATGGTACAAACAATTACCTCCATAAACTGGTCAATGAACATTCCTACTCCTTTGGTTCTGGCATAATATCCCCGATTTATCTCTGGAGTTTTGCGTTCATACTTAGGGACAAATAAAGATATATAAGGATCATCCCAATAGCCTAAATGTACAGCACAACGTTTACAAAGACTAGCGTCGTCGTTAGTAGCTTGAACAGCTTCATTCCCTGCCATCTACGATAGAATGTTTATCACAACTTTTGGCACAAACTAATACCACTCAAAAGACAACACCTAAATTTATGTCAGTGGCTTTACGCTCCGATCACCAAAACTTGCACAACCTGGGCAAAATCTTCAGTAATCATGCTTGGCAGTACTGAAAACAAGCGAAGATTCACTCACATCTTAACCAATACTATTGAAGCGTAACGTTACCATGGTGACAGCGCGCTGTTGCCATCTTCACTAAACTTAATAAAAGAAATCTGGGGCTTTATATTGGATAATGTAAATCTGAAATTTGCGGCAAATAAGCTTATATCGATATTTATGAACTTTAAAACTTTATGAACCACTTCAGTTTAATATTTTATCAGTTAATAACTATTATTGCATTTACTGAACCATCTCTTATTTAAGATATTTTACTTGCAATGAACATATTAATTGGAATTTTGTTGGTTATAATAATAAAACGACCCAATTACATCGTTTTATTAGAGGTTAGTGAGTGAGGTTATTTGTACCATGATGTTATCTAAAGAACTTTTGGAACGTCTTCAATGTTGCAACACTTTCAAAAAAACAACAAAAATTTCTTCGTAATGATTACTATTCAGTATTATAATTATTATCAAGATCACTAACAATAGATAAGCATTAATTGAAAGATCTAGAACCTTGTAATATGTATTATAAAGTAAATGTGTGTTCAAAGTTTTAATCTTTTGAACAGTACATTTACATACTACTCTGCTTCAATTACACTAGGTATTATCTATCGTTGCTCCTGTATTGTCATTGCTGCTTGAATCAAATTTTACTTAGAGATGACCTTTGCAAGAAATATCTTAGCAGACAAAATATACTTATTTTCATATTTTCTTCTATTAATAATAAACCAAGGAATATTAATCCAATAATTAAATACAGATTCATGATTATGTACTTCTGAAAAATCAAAAACCTTAATTATCACACAGAAGACATGAAACATGTAATACAATAATTATTACAGACAATTTAATTTTTCAATGGCAAAAGAATTGTAACATAATATTTAATTACAATTTCGGAAATCAATTCTTATAAAGCCAGCCAAGATTGAAAATGTATTGAAAAAACAGTTTGAAGAGCATGTCACTTCTGTTATTAAAACAAGAGTAATGAACGAGTTTACCCAAGGAGCTCTTAAACTTTTTCTCCCCCAGATGCATACTTATATATCAAGCATAATACAAATGGTTTTAAAAAGGAAAAGAATGGAAAGTGATAAAAGAAACTCTTGTGCTCATTAAAAATATCAACTGTCAATTTCTAGCTCAACTGATAATATTTACAAATGATAGAATAATTAATGAATTAAATAAAAATAATTGCTACCACAAAATTACAGGGACCCATTAAAATAAAAAAGTTTTTAAAAAGTCCATTAGGATTGTGAAATGCTAGTTGCCTTCAATTTAACTTTATTTTTGTACTTCCATGATTAAATGTAAAACTAAAGTACTGGAGAGTTGTCCTGCTCTCGTATAAACCTCATTTTAAAAAGGCAATTTCATGATATTTTTTTATCTCCAGTTTGTTTTCTTTCTATTGAAGTTGGGGAAAACTAAAGGTGTTTAACAGAAAAAACAAACATCAATTTTTAGAAATTTCTTTTATATTTCTTGTAACATCAATACAATATGTCTTCTCTACTTGAAGTACGAGAGAACATTGAGAAAGTTTGTTACATTATTTTGTAATTCTTACATTGCGCAGAACTAGCTTCAATTTCAATTGTATCTTGCTTCTGCAGCTGCTTTTTGGAAGTAATGCAATGTTATTGGATCCACAGAATGAGAGAAGCTCTTATTTTCACACAACTAACTATTTCTTGTGTTAGCCTTAACTGTGAACCATTTACCTGATCTCATCATCCTACATGGTCTTACCAAGATTTCACACATGTCACCACAAATCAGATCTAGAGGTTTACAGAATTGATTGCATCCTTTTCATTCATGCTGACACAAATCAATAAAATATCTCTACAAATTATTTTTAATAGCTTATATTATTTTTTTGCAGTCACTATTATGTTCTCCTTGTATATCATTAAGTATCAGAATCCACTTTCATACTACAACTTTTCATACTGTAACAAATTTGAGAGTCCTAACTTTCAGACTTCTTAAGAAATGAACTGCTCGTTTATCATTTACATTCAGCAATTCATACATGAAGATACTCCAGGAAGAAGAAAATCTCTCAGCAAAGAACAGATCATTAAACAGAATATCTTTTCACAGCTATATCGACTAGACAACAGTTCATCCAACCAAGTTATAGCACACGATATTTAACCAGTAACAATACCAACTGCTAAACCAACCATAAAAGAAGTCAAAAAAATATGAATTTCCTGAACTTCAAAATTCTCCCCGTCTCCTACAAATGAATGATACCAACGACGAGCTTTTCGTTGTTTCTTCTTCAAAAGATCCTCAGCCTTGTCCACTTTGCGATCCACATATCTCTCAACCTGGCAAAACAAAAAATTTCTATAAGGATGGTCACAAATACATGCTCACTACTTGAAGATGATCAAACTGAATAGTAACACATCACAATAACACTTTTAAAAATATCTTCTAATATGTAGCCTCACAAACGCATCAAACAAGTCTGATGTCAAAATGGCAAATTTGACTCCTAGTAAAGATTACTCATGAAACAAACCTTTTTGATGACAGAATTTTCCAGAATTTTGAGCTATTTTCAAACATTTAAAAACTCTTACCCTTCACTTACCCTGCCTTTTTCATATGGCAAAGTTGAAAAAAAAAAAAAAATCTCACCAATAAAATTTCCCTAAATGAAAGTTTTAATTATTGTCTGAAAAGTTATTAGGGCATTTTTGTATTGAAAATAATATACTATTCAGTTTTATAATAAATAACTACAGGAACATGGAAGAAAGTCAATGGAGTACAGAAAATTCTTTGAAATTTATATCACACACAATACAGAATGTGAGAAGGTACTGAACTTTATAATCCATCACATCCAAGAAACCAAAGAGTTGTTTTCTTTTTGAAGTTTCTCAATGAAATTGTGATTCCCTAAAAACCTACCACACATCCCTGGTATGGATACCACAGTTTGAGAAACCCTGTTGTAGAGTATAGGCATTGTAGTGAAATCTTCCCCTGGAAGATGTAGCTGTACCTCCTATAAGCCCATCATATATCCCTTGTGTACTTAACATACCTTGAGAACCTGTTTCAGAATATTGGCAGTGTGTTCAAGTTGTAACTAGACTGATATGTGGGTCCAGGATGTAGAGAGCATTATGAGGTAAAGGAATTAATGAGTTAATAATTTTCCAAAAGTCGAAAATTTTTCCAAAATCAAGCAGTTTTAACACGGAAGGAAAAAATATAGTTTTTTCAATTTTTTTTTTAATAATTTAATTTTTAATAATAGATTTTTCAAATAATTTTAACCCCTTGTTAAGAACATGCAGAAGCACAATGATATATTGTTTATTCTTGCTTTTTGAAATATTTATTTTCTCTCTAAAATATTTTAAAACAATTATTACTTACAATTTTTCTACAAATTATTTATTCAATATTGAAATTTTAAATAACAAATATATTCAGAGTAATGTGTTTTGTATTGAATATTTAGAATAATATTTGTCAAGATGAAAAATATTCTAAAAATTATTTTTAACCCCTAAAACCCATCATACAAGTTGGAAAAAACAATATTTGAGGCAAACATTGATCAACTGGGGATGTTCCTTTGGATTTTACAATTCTATTGATTTGATGAATAATGAGAAGACCAAAAAGTGCTGAGCTGAAAAATTGGCCAACTTACTAGGTCAATAATCCACACCATTTAATATTTCATCCTGGTGAATAAGCGAAGGTAAGTCATGAAAACTTAATTTTACAAGAGAGCAAAAAACAACTTTTAACAGAAGTAAATCAGGGATTAATGAGATTCAAACAAAATGATTTATGTGTAGGTTTCATTTGAATATCATTAACCCCTGATTTATGGATGCAGTTGGAAGATATTTTTTGCTCTCCTAAGTAATTAAGTTTTCATGAGTTACCAGCTTGTTCACTGGGGTTAAAGAAATAATATAGATGTGAGGAAACAAGAAAAGATACGGAGATTTGACAGTCGTATTTTCAACAACATGGATTTAATTATTCTAATTTGTGCTGAATGATAATGAAGGGTTTAAAGAAATACACATGGGGTTTAGGGAAAGCAGGAAAACTCCAGCCAGAAAACTTATAAGCTGTGTTAACGTTCAAAGCACTGTTGAAATTTTGCATTTTACAGGAAAAAGTCCCAATGTTGATCACATGGAGATATTATTTTAATGCTTATTGGAGATTCAATGCTTTCCTACATCACAGAATCTTAGAAAGTAGCATGCAGTAAATTGTAGTTAAATGAAATTAGCCATGATAACATGTTGAGTAATTTGTTAGTCCCCTTCCATTAATTGCAAATCTAAATAGTGGTGCTACAGAATGGCACAGACTTTCTCATATTAGTTTTCTAATTTCTTTGGTCTGGTATAGGTTTCCGGTCTTGCCAGCTCCCATCTATCTCCGCCCAAATTGCATTTTTTAAAAAATTTTCTCAATTCTTCAATGGTAGAACCGAAATATTACTTTAAGAATGTTAAAGAGTAAAATGTCTTAAAGGTTTTATTGAAATGACAAATGAAAATTTGACTTGGATGGTGTTTAAAGATTTCTGAAAACAACAGAATTTTGAGTTAATTTTAACAGAAAACTGTTGAGTTTTCAAGAATCTTTATGACAGTTTTTAAAGCATATGTACTCATAAAGGCAAAAATGTGAACAAATCGCCGCTAATGTAAGTATTAATGACACGAGAGACAAGTTAAAAAAATTACATTTTTGTAATTCTTAACAGAACAAAACCATAGAGCCAAATGACGTTTACGTCATCTTATAGCTTACATTTAGCACTATCCATACCAAAATTTTGAACAAAAATTTAAAACCATTTTTGAGAAAATCTTGTTTTTATTATTATTATTATTTTTATTTTCTTGTATATGTGCGTATATACGGAGTAAAATACATAGTATAGAGAGAGTTAGGGAATGCTGCGGACAATTGGTTTAGAGATTTCAAGGGAAATTACATTTTGGGGGCCCCTGGTACCGAAAAAGTGTTGTTTTTTCCCCCAAAATGTCTGTCTGTCCAGTGTATGTGAACAACACTAGTGCTGTAACTTTTCCAAATTGAAAAAACCTCTGTCGGTCTGACCCCAAGTCAAAGCTCAGCGATTCTGACATTCATTAATTTTTGGGGGTACTTTACATGAAGCCCCCCAGACATTTTCAAAATTTTCTCAAAAACTACTTCAAATTTTTTCTTTACATTTCTTGTCAGAATAGAGTAAAATACACTTATAAAGGTGGCATAGGTCCTGTTTTCATGGTTAATTCTGAATTTTCAAAAATTGCAAAAGTTGAATTTTTTTGGCGTCTTGCAACAACTATAAAATTGCAGACAGATTTTTACTTCCAATGAAATTTGTTGTTCATAACTAGTTCTTTAACTATTTATATTAACCTTGAAAATCGGACCAATGCCACCTTTACAAGTGTATTGTACTCTATTCTGACAAGAAATTTAAAGAAAAAAATGAAGCTGTTTTTGAGAAAATTTAGAAAATGTCCCAGGGGTTTCTTGGAAAGTACCCTCAAATTTTGAATGTTTTTCAAAATCTCAAAGCTTCAACAGGAGTTTCTGCAATTTGGAAAAATACTATGCATGGTTTAGGCGCTAGTGGTGTTTCCCAGACATGTTTTGGCATCAATTTTCTTTATCAAGGACCCACAAAACAGCAATTCTGGCTACACCACGTGTTAGAGGTTTCTTCTTCTCCTTAATTTAGCAACTCGATTTATTCACTTTTTCATTATCAGGGCCCAGCCATGAACTTTTTTTCTGCTGAAAATCTGCCGGTTTGTTTGCGCAGCATTACATCTACTTTCTCTATACTATGCATAATACTCTGTATATACTTAAGTATACAAGAAAGTAAAAATATATTTCTCAATTCTTTTATTTAAGGATATATATACTACACAAAAAAAAACCTTCACCTGCAACATGAGATTTTTATTTCATTTTCACTAGAAAGAAACTCAATCAAGACTAATGAGAAGATTTTCAACAGGTTGATGTTGGCACTACGAATTGTGGTACATAGCAGTGACTCAATAAATTTTTGCCAAATTTTTGTTTTAACTTACAAATACATAAAAGTAAATGAAGAAAAATGAGCACAGAACATCAGAATACAAAAATTCAAAATTATGACACGTTAATGCATCGTCACATAAATTAAATTCTACAAAAAAGTTTTATTTTAATCTTCCATTTAAAAAAATGTCCAAACAAGACCAAAACGGGCATGCTCATTTATCTTCTAATCTAAAAACAAGTTAAAACAATTAAAGCAACGTGGAAATGAAGAAAAAATAAATATTAGAGGAGTCATAAGTATTTTAAAAAAATCCACACCACAAACCCAGGCAATAAAATGGATAAGGGAAGTTGTTTTAAGCAATATAGCTCATAGTATCACATAAGCTAAAGCATATGATACTCAAGCAAACAGGGATATCCTGGCATACAAACACTTAATGCATTATTCATTTCTAAGTTATATTCTTCTTTAAGAAATTTCCACAATGAACAAAATAAAATACAAAGTTTAACAAAAGATCACAGACTTTGTTTACAATCTAAAGTTAATTATATGGAGTGACAGACAACTCTCTCAACAAGCACTATTACAGATCAAGTTTTTCAAGACATTTTGTCAAAACAAATTTAATTGTCTTTACTACCTTTTTATTTTACAGCAATTTACTTAAAATATGTAATACCTACTCTTAATTACTAGGCATAATAGACAGAGTTGTTAAAAGTTAAACTGGTTTATGAGGAGGCTATTCCTAAGAAAAACCCCCCAAGGAAGCCAGCAGCAAGGCAAGTGTTCTCACGAGCAAAGGAACCCACCTGAAACAAGAAGATATTTAATTCTAATGTATTCTAAGAGACGTCAAAAAGTGATACTGTGCATCTAAATATTAAGAGGGAACTGAACAGAAAGCAAAAGGTCAGAAAATTAATTTACAGGAAGAATGAATAATGCTGCAAGAAAGAACACATTACAGAATTGAAATGCAAGTAATTGTACCAATACTGATATCAACCATGACTTATTTACATACATATTTCATTTATTTTTATGAGGCTGTTGATAATTCCTACATATCATTGAATTCTGTCCAAAGTTTTTGTTTTTTTTTGGGGAGGATAGTCAATTTTTTTTATTAAAAATTATAAAAACATCCATGGTAAAATCCATATAAAACAATTTATTTAATGACCTTTTCTAAAAATCTTAATGTTTTGAACCTTTGACGAGCTCCTCTTCAGGTATCTAGAATTTTGATACATTAAATACAATAAGTCAGTACTTATGCATTGTGGGACTCCATTGAGAGTGGAATTTTTTCACAGGAGTCCAACAATTCGCATTCTTCTTTAATAAAAAATAATACTGAGCAATTACTGTGCAATTTAAAAATATTTGTTAAAATATTTTTAATTAACTTACTTAATACTTTAATTATTGCAAGATGAAAATAATTTATTATTATTATTATTATTATTATTATTATTATTATTATTATTATTATTATTATTATTATTATTATTTTTAAAGATGAATAGATGCACTTTAATTTTTGATAAAAAAAAAACAAAACAAATATGCATAATTCCATTAATATAGACCTTAATATCCAGTAGTGGATTTACACTTGACCACTTGGCCTCTGGGCCCTACAGTCCATGCCACCCTTTTCTGTATTCTTTAATTTTTTAATAAAGACAACGAAGTTTCAGTAATTCTTAAAGCATTTATCCAATTAATAAAAGTACAACTTCTTTAATAATAAAATGAGTAACATTACACAAAATGAACAAAAATATCTCGCGACTTGCTGATTGGACACCGAATTGGTCAACGAGATCATTTCAGTACATTCATTTTAAAATTTTGCATTCTGCAAACTGCAATTGCAAACAACACAAGCACATTTAATCAATCTTCGGTCGTTTCTGATCCGAGGTAGTTTTTCACAAGTTTCAAACATGAAGATCTTTCAGCTATGCAATTACTTATTGGTGTGCAGACAATCATCCGATATGCAGTATCAACATTGGAATACACCATTTGCAAGTCACTTTCCCGAAGAAACTTCATCAATTCCATAGGATGCAAATTTTCAATAATTTTCTAAGTGCAATGTGCGTGGAAGAGTAACATTTCATTTCCCAATGTGCCTTCTAAATTTGTGTCACAGAAGTCTTGCAACAAGTTTGATTTTTCTTGTAAATTGCTTACAGTCAAATTTCAAAGTTCTAAAATTATGAAGAACTTTCCACTGATCTTCTTGCAAGCCTCGTTAATTGGACTTCTCTCACCAACTAAGTTATCTAACATCAAATGGAAAGTATTGACTTTGAAGCGATTGTAGGTCAATTGTTTGTTAATTATTAATTAAAAGTTACACTTTTCGATCAATTGAGTTGAAACGTGATCGTGTAAACCACACAGTTTTGGGCAAACAAAAATTCAAATGACTTCTTTTATTACTAATCAAGACATCATGAATTGAAGCAAAAAACTGCACTTTGAACTTTATACCATATTAATCTGTGCAATTAGCCCTATCTGTTGGAAAATTTTAAAACTTTGATTTTTGAGAAAATGTCATTTGAGCTTTATTGAAAATGCGGAATTTTGAGCTCATTTTCACATATTGCATGAAAAATACTAAGATTATCAAAAATTGACAGAACTTAATGACAAAACTAATTATGGAGAAAAATTTTACATCAAGGCAAAATCTTTATATTCAATTTTGAAGTTATAGGACGACTCCAAAAAAATTCCAAACTTTTGGACCTTTCGAAAATTCAGAGTTCACAGTGAAAATTGGATCTATACCACCTTTACAAGAGCATTTCACTCTATTCATACAAGAAATTAAAAGAAAGAATTTTGAGCAAATTTTGAGAAAATGTTGAAAATGTCACAGTGGCTTCATGTAAAATACCCCCAAAAATTAATGAATGTTTTCCAAAATCGTAGAGCTTCGAGTGAGGCCAGATCAACAGGATTATAATCAATTTGGTAAAAATCCTATGTATAGTTTAGGTGGTAGTGTTGTACACATACACCAGACAGGCAGACAAACGGATGTTTTGAAAAAACAACACTTTTTCGGTATCAGACGACCCCAAAACGTGTTTATCTGTTGAAATCTCAAACTCAATTTTCCACAGTATTATATTTACTCTTTCTTTACTCCATATATAGGGCATAAGAGAAAGTAAAAGAATACGCTTTGTCATGCTGAAAGTTATACTTATAAAAAAAATTGAATTTGTATAATTTTGTTTAAAAAATTTCCACAATATTGTTTTTCACGGGCCAGCTATTCGAGCGCAAGTGCCCATGTTGAGTCAACATGGACAATTTTAATTCCTCTCAGTAAATAATTTTTCGAATAAAAAAAACGTTTGAATTAAAGAAAATTTGCAGCGTCCCCAAAATTTGCTGCCTAGGGCCAATGCCTAAATCCACCACTGGTAATATCTGATATACTTTATTGAAAGAGGGAGGGCACAGCACAATCAAATTTGTCCCAAAATCTTGAGCAATACCACTGCTACCCACAGCAATTTTTAATGTACAACTATAGCCCCACCAAAGTAACAAATGATATATGAATGAAATGAAAATGATATTTTAAAAATGAAATGGTAAAAAATTTGAAATGTTAAATTATTTTAAATTAAATTATGTTTAACTATTTTGCTACTAAAAATAATTATCTACTATATAATATCTTAATATATCTGTAACAAGTATTGTAGTATAATTTCTAGCCCAATGACCCCATCTTGATCAAGTTTATTTGTGCAGTTTCCTTGGTCCTTTGAGCAAATGCTGATAAGGCCCCTTGTTTTGCTTCTGGACAATAAATGTAACTTCACTCACTGCACTCAAAAAGATGCATGCAATTGTACTCCCTCCACATACATCATATTTGACTTGTTATACACGATTGTAATTGTATCTGTGATTCAATATTATTATTATTATTATTATTATTATTATTATTATTATTAATGAAGAACCGCAAAGTTTTACAACTCTCTCAAACTAGTGGTACTACAACAGCACATACTTTCTTACGTTTTGGCAATTTTCAAAAATTCACAGAGTTCAATTAAAATGAGACCTGTGCCATTGTTTTAAGTATCCCTTGTTCTATCAGTGAAAAAGTTTGGAGTGGTTTATGAAAAAAAACTTTTTTTTATAAATTGCATTAACTTCAAGCAGAATTTATAGGAAAATAACTCATTTTCAAAAAATTGTATATGACCTTTTTTATAAATCTGATTTTAAGACAAAAATCACTATTTTCAATAATTTTGAAATGTTACCTTTTCGCAATTTTCAAAAACACAGAGACCTTGCCAGAAATGAGACTAAGCTCCATCTTTTTTACCACTCATTGATACATACAAGAAGGAAATTATAAGTAACAATTTGGCGTTTTTGAGAAATTGTTCCCAAAATTTCAAAAAATGCCTTTACTTCATGCAAAATTACATAAAAAACTATTCATATCTTCGAAAAATTACACAGCACAATATTTCACAATCTGTCTTTCAACAGAAGATTTTATTGCGAAAAAAAAAATTCTATCTTCAGGTTTGTAGTTGTAGGAAAACAAAAAACTTTTGAACTTTGGTATTTTTCAAAAATTTAGGGATTTCAAAGATAATGAGACTATCCAAGAAGCTATCCAAGTTTAATAAATTTGGAGCCATTTTTGAGGAAACCTTGAGGTTTCATTAAATGTACTTCCAAAAACCAAAACATCTGTTTCACACTCAAGGAGCCTTGAGTTACCAATACCAAGGATATCAATTTTGGAGAAATTCAGCTGAGTTGCGTTGACCACGGACAGATGTTTGGCCATCAATCAATATTTCAGTATCCAGGACACACAAAACATGGGGTCTGACACCACAACTTGTTACAGGAAGTAATTTACTGAATATGGGAAAAAGATTTATGAATTTTTCATTACCAGGGTCCAAAGAAAAAGGGTTCTTCTGTCGGAAATACACTGTTTTGCGACACAGGTTTACAATATTACTTTGTTTTCTTAAGAAGATGAGCATTGTACCTCTTAGATATTCATAATTTTGAAATTTGAGCAGGTGTCCTTGTTGCTAAAATATTTGTGGTTGAATTTACTGGCAATTGCAACAAAATCTGCTACACTACACTTCTACTGCTGGTCTTTTACACACTACTGATGAATATCTTAATAATTGACACAGAGAAATATAGTCAGAATTAAATTTAAAATTGTCACTTAAGATACTGAATTTTGTTGAGCATTGATTTGATTACCTAACATGCGTGGGCATAGAAGAGATTGAAATAATTTTTAGATCAGGTAATGCAAATGAATGTTCATCAAACCCTTGATATGGATTCTCCAGTATAATCTTTACAAAAGAGGCAGAACGAAGGAAGTAGGAGAGCAGCACAAAAATAAATAAATAAATAAAACTTGATTCCATACTTTGGTCATTGTGCCATAGTTGAAGAAAAGAATATTATCCCTTGAAATATATCCTTTGAAAGTTCGCATGAGCATTTTTGTGGCAGAAACATTTACAGTTGAATTTACTGCTACTTGCTATTCTTAGGAGAATGTTGTATATGAAAATAATTAAGCTAAAATATACATTTCTTTCTTGCAGCATTTAAGTAGCTAGCACACACTGAATTCTGACTGCCTCTTCAAATAATTATTTAAACAAGAAGTCAATAATTTAAGCCACACATTGAAGACAAAGACGAACAGTACATGAAAAAGAAAACAAAGATTAAGGTAGTTATTTTAAAAATACAAATCAAAATGAACACATAATGGATGGAATGCCAAAGTTTCATGAGCATATTGCAGTTATTTTCATTACATTTCATAATAATAATAATAATAATAATAATAATAATAATAATAATAATAATAATAATAATAATAATAATAATAATAATAATAATAATTCAAAGGGCTTGGAATAGTAACAAGATAAGCCACTCCAGTCACAGCAAGCTGCCTCCTATTCATAAATGATAACATCTTGATTTTGGATGAAGTGTGTGTCATCACATACTGCTCTATGCCCTTCCTACATATGAATGCAACATACAGAGTAACAGGAACTACCACACTTTTACCAAAATCAAGAAATTAACATTTACAAGTACTGGGAGACTTTCTGTGGCTGGTGTGGTTTATCTTGTTACTGCCCCAAGCTCTTCATTTAAATTAACATACTCAACTTTAACAAAGGTGCCTAAGAAAGGAACAAGGAAGCTGATATTTTGCTTGCGCAAGAAATTGGAAATTAAAAGATACTTCAGCAATCAAATGTTACAACTGGATGATTTAACTTTTTGTTTATCAAAACAATTCAATCATTATTCCCTAGCCAATTCTCAATAAAATTTCAATTCATTTACCATCAATTACAATTCATTTATTTTCGAGACATGTACTAATGATTTGAATAATTCAAGTATTATATAGTAATGTTTGTTACTATAATAAATACTAAAAAGCTTTTCTGATGCAAGGTTATTCAAATCTTGCCACAAAATAACTGTCACACACTTCAGCACAATAAAACTCAAAAAAACCTTTCAAGGAATTTTTGAAATGGTGTACAAGAAAAGTTACAACACACTTGAAAGCATGGGAATAAATTAAGATATGGACAGTAAAGAGAGAAACATGACAAAAAAAGTCACAATCCAATGAAAACAAAAACAAAGGGAAAAAAAGTCCTATATAATATCCAAAATGATTAGTCAGGAAGACCACTATTCATGAAATTACCACACTAAGGAGCAGAATTTAAAGTATTAAAATGTGTCAGTTATTTAAATAATACTACTCCATTTAACACATTTGTTTAAATGTGGTCAGAAAAATACTAATTTTTATTACAAACAGTTTGTTTATCTAAACAACACATTTCAAAATATTTAAATTGTCAAGAAATAATCAAACTTCTTCTTATAATGTCTGTCATAAGTAAAAAAGAAAAAGGTGTAAAATATCGAAAATTTTAGGGCAAGTTCCTATGATACGTCTCCAGATGTTGTGGTGCACTGAGTACAAAGGACATGATTTTTCACTTTTGGAGATCCTTCCATGTAAATGAAAATGAACAATATACAATTGGTTGATGTTAAGGTAACAACATGTCTGGGTTATCTCAATTCGGTCAAACTTCAAATAGAATATCCACAAAAATGAAATGAACATTAAATTAAGTTCATCATGTTCTTCAGAAATCTTCCGAATTCAGTCAGCCTTCAGGCAGATTCTTGTTAATTTTTTGTCAATGTCTATTCCTACATAAGAAATGGCATAATATTCTGAAGAAACCCAACCTACAGACAGATGAATAATAAGCAAATGCCATCCACAGATTCCTGCAAGCCTCTCTTCATTGAGCTTGGAATCTTACCATTGTCTTGAGTATTTATTAGCGAATTTATAGTTTTTTTGTCAAAATTGATTGACATAGGGGTGGAGACATATATTCATACAATACGTATCATTATAATTACAATAAACATCATAGAAATCATATTTATCAGGGGCCGGCATTCAGAAGATGTAACTCACAAGTTCACTACACAAAACCCACACATAATACATGTGTGTTACTTTACAACTTCTTGTCAGATAACATTTAACAATTAAAATTGATACACAACTTTTAAGTCACAAGTAAAATCTTTTCTACTACATAACGGTTTCTATTCAAGTAAGAGACTATACTAACCATCAAAAAGAAAAATATGATTTATTTTAACAATGATTTACAATGCATTTGTATGCAATACATTTGCACTGTAATTAAATAAAAATACTAAATATGCCTGTAACCTGTAACAGTTTCCCTAATCCATTGAGTAAATGCTGAGATGGCCCGTTTTCCTTCTGGACGTAAATAGTATGCACATTCACTGTGTACATATTTCAGTAAGCTCTCCTTTTGCTAGTTGTGGTTGGAGTAGAGCAGCTGATGTGGTTTACTATTTTGTTAGCAATATACACAAAACAAATATGTACTTTGTTTAGTGATGCAAGTAAGTTTTCTATAACTCAGGAGCGAAAATGTCTAGTTTTTACATGTGGTTAACCTTGCTTTGTTGGAACTATTACTAAATTAAGTTTAGAACACACAACTTGAAGAAATTTTGGATCTCAAGAAAACATGTGCAGCCTTGTTTTCTCCCATACATCACTTAACAGTTTTTACTGTTCTTTCTTGAAAATAAATCAAAATCAAATCAAGATATTGTCTTCCATTGGGTGTATCTCCTCCTAACTGATTTCTTTAACTATCTGTTCAATTTTGAAAGCCAAACTACTTCCTTGTTGCCAATAACATACACCTTGGCTGTGTACTGAATGGAGTATAATGTGCGACTGGTCGTGTGATCATTTTCATGTTTATGAAAAATTCAGTTAATATTATTGTTAATATTATTAATATTATTATTAATATCATTGTTAATATTATTATTATTATTATTATTATTATTATATATCTTTGATCCCAGTGATAAGCTGATTAGTAATAAACAATTTTACAGGAAAGCAAAAAACTATGTTTAAATGAATTAAATCAGGGATTAATAATATTCAAACAAAATTATTTTTGTGTAGGTTTAGTTTGAAAATCATTAATCCCTTATTCACAGCATTAGTTTAAAGTTGTTTTTTGCTCCCCCTGCATAATCTAGTTTTCTTGACTTACGAGCTCATTCACCAGGGTTAAAGATATATTTCATCAATTTAATTTGAAAACATAATGCTACAAACAAATTGACACAGGTTGGCCAGATCCAAGTTTCCTAGCCTGCCACTTGATGTGAAATATTTCCTATAATCATGAAACCAGCAGACATTTTCATGAAGCAGTAATCCTACTCCATTTACATCTGACCTATCATTAAAGTAGTGGTGTGAACGTGGTCTTTATGCAGTAGAAGTGAAAATAAGCCCACAACAATAACATGCAATACTTGCGGAAAACTCACTAAGATGAAAATTTCTTGCAATAACTATGAAGAGATCAATATTTCTTCTTGATTGTCAATATATGTTTACAAATAAAAGTATCCCAAGTTTTTTATGACAATCATTTATTTCAGGAATTGCACAACGTTTCGTAACTCGTTTTGTTACATCATTAGGTGCTAAACTTAGTGAGGGAACACTATCCCATTAAATTACCTCTACAGCAGAACATTCAAGCAAACGTTACAAAATACCTCTCACTGTTGATACCACATAACTAACCGTTACGAACAGACAACCAGACGAACAGTCTGTTCGTAACATTTAGTTATGTGGTATCAACAGTGAGAGGTATTTCGTAATGTTTCCTTGAATGTTCTGCTGCAGAGGTAATTTAATGGGATAGCGTTCCCTCACTAAGTTTAACACCTGATGATGTCACAAACGAAGTTACTAAACGCAATTCCCGAAATAAATGATTGTCATAAAAAACTTTGGATACTTTTATTTGTAAATTATGAAGAGAATTTTCTTACTCCATGACTGTGACACAGATGAGTGTGATTCATTTAAAAGTGTGCTCATTTGAAGAAAAAAATAAAAATTAGAAAAACAATTATCATGAATACTGAACACTTAAAACATTGGTTTGTAGTTATGCAGGTGCAAATGAAATCTTATGTTTTGAGCTGTTCATAGAATTTTTACTTTGTTATAACATTTTATTTTATGAAGATATTCCTAAACATTTAATAGATCAAAATACACAAATACCTAAACATATGGAAAATAACAATGATATAGTGAAAATAATTTTGAAAATCCAATGTTTTACCAAGTACATCCAGTGACCAGTGGGGTTAGCGTGATTGGAAGAATTAACAACAGAATAAATATGAAATAAATCTCGGTCTTTTGAAATGTTGAAATTATATGAAGAGATACTAAAAATACATAAAGTAGACACCGCACTCTGTTACTATGTAACACACGGAAAATAATATTTCCATATATACAAATCATAATAGGGAAAGCAAAATTCATGCAAAATTCTTAACTTTCAAATAACAGATCCAAGAGTTATACTGTCAAAAATAAGCAATAATTTCATAGAAAGACTCATTGCATAAACAGATAAGCCATTGAAAATATTTTAATAGAAGTTTGAAAGCTACGAGAAACAACACCTTTTCCATCCAATTAGGACTCTGGCCAGAAATTCGTTCTTCAGCTTTGTCAGCTACTTTATCCACTTGCTTATAAACTTTATCCCAGTTTATGTTGATGTAACCTTTATGGTTAGCAACTTGAAGTAAAATAATACCTCCACCAACAGCAACTGCAGCCATTTTCCCCACTTTCATAGTAATGAATCCTGTAACCCTGGATGAAAAGAAAAAATATACTGACACTTGTAAAACCAGCAATACAATTATTCCATATCATTGACTGAATACATGTGAATCAACTAACCAGCCTGAAGCAGTGCCCATAACCAATTGTCTTGAAGCAGATGACTTGCTAACATCTCCAAGAACTTTATCAATAAAACTTTTTGTGTCCTCAGCAACTTTGTCCATATCAATTACATCCTCTTCTTCTTTCTTTGGTCTGCGAACAGCCGGAGAACTCATCTTGCGTTTTATGCGGCGAAAAAATCTTTTAATTTTCAGTGTTCTGAAACACCACAAATATCACAAATTGACACTTCCAGGTGCTTCTATGTACGGTTGCAAGGCAACCTAAAACCATTCATTCATGAACCGATGTAATGCAAAATCTCTACAGGGTACAATAACTCTTGAAAATTCCGCAAATCGACCTAATTTCCCTTGTCAGGTCAATCGCACAGCTTATTCAGATGGCCGGGCTACACCCACTGACAATGACTACACCCTCCTCCAACGATGGAAGACGTCGAGCAAATATGGCGACGAACGTTGTCAAACTTTTAAAGAAATACTTTTATCAAGTATAAATACATGAGTAATAGTTTTGCAATACTTCACAACGTCATATTAAAGTTAGTAAATGTAATGATTTCAAGTATTTCTAGACTCTTTATCATTATTCAAAAGTTATATACAACATGCATTAATAATGGTTCTCGACGTTTAAATTCCCGCTTTCAATTCCCCAAGGAACGCATGTGCAAGGATGCGTTCAAATCGAGTTCTATTTTTTGTCGTTACCGACACTTCGTGACAAAGACTTGCAGAAATGGCTTAGCGGACTTGGCATAGAATAGCATAATTTCGTAATACTTTGGATGAGTTCCATGACGAAGACAAAATTCGCATAAAATATTTGATTTCGCATAATAAATGCTTAATGAAATTTTTACAGGTTTCTTCATTTACAGAATTTAGTTGCAAGTAGATTCTACTGAGCTTTAGTATTAGTGTACGGTAGTAAGAATATATTGACTGAAAGAGAAGGAAAACAATGGAGACAGTGAAAAGCAATCTATTTATATGCCTCCACGTCAGCATTAAAATATGCTAAAAAGCCGATGACATTAACTTGGCGTCTGACACGATGTCTTGCTCAGTTAAATTCACGTATAAAAATAAATTACAAAAAATTGTTTATTTAATAATGTACAAGGGTACGCCTGTACATTAAGGACAAAAACATTCAATTGCATTTCTCTCACAAATCCGTATTCAAAACGTGTATCAACTACGTTATAATATCAAGCGCTTTTGTAAGGAAAATATCAGTGCGCAGCAACAATGCTGAGAAAAGTTTGCCACTAAATTTCATGGAATATTTTTGTAGAAATGTTTGATTTATTTATTTTACGTCAGAAACCGTTATAAACTGTGAGTGATGTGCTATGGGGAGAAGTATTCTGGGCACGTTTTCTTAATCCTGGGTTCACTACCCTAAGCCATATCAAGTTGAATTCTGAATACAGAGGGGAAATGAGCGTTTTTTGCAAGGGTTGTTAACAAAATATTCGCTCCGATGTACTAAAATCTATTTTCAAGGTTAAGTCAGCAATAAATTTAGGCACTCATCCCTCATCGTGCCTTTCCTGTAGGAACCGACGGCAACATGGAGAACGTTACTTGAATAAATATATTTCCCACTGAACTCTAGAAGATGTGCACAGATAATAAAGTTACATGTCCAGAAATAAAACAAGGGACCAATTCAGCATTTGCTCAAAGGTTTAGGGAAACTGGACGAAAAACCTGATCGAGATAGGGGTCATTGACCCAGAAGCTGAGGTACTACACTTATTTCTGATATACTTTTTAAGGTCCATATTGTCATTCAATTTCTTTAGTACTTTAACATACAGGCAACGACCAAACACTTCACTGACAATCACCTTATCGACTTGTTTCGTTTTTTTATTAACTACATATCATTACATCACATAACGTTTCGGAGATTCGTTTTCTCCTTCTTCGGATGTTTACACATTTCTAATTTTTAACTTAACGGGACATCTTGTTTCTACGTTATATTGTGTTGTACATTTCACTAGCTATAAGTTTACTCCATTCGGATAGGTAGTGATTTACATAGTCTTTGTTTTTGTCAACCGGTCACAAATGAATGATTGTTGGTCCTCCCTCTTGGTTTTAGGCCCATGAAATTACGTTCCCCACTCCTGTCGCTTCCGAATGATAGACCTGAATACTGGTCAAACCGATGGTCACACTAAATGCCCACGCCTCGCTGTTGTAAATTAAGAGCATTATGTCACACATTCAGAATTATTTCGAATTATCACCCCTCATGTAGCTCGTACGTATTTTGGAAATGGGCATTCCCGTATGAGATATGGCATAATATTTTGGGGGAGCTCATCTTATAATACCCAAACTTTTACATTGCAGAAAAATGTACGAATAATAAGCAAATGCCATCCACTTGCTTCGTGCAAGCCTCGTTTCATTGAGCGTGGAATCCTACCATTGCCTTTGCTATGTATTTACGAATGTGTAGTTTTTGTCAAAACTGGTTTACTTAAGGATGGAAACATAATTTCTTGCAATTCAGATATTTACAATTACAATACACGTCATAGGAATCATATTCTTCAGGTGTGGGTATCAACAGCCCACAATAAGTAATACGCATACAATAGGGGTATATTACTTTACAGCACATTGCCAGATACTATCAAAGAATTAAAATCAATACACAAGTTTATTTAAAGTACAATATTTTCTGCTGTACAACGATGTTTCTAAACAATTAGATAAACCAACCATCGAAAAGAAAAAAATATTTATTTTAGCAATGACATGTAATGCATTAGTTAACTGCATAATTTTGAAAAGACGAGTAATGTACTTCAGCTTCTAGGGTAATGACACCCCCCAATTTTGTTAGGTTTTCGTCCAGTTTCTCTGATCCATTGAGCCATAGCATAGTATACTCTCTGCATTGAGCAAATGCTGAGATGGCCCCTTCTTTTCCTTTGGACATAAATATGTATCTTTACTATGTGCACGTTTTCTTGACATCTTCTTTTGCTAGTTGTGGCAGGAGTAAAGCAGGGTCGCTATTTCGTAAGCAATATTCAAAACACAAATATGTATTTCATATACCGTTGCAAATGAATTTTCTGTAACCCGAGAGAGAAAATGTCTAGTTTTCAAATGTTGCTAACATCGCTTTGTGGGTTTTATTCAACTACTCGTATGCAATATAATAAAATGGTGGGGAAGGATGTCTAAAGCTCAAGAAATCGTGCACAGGTTATAATTCTCCCCTGTACATAACTAACAGTTTTTACTTTTTTTGACAAAAATAAATAAAATAAAATGTTTGCACTAGCAACCGAATTTCTTTATAATTTTGGTAACGTTGATAACGACTCTACTGTAGAAGTTTCATGATAATGAGTTCCATGATCAGGGGTTTCCTTTTGGGCGCCCCTGCGCGTACAAGTGTGTGTGTGTGAGAATTCTAACCTATTATTTTCATGAAACGCTTTACTATTGGTGTCGCTATGGTGGTTGTTGTCTTCATCGCTCCTGCTTTGATGATTGGGGACCGACAAATTTTCCCAAATGAAGAATCTCTCCTGTTTTTGAATGCTTTTTTAATGTTTCTGTGCGATTTGGTTAATAAAGTTTAGGAGTGATAAATATTTATTTCCTCGGTATTATACAAACAATACGGTGGAAAATTTAATAAAAATTCCTTTCGGTCCCCGCCCTCCTAAAAACACATAAATTAAGATATATCAGGTAGAAATGATGTACAAGGAAGCACAGTATCGTTTGTTTAGCAATAAAGGAAAAGGAAATATTGCATCCCAAATTTCCGAAAATCTTATAGTCGTACAACCGGGAGAGATGGTTCAGGGTATCACTGCAATGCCTCTGACCGGGAGGTCCTTGGTTCGAGTCCCCACGGTGGCAGGATTCTCGACACTAGCTAGATAGCTAGTATCTAGATCTTAGTCGCTGACTGGAGGAGAATTCTAGCGGCCGGCTACTCAGATCGGTCAGTTTTCCACGGTAATTTTCCATGATCAACACCAGGCGAATGCCGGATCAGTACCCTAACAAACGGGCCACGGAAAGCGCACGATCTTTCCTTCCTCTTCCTTGTCCAATTCTCGTTCCTTACACTTATATGCACCACACTACCACATACGACAAGAGACCGGTCGGGAGCTTAGAGCCCTGCTGGTGGGAGATACCTGATTGAGGAAATCCCGCTAGCCGTGAGGTCGGTAGGTCGGAGCCGAATTTCATCTTTCAGCGGGGGAAGAAAACCGCCAGCTCCCGAGAAAAAATATACACTGCACTTATGAGATCAACGACCTTAGCAGTTGACGCGCCGATATCATCAATCAATCAAATCAAATTATAGTCGTGTAGTATAACAACATTGCAAGGGGTCAAAGAAACCGCTATATCTAGAAAACTATATTATCTACGAAGCTACAACTTCACAAAAGTTTTTTGGGACATGCGAGGCTCGGCATACACCATTTCATCAAAATCCAAGATGGTCGAACAGGGAGCCCTACACCACTGGACTCAATTATCGAATTGTTAAAATTGTCACATAAAGACGAACTGAAGTCCTGATAATTTTTTGGTTTGAATTTTTTTTTATAATATATCAATAGCAGGTAGCGGATATTTCAATACTTTTTTGGCGAAATTAACACATTTTTAAACGGAAATTTAGACCTTCCACGAAAACATTTATATTTCATTTGAAAAATTGAGATAATATGTTTAAACTAGCATAGAGCTATAGAATGACATTCTTTCTTGGGCTTGGTTACATATTCTCTTCAGTCTGAGTTAGCCTTTCGACGTTGTCCCGCCCTTTTCGCAGCTGCTATCTTTCGACGCCAAAATGCCTATTAAGGCCTCTCGCGGTACCTACTGCTTCTCTGGAAACATTCTTTATAAACCACATTTGCTGTCGTTAACAGCATTTGTGCCCACATGGTGGGCACACTGTACCGGCCAACATTGTTGCGGCCCACTGTTGCCGCTGCAGAGTTGCACCGGGGGCGCGGCCAGTCGAGAAATGAGGAGTACGGGAAGACACCACCAGGAGCAGGGCAAGCGGCGGTGCTTGTCCGTTATCACCGGGCCGTGTCGGCTAAGCGGTCACAGGAGGGGCAGTTCCCCTCGATGCCCCGCCACGGAGGCGGGAAGTAAGAGACTCGCTCAGATGCCTCGGGGCGTATTTATAGGACCTCGCCCGGGGCGGTAGTCAGTTGGACATTTCTGGAGCAGCAAGCGAGTGCCTAGCAATAGTAGGAAGTTCGGTTTTGAAGTCCGTGTGTTACGGTGATTGTATTCTTCTGGCGGACTGGAACTTGGCTTGTATTTCGGACTTGATTTGGATGGCTTTACTGAAATAAATTTATGGTGAAAGAACTGTTGTTGTTTTACTTTGTACATAACAACTTTGGTACTCTCTGAACAACGCTTAGGCCTATGACCAGTAGCGTAACGTTCTGGCCCTCAAGGCCCGCAATGCTGGCGGGTCCAGGTAAAAGATGGCCTGCTTTTAGGCTGAAGGTTTTGCTTTTGTGACAATATTAATTACCTAATTGATACTTTCTCTCATACTTTGCGATTACTTAGTTTATAAATAAAAGATTCTCAACAGTATCTTCCAGAATAACGATTTTTCTGCTACGTTAGTTTATGTAACATTGTTTCTAAATCAATAAAGGTATAATCAATTAATTTAGGTTTTATAACAATCTTAATTTCTTAAAATTAAATAATAAAGGCAGATTTTTACACTTTTGGCTATTAACTACAGACTGATGAATTCGGATTTGTTAAAGGATAGTTTTATTATTTAAGGTACTGAAACTTGTGTTTGCTGTACACTTTTATGAAGGGGGCCCAGATAAAAGTTTTGCGGGCGGACCCGCGCTCACTTCGTTACGCTACGTCCTATGTCGGTCCTGTGTCTTTACTATTTACCCATAGTATCCCCTGGCCTCATGCTTGTCCCCTGCGTAGGGATCTAGTTCTAGATTTCAAACAAAGATTCCTGTCAAGAGTATATGGAAGCATTAAGGCGTAGATATTAATAATACACAAATGACTCGGAATGAATCTCTTGCCCCAATCAGTTTAAAACATGCATGCCTTACGTGGGTTTCGAACCCACGTAAGCAGCTTTAGTATCTGTGTTCTTGGGCTCATCCGCCCCACGCCTCGGTGCCGAATTAGTTAATTCTGGGATATAAGCGTAATGCCAGCAAGAAAATTGTTTCGGGTCAATATGTATATATATAGTAAAATCTGTCTAAACCGGAATCTGTACAAGCCGGAAATCTGCCTTAACCGGAAAATTTCTCCGGCCCGTGAAGTTAATAGGGTATTTTACACAGCATAAAATGGAATCTGCCCAACGCGGAAACGGAACAGATTTTTATGTCCTATAGGAAAAATAAACCTTTATAAAACGGAATTCCTGAGAATTTATTGCAATCGGCAGAGACACGCGAAATATTCTTAATGGAATGAATGCATCTGTAAATCTGTATTAAATGCTCTAACTCTATGACATGCGATTTAGTCGTGGCCCAGCCGCACGGCGAGGGAGAGGAACTTCAGCTGTCAGCGTAGAATTCGACCTTGGGGTCGCTTGTCTCTCCAGGCAGTAGGACGAAGGGGAATTCCCTTCCCGACTCTCTGCGCGTGGGAAGGTGTTCAAGCATGGCTTCTGTTCACGCATCCTCCGCCCCGTGTTGAAAATCGTAACCCTTTGGCCAGAGACGAATTGCTCAAGGCCATGCGAGGGTATCAGAAAGACATACTCAGGGCTGTGACGCATTGTGCTTTGAAAGTCAGCGATCAGTCCGTCTACAGCTACTAGACAGTGAGGTGTGTAGTGTTACGAGTTTAACAATGGCTGAAAAAAACACAAAACTTTAACTTTTGATGAAAAGGTAAAACTAATTGAAGCAAGCAAAACTCAGAAGCTCTCGGTGAAAGCTCTTCAAGAGTTATTCAAGTGCGAGAAGACACAGATTTACGAAACACTCAAAAGAAAAGCTGAAATAAAGGAGAACTGGATGAAAGGTATGAAAAGATATCCAGTCTCTTACTTTATTCACTTCGTAGTTTTTTTAAAATTAATGTTGAACACTTATCTCTATTTTTGACACGCACTGATCGTTAACATTACTCTGTAGGACATGGGTCGATGAAAAGGAAATTTAAAGCCAAGAATGACGAAATCGACCGACTTACACGGGAATGGTTTGCGCGTGCTAGATCGAAGAATATTCCCATATCTGGTCCAATGGTACAAGCTAAAGCTAAAGAACTTGCAGAACAACTCGGTGATTTTTTTGTTTAAGGCCTCTAATGGATGGTTGGTAAGTTTAAAAACCGCCATGGAATAGTGTGGAATGAAATCTGTGGAGAGTCCAAAGATGCTGATGTAGAAAAAGTTCAGGAGTGGAAAATAAAAATTTTCAGTATAATTGAAGGCTACAAACCAAAAATATATTAAACGGGGATGAAACTGGATTATTTTTTCGGGCATTACCAAATAAAACACTAAATTTAAAGGGAGAAAAATGCAAAGGAGGTAAGCATTCGAAAGAGAGACTAACAGTGTTTTTATGTGGGAATATGGAAGGAAATATGGAACGACCTCTAGTAATCGGAAAGCCGAGATGCTGTAGGAACTTGAACGTGTGCTCGTTACCGGTTACCTGGCGTGCCAATGAGAAGGCGTGGATGACAGCCTCGTTGATGGAGGAATGGCTTGTTTCGTTCAACAACCGAATAAAACTGAAGAAAAGAAACGTGTTGTTATTTCTGGACAACGCTACGTGCCATCCGCACTTAATTCTGTCTAATGTAAAATTGGCGTGGTTCCCTGCCAATACAACAGCCATTACGCAACCTATGGACCAAGGTATAATTTACTCCATGAAAAAGGGGAAAAAGGGAAAAGGGTAACATTACTTCCGGGGTTCCTCAGGGCAGTGTCATAGGCCCACTACTGTTTCTTATCTTTGTAAATGATTTATCGCGAAATATAACGTCAAAAATTCGACTCTTCGCCGACGACTGTATATTATATAGGGAAATTGCAGATCAGCACGATATGTTTCAACTACAGGATGACTTAAATAAAATTTACGATTGGGCAATAGCTAATCAAATGACTATAAATGGGAAGAAAAGTAAAGCGATCACATTTTGTAGGGCCAGAGCTTTTCATACAATACCTTATCAGCTAGGTAATGTAGTTCCGAGAGTCTCGACCTGTAAATACCTAGACATTCTCCTGGATTGTAAATTGGGATGGGAGAAACAAACGAACTATGTATTGGGTAAAGCTTGGAGGTCTTTGCATTTCGTCATGAGAAATCTTAAAAAATGTAATACGAAAGCAAAGGAAATCGCGTATACCTCGCTTGTTAGGCCGGTAATGGAATACGGAGCTAGTTGTTGGGATCCGTACAGAATAGGACTTAAAAAGAGCTTAGAGAGGATACAAAACAGAGCGGCAAAATATACATTTCGGAAGAACACACCTGCGCATAGTGAATCATTAGAACGCCGGAGGAAGAGGGCACGACTTTGCGCGCTGTATAAATCTTACGTTGGTTGCTCCGCATGGCAGGAAATACGGGGAAGGTTAGATAAACCAGATTATTTAAATAGATTTGATCACAAATATAAAATTAGAACAAGAATACAAAGCACGGACGTAGGGAAATTCACCTTTGTAAACAGAACTATAGTAGATTGGAACGATTTGCCTGCGGCAATTTTTGAGCCCTCTCCTTGCTCAGCGCGAGGTTTTAGAAAAAAAAATATAGGAAATTAGTCAATAGGGTGAAAACGTATAGTGAAGTGAAGTGAAGTGAAGTGAAATGAAAGGTGCGATTATGCGTAGTCTACAGTAAAAAGTAATGAACAATTAATATTTAGATAAAGTTATATGCAGTGCAGTGAAGTGAAGTGAAGTGATTTCATTTGAAGTGATGTGAGGGTTCCTTCTCTATGTATACATGCGTATATGTTTGTATGTATGTATATTTGTGTAATATGTAAGTTTATTCATTTATATGTTTAGTGTATATGCATTTTAATGTTTAGTATAGTAATATGTAGGTTTAATCATTTATATGTTAGTGTATATGCATTTTAATGTTTAGTATAGGAATTTAAATGCCATCTGCATATATAGGAAATGACAAAGTCAATTTGTTTGTTTATATTTATTTTTTATTTATTATTATGTTATTTGTAATTGTTATTTTGCATTCTGCCACCGGGCATCATCTGCCCAATTGTGGAATAAATTTCTATCTAAGACTCATTATCGCAAGTTTTTGATGCAGTGCCTAATTGGAAAAATGGAAGACTCTATTAATGTAACTGAATTGTCGAAGTCTCTTACAGTTCTGAATGCAATTCAGTGGATAGACAAAGCTGTAAAATCTATAAAGCCCCAGACCATTCAAAAGTATTTCAGACAGGCAGGGCCATCTTTAGGCACAGGCAGATGAGGCTCATGCCTCAGGGCCCCCACAGATAATAAAAAATATATAACAAAACTGAAAAATTGTAATATTTACTACATACATATTGATTAACTTAAATATATTGAGTGGAACCAATAAATTTTTAAACAATGGTACAAATGTCGAGAGATTAATAATTTGTCACTTATAATTTGATCAGTTCAGTTTTCGAAGTCTGTCGCCAAGTCAAACAGCTGTCTACAAAGAATCGTTCTTTCTAACAATGCAAATGTTTAACAAAAATGCGTGCTCTTTCATAGAAATTTACCAGACTTATCAAACGACCTTCGTATTGCTTGGCAGCAATTGGCAAATATTGAAAATGAATTTAGTTTGCAGTCAGAAATCGAATGAAGAGCAAGTGCAATACAGTGTTAAGTGTTATAAGTATAATATAAAATACAACATCTTTACATAATTAACATCTGAAAGTTTATCATATCATTTGAACCCATGACGGAACCACTAAAAAATGTAAGTTTAAGATACATTTAATTACATTTTAATGTATAATTTTGTATACCACAATGTTTATTTATTTTAATAAATATATTTTTTAAAATAAAAAAAAAAAAAATCAATATGATTAAGAAATATCAACCCAATTTTTAACATGCAAAGTGACATTATAAAAAAAATTGAAAGCATTGAAAATGTTTGCTTTTGTGAACTGTGAATTTGACGCATGCAGAAAGTATCTATAAATAAACTAATTTGTATAACAGTATATTGTATTTTCTTCTAGAGTTCATTGGTATTTCATTTTACTGGTACCATGTCGTAACGCACATATCCAAGCGATGCATCTAAGAGAAAAAATGCGATTGAGGAGAACGAAAGGTTTCTCGATTCAGAATATCAAAATTCGCGTGTTACAAACAGAATTCTCGTGTAAATTATTTTGACTCAGAAACAGACGAAGTCATCTTTTCTGCCAAAGACAAATTTAAATTACAAACTTATATTCCTATTATCGACACATTAATAAGTGAATTGGATAGAAGAGCTGAATCATACAGTATTATAAGTAAACGATTTCAATTTTTATCAGAATTAAAACTTATTGATGAGAAATAATTGTTTAATAAATGTAAAAATTTGTTCAGTTTTATAAATGTCAATGAACAAGAGCTCATATCGGAGTGTTTTCAATTTCAACATTATCTTCGCATTGAAAATTCAACAAACAGCACCGTATCTTTGGCAGAAATGTAAAAATTGTTAAAAAAAATAATCTTGAAGAGACATTGCCTAACATTGAAATAGCGTTAAGAATTTTCTTAACGTTAATGGTCACTAATTGTACGGGTGAACACTCATTCTCAAAGCTGCAGTATATAAAAAATGAATTAAGAAGTAATATGATTAAAGAACGACTTTCTTCGTTAGCTTTATTAAACATTTTTTTAAATCTTCCTTTTAAAAAGAGAATCTTAATTCCGTTTATCTAGTTTTTTTTAAATCCTTCCTTACCTTAAAAAGAGGAATCAAAATGCTTATTAACTGTGTAATATTCAATTTTTAATAACTTATGATCGCCAGAACGTAATTTGTTGAACTAAGAATTAGGGGCCCCGAAATCTCTGAGTGCCTCGGGTACTTTCAAACCCAAAGACGGCCCTGCAGACAGGTAGGTTTTTCAACAATTTCCAATGTAGACGAGTTGCCAGCAGATGATGACACTGAAGATGCAGTCCGAGATGTAAATACGTTATGCGCAATTTTGGGGGAGAGTACTGAAGATGTAATATATATCGATAAAGATGTATTTACAGATGGAGACATTGAAACTGAAAGTGACAATATCATTTCTGAATCAGAAACTGAAGAAGACACAATGGAAACAAATCCCTCTGTACGTAACTATTCTGAAGCCCTGCAATGTGTTCTGCAGTTAAAAAAGTTTGCACTCACTTCTAATAATCCAGAACTATTTCAGAATTTTTCAACTGCACAAATTATAATTGAAACAGTGATAGTTAGTGGGAAAACCACAAAGCAAAAACTTTGGATGAGTGCTGGAAAAAATAGTGTTTAGAGCACAAATTGTAATTTTTTCTCTCCATTTTCAGAAATATGTTTAATCCTCTTTTTTGTTGATTACTATGCATACGTTGTAGGCCTACATTACTGTATTTTAATAATTACAATAAATTTACTAGTTTCAGGACGGAAATATGCCATAAAATGGAAACCTTCATAAACCGGAATTTTTTTGTCCTGATCGATTCCGGTTTAGACAGATTTAACTGTACTTGTTTTTTAACGTTGCATCTAAGGGCATTCACTTGAAGATGGAATAAGGCATGACGTTATGCGTCTTTCTCAGTCCTGCCGCTAGAGTCGCTTGATCTGCAGCACTGGTTGATATGGTTCCGATCATGCGACATCTTGCGACAGGACTAAGAAAGAAGCAAAAACTATGCCTTATTCCATCTTGAAGATAATACCCTCAAATGCCACGTTAAAAACCAAGTATATACCTTGAAACTTGCCACTCCCCTAATACAAATTTTTGCCAGTTTGTTCATTTCAATTAAGTATGATATATATATATATATATATATATATATATATATATATATATATATATATATATATATATATATATATCTGTGTGCGTGTGTGTGTGCGTGCGTGGGCGTGGGCGTGCGCGTGGGCGTGGGCGTGCGCGTGCGCGCGCAGAAGAACTGTCTGCATAAAATATATTTCTGTTACACATTTCCTCAGTAGATGTATTGCACAATCATAAGGTATATATTTCATAATCTTTGGAATATAATTCAGATTTATAGAAGTTTTTAAAACTCTCATTTATATCTTCTGAAAAAATTGTATAAGGTTTTTCGAAACTCAAAACTTTTCTGCTCTTCAAGCGCCAGGATATGGAAAATAAAAAAATGATATTTTGATTTTTGAGGGTAATTTACATCAATCCACACACATTTTCAACCTTTTTCAAAAATAACTCCTAATGATTTGAGTAAACAGTGATCTCGGATAGCGTAGAAAACGCTTAAAAGGATGATGCAGGTCTCATTTTGGTTGAAATCCCTGATTTTTCGAAAACTGCAAGTATCAAAATCTTCTTTGGCGTCTTCCTACAAGTTCAATATTGAAGAATTTTTTTAGTAAATGACGTTTGAACGTTTCTAAGAATGCGTACTTTTCAATTCTTTTTCACAGAAAACTTTTGAGCTTTCGAGATATTTCATAGAAAATAACTTGAAGCACTTCTACACACAAATGAAACAGTGTATAAAAATGTCAGCAAAGTTTTATAATATTAATATTAATATGTTTTATAACACTTTCGAAAATGCCTCCACCAGGCTGCAAAAGAAGCTCTAGGAGAAGCGGCCAAGAGAAGAAACAAAAATACTTAATACTGGATTAATGAAGAATTGATAAATGACATCGAAGTAAAGAAACATCTATTTGAAAAGTGGTTAAGTACCTCTGAAGGCAAAGATAAATACAATTACATATTCCAACGGAGAAAGGTAAGAAATCTAATTAAGAAGGAAAAACAACAGTTTTGGGAAAGGATATGTAAGGAAATAGAAATGTAAAGTATCTCCTTCATGTAAAGTATCTCCTAAATTTTAAAGAATGTTTTTCAAAATTTCAAAGCTTCAACTAGAGCCAGATGGACAGGTGTTTCTTCGATTTGGAAAACATCCTATGCATGATTTAGGGGTTAGTAGTGTTCACAAACGGACGGACGGTCGGACAGACGGACGGACGGTCGGATGAACGGACGGTTGGCTGGAGGAACGAACGTTTTACTTTTAATTGGTTTTTCGGCGTCAAGAACCCACAAACAGGGATTCTGACTACACCACGTGTTAGAGTATTTTTTTATTTTAATTTAGCAGCTGGTTTTACGCACTTTTTTGTTATCAGAGCCGGGCTATCCATTTTTTCGCCGAAAATCAACCGTTTTTTCGCGTAGCATTGCATAATTTTCTCTATACCACGTATATTACTCCGCACGTATACGAGAAAGTAAAATCACATCAGAAATAGCGTATTATTCCTATTTAAATGTTTAAATCACTGCATTATTTATTATTTTATCTGAAGAGTAATATTCCCATGCATTAGCATAAACTGTCCCGTTTCTCATGCCCACATCTCCTTATTTTAGCTCATGCAGCCAGTCCGTTTTTTCCGCTTATATACACATCGCCACATTACGACCCACTGCCCGTGAGGCGCCGTTGCGTACGTCCGGACAGCCAAGATCATTCAGATTGCGTACGTCGTTCCCCCTCTCACCGAGTATGCTCGGATATGAGGCCGAGCATATTTCGCTCGGTGTGTCGCGGACGAGCATATTTCGCTTGGTGGGTCGCCTGATGTTAAATGTTATCATAGAATAAGATAGGATGCAGTACTATAAAAAACTACAGGTGAGGACAATGGAGACGTCCAAGAAAATTACATACCAGAAAATATAGATCCTATAATTATGAAAGAATTAGAATGTGCATTGAAAATGAATAGAAATAGAAAGACTGCAAGAAAAGACAATATGAATATTGAATTAATAAAATAGAGTGCGAGTTCTGCTTTTATATCGAGACAGTTGTACTTCATAAATCTATGCTGGAACTTTTGTCAAATACCAGCAGAGTGTAAGGTGGCCACTGTAAAACCCATTTTTTTTAAAGGATGATTGATCAGTGTGTGGAAGTTAAGTAGAGTAATAAGTTTGCTAATTGCTGGTTATAAAGTACATGCTATAATACTCTCCGAACGACTGATACCAATAGCTGACACCATCATCAGTGAACAACAAAACGGATTTAGAAAAGGACGATCTTCTTCAGATAGTGTACTTACACTCGAAATACTAATATAAAGAAGAGAATACAATCTTGAAATACACATAGCCTTTACTGACTATGTGAAAGCGTTTGACAAAGTTAGACGACCACTGCTGTGGCAAATTTTAATAAAGAACCTTACCATCTGATCCGAGTAATTAAAAGCCTGTATGCCGGAACAAGAATATGTATCGACACTGGTTTCAAAATCGGCAAAACATTTCTGAATATAAACCATGGAGTACGAAAGGGTTGTAGTTTCTCAGCAACTCTGTTTAACCTACACATAGATGAAGTGCTGAATGAATGGAACTATTATTCTGAGATAGCAGAAAACTGTTTTATAAATTACATCTTATATGCAGACAATCAATATTTGATTGCTGAAACGAAAATGAACTTCAGCCAATATCTACAGAATTGCTAGAATATACGTGAAATGTCCACATCAAAAACCTAAATTATGGCATTTTGTGGGAAGGCACCAGTGGTAGAAAACCAAGTTCTGAAGCAAGTAAGAAATTTTAACTATCTAGGAAACTAGGCACAACTACGACAGAGACATAGAAAAGGAACTCTCGCGGTTTCAGCTAATGTGTAGAACCATACGAAGAACCATTGGTAAGAAAATCCGAAAATAAACACAGTTAAAATTCTATAAGACAATGACAATACCAATCCTGCTATACTGTAGCGAATGCTGGGTTTTGAAACAAAGAGAAATGAGCTAAAAACAGGCATCAGAGATGGAGTTTTTGAGGGCAGTAGAAGGTTGAACGAAAACTGACCACGAAAGAAATCAAGATATTCGAAAAGAGCTAAAAGTTGTATCAGTCGTTGATAAAATCCAAAATTAAAAAAGAAATTGGTCCCAACATTTAAATAGAATAGAAGTGTAGCGACTTCCTCAAAAGGCGGAGATATCGATTCCTTGGAAAACGTGATCCCGGGAGACCAAGAAAACGGTGAGCCATCGAACCGGAACAGGCCGTTAGGCCTGGGCCGTGAAAATGATGATGATGATGAGTTAGTTTCCTAGTCTCTTTAGTTTGGGCTAGCTTTCGGTTTTCCCCCACCCTTTTCCCAGCTAAAATCTATTGAAAATATTTTTTTTCAATTATTCATACATTTTTCGATCCCCCAATACTAAAATTGAAATACGACTTAAACAATATTACAGAAGTTGAAAATACGGTCGGACTTGCAACTTTTTGTTGAAGAATTTGCAGCGCTTTTTGGGGAAACGTTTGAACAATTCTTAAAATGAGCAGTTTGAAGTCATTTTCAGAGAAAACTTCATCGGATAATATTCATTTTGGCAAAATTCCTACTAGTAGTTTATGTACTAGAGTTGTTCACAGACGTACAGACATGTTTCAAAAACAACACAACAACAAACACTTTTTAGACATCAGGGGACCACGAAACATGTATTGTCGTTGAAATCTCGAAATAGATTTTCCGCAGTTATTGCCATTGAAATCTCGAAATCGAGTATCCGCAGTTAAATTACTCCGTATAAACATACGTATTTTATTGTTTATTTTTAGCCACTAAATGACTCGTAACGGGCAATTGGCCTCATAATACAGCGTAGTGAAATTCTTCATGCCTTGTAATTCGGTTTACATTCCTTATTCTTGTACATGTGTTTCTGTACGTACACGGAGCAATAAAAGCTGCTTTTTCGGTATTAAAAATATATAAACTTGGATTTTCACTACGATATGTAGTACACAAAGTAATTTATTACATTTAGGAACAAGAAAAATTTTACTTTACTGTAACAGGTAACCACAAAAGTAGTTGTTTTTAGTTTCTTTTGTAGAAAAATGCACATTTCGTCGCAGCTTTACATATCTTTCTCTTTAAATGTACACAACTTCCAATATACGTACGTATACGTGAAAGAAATAATTAGTAGAGGAGAACGAATAGTTGACAATGAAACAAGAGCACAAACCTACATATTTTTTTAAAAAATTACAAAAAGAAGAATGAACTACATGAATGGAATACAGTTCAGAGTTACTGAAAGTGTATCTCAGAAATATGAGAACGCTTGGTTCTAATCGAATCTAGATAAATATTTACAATTAGAATTAGTTGTGACATTTCTTTTTCATGTTCTCCACAAGTATAGATGTTGCTAGTTGTGATCTCACAGTTCATATAGTTGATACTGGTGTCGTTTGAAGAGGAGTTTTAAATGTGTAAGTTGGCATAATGAGAGCTGCACACCGGGAGGGGTTGACTGATGGTAATCTGGATCTGTGTAAGCCTCGCAAAAAATTTCATCTGCCGATTTGCAATCTGCGCTCGCAGTTCAGTGTGAACATATTGAGTAGCATTGGTATGAAGGCTTGGTTACCTTCAAACGAGAGCGCCGCGACACCGTGCCGTGAAGAATGGACGTCGAGCGTTTTTCAAAGCATGCTGCAGGAGAAGTTGGCGCTGACAGACGCGTGAGTGCAAATAAGCTCCCCGCGAGCCATCCACAGAACACCGGAACGCTAATACAATTAGGGACTGGTAACAAGTAGCGGTTTGTTGCCGTTGCTTCAGCTGGCATAATTTCGCCGAGATGTTTTTGAACTTTCAAACACTAAATGGTTGCCCTGTTAATTCTGTACAAGATAGTAGTAGTGGTGCTACAACGGCATATACTTCCTCATTTTATCTACAAAGGATATGTAAGACTTGTGTTATGTCTTCTTCTTCTTCCCCTGATGCCTCTCAGCGTCGGGTTAGCCATTTGACATACTCCTTCTTGTCTTGTGGCTTGCGCTTCACCTCTCCTAGCGTAGTTCCGTTCCTTTGGCATATACGTATCCTGTATATAGGCGTCCCATGTTCCTCTTGGCCTTCCAGGTGGTCTCTTTCCATCTGACCTGGCTTCGATAATTTGTTTCGGCTTTCTAGCAACTGCCATTCTAGCAACACGTCCGTACCACTTCAGAACCTTGTTTTCCATTTCTTTGAGTAGCGGAGTAACTTTTAGTTCATCTCTGACTATTATTCCTTATTCGATCTCTTCTTGTTTTCCCTACTATCCTGAGTAGGAATTTCATTTCCACAACTGTGACTCTACTTTATTTTTCGTATTCTTTGGCACACTTTCAGTTCCATATATAAATGTTGGTATATACGGACTTAAATTTGGAGTTTTGTTTTAGTGCCTAAATTCATTCTTAACAAGTTCTTAATTATTTGATAATACACAGAGTTTGCTTTCTTCACTCTATTATTCAGTTCTTCTTCATATTTTCCGTTTTCCGAAATTTTGTTCCTAGATACTCATACTTGTTACTTGCTCCCTTTCCTTCACTTGATGTTCATTTTTTCCTTCTCTTTGCCTATACACATTACCTTGCTCTTATTGATGTTTATCTTCATACCCCTATCCTCCAGTGCATACCCCCGCTCAGTTATCATCTCTTGCAGCTCTCTTGGGTTTTTGACGAGCAATAAAATATCGTCCGCATACACCAATGCTTGTATCCATACTGGTCTCATTTTCCAATTTTACATTTTTTAGTACGCCTTTTGGTTTGTTTAATAACCTGATGCATAAAGATTATAAATAATAGAGGGCTCAATGAATCTCCCTGTTTAACTCCTTTGCCCATTCTAAATTTCTCACTAAGTTGCCTTACAGTATCATACACATTTTTATAAATGCTTTTGATTACCCTCATCACTTTTTTTTTTTTTTTTTAATTTGTTGCGTCCACTCCTTGACGCAACGCGTCTCCAAGCCCCTTAAGGGGCGTTGAGCGCTTTGCCCTTGGGAGTAATCCTCCATTAATGGGCATTATTATTTTTAATATTAGTCCAGTCTCGTCACGTCGCAGTCAGTCAGTGCCTTTTATCCCTTCGGCCAGGGCTCGACGCCGTTAGATCCCGGGTTCCTGGCCGGTCACCCAACCACGAACCCGCGAGTCTCGAATGCGCTTAACCTTCGTGACTTCACGGAGCGTAGTAAACGCATTCGGCTAGCGACGCCGGCTTTTTTTTTTTTTTTTTCCTTCCCTCGTTGATCAGCCTTTATTAAAGTGAAAAATCAATACAAGGTAATCCAACATTTGTAAATTTCCAACCCATACTCAAATACCATTATGATGCAAGGCTGCGTCTTGAGGATTTTTAATCAAATTTAAATTAATGTTGTTTTCTTCTGAATGAACAACCTTCTGTTAATCTTGCCCTTCCTCCTGTTGGTTGACAGAGAATAGTGGCACAACCAGTACATACAACTACACTCTGTGCATGACTAAAAACTGTTGTGATCTTATAACATCCAGGGCATTTTACATCCATAAAGTAGGAATTAGGTTGCTGCACAAGCCGCTTCAGCTTGTGCTTCCTCTTCTCCTCAGCTTATAATCACTTTATTTATTTATTTATTTATTTATTTATTTGCGTCAAAAAAACAGTTAAAAACTGCGTATGACGTGCTATGGGGAAAAGTGAATTGTGTGCACATTTTCAAAATTCTGCGATCTCTATGCTTGAAACCTTTGGTTTCCTTTGGTTTGAAACCTGCGATCACTTTGCTTGAAACCTTTGGTTTCTCCAGTGCATCCCATAGTTCTTTCCTGGGTACTGTATCAAATGCTGACTTTAAATCTACGTAAGCAGTGCATATTGTTTTCCCCCTACTCAGTGTTATGTAATTAATATAATATTAGCGTATATTACATTGACATCAGTATATTACTATTCTTATTATATATTCTTAACTCTTCAGTCATCTTGTGAAAGTCTTCAGCTAAAGAAGTACAAGAGACTCGAATTTGCACATTTGAAAGTTCAAAGTTTTAATTATAATCAGGTATCTCCCCCCCCCCCCGGAGGCTCCGTTCCAACTGGGTCAAGCTCTACGATACCGATATACGTGGTAACATAGACTAAGGTATAGTTCTTTTCTCTAATGTGGTGGTAATGTAGTGCCTTTTTAGAGGAATCATATACGTACTATGAAGGGACAAGGTAGACCAAGGAAGTAGAAAATATTGCGCGCGGTCCATCACGTTTGCTAGAGTACTGCTGGAGAAACTACAGAAAGCTACCGATTAGAGCAGCCGGCCACTAGAAGTCTCTTACTGACAGCTACTGCATTTGATCTATTTATTGCCGAAAATTATGTGCCGAAAATCCGCCACGTCTGGACTCGAACCCTAGGACCTCTCGGTCAGTCGCTTCAGATACAGCGGCAACCGACAGAATTAAATCCAGCTGGTTTGTGCTACTTCAGTTTCTGGGCCAATAACCCCATCTCTAGCACATCTTTCCTCCAGTTTCCGTTGAGCAAATGAGATTGTCCCTTGTTTTGCTTCCGGGAATAAATGTAGTTCCAGTACCTGTGCACTATTTCTACAGCTCTTTTCGATGTTCGCGGTGAACATAGTTATTTCATAAACAGTAGTATCAAATAATCGTAATGTATATTTTTAATAGTGAGGTAATTACTTCCGCTTGGAAACAAGGGATGAGTGAAAATCGGCTCATTTGTCATGGAAAATATGTTTTATTACTCAGGCGCTAATATTTCTTGAAACATTTTCGAAATCTCAAAATGGCTGAAAACTTTTTAATTTGATTCCCCTCGAACAGAGCTAAAAAAATGCTTAAAAATGACTTAGTTCACATTTTCATTAAAAGCTCTTCAGTTTTGAAATTTGGATTAGTTAATCCGTTATCAAAATCATCTTACAACTATTTATTGAAGATATTGATATTTGCACATAGAAATCACATATTTAAATTTAAATTTCGTCGTAAAATAAGCTCAAATACAATTTTTCGAAATATGACTAGTTTTCGTGTATCACTACTAGGCCCGAGTTTCATTAGCCTTTGAAATTTCAATAATTACTTTCTCGTATACGTATACGTAGTGTAGAGAAAGTTATGTAATGCTGCGGAAAATCGATGAAACGGAAATACAAGTTTTGGGGTCCGCCGATACCGAAAAATTGTGTGTGTGTTTTTTTTGTTGTTGTTGTTGTTTTTTTTTTCTTCAAAAAGCCAGTCCGACGAACAACACTAACGTTTGAACTATGTGTAGGATTTTTTTCACACTGAATACTCCCCGGCCGATCCAGCATCACTCAGCGGTTTTGAATAACATTGTTTAATTTTCTGAGTTAATTTCCCCTGTGACATTTCCAAAATTTTCTCAAAATGGTACCAAATTTTTTCTTTGAATTTCTTGTAAAAATAACCTGAAAAGCTCATAAATGTGATTTACGTACGATTTTCATTGATAAATTGGAATTTACGAAAATTTGAAAGGTTTTCGGCGCTTTCTATCAACTACAAAATTGGAGATAGAGATTTTCCTTCAAATAAAATGTGTTCTCAATAAATTCGTTTTTTCATTAAGGCAATGTAAATTTTTTTGAAAATTTTAGAAGTTTTCTCCAATATTGCGTGAAATATTTTGATTATTAAAAAATATTTAAAAAAAACAAGAATTTCTCATAAACTGCTCCTTGTTTTATTATGCTTTCTTTAAACTTTTAGTTTAGTGCTAAACGTATTATAACAGATCACAAACACCAATTTGCTCTATTCTTTTTTCTTTTCTTAAAAAAAAAACACTATTTTGAATTTCTTGACACATCTCTCACATCGTTAATATTTACATTAACGGCAATTTGTATACATTATTGAATTTGTTAAAACAAATTATGTATATGATGTCTTATAGTTTCTCGGAAACTGAAACTTTCTGTGAAAATGAGCTAGAAACTCCGCATTTTAGGAAGCGCTCAAACGACACTTTCTGAAAACGGCTCCAATTTTTTTCTTCAGACTTTCTATGCGGATGGTTCTAAATACACGGTATAAGATGAGATAAAAGCCAATTTTCTGCATTCTTTTGTTTCAAAATGTACGCAAATATATTTTTTTCAATCTCTCACGCCGTTAATATCAACATTTTTAGCAATTTGTATACATCCTTGCATTTGCGAGTGGAAGCGCTTCAAATGACTTCCAATGAAGTTTTTCGAAAACTCAAAACTAAAGAGCGTCAAATTTCGCAATTGAAGTAATTCTTAAACATTTTCTTAAAAACGGCTCCAACTTTTTAACGAAATCTTCCATACAGGACGAGGTTTATACTCTTCCATAATATTCTTGAAGTAATATTTCAGTTCTACCATTATGAAATCGAAAAATACAAAATTTAAAAAAGTGTAGTTTGGGCGGCGAAAGATGTCAGTTGGGAAGAGGAATGGGCAAAACCGAAAGGCTAACCCAGATCAAAGAAATTAGACAACTACAGTATTGGCAGCGTATAAGCGGTTCTGACAGTTCTCTCGCCAAGTGCTCCGGTATGTCATGTGACCTGCTCTAAAGCAATCAGCTTGCGATGATTTGTTTCCTTTCTTAGGCCTCATTCACAATGCAAACTTAAACGTAACCGTAACGTAGCCGCAAAACCTAGAAATGGGTTATAAAGCGAGATCATTCACAATGGCTTGACGTAAACGTAGACGTGAGACGTAAACTTAAGAGCTCGCAAGCTTCAAGCTTCTACGTTTAAGTTTACGTCGAAATTCTACCGAAGACCAATCAGAGAGCAGCATGAAAAAAACAAATGCACAACAAAATCCGTGAGAAAGAAGGTCGACTCCAGATTTATTCTTGTTTATGCGTGTGTATTGGTGTGCGTTGGTGTGTATAGTTGAAAGGTAGAGCAGAGAAGTTTGTGGAGTTTTGGTACGAGTTGCGAAGTGTTGATTCGAAATGGCAAATAAAGCGACTCCTTCTTTTTAAATAAAGCGCCCCTAAAATTAATGCTGCAGAAGCTTGCAACAGCACAAGCTGCACGCCCAAATCTCTCTCCATGACAAAATCTGAACGTGGCGTTAAATATATTTGCGGTACACAATTTAAAGCTCACTGCTCGCATATAACCTCAATAGGTAGGGGCGCAACAGCTGCTCGCAAATGCAAAAGGTGAAATCGATAGGAGAGTCGAAAAAAAAGCTAGAAATGCATCGATCAATATGTTGAATTCTGATTGGTTCAGGCAAAACCTATGTTCCAGCTTACGTTTGCCATTGGGAATGCTCGTTTTTACGTGAAAAGTTTACTGCATACGTTTACGGCTTACGTTACGTTTAAGTTTGCATTGTGAATGAGGCATTACAGTCTGAGTTCAGCGTTGTCGCTCATTTGACTCGCACGAAGTCGCTCGAGAAGCGCGCAGCGCCGTCATCAGCGGTGTCAGTGCGAATGAAAAGTGTATCTGCCGATGCTTGGGACCACTTGGTGCATGACTTCCGTATACTACAGTGAATTGCTCCGTGCAATGTTTTGAGATTTGATTTGTGTGTCATGTAGGCGGTGCAATGTGGTTAGCAATGTGTTGCATCAGCGCATCGAACTGTCAGAGTCGCTTATACGCCGTCGATTCTGTAGAACCAGAAAGTCAAGTGTCATTCTGCAGCACCACTGTTTTTACTTTCACCCCCTTAAGAATGCACGTCTAAATTGTTCAGCTGATTTTCTCCAAAATTGATATTCCCCAATCGATCTCTCTGAGGTCGCGGCCCTTTAATTTGAAACCGATATTTTACTTTAGGGTGTACTTTGCATGAAACCTCTGGGCATTTTCAAAAAAACGTCACCTACGTTTTTTATTATATTATGTTGTTGGAGGATGTGAAGAACGTTTAAGAAAATAGCGTATGTCTCCATTTCGTTAAAAACCCTGATTTTTCGAAAATTGCACGAGTCCAAAATTTTTTCGGAGTCTTCCTACAACTAAAATTTAAAGATAAGAGATTTGTTCCCTTAATGAAATATATTCCTTAACGATAGATTTTGAAATAAGGTCATGTACAGTTTTCCGAAAACTTGAGTACTTTTCCCGTAATTTTGCGTGAAATATAGGCAATTTTAAATTTTGTTTAAACATTGTTTGTCAAAAATGTTGCAAAACACGGCAACACATTGTTTGATTAAATTTTGATCTCAGATAGCGTACAGAACGCTTAACTGAGTGGAGCAGGTCTCATGTTCGTTCAAATACCTGATTTTTCGAAAAACGTTTTTTGGCGTCTTCCTACAACTATGAATGTAAACATTTTTTATCTTAATGAAATGTGTTCATCAAAAACAGATCTTCAAATAAGGTCAAGTTGAATTTTTCGAAAATATGAGTGTTTTTTGTGTAATTTGGTGTCAAATAAATGTCGCCCGTTCCGATTTTCCTGCGCTTCCTGAACGTAATAGAAGTGATTCCAGTTTCATTTAAAAACTTTTTGAAGTATATGAAAGAAAAATTCCTAGCCTTCAGGTAATATCAGATTGCAATGCAACAATGGCATTCCGCGTCGCGACTGTCAGCTAAATTTCAGCGAATTACGCCACATTGTTGGGACATGATTTAGAAAAGCAGATATAATTGTCAAATTTGAGTTGATATTTGCTTGAAAATATTTAGTTTTCACACCAAATGTTCTACGACTTGTAACGAGTTTTTCAAAAAATGATGACTGAGATATGTTAATGCGGAGAGAATTTGTGGTACAAGTATTACTTAACCATTATTATACTTGGTTTTTTATAACCTGACCGATGGCACTTCGTAAGCTGTTACGGTGTCATCCAATCGAGAGCTAAAATGTCATCACTGTGGTGAGGTTTAAGCTCCCGATTGGACGAAACCGTAACAGCTGATCAGCCGTCATCAGCCAGATTACAGAAACAAGTATATGGGCGAGAAAGTACCACTCGCGCAACTTTTCTTGAACGATGACCTTGCTTCCCCCTCCCTTCAGCAATAAACAGTTGAAGGCAAAAGCTCGCAGCGATCACTGATGACATCCCAAGCATTAAAATTTCGTTTGCGCGAAACAGAAGCTAGTCAAAGCTAGATGCTTTCATAGTAAAGAACTTCTGTTCAGGTTTATTGTCAATATCTAAAGAAATGATTGGTGCAGGTCCAGGTACTCGAAGGGAGGCACCTAAAACTCGTATCTAGTGTCGCTGCTGTTGCCTACCCAGAGCGATGACCTGGCCGCACACGTAGCAGGTTGACTTTGATTTTTCAGAGGTTGGCGTTACTGTAAATACTCTTGTGGCCATCTTTGTAACTAATACCCCCACTTTGCCCGCATTTCCTCAATTCATCGTTCAAGAAAAGTTGCGCGAGTAGTACGTGCTGTTCTGGCGCTAGTTTTATGTGGTTAAGCGCTCGAGGAGCTCATGCGAGGAGTCTGAATCCCAGCCAAGCAAGACATTTTGCGGGTTCAAATAGTTTAATATTAAGTAACTATTACAAATAATATCACAAGGTATGTGCCATAGTATAAACACTCGATTCTGTTTTAAAGACCCCCAAAACTGAATGGTTGCGCATTGCTGAGCGAAAACTGCATTTCGATGTCGTTAGCAGGCAGTTTAGAAGTTATAGGGGAGTGGCCCATAATTGGACACCCGGGGTATATAAAAATCCAAGCAGTTACCTTCCAGCACATACAAAAAACGTCTCCTCATATTACTCCAGCCCTCAGATGATAAATTGTAGTCTCGCAAGGATCCATCCTGGCGCCAATATCATTCCTTATACACATAAATGACATGCCTTTGGCTTTAAGGAATAACAAAATAACTTTGTTTGCAGATGACACAAACATAATCATTAAAGCAAAATCGCAACAATCATTAGAAAAAGGAACTCGCAAAACCTTAGTAAAATGGTTTCAAGACAACAAACTCATCACAAACAGCAGCAAGTCAGTCTCTCTAAAATTCATGAATCCTCGATCCAAAGAAAAAATTTCAACGCATTTGCTTATAAAAAATAATCCTGGAGCGATATCTCATGACACTTCCTTCGTCGGTCTGACAATCCAACAAAATCTAAAATGGAGTGATCATATCTCATATCTTAACAAGAAGCTCACCCAATCTTGCTATGCCACAGAACACCCTCATGTCAAGCTTCAACGTTGAGACATTTCGGACGATGAATTTCGCAAATGTGCTCTCACTCTTAAAACATGGAATGATATGAAAATAGCCTTGAAACTTCTCGCACATTATTCAAAAAAGAAAAGTACGAGCTATGTCCAGCACTCGCAAGCTGGAGTCTTGCAAACCCATATTTAAAAATAAAACACACATATACACAGGATTTTCCTGTATAATGCATGTATATTGAAACAAACTGTCTGATTTAATTTTTAAATTTAATATTTCCTCTGCCCTTCTAACATTGATTCAACGAAACCCGTTCCAAATTTATATAAGAATATGGGCTCCAGGAAAATATTACGTTATTTCAATTATTAAAAATGACACAACTGCTATTTCCATTAAATTAATATCCGGCTAACTGGGTCGATGGGTCTTATAAGAAATAATCGCTATTGCTTACTAATAGCCGATTATTCGATCTGCCATCTGTACAGAGTGGCCGAGGAATCTGAAAAGCCAATATACATTTCTAGCTACTCATTTGCTGGAATTGGCTAAATGAAAATCATCTTTTGTATTCACAGAAACTTGTAAGTTTATTCAATGTGTATGAATTTTTATCATTAAGCTTATATTGCAGTACCCGTCAACGCATGCTCTCGATCAATGTCGACTCGTAGAACCCTTCAATCTTCCCTGGTGTCGATGGCTCCAGGTCCAAATACCATCTTCTTTTCTCCCGTTCTGGCACAAGTGTACTCAACTCACTGATCCACCGCTTAAATTAATTAATTCTCCTTTTAAAAGTTCCCAGTTCTTTCTACGCGTATACTTAAAATATTAAAGTTCAACAAACTATATCTGCATCAAATACTCCCAGTCCTGTTGCCGACAAATTCACCTAAGTTCACAATTCTAGCTGCTGCACTCGAAATATTTCCAAGTTCCAATTTCCGCACCTTCCATCAATATTCTAAGCCCGACAATCATACGCTCCAAAGTAAATGTTCACAATTCCCAAACTCCCAATATCAATTGTCTACACACGATCCGCACAGCACCACGGCATAAGTCGAAATGCCTCCATATTCCACTCTTTCAGCCCATCAAAACTCAGTCCGTCTTTCTACTGTTTCTTGTCAGAAAAAGTTCCATGCCTAGCCAATATTACTTACAAATTCAATTAGCCGCACCCCAGACTGTCATTGCTTTCTCGGTCAATCCCCAAACAGTTTACTTTATCAACTAGCCGCGCCCCGTGGTTCAAAGCAATGAAGTTTGTTGACCTTGACGACAGCTCGTCTACCGTTGCTATGCCGCCATATATGCCTATGTCTATCCTTACCATTCACCCTCTTAACAATAAATGTCACTCAATACAAGGTCCCACATATTGGTATGTCACAATATATTTGAAATAGTGGTCTTCAAAAAGAAGACAAGATGGAAAACAAAGACTCTTTTACTCTAAATTATGATGTACACAGCTACAACACTCTTCAAAAGGTTAACCTGCATGTTCCCCATTTTGAAATTACACTTTATCAAAAAGAACCCTAATAGAGAGCATTGCACTTAACAGCATAATGGGCCATTAAATTAAAGACATAAACAATACCTACATTTAAAAATAAACTGAAAGGTTTCCTGCTTAACATGTTCTACAGAGTGAAGGGATATACAAATAAAAACACTTCCTTTACAAAATATAAATAAAAATTCGTATCCCATTTGACTTTCATGTTGACTATATCGAGCTGCAGCATAGAAAAAGAGAATAGGCATATCCCATACCCTGCCTGAGTCAAATTGCAATAGAACCGATGTAGAAGCAGAATGCCTATCCAAAATTTTATTTCCTTCACCCTGGATTGCTAGATGGATTATTAGGCATTGTTAACTCTAATAGTTTGATAATATTCTCAAATATGATTAGAGTATTATTATTATTATTACACATACATTTTTAGTAGGTAAATTTTATTTTCAACTTAACAAAAAAAAAAAATTGCTATAAAAAACAATTCTCTTATTGTGTAATATTTTATTTCTATCGTGTATTGTAATTCTGCTATAAGATCAAAGACAACAATTCGATCAGGATTTTTGTCCAGTTTCTCTTTATCCTGAGAGCAAATGTTGAGATGGCCTCTTTGCTTTAATTCTGGACAGCAAATGTAACTTCACTCTCTGTCAGTGGCGGCCGGTAGAGAATTCTATTGGTGGTGCCAGTTAGTGATGTGACATCGATATCAAAACATCGTGGGATATTTTAAAACTGGTTTAGTAATCTCTAAAATAAATTTGTGAGTACGAAATTTAATTTTACAGTGACCGTGTTTATTAAGTTATCATGAAGATTAAACTGAAAACAAACTAAAAATAATAACAAATATTGTCTGGGCTACGAAGATACTGCCTTTGGTGCACTGTGCGGAGGAGAACGTGAAATACTGTGCCTCTTCGATTGTGGCACCGTCGCACTGTGGTACGGATTGGCAAAAAAAGCGGACAAAAATAGTTTTACGCAATAAAATGAAGTGATTTTAACTTAGAACTCTATTTTCAATGTTTATTTGAAGTTAATTTGCTTTTACAATGATTCGTGCTCCTTACTGGGAAATATTATGCATCTTTAGTGTCGGTTTCTTTAGGGTTGTCTTACTCTTCCTCTGCAGTTTTGTCTCCTTTTTTTCTTCGGTTATATATTCATGAAAACTTGGAATGGAAATTGCCCTCTGAACAGACACAACATTACTTTCATATTATTGTGAAATTTAGGACGGAAGTACTTGGGAAGTGAAGCGCTTAGCTATCGAACACATTCCAAATCGGTGCCAACTTGTAATCTTTTCAATGGTCCAAATCTAAGACTAAAAATCTGTTCTACCAATAGTGGCTCTGCGTATTGCTTTCGCAAGCAAATCTGACCACAAATAATGCACTTAAACATTGTTGTCTTGATATACACCCATAAGTAGTACCACATTAATAAAGACATAAACATCGGTTTCATCCGTCCTTCCAATATTCCTTCGCACAGCTTCTTCTTTTGTATGTGTCACAATTATCTGAATTCTTGATTGAAAAAAACCCTTTTGGAACACTTCTAGCAAATTATGAGTTTTACACCCAGGAGCAACGTCAGAAGAATTCTGTATCTTCTTCACTTGCAAATACTTCTAAAATATCTTCATGCTCACTCTTTTCATGTAATGGCTAAACCTTCAGTAATTTTTCTATTTCCGATTCAGCTAACCTTCCTGACATTTCGAGTGAATAAACGACTGAAAAATAGTCTCACTCCCAACTTCAATTCTGTTCAGGGACGTGTTTACTACAAATGTATGAAAGTTGATAACATAGCCAACGCAAAATGTTCCAACATACACGAAAGGGGGAAATAAAATACACCCAGTAAAAGCACAATGGAAAAACTACGTCTTTTAAGAAGGAGGTACCAAACCCGCACTAGAAAAATGAAGGTTTAAAAAAAGATTCATGTCCTCTACGTTATTGAAAATTAATGTAATTTTTGAGGCAGCTTTCTGTACGAGGAAAGAAAATATATCTTCTGTCAATGCTATGGAAAATGAAAAGTGAAACTTCCTCAACAATTACATTAATTCTCAATAATGTAGAGCACATGAATCAAGTGAACTGAAAATTTACAGCAAGGTGGTGGGCTCCTGGAGTTTCCCCTTCGCTTTTCTAGGATTAAGTCAAATTTGTTCATGAAATTTGCTAGCACAAACTGTTCTTGTTTTGCGCCACAATCTCATTTATTATCTCTTTTGAAGAAGCTTACTGCGATTAACTGAAAAATTCATTTTTTTACTTCTCATACTGCACATGCAACACTAGGGAAGAATTCGACCAGATTACAGTCCCACAGACCTTTCATTGATACCAACAACTAGCGAGCACATGCGTACAAGCATTCGGATAGATGAAAGAGTTCCTGTTAGATACCTTTACCGGACATTTTGTTCAACGTTTTCGATCTATCGAGTGCTTGTTTCAGTCGAACCCGAGAAGCACGGCGACCTACGCTCTTGCCCACGCCAGAAACCCAATCGCCCTCTCATTTGAGCACGTGGTGATGTTTAGATTATAACATTACATTATAAACACTGCAAGAGCCCCCTGGTTCCGTAATATCCGAGTGTGGCCCTAAGTTGAACGTGTCAACGCAGCCCTCGCCCTCCGGCTTCTGTTTCTCGTCACAGCGCGCTGCCGCGGCCGCGCAGAAGAACGTTCTTTCTTCTCGTTTCTAGAGTTGCTAATAGTTGCAGATAAAACCTTCACGAACGTGTTCCCTGATGTTTCTCGTATTATCACTGCAAGTTTCATGACATACAAACGCGTACATTTTTTTGTAAGTCAAGAAACGCAAATGTAATGTTGCTTCTAGCAGGCATGATTTCAATAATTTATTTACAACTAACATGAAAGTGAAAAATATGGTTTTTGTAAGAAATGTACTTATAAAGTATTGAAGAATAACTAATTTCATAACTTTAATAGTAACCGAGAAATGTGCATTTCAAAATGGGATGAATTTATGACCGTCCGGGTCATTATAAATCTCTGATTTTTGCGCGCGTTGTACACAATAATGGACAAGGAAATATCAAAATATAGTATAATACATAAAGCATTGGACATTTTTCTGTTCATATGTGCTCGAATGAAGCAAATCAGACAATTTTGAAAAATTGATTTTTGCCCGCTTTTTTCGTCTTTCAAACCACCGTGCGTCGCGTCCATAAGAGAGCACACAAACCAACAGTTCTTCATACGGGGTTAAATGGACATAGACGGTGCCAATTCGTAGGTGGCTCAGAGGATTAGGAGGCGGCCGACAGATGGCACGGCGCCCTGTGCGATGGAAGAGAATATTGATAGAACATTGAAGGACTAAGTGCTCGTTCAAATTAATTATAAAGAAAATATTTTGCAGAAACAATCTTTTATACACTTATGAAAACTTTTTTTCCTTTCCTTTTGTTGGTGTCATGGCGACTCTTTCAGAAATAATAAACAGAATGGCAAAATTAAACGCGAAAAATAAACAAAACGCTTAACTTATTTATCTTTTCTTAACTATTTTTATATTATTCCGTCCAGCTTTTGATATCAAAATGACCGTATTTTTTAATTACAAACGTAGATGTCAAGACGTAAGTTTATTTTAAAGTAAAGTAATATTCAAAATAGATTACGCAACTTTTATGTTTATTTCTTCTCTTTCAAAAAAGTACCCTTTTTGAAGGCATCACACTATATAACAAACTCCCTAGTGAATTTAAAAGCTTAAACTCAATACACACATTCAAAAATAAATTGAAAGCTTTCCTGTTAAACCATACATTCTACAGTACAAAGGAATACCTACACCATAAACACATATCAACATCAATATAAACTAAAAAAATAATTTTTTTTTTGCATATTCCCCCAAAACCCCCAATTTAAAAAGAATTCAATTTTATACCTGTATTGTATTTAATATTTGCATTGTACATTATATGATCATATAATGTCCTGACTTGTCATACATGGCTTATGCTGTATTTATGTGACAAATATATTATTATTATTAATAATAATAAAGTATAATTCATTATCTTAAATCAAAAGGAATTTGTTTCAAAATAATATGATTACTACTTGTCACAACGTATCCTCAATGTAGAAATTAAGCCCTTTTTGCGAAAGTTGACAAAAAAAAAAGGTAAATCTAAAAGTTGAAATTTTTACTTAAGTTTGGTATCATAGCGATCTACTATGTGTGTAATTTTCAGATTTTTATCTGGCCCCCAACAGAGATATTAGTTGAAAATTTGGAAAAAATAAAAAATTCCCCATTTTTAAGAGTAATTTTCAAGGGGTACGTTACTTACCAACGATATTTTACAAAAAGTAACTATGCTGCTATGTGCAAAAGCACAGAAAAAAATCAAGGTTGAGATTCTATTCCATCTTTGAGAAATTACTCTTTGAAAATCGAATTTCGTTCATTTGCGTTCCATAGAGTTCGTTGCAAATACTTCTCAAATAAAAACATAGAAGGTAGGTAAATAATATTTCGATTTGTAGGCCAAAGTATACTGAATCCATTGCCTTTTATTTTAGAATGCTAGAACAAACCAGAGCTGAATAATTCTGAAAAAGAGTAAACCTCTATAAACGCGAAAAATTACGCACGGCGTAAAACAAAAATGGCCGCCATTTGTAAACTAGATACAATAAAAATAAATCTAAGATGTTTTTGGACAGCCAAAACCTACGGAAATTTAACTACAAAATATGAATTTTTTTCGAGATGGTCGAACGACAAAGTTATTTTCTGGTCCACTTAAAATGGATTTGCATATTCCTGCTCTATTTACAAGAAGACAATGTCCACTTAACAACACAAGGCCTTTTACAGGACCATTACTTTATCTTACTATTCACTGTGTCACATAAATACATCTTTCTTTTCTTCCATTAGGGTGCAGGCTCCAGTTAAATGCCCATTTTCTGACATGACTGATTGTTTCCATGCATTTTCCCTCTATTATTTCTGCATTTTGTTTATCCCTGCGTTTTCCAGCAGTCACCTTGATACACTATGAAGTGGGTATACTGTCGATTCAATATTCAGGGATGAGACACAGTCAAGATTACATGGAATAGTGACATCTAGTGTCACTCGTCTGGCAAGGGTTTAAATTTACAACAAAAACAGAGGATTTTCACAAAATTAAGTTGACAGAATTCGTCTTCTGCACAAAACTGACGTGTTCATTCATGAAGAAAGTACTTCATGGGGAAGCCCTATAACATGAATCATTTTGAATGCGATTTGAATTTGCGAATTGCGTTTGTTTGCACGTTCGATTTGGAAGAGATGAAATGTGCATTTCACAAGATCATGATCATTTGACACTAGCCAAAAGATGGCTTGGGATCCAAGAAATTAAGTTTCACCATGAAAATATACTAGGCAGTAGGCTACAAATTTAATAAAATTATAAAAAAACAAAGAGAACATTTTTGTGAAGTTTTGAAACTTGAAGTTATGACATGTGAACTGTTCTAAAGAAACAAAGCCTTATTTGTGTAAAAAATAAGCGAAATCCATGCGATAACAATTTTGCCTGCAGTTTATAATTCAAGAGTAGTTGTTGTAAGTTACATTTTGTAATTTAAGGTAATTAACAAGATTTTACAGAAGTCAGAATCACTGAATTAAGTGAGAAATTTCAGGGTGAGGAACAGCGTGGTTTCAGAAAGGGAAGGCGCAATAAGAATACCATCTTCATATTACAAATGCTCACGGATAAATGAAAACAAGTAAACCTTCCTAAATTTGTAATATTTGTGGACTAAGAAAAAGCATATAATTAAAACAGTACAAAGCCTTTATGAGAAATCCAGAATAAAAATACAGCTAGGAAAGGGGAGAAACTCAACATCATTAACAACTAGCAGTGACCTCAGACAATGGTTTATCACCAGTTCTCTTCAACATCTATATTATCCACTAAATAAGGAATTAGTGGAAGAAGATGAACCAGAGAGTTTTAATCAAAGGAGATTGAAAGATTGACACAATCCTGTACACAGATGACCAGATAATAGTAGCAGAATCCAAAGACAACTTACAAAGGGCAATATTTGAACTATCAATGTTACACAGAAATATTCCATGAAAATATCAATAAGCATAACAAAAAATATGACTATGCAAGGAAAGGAACAAAGAAAAGTTAAAATTGAAATAAATGGGGAAATAGAGCAAGTAAGAGAATTCACTTACCTAGGAAACAGAATCTATGTACTAAACCACACTCAAGGAGAGAGAAAACTACATAATTACTACAGAATGCATGGAACCATTAAAAAACATTTTGGGAAGGATATGGATCCTACCACAAAATTGAAACTTCATATCATCACAGCTAAACCAATGGTATATGGTTCAGAAACAGGGATAATGACAGAAGACAAGCAGAAAATACAGGCAGCACCAATGACATTCCTAAGGCACATCTTAGGAGTCACGAGAAGAGACAGTTTGAGAAACAAGAACATCAGAAGAAAACTAAAAACCAAAGGTCTAATAGAAGAGATTGAAAAATCACAAAAGAGATGGAAAGAACACACTTGTAGGATGGAGTAACAGACTACCAAAACTCAATCTCGAAATACAAAACAATCAGAAACCGAGACAGTGGAAGACAGTTAGAGATGGAAAAATCAGGAACACCTAGAAGATTAACCTACTAGGTCTACTGAACCAGCACAAACAGGAATAGGATTTTACCTAACGACAGCGGTTCATGATGATGATTACCAAAAACCTACTTTATTTTCAAGCAATTGGCACAATTAGACCTGGCTTATGCTACTCATAAATACTTGATTAAGGGTCCAACTCTTTTAAAAGCCAATTTTTGCCAGAATCATTAGTGACAGTAAATGCTAAATGTTTAATACAAAAAGATCATCATGGGCCTGCAGTCCACAGGTAAAATTGGAAATTAAACATCTGGTGTCTTCATTTGGGATGTTCTTTCTTTACATGTATTGTCCAAGAGTGTGTGTTTAGTTACGACCTTCATGGGAACATGAATTCTGAACATGGGAATTTTGTCCATACCCTCAAAACTTTCATTGTACCCAAAGACAGAATAGTTTTCATAAGATTAATTTGAAATTTAGTGCTGATTGTACTGTTTAAAAGCCATCTCGCCTCCATTTGCATCTTTTAATGATGGTCAACTCCAAACAACTATTGTATTGAACCGAGGAAAATAATATTATATTAAAACATTTTCTATTGCATAGAGAACATTTACATTTATTTCATTAGTATAAAATAATAAAACAAGAACATTTTTAAAATGTCAATATTCATTTGTAATTATCTAAAAATACTATTAAAACAAATTAATAAGCAAAATGTATTTACAATCACATACACTCATTGTATCCTTTCAGTTCCAGTACTAACTTACATTTTCCTCATATACAAACAATACGCTTTAAATGGATCTCAAATTATACATACATTAAAAACTAATCAGGTCATTACGCCCGTAATATGCATTTAATTATACTCTAACAAACCTGATACTCACTGAAAACAAAAAGGAAAATCATTTAAGCTATTTGAAAAATCACAATCTTCAAGGATATGTAAAGAGAATTCAATTAAAACTTTTTTAAAAACAAAGAATATAAACACAAAATATACCTAATTACCATTTTCTCTACAGGGCCTTTCAAGAAGTTCATAAAAATTAATTTTTCTTTAAAGAAATGCAGAAAATAAATTTTTATTTCATTTTATGATATATTATTTTGAAACAAACCATAACTGAAGTACAGTAGCACAGAGTGAGAAGCTGAAAATGTGCATTTAATTCTTCAAATATGTGGAAGATACATGTACAAATGAATGTCAAATTTGCATCTCTACTCTAAGATACTGAAAACCCACAATAAATTGCACTAATAATAAAATCTCATAACAAACTATCAATTTTCAGGGAGATTCAGGTATTTCAGGGAGCTCTTCATCTGATGACGACCATACTACCTTTCGTCGACCTCTCCTCCTTCCACTCTTTGTCGCTGAAGATGGAGTGGCTCTACCTCTTGAAGAGGCACGGGGATTCTTAGGTGTTGCCCTTGTCTTGGTACTGGATGGAGGCATTGTCACTTCTTGATCTGGATCCTCTGAACGCACTTTAAGAACCTGTTCAATTGCAGCATTCAATTCCTCAGCAGCAGACTTAATTTCTGCTTTTGTAGTTGATTTTGTATGCGATTGTATAATATTCTGAAAATAATTGTACACTTTATCAATGTGCAATTTATCAGCATATAATTGCAACTGGTCAGTCAGACGTCCCAAAGCCCGATGGTTGTAATGAAGTAGAGTCAAACAAAAGGCTAAATCACATGCTTGTCTGTCGGTTGTGATCAGTTGGAATCTCTGACATAATTTTTCTACAAGAACTTCAATTTGTTTTTCCCTCTTTATCAAGCCAAACACAAATTTAGTAATTTCATTGAATCTCTCTTCTGGAAGTTCTGATGAACAGAGTCCAGATATGATGTCAGGAAGAACATTATACAGCACATTATGCTTCTGTGAGAGTTCATTAAAGAAACTCTTGGCAGCATTTGCAATTGTGCTGTTTTTATCACAAATGCACAATGCTAAATCTGAGATTTGCCCCCGCACCTTGATCATGTCACACATTACCAAACGCGAGAGAATGAGTATTGTGGTAAGACGTACTTCCTCTGAGCTATCTTGCAGGCGCTTGTAGATATGTTTAGACCAAGGCTCCACTATATTTGGAAAACGCAGTGTTATATCTGCAATGGCAATAATAGCCATTGCTCTTGTATCTGGATCTGTGCTATTACTCATCACTGTCACAAACAACTGAATATTATCAGCACACACTGTTGAAGAAACCATCATCATTTTAGACAAGGCCAGCATGGCAGTACGTTGCACATTAGGTTCTGCATATTTTTTGGGTTTGGAAACAACATTTACTACCAAAGGAAGTAACTGTCCCAGCAGCCTGTCTGGTCTAAACATTTCATTTTCACAAAACTGTCGAATGCTTTCAGATACTCTATCTTCTGCCTGTGTGCCCTCTTCACCTTCCTCTAATCCATTTGTTGATGCACTTGTACCAGAAGAACCTACAGAAGATGAATTTTCTGCTTCTGTTATGGTTGAAACATTACCCAATGATTTACTGGCAGTTGTTTGTCTTTTACGTCCTTTTTTAGCCTGTGTTCGTTTTTGGGTTTTTTGGATCTTGTCTGTTTCTTCAACAGATCTTATTTTAGAATACACTGCAGTATCCATAAACACCATTTGCATCATTGCAACATGGCCAATAACAGCTAGAAATCGCCCTAAAGCAAAACATGGAATCACTGGCCTCTGTGATGGACATTCATCCTCAGTATTATCAATTCCTTGAGAGATACAATTCAAAGCATTTTGTTTCTTTTCTTGAAGGGAACAAAGTATGGATTTCAACACGTCTTCCATGAAAAGTTCAGGGCTCAGGCAAAACACATAAACTAAATTCACAGCATTAATGGCAAGAGGAACAAAATGATCACTCTCTTTCATCCAGATTGCATTTTTTAACATATTGCTAAGTTCTTTGAATAAGGTATGATCAACTGGGAGCCTAATTGAGCTTACAGGTGCTGTATGATTGTGTTGGATGATAGGACATGTGCTAGATAATACTGTACAAGCTTCTGAAGCTATTTCAAGATCCAGAGTTCTGGTATCATTCACTGCAAATATATGAGTTGCTATTTCTGGAACAAGAGCACGTACACGTTCTGGAAGGGCAGGAGCAACCATCCTTAGCAAAGCTAAGGCAACCAAACGTCTACTGAGAACATCCTTTGGCTCAGATACTCGTTCTGGATGTAGAAACATTTCCCACATTACCTGCACAAAAGAACAATAAACTTCAAAACAATTAATTTTTCACAATCAAAAACATTACTGGGCATAGGATTATTTGTGACACTGTAACAATGCCATGAACAAAATTCTTGCTTCCAAACAGGAACAGTCGTGAAACAGGACAACACTGATTCAAGCGATTGTGCCAAAAGATCATAGTTAATTTACAAACGTGTGAGTTAAGCATCATTCTGTGGATTGTAATCCTATTATATAGCACATCAATATATTTCAAGAGAAACCAATTCAAAGTGAGATATTTACAATTAAGGACGAGAATCATCAAGCCTTACAAAATATTAATAAACCTTTTTTTGACAACTTTTATTAATACACATTATTCTAACTTACTGGCATTGATTGGGTAGGAATAAAAAAAAAAAAAGAGATACTTTCATTCATGTGTCACATACAGTATTTACATTTCTTACATTTCTTGATGGTCAATAAATCAAATCAAAATTTTTCTTCACAATTGTCAATTATCATTGGAACACTTAAAATTACATAGTTCTTCTGGAGTGCATAACAGTTGTGGGTAATTAATATAAAACATTTTAAATTCAATTAAATATAATTTAAAAAATTGTAATTAATTTATAATGTTGTTTTGGATATGGTCCCTTTGTTTTATTGTCTTTTGTAAATGCTTAGAAATGGAAATTCTCCAAATATTTTGTTAGAAACCATTATTAAAATTATTTTAAAACATTTGCAAAATTAATAAATATTAAAAAATTAAAAAGATTGTTCCGGGGAATTACTTTTTTCTCCAACTTCAGGTCATCTGCAAATTAACAATTAAAACACATAAGCATATGATATAGGTACACAAGAAAAGGAACCAAATACACGTATGGAGCACACTTCTGTGATTGAAAATATATTATTAATGTGTGTGGTTAAATTTCAATGTGTCTTGTGTCAGACTGCTTGACACCTCTGTATCACATAAGTCTTTCACTCATGAAGGACTTTTAAAACTAGAATTATACTTTAAAATAATATTTCTTAAAAAGGGTAAAGTACATTTTTCTTGCATTCTAGCCACAAAGACATTGACATCACACCAACATCCTCCACTAAGCAGAATGACAGGAATAATAGGGAGCAAAATGACTAAAGTACAAGTTAGCCAATGTTTTTGAAATAAATGTGAATCATTTCTATGTATTAATCATTTCATATGCCCCCAAATTTAGTTTGACATCAATGAGTCTCCAAAAAGAAATAACCAATCACATAATGGAACAATCATGGTCTACATTATTAAACAGCTTTAAAAATAAATTTATATTATATTTAATATAAATTACAATATTTATAAATAAAATTCATATTCTTACCTGAACGCAACTACCAGTAATATCTCCATTTTTCACCCATTCCTTCATCAGTTCTTCGACAGCCTGTGCCTCACCCATTGTTAATTCTGCAAGGAGTTTCATAAGACTTGCCACTATTCGCTCAGCCCGTGACATCCCTTCAGAACCAGCGTATTGGAAGTACACTGTCTTGGCTGTTGTTGCAATAGCAGATTTAACAGGAGCTTCTGGTTGATGTAACATTAATTGCAATACTGTAGTCATACAATCTTTGGCCCCAGGGACCCCACCAGCATGAGCAACTTCTACCAAACGTACTGCATCTGCAATTCCTTCATTGATTCCTGAACCAGTATGAGATATAGACCAAGACAACAGCTTCTGGAGCAATATCAAAGCATTTTCCATTTGACTGACAAAATTCAACGAGTCTTCCAGATATGCAACAAAATGCTGCTTTGCTGTCAATTTTTGTAGTTCTTCTTTTTCAATTGGGGTACCCAGTATATCCTTGGCAAGGGCTTGAACTGATAATTTTTCATATGAATAAAAGGAACCCAGTAACAACAAATAGAAATTAACTTTTCCTTTAATACCAGATTCCTTCTTTTTAACAATACATTCAGGAGCCAAATGTTCAATGCGGGTCACACACTTGTAGGCTTTAATAAAGTTCTTTTTCTCAAGAGCTGCACACATGGCACCATGAGCAGAAGTTAGAAGGTCATCTGGATTTTCATCTTCCTCTTCTTTTTCATGATCATGATCATCATCATCATCATCCTCATCCTCATTTTCATCTCCTCCTTGACCAGCTTCTATTGAATCAAGAGGATCTTCACTTTCCTCCTTTTCAAAGTGTTCTCGCAACACACTTTCCACATTAGCTTGCATCTCCAGCCAGAACATCTCACGTGGATTACCTTCTCTGTACTTGTCACACATTGCCACAAGTTCATTACGTTCCTTCTCTAGTTGTTCTTGCAGAATCTTTGTGCCCAACTGTGCAGATGCAGGATTTAACTCTAAAAATACTGTCACTAGTTGAATAGCTGCTTTGCGAACTGAGGATGCTGTATCCACAATCCGCCCAGACGTTGCCTCCAGTACATCACAACGTAAAGTCTGTGGCAATGCTCCTTCTTCGAGGAGTCTACGCCATAAACTTACGACTTTTGCTCGTACAAAAGCATTTGGGTCATAAATGTAGTCCAGCATGTAGTCCAGTAATTCATCACGCTGACGACGATCAACAACAGTCATATCTTCATGGCTGAGACAGGTAAGAACCACCGTACACATAGCAGACAATATGCCATTGCGTAATGGTACCTGCTCATTTTCCAATAGTGGCAAGATCATAGGCAAATGTTCCTTGAGAGATAGAGGCACTAGTTCTCCCAGTTCTGCAAAAAATACACCATGATTGCGTGAAGCTTGTGGCATCACTTCTGAAGAATATAATTCAATTATTTCTTTCATTATTTCCCGCACAATACTATGACAGTTATAGTCATTATGGAGGATCTTCACACCTAGAGCCAAAGGTGGGGCAATATGTTCTATACGATTCAGTGCATCAACCATCCTCAAAACAATACTAATTTTGTAGTTATAGCGTATCACCATTATACCTAGTATATGAAGTAAGGTTTCTTTCACATGTGACATTCTATTTGTAACACTTGCAGGATTCTCTAATACTGCAAATGCCATGTTGCTAATTAGATGATAAAAGCTCTCTTCTGTGGATGGTACAGGAGGATCCCACAGCCAGATCAATGGCAGATGTAATAACTCATGTGTAAGCATAACTGCTTCCTCTAAATTATCCTGCCACTCCAACTGTTCTGGAAAAGAATTCTGTGTCCCTTTTTTCTTAACTCTGCCATCACCAATACGTTTAACACGTTCTTCAAAGCCAGCCACAGTCTGTGTTAAAAGATACACAAGCATTTTGGTAGAGTTTGCTGCAGGCTTACGAACATCCTCGTCTAATTCACGATTAGGTTGTAAAATTTCTTTCAACTCATCAACCATTGTTTTCATTCCTCGTTTGATGATGGACCATCCTTTCATTGAATTTTCCCATGAAAGTCGTTGAAAATGAATATTAAGTGAGACTAAGGTATCAAAATGATCTAAAACAAATTTATATCCATTATTTCGCAGAGCAAGACTGCAGCCAGTAAAATTCTGAATCAATTCATCCTGTCCCAGAATGTTTTGAGGCACATACCGGTCAGAATGAGACGAAAGCAAATCGTCGCGAGATATAGGTATCACGAAGTCAAGCATTATGTAGATGTAAAATACAGCAGTTTAAAATCACAATACGCGCACATACACACACACACACACTTCACAAGTAAAACAACGCCATCAACAAGCCATACTCAAAATCTCGTTCTGTTCTCGTATACTGATTCGAACGAATAAGCAATACTCAAAAACGCGGGAAAACAACAATGTAGCCAACATTGCTACACAGTGTGAAAGACGAATATCGCGTAAACTATTGAAAGGGGATAAAACAGGACTTTAAATTTTTTACTTGTATATACAATTCTGGTGTTTTTGAGAAACACATTTTTTCAATCTTTTTCTACCAAACTGCAAATAAATAGAAATGACACTGGCTAGACGCATTGATAAATACTCTCTGCACTCGCTCACGGAGAAGAGAAGAGGCGTTGAAAATAATGGCGCAAGTTTAATTTCCTTCGAAATTTCTGAATTTTCTATGTGCTATTATATAATACACACTAGTTACTTCATATTATACGGAGTAATATACGTAGAATAGAGAAAGATATCATACTGCTCCGAAAAGTGTCTTTTGTGGGTGGGGACATAGACACCGTCTATTACTATTGTCTATATGCCTTTGGGTAAGACAAAACCGAAAAGGCAGCCCAGACGACGAAATCTGAAGGGCTTCACTTGAAGTCCTTGGGACATGTTTCAAAATATTCTAAAAATGGCTCCAAATTCGCTTTAAATTTCTTGTAACAATGAAGTGGAACACACCCATAATAAAGGCATAGGTCCGATTTTCAAGGTTACCCCTGAATTTTCGAAAATTGACAAAGTTTGAATTTCTTTGGTATTGAAACGGTATGCACACACACGCGCGCGCACACGCACACGCATGCGCATGCACGCACATATATTAACCTTCCAGGGTTCTCTGGCCGCGGGATTGCATGTTCAATAAAACGCACAAATTTCACTACACATTTAATTAAAAAACTAAGATGATGATGATGATGATGATGAGCATGCGAATGAATGATTTTACAAAAAATATTATATGTTTGATAGTTATTGCGGTTTACTATCCCCTTTACGGTCCCCAATTAAAGCTATCACAAGCAACAAAAAACAAAACAAAAAAAAACAAAAAAAAACAAAAAAAATGATGCTGTAATAACACACCGTATTGGTTGCATATACCTTCAGCTTCCTTTGTTATAGCATAGACTAAAGAGGCTTTATGGTTATAGTCTTTCCGCAACTCGGAGGGGAAAAGGAGCTGACGGAGACCCGATTACGGGTCATTCAAAAAGTCTTTCTTGACGTGATAACTTCCTTTCTGGCGACTGAGGGGGGGATGTGTTCCAAGCACAAGTTTAGTACCAACATTAAACAATACAAGAGAGTCTTGGAGACATCAGTGGTCGCACGTGCAAGTTCGAGATGCAAGTCACTGCGAATGCATCTTCGAAGCCCAAAGTTTATTGTAGAAGTTCATCTGCGGAACGCAAAGACTTACAAGTGTGTACTTTTTTGTGAGAATTTCAAAGCCACGTTCGAGACACAAGTCAGAAGTATACTCGGAGTATACTTATATAAGTCTCAAGACTTATAAGTTATATAAGTCTCAATAAAAGCTCGAATGGAAGTGATAAGTGCGAAGGTGCCAAGGTCGAAGTTCGAGCTGGGAGTCATTTTGAAGCGTCACACGCACACAAAGTTTTAAACCCATCTTTTGATCTGAATGCCTCGCCCTGATTGCTAAACTTTGTCAGGCGACACTCGAACCAATGGTGCGCTAGCTTGATTGATTGCTTTTTTTGTGTTTCCGGGAGCGTCAACTGCTTTGACCATTAGTCCCGTTAGTGTAGTGCATGTTTTTTCTCGGGAGATGGCGGTGATCTTCCCCCGCCGGATGGCGAGATCCAGCGCCGACCTACCGTCGGCTAGTGGGGTTTCCCCCTAACCAGGTCTCTCCCACCAGTGGAGCACCGCCCCAGCCGGGACAAGCTCTAAGCTCCAACTGGTCTCCCGGAATATGTGGTAGTGTGGTGCATGTTAGTGTAAGTGTGCGTGTAAGGGGAGAGGATAGTGTGACGTCGTGGGAATACACAATAACACAGACACGAGCTTCAATGATAAATATGTACAGGTTTATTCACAATATGTACAATAAATATTTAAGTTACTTTTAGCTCTTGGAAAACGTTTACTCCCCTGATCGCAGGAGCGATCCTCAAAAATGTAATCTGACTCGTGGCCCGCGCCACTCCTCAGCGAACCTTATGCACACAGCACGTGGCTCCCGTGACGTAGGTCACCCGTGGAAAATCTCCACCCCGGCGTCCCAACACATGGGTTGCCGTACGAGCCTGGCTCGGCTCCGCGCCGCCCTGGGCGCAAGTTTTGTGCGTTCGCACGAGGGTTCCACTCAGCTCGACAAACCCCACCCCCGCGCTCTGCGTTCGCTCTTATACCCCCCCCAAAGGGGTTTTTCCCGCGCTAGTCGCGTTGCCAGGCATTTTGGGCATCCCTTTCCCTGGATTCTAAGAATTTTGCACGCGGCACGCGGCAAAAATGTCCCGTATTTTGGGCATCCCTTTCCCTAGCTCTCGGAATTCTCCCAATACCGCATTGTTCTTACATCCTGCCTGGCCCTTGCGTCTAATCCCTTTGGCGCCGCCATTTTGAGTGGAGCGTACAATACGTTACAATAGGACAAGGAAGGGGAAGGACAGATCGCGCGCGGTCCGTGGCCCGTTTGGTAGGGTACTGCTTCGGCATTCGCCTGGTGTTAATCGGAGAAACCACGGAAAACTACCGATCAGAACAACCGGCCGCTAGTTCTCCTCCAAGCAGCGACTGTATTCGACATAGCTGGAAAGCTAGTGTCGAAAATCCTGCCGCCAACAGGACTCGAACATAGGACTTCCCGGTCAGACGCGCTGCAGTGACATCAGTTGATGCTTTGAGCTACCGCTCCCGGTGGTGGTGCGCTAGCTTATGTGGATCCCCCCCCCCCCAAAAAAAAGCCGTTGCATTTTTGGTGCGAATTTGGTGCAGCTGCGCTCTAACGGCGTTCACCGCTGCATGAGCAGCAATCTTTGAACTTATTCTTTTGGCAAAAGCGCTGTTTGGCCGACGCGTATGCGTGCGTTACGAATTGCTGGCTCCTGCAATTTTATGAGAAAGTCGGAGGTCGCTCTTTCGTCCGGGTGTCCGTGACAAACGAAGGTGTCATTCGCGGTGCTATACGAAGCATCATGCCCCGCGCACATGTAAAGAGCATGGTACCCCACTCGCGAGAGCTGGCTGCGCCGCGGAGTTTTTGAATATGTGATGTTTAATGGATGAGACATTTCTTACTGCTGGCGCTGGGCGGAGTGTGTCCACTTAAAAAAAAAAAAAAACACGGTGGCTGTTTTTTTTAATCTATTTCGCGGCGCTTCGATGCGGCGTGGGCTGGGCACGTGGACGGCACCTCGGACCTCAGTTGCAAAAAACAGACCGTCGCATGCAGCGGGGGACAAGCTATACGCCCGCGCTATCGGGGTGTCCGTGGCGGCGCGCCGCCGCGGCGGGGGAAAGACGGTGGCCGGGCCGGGCTGGGCTGGGTACCGCAAGAGCCGAAGGCCTGCGCCGCGTCTAATGTTTTGATTAATAAAATATGGGTGAGGTAGATCATGTCCGTTCACAGAGGGTGTGTCGTTACTCTCTCCTCTCTCTCTCTCTCTCTCTCTCTCTCTATATATATATATATATATATATATATATATATATATATATATATATATGTGCAGTGGACTGTGGTCAGTGCATTGGACAGTGGTGAATGCGTCGGACGGTGGTCAGTGCTGGGGACTGTGCGTCAGTGCAAAAGAAGTGAACAGTGAAAATAAATAATCAAGAGAAGTGTAGTGAAAATAAATAAAGAGAAACTGTGCCGTATTAAGAAATAATCAAGGGAAGACTATCTAAATGAAGTATTTTTAGCGTACCTTTAAGAAACAATATAAACGGTTTTGTTAAAAATAATATCTGTGTTTTAATTCTCCACACATTCGATGTTTAAAACCATAGATGGTTTTTGACCGATGCTTTATAAACATCGATGTTTTAATTTTGAACAACGACAATTGGTAACATCGATTTGTTATCAAATCCTTCACCGCGGCGCCGCAAGCCCGCAATCTCGCCCACGCCACGGGTCCCAACTCGCCCGCGACGCTGCGAGCGCCCTCGACCTCGACCCTGATGCTCGCAACTGCCTCAGGCAATGACGCCGGCGCCGCACCCCGGCACGCCGCGGCGGCCGACGATTCTCCGACCCCAGCACCAGCACCCCCTGTCCAGTCCCTTCTTCCACTCGTGTTCGCCGAATAATAATCTCGGCCCGATCACCAGACAACGTTTTCGTGAAGAAATTAACGAGTTATAATCAGATGCCGAAAATGCGCCTTGCCGACCCAGCAGCTCATGAACGCACGTTTCACAGTCCACTTCTGTGTCCCTTGCCCCACTATGCAAATCTCGTACCAGTGCTGGTGACGACGGCCCACATCATGTGGCTCGACACAACAATTCGTGGTTACAGCCCACGCGAGGATTTGACGTCACATAGCGCGCGCACGCGCGCACGCACGCACCACACACACGCACACACACGTGCGCGCGTGCGTGCGTACGCGTTTTGGTCATTGTTTGAAAGTGTCTTTTTATACAGCCATTGATTTTGTTGTAGTTTGCCAACTTTGATTCAAAATCCTCTTCATGTATTGAAATTTTGTTATGTAGGTAGCAAAAGGTTGACATTTGTTCTATTATTTTGTTGTCAATCACTATATGCCTTTGCCTTTAGAGCCCGTTACTTTAGTTTTCATTGTAGATATTCTATCCATATTTCCTTTGGTTCAGTCATTGTTGCCATTTGCAGTTCATCCTCTGATGTCATTACACTTACTTGGTCATCTGTAAAAAGTATAGTCTTTATTTCTTGACCTCCCATAGCAATGCCTCCTTTCACTTCTTTCTTCCATGTCTTCATGGAATATTGAACAGGAGTTCTGATAGAGGGCAGTCTTGACTGAGGCCCACATTAATGGGGATTGTCTCCATTTGTATCTTGTATTTTAATAATTGATTTTTCATATAGGCTTTTAACTGCTTTTATTGTGTGTTCTTCCAAGTTTTCTTCCACAAGAATGCCCCAAAGCATATTGTGTCGTATGCGTTTTCATAGTCTATGAACAATATGAATGTTTCAAGGTTCTGTTCATTTCTTCTTTTAATTATCTGGTCAATTGTGATAATTGCATCAACTGTCCTTCTGCCCTTCCTAAATCCACATTGTTCCTCTCCTTCTATTTCTCATGTTTTTTTTTTTTTTTATTTTTTTTTTTGTCCTTTTTTTGGATACTCAATCATTGTTCCAGTTTACCATTCTATTTGTCCATATTTCGTTTACTACTTCTACGAATTTTTCTGCTAGTCCTTGTCCTCTATATTTTATTAGTTCACTGTTTGTATTGCCTGGTCTAGAACTCTTCTGGTTTCTTGAATTTTTTAGTACTGTTTTTAGCTCTTTCATGAGTTACGAGTTCTGTTGTGTCTATGTCTTCTTCATGAATATTTGGTATATCCATGTTAGATCCTTTCTCTTCTTGTTTGTACCATCAATTTCTATAAGTCTCTTTTTTCCATGATCAGCTTCTTAATTATTTTGAACTCCATTCTCTGTGGGTCTTGTTGGTCTATCTCTCTCCAGTGATTTCATGAATTTCTCCCAGTTCTCTCTTCTTGTTTTTCTTGCTATTCTTCTTACTTCTCATAGTTTATTATAATCTATGCGTGTTCTGATGTCTCTGGTCTATATCTTCTATACACTTTTTTCTTCTCCATTATCAGCTTTGCTATTTCTTCATTCCGGCCCAACCATTTTCCAATTGCCTCTTGGGCTGTTTCTTTAATTATGTTTTAGTGGTTCCCAATATTTTCCTAGTTTTCATGTCATGATTTATTGCTTATATTTTCCGATAAATAAAAACATTCATATTTTCTGCAGAACCAAAACAGTTAACAATAGCAACATATAAAAAAAATATATTTACTTATTATTTTTTATTTGTAGCTAGAGATTTGGTATTTTGATAATTAATACCAAAAAGAGGAAACTAATGTGGTATTAATTTAATGAAATTCACTGGAACAATACTTTTTTGATCAATTGTAATTTTTACATTTAAATATGTATACTTGATAAATGATAAACATGAAACTTTTGCAATATACACTTCTTAAGTAAGTACATGTGTATGCTATTGTAGCATCACTAGTTTGAATTTGATTTGATTCTTCCTTAGAATATAAATATGTTAGAACTTGTCTGTAGAAAAACATATTTTTTCACATATATCATCTATTTATTGTTCTAAGTGAAGTAACAAACATCCTCTCAATAAAAATGTGAAATTTTTTTTACAGCCTACTTCCAAGAAATGCTATATTTATTCAATATTAATATTTTTTGAAAGAGTCAAGAAGACCTGGAACCAAAACTATAAAAATGTTAAATTTTGAGTTCTCACATAAGAATGACAAGATCTTTATGACTAATCTATAAGACTGAAATTCGTTTTAAATATCAATGCCATTTACTGTAATATTTATATATTAGTTTAGCATTAACTAGCTTAATAAATTCATATTACTTGGCCATTTATTTAGCATCAGCATCTATTGCATAGCAGACCTTCATGGTGTTGCCTAGGTTTAGCATAAAGATGCTTCACACTAATGCCTACATCTACATTTTTGTTGTGCTTATGTGAAAAATATGAAGTGTAATCAAATTTATAACTTTTATTAAAGATATGCTATAAACTGTTAATATCAAATTAAGTGTTCGATAATTCATTCTTCACAATTCATTTTTCACAATCTATTAGAGACTATTTTATTATTATTATTATTATTATTATTATTATTATTATTATTATTATTATTATTATTATTATTATTATTATTATTTCTATCTATTCATTCCTTGGTCGCTCACCTATATCTATTTTACTTTTTTTGGACTTGCTTTCTATTGAATTATTTTGTTATGTATTGTAGGAAAAATACCTGATGATCAATATTACAAGCATTTTATAATGAAATTCTAATTGAAGTTAGAATTTTAATAATTCATTTTGTTTCATTAGATATGTGTCTATTTCATTCAATATGACTCTGTACGACCAATTCAATTTGATCATACTGTAAGGACAAAGCTTCAAAACACATTTTCAACATTCTTTGCATGATTTCTTGCAAAATTTTAGCATGTACGAAGGATTAACTTGACACTGTCCATCTCTTGCCCAGGCTTCACAGTATTTATTCTGATTGATGCAGTCTGAAGTTTCAGTAGAGCCTAGAACATAAAAGAATCTTCTGAGAAAAAGAATTCCAGTGTTTTTATAACTAGAAATGAATTAATATAAGTAAGATGGTAACTTCAAGCACCTACAACTGAGTTGAAAATTAATGTCATTATGGTTTCAAATTAATTATTTTAAGATTCAAATTTGGAAAGTGTGATTGTATGTGTGATTTTTCCTTTTCTTTTCTTTTTTTCCTTTAAGAATCTAAGAACATCTAAATATTTTGTCAATGATCTGAACATTAAATCAACATAATAATTGTACCAATGTAATAATTGCACATATCAAACTCTGTAGTATCAGAAAATAGAAATTTTGCTGAAATTTAACAATATATAATTTAAAAAAAAATGTAATGTTACCAGAAATTATGCATATTTTATTGGTATTTTATAATAAAATTGGTAGAATTTAATGTGTAAGTGTGAACACACATCATGAAACTGCAAAATGTCATAAACCACATAATTTATGAAATAAAGATTTTGATATCCATTTTCTAAGATACACTTTGTTAAAAAATGTCATATTCGGAAAATAAAATTTTCCATGCTTTATTTTATAAAAACAAAATGTTGTATACCAATAATTTGTAATATTCAAGCAAAATGTTGTATGCAACATAATTTAAAAACAATTAAAAAAGATCAAATTCTATTCATTGTAATGATAAAGCATGAAACTAATGACATAAAATAAGATTAAATCCAAAGTCTAACTTCAAACTCCAAATGCTTATCTAGTTTTTTAGCTCTTCTCTAAAGTTTAGTTCTTGTTGGTTATGACATTTTGCATTGTTTGAGTTTTCTTCTTATATCGACGTTCCTTTGTCAATCCTTGTGGTATTGCAGAGATATAACAGTGGAATCTCATTTGTATTGCTTCCAGTCTTTGATGAAATTTATAAATAATATATTGGAATAAAACTAATTTTTTATACAAAAGAAACACACAATCATTCTTCTTTGTGTAATAGAAAATAATGATTTAAAAAAAGTAGGTTAAAAAAACCTGACAAAATTCTCTTCTTTTTAGTGAAAATGCCATCAAACATGATTTCATCATTCCCAAGATAGTCCAAAGAGGCAGACATACAAAAATTATAAAAACCATAGAATTTGAGATCAAATAGTAAAAAGATGTGATTAAAACTTGCCCACAAGCCGCTGATATAATGTTCTTTTATTATAGACAATCATATCTATAAGTGGTTCAGCATAATAAGACAATCAATAACCTGAACTGTGGGAAATCCTGGATCAAGAAAACACTGATAGACTCCTAATAGAGGTCTTCAAGAATCATCAAGATATGAAAAGAAGAAATAGAAATTGGTCTACAAATTGCAAGAGGCAAACAAAGAAATATAAACCATTCTCTACACAATCAAGTAGTTTTGGCAATAGAAGGAATCTGAAGATAACTTACAAAGAGTAACTGAACTGAATACAATTAACAAAGACTATGTCATGAACTTTTCAATAGTAAAAACAAAAACAATATGACTTAAAGGAAAACAACTCTGCAGAACCAAACTAAATTAGGAGAAGAAAATACACTAGTGATAACCTTCTCTTACTTAGGGAATAATGGGAATCTTTACGGAAAGATGATCATCTACGAATTTATAAACAAATTATTGAAAGTTGTTTCAAAAAGTGTTTTCTTCATCTCTTGTTTTGCTGCTGTTAAAAGTTGAAAAACACAAAAGATTTATGCCAATTTCTGTTCTGTTTAAGAAGAATAGTGTTTTACCACTTACTTGTTTTACAAGACCGACATGCTTCTGCACAATAAATAGCCATGTATGATGGATTTTTGATACATTCACCTCGTTCAGCCCAAGGAACACAAAGTTTATTGTAGTTAGAACAAGTTCCTGAAAAATATATTATATTAAGAGCTATATCTCATTCCACATACTTAAAAAATTCAGCAATAATAACTTGCATTAAAATTGTAAATTGAACATGAATTAATGTTTTGGTACAGAATTATAAATTGAAGAAGACTTCCTTGAATTTGTTCACTTGAAGAGTTTTTCTGGTATTCGTAGACAATACACATCAGTAAAAACACTTCTGGAACAACAAATTACTCGTAATACATCAATAACGTTTAACATTTTGTGAAAATTTGGCCATTACACTTTTACCTTTTTCTAACAATATGTTAAGTAATGAAGTTCTTCAGCCATGTTTGCTATCCAAATTAATTTTACTTTTTTGGAATATGGAACATGAATGAGGGGGCTTAACATTGCTAAGCCAAACATTTTTAACACAACAATAATTTTATAATTGTTGTAATAACTAAAACTTTTATAGTAAATTAAATCTCCTGAGCAGAAAATCTCACCACATTCTTTAAAGGACACTGACTTTGGTTTCAAGAAGGTTTTTCATCTCCTGAATTTCTACTTTTTGAATTTTAAAACCACAAACATTATTAGCCATTTTTTTTATTTCTTTTAAGAAGAATTGTTCCTCTTTACAACACAACAATAATACTCTCTATATACAATACACTAAAAATATATGACAATTTTTGACAATTTATAAGAAAGCCCTGTATCCAACATATTTAAGACAATAACTAAAATTTTGCATTTTATGACCAACAAAACAATTTCTGCAACACACATTATCATCACACATACCTCAGAAAAAATGTGTCTTAGGTTCTTAAAACCTGGATTTTATTATCCCAAAAGGACATGAATTGTGTTGGGTCATGAGATTTCTTTGGGGTCATGAGTTTTGGGGTCTGGTAGGGACATTTGAGGAAAAGATGAGTGACAGGGGGGGGGACATGTGGGGAAATGAAGGAAGTGGAGACAGGTGAGGCCTGAATTATGTTTCTTAAGCAGTATTCTATGAAATGAGATGTTTTTGGACTTTCTATTAAATGTTTGGAGATTTAGTTATTTTGGATGTAGGCTGGTCAGAAAATTGCATAAATCCAAAATTTAGTATAATTAAATTGAACATAATATTTTCAATAACATTAAAGGACCATTCGATTTTATGTGCAATTTAATCTCAATGTTTACAGCATGTAATGCTGTAATGCATATTTTAGGAACTGGCTTTCCAAAGATGAGTTGTATTATGAAGCAATTTTCATTTTTAAAACATTTATTTACAAATTGTGAAATTTTTGCACAGGTTCAGCTACTTTGAAAATTATTATCATAGTAACAAAGATCTTCATAAATAAAATTGATGGAGAAAAAGTTCTTACCACATTCTTTACAGGATACTGGACAATTTACTCGCATCCATGTTGGATTCTTCTGACATTCTCCAATATTAGCCCAGTAGCGGCATAAATGACTGTTGTCTGAGCATGAGTCTGTAATCGAAGAAAAGTCTTTTATTTCATTTATTGCAATGACTTATACTTGTACTTTAAATTTAAATATAAATACTAATGGCTCTTTGGAGAAAATGCATTCAAGGTACTGAATTTCATATAGTAAAGTTGAATGAATGAAAGCTAGCATGAATAACCAGTCAGTCTTATAATGAAACAAGACGAGAGAAGAAATATTACCTACTGTATTTTTAAATGATTTTTACAAGGGCTTTTGAAAATGTTCACATTAATTTTCCAATGCAACAATAACAACAAATTAAAGTAAAATAGAATTATTATGGTTCTTACGTGGCTTAGAAGGAGGTCTGACTGGAGTTGGAGAAGGCAGGCTAGGATCCCGACCTTGACACTCATATAACTTATTCAGTTTCAATAAGTCTGGCTGAAAGAGAAGAAATTTGTTAGAGATTGGCTATTAGCAATACTCTCGTTCACATCTTTCATGACAACACACCTTACTAAACCCTCTTCTCTGGCCAACAACCTGAATTCCAGGTTTTCTTGGTACAATGGTAGGAGAACGACGATCTCTAGAGAATGAATACATTCCATAATGCATAACCGATCCTAAAATAGAAGTGAAAGATTAATTGAATAAATTAAATTCCATGGTCTTAACTGCAGTAAAACAAACATCATTTACATACCTGTATCATAAGGCATTCCTAAAGTCTGCATTACATTCCAACTAAATTTCTGAAAATTATGTTCCATTCCTGTAAAAAAATGATACATATAGAAAAATATCAAGATTAATAATGATATCAGTCTTAATGGATCAATAATATCCTATTATTTTATGAAAAGAAAAATAAAATAGATCAAAACGAGGATATGACTATAACTAGGGAGTGGATTTTCATGTAAATACATATTTTTAGAGGAACAAGACACCTGCTTTAAATACAATTTTGTAGTTTGCTTGTCATTCTCAATGAATTAGAAGTATTTTATTTTACATATATTGGTACTACAATTACAAGTTTTTACATATTTTACTTATTGCTACTTATTTCTTACATCTTTAATTACATTTAATATATTTATATGTCAAAATGAAACATTTCAGGGGCATATGCAGACATTTACTGGAATCATTTTTAAAAACAGCCATGAATTGTGAAACCCATGCACTGTGCTTAGAAACTGCTTACTTGGAATCAAATATGAAGGGATCTTTGTGAAGCAGAAATAATTTCAACCACATGCTTGCTTATGTTTCATACGGTCCAGGCATAACTAGATCGAAAACTAAACAATGCTTTTTTTTATTGATCATTGTTTTATTGAGATTTGGGGGAGAAGTATGCTCCCTTTAACCCCCCTTTCCCCCCTACAGGATCAATTATTGGCTTCACAGTAGTACTATTTACTTGGGCACCAGCCTGTCATAACATTACTTGTACTACTTTTATATTTCCAATAAACTCTTTTGTATAGTGAAGAGCAGTGCACAATTGCTTCTACAGAGGTAGAACTTTCTTTCCGCCTCTGTGAATTCATTTTAGGGTCTGATCGGTGATGTTCTGTGCTCAGAAAATTCTTTTTAGAGTAATTTTAAACAATATAATGAAATTTAATATTATATATTTTCTATTTTACATATTTTTAATTTTTTCTATTTCCTATTATTTAAAATTACCTCAAAAAGAATTTTCTGAGAACAGACCATTGCTGATCAAACCCTAAAATGAATTCAGAGTGGCTGAAAGAAAGTTCTACCTCTATAGAACTTGTTTTTTTAAATTACAATAAATTCCAATCCCTAGCTAAAACATTGAATAGATAGTTTAAAAGAAAAGCACAAGTGAGTAAAAGTTTGCCTGAAGTAGTTTAATCTTCTTTAATGAGGAATTATAGAGATAGACATAAGATAAATAGAACTAAAAATTTGTGTTTAACCTACCTCGTTGAATGTTGTGCCACAAAACTGTTACAAAATCATCCCGATCACCCCGACTCTGCTCATGCCAAAACCCAAGGGCATGCAGAAGCTCATGAATTACAATTCCTTTGTAAACACAACCAGGAGCCAAAGAAATTGGTTGGCCAGAACCACTGCGACCCACATGACTGCTGCAACTGTTCACAAAATTTCAAGCATGAAAGATTTGGGATGTAATGACAATTGTTTATGGTAAAAGAATGAAGCAAATGCTGTCAATAATGAGGTACAAGAGTAATAAGACACCCACATTATTGGAAGAAATTTCATACATGCGTTAACAAAAATGACAGCATGAGTAGGTATTTTTCAGTTATTTTTCAAAAATGTATACATACATGAAAATTTCAAAAGGGGCCCTACAGTCCTATGTAATAAAAGATTTTATTTCCATAAAGATGATCAATTTCTAATTTTCTTATTTTTTAAGCTGATAATTTGGGGAATTGATACAAGAGATTTGGGAATGAGGCTCTCTAAACCACCTGGTAATCCTGAAAATTGTTCAACATAAAATCAAATGTATTTATTAATATTGTAGCATTGAAGTTATTATTGAATATTGAATATAATTTTGTTCTTCTTGGAGTATATTTTACGTATTCCCTAGTTAAATATGTCATTTATATATATATATATATATATATATATATATATATATATATATATATATATATGTTTAATGGTTTAATGTAAGAGGAACCAGAGGGGCCCGAAAATTTTGTAGCCCCCTCTCTTGTTTTAGGCTGCGCACTCGTGTTTTTTTGTTGTTGTTGTTTTTTTAAGTGAATATTCAAAGTATATTTTAAATAGTGGCTTGTTACATCAAAAATAATAACACTTGTGTAGTTGTTTGAATAATAAAAATAATTACTTATGCCCCAAGGGAACCATCGGTGTTCAATCAAAACGAGCGATGAAATCGGAGCGTGAGGTCGGGAGGTAAGGGCAAGCTGTGACCACAGAGCAATCTATTCATCTACGCTGTGGTGATGACAAGTGAGAAGAGCGGGGAGGACGGCTGTGAGGTCATGGAAAAGTATTATTTGCACTGTGATTTCGCTGTGAAAAATAATAGTGTATGATGGCCGTGAAATGTACTTTATCGAAGGAGGTGATGAAAATACATGAACTGAGATTGCTTGAAAAGATACTTCTCGGTCTAGGTGCATTTAATATTACTTTGGGCATTCACCAGCCTTACATTCACTTACTTTGTAATTTACTGCATAATAAGCGCAACCGTCGTATCGTTATTAGAAAGATAGCAAATTGAAACAAAGCAAGGAAATGAAGTTGCCCATACGGATCCATTGGAGACAGCAGTGGCAGTTCGTACAACAGACATTTCATCTCATAGAGTTACTAATCAGTATCTTTTAGTATTAGTGTTTTGTGTTGGTATTGAAAACTAGCTTTTACAGCCAAACCAGGCCTGCTCGCATCAGAGTATCAGAAGAGCGCGAGCACTCATGATGGCTCGCCGCTCGACTCGGGAGCTGGGAGGGGAGTTTTCGCGGGGAAGAGGGGTGCTTGTGGTGGAGAGGGGAAAAGAAAGGCGGTCGAGTGATCTCGAGCGTTGTTTGGCGCACGCCAGTGCATAGCGAACTCGATGGCAAATTCTCAGTGAGAGGGAGGAAACTGCAAATTGAGCGCAACAAACGCGTTGGTATTTCGCACTTTCATTTATTTATGAAAACGAACTTTTTAGTATCAATTTACGTGTAAAAAACAAGTACAAATGGCATATTGGCAAATAGTTTGTTCATCTTAAGAACAGGGACTAACTGGGTAAGACTGCGGAAAAGTAAAATAATGTAAAACGTTTTAACGATGATATTGATTCAAAATAAACTCACAATTGGTTCACACCCCCTCTTCACCACGAAGAACATGATTTTTAGATTATATTTTCAATATGGTATTTGTGATGCATGTTTTTAAATGAAATCCCTTCATGAAATTTGTTTGACAAATTTGAATTATAAATTTAAATAATATATTTTCCTTAAACAAACATTTTCGAAATCTCTTCAAGTACTAATTTTTGTATATTTCTTTTACATTCGAGTTTCTCTGCAAACATTCCGCTTCACACTGAAATTGTGATATGACTTTTATAATGTCCACAGCGAAAGGATTTGCAAGAGGTTCGATATCACTATCCATTGTCTAACAATAACTAAACTTATTATATTGCTTTCAAATTCGTTTGCGCTGTCTTGAGTTGGTTGCACACTGGTTGTATGCATTCAACATACTATATATGTATACAACATACATCATGTATATGTATGTAACATACATCGACTACAAAGGTTGTATGCATTCAACTCTTCAGCAGTCCCCTCCCGAGGCCGTCTCCCCTGCCGCTGAGTGACAACAAACCTCTTCGCGTCGCAACGCAGCTCGCGAGCGAATTTCTGGGCTCGTGGGGCCGCAAGCCACCTGCGCGGAAGCTCCTCGAGCCAAGAGTTGAACAGGCCTGCCCTAGACCAAGAAATGTCCTAGACCCCTATAATGTAGAGGCGGTTTTGCCTAGGACCAAGGTATCTTGCAATAAATGCGTAAAATTCAACTTCGGAAGTGAGTACGCAAAAATAGTAGTCTACGTACCACTCGAGCAACTTTTCTTGAACGATGACCTTGCTTCCCCCTCCCTTGAGCAAAAAACAGTTGACGGCAAAAGCTCGCAGCGATCACGATGGCAACAATCCAAGCATTAAAACTTCGTTGGGGCGAAACAGAAGCTAGTCAATGCTAGATGCTTTCATAGTAAAGAACTTCTGTTCAGGTTTATTATCAATATCTAAAGAAATGGGTGAGGCAGGTCCAGGTCCTCCAAGGGAGGCACCTAAAACTCCAATTTAGTGACCCTGCGGTTGCCTACCCAGAGCGATGACCTGGCCGCACACGTAGCAGGTTGACTTTGATTTTTCAGAGGTTGGCGTTTCTGTAAATATTCTTGTGGCCATCTTTGTAACTAATACCCCCACTCCACCCACATTTCCTCAATCCATCGTTCAAGAAAAGTTGCGCGAGTAGCGCGAAGCAGGTGATTCACGAACGAGTCGAGTTTCTCGTCCGAGCGTAGGGAGGATGATAGACGAGTGCGGGAATCACCACGCGCCCGCGTTGCGTTTACTATTTTTAACACGCCGTGAGCTAAAGGCAATGCGTCAAGAACAGGAATATATAGATTAAATATCAAATAACCAGAAATACCGTACTTATACAAAAGTAAATGGATTCCAGTTAGTGTCTTAGTACTCTTGTTTGTAAATAATAAACAAAGACGTCGTTCAAACGAATGACAACTGCGAATCGTCACAGATGTTTCGCACACTGTGAAAAAATTAGCTGTTTCGCACACGGAAAACAAGCTTGAGAAACCGCGTTTCGCGCACGGCGTATTAATAAAGCATTATTTGCATTGTGACGTCATGTTCTTTCAAATGTCTTAATAAACGTATGGTTTGCAGAACACAAAATCGCTCATTTTTATACGATCGTTGATTTGAACAGTGACTTAATTGTAAATTAAAATTGAATGTACATGAATTTACAATACAAATATTATTGTTTATTTATTTTCGTAAAGAATAACCTACTTTTTATTTATATTGCAATAAATTAATTTGATTCTTTTTTATACATTTTATAACATTCGTTAAAGTAAATGATTTTTTTAAAAAAATAAGTATAATTGTAATAAATTAAATGTAATCATATTATTGTATTTAATAGTTTAAACGAAAACGAACAATGATCAACAGCAGAGAGTTACAAAAATAAAGAGGAAGGAATACAAAGTTGCAAATCAATCGAAAATCAGAAAATGTTTTATAAAATAATAAAGATTTGAAAATACTGAATAATACAAATGAAGACGTATAATAGCATTTTAAAAATTATAATTCCATACTTACCCTACTCCTTTTTGTAAATATATGTAGTCAAACTGAGATGTCCGAGGGACAAACCGAATGCAAGAAAGCCGATGGAATTCCAAGAAGGCTGCAGCAATAACACTACGTTCATATACTCCTGCAATGTTTAATACGAAGATAATATAAAATGTTGTTGAGAGAATAAAATGTGTGCAAAGAAACATTAAAATGTTTGCCAAAAGAGGCAGAACACCTAAATTTAAATTAAATATACCTACCAAAAGAAGCGGATATAACATACGGGACAATGCCACGTGGCCAACGCATCTGTAGACTCCTTATTGCATTTCGTCCCTAAAAAGTTTATCATAATTAGAGCAGCAGCCAATTTTTATATATACGAGAAAGCTATGTAAGGATCCAGGAAATAGTGCAGAAAAACATGTCCTTGATAACGAAAGAGGTTTTTTCTCAAACATTGTCTCTGTCAGACTGTAAACAACTAGCGACTGTACGTTATACAGGATTTTCATGAACATTAATGGTATATCCCAATCAATATGGGCCGGCTCGAAACCCTGAGAATTTGAAACAGATTTTTCAATTTTTTGGTGTACTAAACATGAAGCTTTTGAAAGTTTTCTAAAAAAAGGACCCCTTTATTTTTTGCTCTAATGGGGCTAAATGTGCTTATAAAAATGGCATTGTTCCAAATTTAAGGTAAATCTCTGAAATTTCGCAAACTTTTGGCCCCATCCTCCAACTGTATTATTGACAATAGAATTCATTTCTTGACAAATGTGTTATTCAAAATTAGATCTTTAAGTTATGTAATGTATTAATAAAACTTTTCCAAAATGTAAATAGTTTTTGCATAATTGTGAATGAAAATGTGACAATAAAAAAATAAGAATGTATTCAAACGGCTCAAACTTTTTTCTTTAAAGATTTGGTCGCAGAGAGCAAAATTTTCATAAAAATATGACGTAGACCCGATTTTCATTCAATCCTCTAGAATTTTGAACATTGAAAAAGTTCAATTTTTTTCTACACCATCTTACAGCAATATTAAATATTTTTCTTTCTTATTGCAATATATTCCTCAATATTAAATGTTTAAATTATTTCATGAGAACTCTTTGTTAAATACTAGTAGTTTTTGAGTGATTGGGAGTTAAATTGTAAGAATTTTGTTGGCTTCAACAATCAGAGGTACAAATAGTATTTGTTTGCAAACCTCAACGAGCAAGGTACTTGCGGTGTACTGGAGGTCGGGATCCCATTCCTACGATTTATAGACTTTTTTTTATGATAGAATAAAAGGTGAATATAAATATGGCATAGGTTCGATTTTCATTAAAATTTTTTAACTCAGCATTCCCAACCTTTTTATTTCATCGATTCCTTTTAAAAGATTTGCTTGTTTCATTGACTCTTTATTACTTTTCTTCACAATATGCATCACACGTTATCATATCACAAAGAATTGAGCATAAATGCCTTAGAGATTATTTTATACATCAATTGTTTCGTAAATATCCTGATTTTTTTATAATTGAAGAAGATACCGCTTCTGAGGGACTGAATCTTTAATCTTCAGAGTTGTACATAGGTTACAGAATGTGAAAAGTTATTTTAACAACGGGTCCATAACCTGTCTCCACGTGCGGAGTGTATTTTCTTGAATTTTCTGAATTTCTGCCTAAGGATGTACGAAGTATTCGAAAGAAGAGAAGTGAATTTGTGATTTATTATTTATTTATGAGTTGTTGATTTACATCAGAAAACAATTAATTATCAAGTTCATTAATAGATATTTTTGTAATCAATGGAATCTTGCTTTTGATTACATCGATCATATTCGTCTTTTGACCCCTATTCGACCCCTTATTTGGGTTCAACACTATCTCTTGGAATGTCATCGCCCTGCACGAACTTCATTTGTTTTCCGACCGGTCAAAGTGGCCCCTTCTTAGAGTATATATATATATATATATATATATATATATATATATATATATATATATATATAACTCTTACAATGCGCGCCGTTCTCACCCAAAGATATTGGATAGTATTACCTAGATGCACAAGTAGCGCAACTGTAGCGTTACAAATTGAAGGCTGCCATATTGTAGGCAACTAGTTCCATGGCAGGTGCTGACAAGTGTGTTGTGTCCGTACGCGACTAGAGTTGTGGGTATTTCTCATGTAAATTAATACTTTGAAGTGCTTTTATCTTACTATACAAAGATTATTATTTACGCATAAATAAAAATATATAATGAGAGCTTCATGGTTCTGTGACCTCTAGCCAATATAAAGAAGCATTAGGGTGACAAGAAGCAACTTTCAATAACCCAAATGATACAACCAAAACATGTTTCATTTAGTAACATGAGTATTTTTCATCTAATTGAAACATAAACTTTAATTTGGGTCCTAGCATATCTGTACACGGAGAAAGAAAGTATATTCGTTATAAATACCGGAAATATTTTATTAATTTGAAAACTTGTTCGTATTTTTAAAAATCTGACTACATAACGTGTTAAAGGGAGTCATTTACTATAGTTTAGAACAGAATTTATCCACCTTTTCTGCGGGCCCCACCGTAAGAGTTTTTCTGTCCAAACATCACCGTTTTTTTGCCGCAGCATTATATAACTTTCTCTATGCTACGTATATTACTCCGTAAGTATATAAGAAAGTAAAAATTAAAAGACAGATTACCTGAGTTTTGGTCATTTCATGGCATTCTTGAGAATGAAGATTTTTGTGTGCCAATCTTCACTTAAATCATTTTCAGTTTAAGGAATAATTTGGATCGCTCCTTCATACAAAGAAACTATGCACTAGCTACGGAGGGCAACAAAAGATGCAAGAATGATGAAATTATCTTCGATGAATGGAAAGTCAAACCATTCGAGCTATTTCCAATTACATTTTTTTAAACACGTAAAACTTTTCGTAATTTATTTATCATAACGCATAGGAACAATAATAATGTGATTTTCGAAGTTATGAATCCGTTATATCCCGTTAAGTGTTAAAACACATAGTTTGAAATGACCGCTCCCACATTTGCCCACAATATGGCGAAGAGCGCAATGTTCAATTTGTTACGCTAGTGCTCGCCTCTCACCATAGGAGTCTTCGAGCATAGAATACATAGAGGCGCCCTGGGCGGAGAATTTTTAACCAAACAAGACTCTGCTTCGTGACGTCACAGGTCGGCAAAAACAGCGCAGTCGGCTGGATTGCAGTGTTCGGATATTGGATTTCCCGACTTCCTTTCAGTTGTATTTTGTGTTGTTGTGCGTTGTGAGTGAAGATGGTTGTTTCTTGCTGTGCATATAAATGCACGAATCGATATCAAAAGGGAGTAGATATATCATTTTTTCGGTAAGTACTAGAGGTTATATTACTTTGGGTTAGGTAGAAGCTGAGAATTTTGTTCTTTTTTAAACTTCAACTTTTTCCTCTAGTGTATTAATTATTCTAACGTGTTATTGTGAAATAATTTGTTATAGAAAGTCATTTGATTTTAGATGTACTAAATTATAAATTATTGCCTTGTTCCAGAGAGGAGTAACAGTGAAAAATACTCGAAAAATCCATCAATGAACATTATTTTTAGTTTCTTAAAAGGTATATCGCGTTGAAAATTATTGAAAGTATCAAAAGAAAACTATTGGGTTTCACTTGTTTACCGACGATGCAGAAATAATTAGCTTATGTACACAAATTCTTTTGAAATTGGAACGAAAAGATAGTCTCTTAAAGACCAACATACGTAGATACCGGTCTTCTGCCAACCTGTGATGTCATCGGAGTCGTTTCATGTTTGCCTCAACTTTCCGCAGGGTAGGAAGCGACTATGGCGCCTCTACATAATCTATGCTGGAAGATAGGAGTAGTGGGCCTTGCTCTCACCTGCGCCACCTGGGACGCGTTGACGCCAGCGATGTCCCCCTCGAAGAGGCCGGCCACCTCCAACGGGTCGGGCGAGTCTTCGTCTTGCGGCGGCGCCAGGAGCTCTGCACACACATGCCCAGGAAGTCAATGACAAGAAGACCGCACAGCCACTGCGGAAATTTTCGGTTCTTTTTCGATTAAGGAACAGTGAAAACCTTTCCGACGCTCTTCAGTCCACCCTGGCTCTAATCTGATACCTACGTACTCACACTTCTGCTTTAATCTTCCGAGATCGAAGGAAAAGTCATTTGGGAATTGAAAATCAGTCTGACGCTCGGCCATATGGGAAGAAACAATGCCCCGGTATTGGAAAAGATTGAAGGAACATACCAATCAGAGCACCTGGCGTCTAGAAATCTCATTTAGGCATTATTGTCATCAGAGCCTGTTCGTCGGTGTCGATCAGATGTTCTACAGAGTCTAAAATGACGGGTCATACCCGTGGGGTTTCACTGTATTACGATACGAATTACGACAGACCAACCAACACTGATACGCCGCTAGCACTAATGCGCCGCTAACTACATATGTACGAGAAGTAGACATTATTCCATTAAATAATTACAAACTGCTAGGGCCGTAGTCCGGATTTACTAATTCCAGGCCCCCCAATTTATTGATAATCTTGAAATGTAATGAATTGTATATATGCTATACTATGTTATTACAGTATACGTGAATACTGTTTTTTGTAAAGTTTCTGTTTACTGTTTGTGAATTAATAAATTACCTATTTTTTCCGCGTTTGCATAATCCTCAGGTGTTAAAGGTTCTCCGGGAACATTCAATTCCTGAAAAGAAATAAAATGCATGCTTTAAAAAGGTCACTATAAATTGTGGATATACAAATGGTGGAAAGAAAGGAATGAATATAAATACCTGATTTGTTTCACCTACCCCTCACTGAACATTGTTAGACCATGCTACTTTTTTTCAGTGATATAAATAAATCATTAACATTAAGTTGAAAATCTAACGTTAAGTTTTAACTGACTTGATTTATTTTCGTCAAAGAACAGTAAAAACTGTATGTGACGTATGAGGAGAAGTATAATCTGCACACGTTTCCTTGACCTTCAGAATCTTTTCCCCATTCCTTTACTTTACATAGTTGCGTGATGAAAAAAATACTAATATAGAGAGGTTAGCAACGTTTGAAAACTCACAACTTAAATCCTGACGTCCAGAAAAATTACTTGCGTCAGTGGACGAACTATCTATTTGCTTAATTTTGCCAAGAAAATAGAAAACCACGGCCCCGGCTCTACTCCTACTGCAACTAGCAAAAGGGGAGCTTAACAAAATGTGCACGTCTATCCCAGAAGCAAAGGGGCCATCTCAGCATTTGCTCAATGAATTAGAATAACTGGACAAAATTTTACCTTTTTATATATTCACTACTTCATTTAATGACATCATATTCATTCATATATACAGTTTCATGACTTTATTTAATGCGTTCTATTTCGTTTTATAAAATTACTTTAAGTATGATATCTTTATTTATGAAATATTTATTTTATCAGATATAATTTAAGCCACATGCGGGAAGACGGATATTTGGTCTCATATTTCGACCAAACTTCAGGATCCGATTAGAAGCAAGAAACATTTTACTTCATAACTTTTCAAGCATACGAGTTTAATGACATATCCTACTTCGATTCTCTGTACATGAAAAGCAGGAGATCGCACTTCTTTTCTCCAATTAATGTACATGTAATCCAAAGAGACCTGAAGTTACTCGACCTTTTGTAAATATGCAATCCTTATGCCTTAGAGAAAAAGATGACATCATTTACACTACCTGTGACAGACCGGGTGTCCTAAATAGTATCCTAAATATGATTTAAGTTAATGTATTTGTTTTTAGTTTAATACTTTCAAAGTTGTTTACGAAACAATTTTTTAAATAATATGATTCCAAATATGACAATTTATGCAAGAGGTCAATGCAGATATTGCCAGAATATGGTAATATTACAAAAAGGAAACACGACGTTTTAGGGTTTATTAGCTAGACAACTAAAAGCCATGAATATTCCAATTACCTAGATGTAGCCTTAAGATGACATAATAATAATAATAATAATAATAATAATAATAATAATAATAATAATAATAATAATAATAATAATCCTACATTCTTAAACATAACTTACAGGAAAGGAAAACATTCATCATTGATGCTACATACTCTGCAGATCACATCAAAAAGCAGAAACTGAACAAAGTTCGCCTGTCAATAGAATATGTATTCAGAAAAATACAAGTTTGTGTCTTTTGAGATTTTATCGATTGTCATAACAGCAAATGGTCTTGGTAAGAAAAACCAAAGGATTATTTGAAAAAAAAAATAGGTCTTACTCTTCAAAAAATTATTCTTAAAACTGAAAGGTCAGTAATTTCTAAAACCTGCTGACAAAATTCTAAATATGCAAAGTTAGGAATGAGGAGTGCGTAAAAGCCCTTTAAAAGTTAAATCCCATGTGAAAAAACCTCTAAATAATAATAATAATAACAATATAATATTATTTTAACAATGAAACATCACTACTTCTGCTAAGTAGCTTTGGAGTCCCAATGGTAATTGGCAATTGTGACATGAGAAACATATCCCGCCGTTGTTGTCAAAACGTAGAGCTGAATGGCGGCTAATGCGCTGATGCTGACAACAGTTGCGGAGGTGGGTGGGCGTACCTCGTCGGGGCGGCCGGCGGGATGTCGGCCACGGGCGGGGGGGCGTCGACGGCCTCCGGGGCCAGCACCGGCCGGCCGGCCTTGCCGTCGCCCAGCGGGGGCTCGAGCTGCTCGCAGCCGGGGAAGGCGCACCCGAAGCGCAACGCGGGCACCGCCCCGCCGCCGCCCACCGCCGCCGCCGCCGCCCACCACGCCACCCACGCCACACGGATGCTCATGCCTGGGAAACACCATTTCAACTAGGAAGTCGTCGTTTTTATCGCCACACAAGATGGATTCATTGATTGTTAGTGATTCCGGGTGCGTCAACAGCTAAGCTCATTAGTCGCGTAAGAATAGTGCATTTTTTCCCATGGGAGGTGGCGGTGGTCTTCCCCGCTGGTCGGTGAGATCCGGCGCCGACCTACCGTCGGCTATTGGGGTTTCCCCCTAACCAGGACTCTCCCACGTGCGGGGCACCGCCCCAAACATGGACAAGTTCTAAGTCCTCGACCAGTCTCCCGGAATATGTGGTAGTATGGTGCACGTTAGTGTAAGTGTGTGCGTAAGAGGAGAGGATAGGACAAGGAAGAGGAAGGAAAGATCGCGCGCGGTCCGTGGCCCGTTTGTTAGGGTACTGCTCCGGCATTCGCCTGGTGTTGATCGGAGAAACTAGGGAAAACTACCGATCAGAGCAGCCGACCGCTAGAATTCTCCTCCAGGCAGCGACTGAACTCAACCTATCTAGTGTGGAAAATCCTGCCACCGTCGGGAGTGTGGTCTTAGAACCTCCCGGTCAGAGGCACTGCAGTGACTTCAGTTGATGCCCTGAGCCATCTCTCCCGGTACCACCCAAGAGAGCCCCTTGACTCGCTTCCGTGCTGTGCCTCTAGCTGCAAAAACTCACCTGTGAAGGTGAGGCTCGCCAGTCGCCGGCGCTGGGGGCGGCGCCGCTTTATAAGCGCTCGGGGCAGGTGGCCGCGCGGCCCCCCGCCGCGCCCTTCCGCGCAGCGCGCCGCACGCGGCCACGCTCCAGGGGCCCCAAACCCTCGGCCGAGGGCTCCACTCCCAAAAGTGGCGGGAGTTTCCTCACTACCTACATCGAAGTCAGCCGCTGTCTGGAGGAGAATTCCAGCTGCTCTGATCGGTAGTTTTCCGTGCTTTCTACGATCAATACCAGGTGAATGCCGGAGTAGTGTCCTAACAAACGGGCCACGGAACGCGCGCGCGATCTTTCCTTCCTCTTCCTCGTCCTATCTTCACCCCTTACTTACACACGCTCACACTTACATTCACCGCACTACCTCACATTCCGGGAGACCAAGGAGGTTAGAGCTTGCCCAAGCGGTATTCCCCAACTGTTGGGCGACACCTGGTTAGGGAAACCCCCACTAGCCGACGGTAGGTCGGCACCGTATCCATCCAGCAAGATCACCGCCACCTCCCGAGGAAAAGCATGCACTACACGTACGGGACTAACGACCTCAGCAGTTGACGTGCCCGGAATCACTAGTAATCAATCAATATTCAAGCACCCGCTGAGAGACCCTCGTCAAAAAAACCATCAGGGGAACTCTATATTTGTTCAATTTCACCTTTTCAAACATATTTGTATTTGATTGCGCAGGCAATCAAAGAATGTCATATCTAGAGCAAAGAATTTGGGGTATTTATTTTTCCCATAGGCAGAACAAAAAGGCAGTTTTTGGACAAATAGCGTTACGAAAATAGAAGATTATGTCCAATGTACTTTAAAAAGGTAATGTAGCAAAAAAAGAAAGAAAAAATAGACTTGGATTATCGAGGTGGATAGGAGCGTGGACTGACTTAGCGCTTCGGTCTGAGGGTCGCGGGTTCGAGTCCCGCCTTGGGCATGGTTGTTTGTCCCTTGTTTCGGAGGGCCTCACGTTCTGCTGACTCCAGATCAGAGGAGCCCGCAAGTTTGTGTTTGTGTTTGGTGTATGGTCGAATATGCGTTCCATAAGGTAGTAAAGGGAAACCGGCAGTAGCCTATAATAAGCCCTAGGAAAAAAATGCAGACAAAATATTGTCCAAAGGGATCAAATGTAATATTCAAGTATTGAATATTATGATGACGATATTATGATTATGATAAATGATCGCGATCAAGAAAGCCTTTCGGCATCAACAAAAGAAATCCAAGAATCTTGATCGGATCGTAACGCTTTCTGGTGGGTGTTTCTCACACTTCGTGATCCTGGAGTTCAAGTGCAACTCTTCCTACCAAAAACTGCGCCTCCACTTACAGAGATGGACAAAACATGAAATGTGTCTTGAAGAGAGGTAATTCAGCGTCATGGAGATCGATGCCAGGAAAAGAGAAACTAGAGGTACTACAGAATGGCACAGACTTTCTCGTACCAAATTGTTCTAATTTCCTTGGTGTGATCTGGCTTCCATCTATCGTCGCCTAAAGTACATTTTTGGACATTTTCTCTTGCTTCCATAACTGTATAACCGAAGTATTACTTAAAGAATATTAAAGAAGAATAAAACCTCGTCCTAAATAGATATTTTCATTGAAAAATTTGAAGCCGTTTTTAAGAAAAAGGCTATTAAGCATTACTTTACATGTGAAATTTGAAGTTCTTTGCACATGAATCTATTGAGTTTTCGAGAAACTTCATTTGAAGTAATTTCAAGAACATTCACTCACAAATGCCACAATGTACACAAATCTATAGAAAGTATATATTAAGAATGTGAGAGATATTTGAAAAAAATTACATTTGTGTAATTTTTGAAAAAACAAAAGAATACAACAAAATAATTATAAGTCATCTTAAACAATTCAAATAAGTATTATTCGTACGAAAAACTTGAAGAAAAAATTTTGAGCCATTTTTGAGAAATTGGCGTTTGAGCGTTTTTGAAACTGCGAAACTTTGAGCTCATTTTAACACAAAACTGTTGAGTTTATGAGAAACTGTATAGGACACTATTTAAAGCATATTTACTCATAAATGTAACTGTGTGAAGAAATTGCCTGTAATGTGAATATTACAGACGCAAGAGTCAAGTGAAAATAAATTACATATTTGTAATTTTTGAAAAAACAAAAGAGAGCAAAATGGTGTTTTGTCATCGTATAGGATATACATTTGGCATTACCCGTTCCAAAAATTTAAAGAAAAAATTTGGAGTCCTTTTTGAAAAAATCTTGTTTTAATTATTTTTTAGAATTGCAAATATTGCACACACTATTGCACGAGAAGTACTAAAATGTTCGAAACAATGTACATGGCCTTAATGAAAGAACTATTTATGAGCAATAAATTTCATTTGAAGGAAAAATCTCTGTCTTCAATTTTATAGTTGTTTGAAGACGCCGAAAAAATTCAACTTTTCAATTTTCGAAAATTCAGAGTTAACCGCGAAAATCGGACCTATGCCTCTTTAGTAGCCTTCTGTAGTTTACTCTATTATTACAAGAAATTTAAAGAAAAATTTGAAGCCGCTTTTGAGGAAATTTTGAAAATGTCAGAGGAACTTGATGTTAAGTACCCCCAAATTTTAAAGAATGTTTTTCAAAATCTAAAAGCTTCAACTAGAGCTAGATAGACAGGTGATTCTTAAAATTTCTTCAATTTGGAAAAGATCGTACGTATAGTTTAGGCGCTAATAGTGTTCACAGATGGACGGACGGACGGACGTTTTAAAGAAAAAACCCTTTTTCGGTATTAGATGATTCCAAAACGTGTATTTCCGTTGAAATCTCGAAATCGATTTTCAGCAGCATTACATAACTTTCTCTATACTTACTCTGTATATACATATGTTTACGAGAAAGTAAAGATAATAAGGAAACCGAATGAAATCTCCCAAAAAAGGCAAAATGCTTAAAACAGACAAGAAAAGGCAAAATTATTTTTTTCAAAACAATTCCAGAACCACATTTAAATAATTACTATTCATATTTTTAAAATCGTAACAAAGATAAGAAGGCATTTTTGTCCGAACTCCCGGCACTAGTCGTCACACTACTGACTGTGCTGCACTGGAATCCCTGGAGAAAGTACGACTTGCAAGTAACTGATCTGATCAGCGTTGGAAACATAAGCCATTTAAGATTATCGGATGCTTCAACGAAAATATCTTGCGATTTCAAAACCAGATATCACGGTCATGGAAAAGAAGCAGGTATCTTCGATGGAATAGTCCATACTTGGAGATAAATGCTTAAAAGAATGTGGAAACGAATGGTCTCGTTTGTTCCAAAAGTAATAGGGGTGCTGAGAGACATAGTCCTCTCAATAAAACAGCCCATCCTCCGCTCCGGAATATCTGAGAAGCGGTTGTCTACTGCACCTGCTCTATGGACACACTTTTAACCACACGCCTTTTAAGTAAAAGAGTAAGCCCTTTCTAAAAAATATTCAGCATATAACACAAAAATAGTGCAAAAAAATTCTTGAGATGCTCTTGCTTCCTTCGACTTTGAAATACATGTTCGTTGAAAAGTCTGATTTTTCGAAAGTTGCAAATATGCCGTCATGCGACCACAAGGCTTCAAAGAAGAAGCCATCCACCATTAAATATTCCTGTTCACGTGGAATAACAAATAAATATTCGTGGATTTTGGTATTATTGATATGTAAGAACTGTTGTAGTGTATACTATACTATGTTATTGCAGTATTCGCGAAGACAGTTTTTGTGAAAATATTTATTTTTTGCTGTATTATATGAGAGTTCTTTATTTATTGTTTTATTATTTGATGTTCCTGAGCAGTGTGCGTGCAATTTTTTGGGAAACCATTTTGTGGTTTTGTTCAGCAGCATTTTTGCTTCTGCAGGCCAATAGTCTGAAACAAAGGGGATAAACCCTTCCAAAAGTGGAGATCCTGCGAGTGAAAAAGGGAAAGTGGAATGATGATCGACATGATCAAATCACAGTAATTCAAATAACTGATCTACAGACAATTCGCGTATTTTTAAAAAAAAAATTTCGACACCGTTTCTCTAATTTTACAAAATTGTAAAAGTAAAAAATGCGAGAAATTAATTCCAGTGGCAGCTACAAGTCGAAAAAATAGCGGTTTTCTGCCGCAGCTTTATACTATTTTCTCTACATTACGTAAATAGTATGCGAGAATGGAAAAATAATCTCATATATGCTAATACAAATGTTCTCACATAAATCTTCTGGGTCACACAATGAAATTTCAGAAATTGTCTAACTTAAAAAAGGAAAGGCTCTGCACTCTTCTAATTTATACTTGTTTCTCGATTTAACTTAATTGCACAGCAAACAACACAGTCGGCTAATTTGCTTAATGTACTTATGTGCTACACAGAAAAGGCATTATTGGAAACTACATCATTCCTAGCATTTCTATCATATTGAATGGTGCACGGGAAACATGAATGAACCTCGCAACGTCCTTGCAAGGTCTTCGATGCATCCTTCCCCAGGAATCCTATTCCGTGGACTAAACTGGACATCAAAAAGACCACATAGAAAGATTAGAAAATGTAGAGATTAAGAAATAGACTAAAGAAGACATAGAAAAACTATTTTCTCTACGGCTATACCCTTTCACAATGATCAGTTAAGTTGAGGAAACGAAGTTATTCACAATAACCTTGATTTTGTATTAATTAACGGATGATTTTTTTTCACAGGCCGCGTTAGAGATGGTCTTAACAGCTTTTCTTCAATAACTGTTACCACAATAACAGTTGACTCGTAATAGCTGTTATGAATAACAGTTGAAAAATAACACGTTCGTGACCAGCAACCTAACATGGCCAACTGCTAAGAGTTAAATTAGTTGTGACAACTGCTAAACCACGCAAAACGAATAAAGTTGGTAGCACCTTAAAGCATGTGCAGCTACCTTACGGCGCTTCCTTGCACTACTTTCTCTAACATGTTTGGACAGAGAAGCAGCTGATATACTAGTCGCGCGACTTTTCTTGACGTCTGAGCTCCCTAGTGCTCAACTCAGCACGACTCGGTACGGTCTGGTCACAACATTGGTCTCACGCGGAACGGAACGGCACAATTGTCAGGGCTGCCAAGCTCTGCTTTCAAATGAATTCAGTTCTCGCGTTTTCGCTGTTAGTGTTGTGCCCTGTGATTTATTCGATTCGGATTTTGGTAATATCATATCTCCTTAATAAGCAATATTATCGTTATCTAATTATTTTCACTTGGGGTTGCTATTAATTGTGTTATTATTTGTTATATTTTATCGTCTATAATGTCCTGTTGCATTAAGAGCGAAAGAGGCGCGAATAGTATTAATAATGTTACAGTTGGCAACACCCGTTGGATGTGACGTCGGGAGAAGCCTCCTCTCCCCGCACCCCCCGCTGAGAGACGTCAAGAAAAGTCGCGCGACTAGTAAACGAGACTGGATGAACTGCCAAGGAAGAAAAGTAATTCATATACTGTGTAGCAAATGTGTATAGAATATTACTAAAATAGAAGTGATTCAGGTTATATTGCAAATATTCTTTCAAATATGCAACTTGTGCATGGTGAAGTGACGAGTGCCAAAAATAATGAGGAAAAACGTGTGTTTTTGCTTACCTATAGCTAAACTGGTAATGACTGTTGAATATGAAATATTATAATGCGAATTATTTGACCGTAACTCATTTTACTTTATCAGACGTATGGAAATATGAATTGATCTCACATAAGCAGCAGTGGGACAAAAATAAGTTGAGAAATATATTGGACGGATATAATTTACAGGACAAATTTCTTACTGTTGTGTATACACTAAAATATAAAAAATATTGTGGCATATGGTATGTAATAATGATGAATTATGTATTAATGGATTTATATTTGAACACTGGCTAATCACCATTGATTAGCTGCAATTAAGCTGTTATCGTGGTAAATGGTTGCTGCAAAACCTTGCAGCAACCATTGCAGATTTGACCCAGCAGATGGCAGTTGTATGAATTTCAACTGATAACAGCCAATAACAGGATAAACGAAATAACTGTTATTTTGAAACGTTAACTGTTAAGAAATAACAGTTTAGCTGTTAAGGGCGCATCCCTAGGCCGCATTCGGCAGTTGCCTTTTAGTTTGGAGAGCCCTGAGATAGAATATCGTTGACCTGGGCAAAGGAAGCGATAAAACCCGCGCATCCGACGTCGAGGGCTAATGTGACATTTGTTGTACACCTCGTGCCCTCTGCGATCAGACCGACTAATTCACACTTGATGGACGGGGCGCGTAGATAAACGCGCTGCGCGTCGTGTTTCGGGGGTGGGGGGCAACAGTCAGTAACATTAAATTTCCGGGGTCTGTGACCAGCCCTCATAGTGGAGATACGTTCAAAATGGCCCCAGCCCCCATCACGGAAGTCATTAGATATTACATTTGAAATGGTGGTTTGCAGACAACTCGTTTCTCAGAGAAGCTAGCCTTCATGAAGGAAGGCCGAACACGTTCTTGTTTTTATTCGGTGGGCTGTGGGGGATGACGATGTATTTTATACGCGTACGTTTTCTTGAGCCCCGGAATACTTACCCCCACTCCTTTGTCAACATTAGTTGAATTAAGAATAAATGATAACAACGAGCATTGTAAACAACATCTGCTCACCAAAAATGTTCGCTCACGTATAATAGAAACTATTTTACATCGAAAAACGAACTACAAATTCAATATATAATTCCTTTTGTGAAAATAACCAAACTCTCTTCACGCAATTAGCGAAGCGAGGGCTCAAGAAAACGTGCGCGGATAATATCACACAAATACCTCCACGACTTTCTATTTCAAATCAATGTTTTTAAAACGTACAAATACTTACACGTTGCAATATTACTCGTCTTCCCTCTTTATTATTTTATTAAATATAACTTACTATCTTATTTCCCGTTATAAACGTCTTCTTCTTCTTCTGCTTCATGGATTTAGGCCTTAAGGCCTGTTTCCACATCAAGAGAGTGAGTCTCTCCATCTTGTTAAGGGGCGGCCAACATTTCTTCTTCCTTTAGGATTATATGTGTACATTATTTTGGGAATTCTGTTTGGAGGCATGCGTTGGATATGATCATGCCAGTTACTCCTAAATGATTGGATTCTGTCCATCAGATTGAATATATTCAGTTCGGTTCTGATGTCATGATTATATTGTCTATCCAAGATATTGTAACCTGCTACTGAACGTAAGAATTTCATTTCGGCGCTTTCTATTTTTCTTCTGTCTGTTCTATTTATTGTCCAGTTTTCGCATGCATAAGTTAGCATGGGTACTGCCATTGCTTTGTAGAATTTAAGTTGCGTGGTTTTTAAAGTCTTGTTTTTTAATGTTCTTATTGTCCCACACATGTTATAGAATCTATTTAATTTCCGACTTATGTCATTTTTCTGGCAGTAAGACACATTGAAGCCTAAATAGGTAAAATTATTGGTCTGTTCTATGGGTTCATTATTAATCACAATTTTACATCTCATATGGTTTGTTCCTTCAAAGCCCATTGATTTTGTTTTCCTAGTGGAGATTTGCATATTGTATTTGGTTGCCTGTTCATTTAGTTTGTGAGCTGCAATTTGTAATTCATCTTCTGAGCTACTAAAAATAACTTGGTCGTCTGCAAACAATATGGTATTTAGAGATTTGTCATTTATATTAAAATGTGTTTTCAATTGCCCTTGCCATTGCCGGACAATCTCGTCTATATATATACTAAATAGAGCTGGCGAAAGTGGGCACCCTTGTTTGACTCCTTGATTTATTTCTACAAATTTATTACTTCCTTGAGATCCTTTATCAATGCATATTTTAGTGTCAAGTAGAGGCTTTGTATTGCTCTTATTACGTGGGCTGGGAATCCGTTTTATCCATTATCTCCCAGAGTTTCTTTCGCGACACTTTGTCGAAGGCTTTTACATAGTCTATAAATAGTATATATGTCGGTAAGTTAAATTCTCGTCTCTTCTGTATTAGCTGTTCCACTACAAATATGCAGTCGGAACATGAGCGACCTTTCCTAAAACCGCACTGTTCCTCTAATAACATATGCTCATTAATTATATTCAATCTCCGAGTTATTATCTTAGCATATATCTTATAGGCTGTGTTGAGAAGACTTATTCCTCTATAGTTTTGACAATCCTGTCTGCAACCTTTCTTGAAGATAGGGCATATAATTCCTTTCCTCCAATCTTCGGGAATGGTATATCTCCTCCAACACATATTAATTATTTCGAGGAATCTCCTCCTTATTTCATTCGGTGCATACTTTAGTAGTTCAGCATTCATGCAGTCAGTTCCTGGTGACTTCTTATTATTGAACGTTTTAAGTATGTTGTTCAGTTCGTCGAGTTCAATGGGGTCCGCTTCTATTATTGTTTCCGATAAGGGGTTTTCAGGAGTCTCTGTATTTGTCCACAGTAATTGATAGTATGCAAGCCATTCTTTCTCGGAGATGTTGTTAATTTTTAGTGTATCTCTTTCTGTCGAATTTAGATACTTCATTATTTTATAGGCAGTGTCTTGTGATCCATGACAGTCGTGTTCAATCTCGCTTATATACCTATCCCAACTTTCCCGCTTCATCTTTCTAATTTCTCTCTTAGCAATCGCACTTTTATTTTTAATTTCCCCAATTTTGAACACCCTTCTTATTCTTTGCTTTTGGTCTTTTACCTAAGACTTCTTCTGCTACTTGTAATATTAGCTCTTTAAAATCTTGCCATTCAACATTCACATCTGTACTAATTGCTCTTTGATCTAGATAAGTTAGCAATCGTGAGCAGTATAATCTTCTTATACTCTCTTGTTGTAGCAGGTATACTTTAAAATTGGTTTTATTTTGCGTAACGCTCGTTTTTTTCCTGTGGATCCATTTCTTAGGGATTTTAAGTTTACAAAGAACTAAGAAGTGATCTGTACTAACGTCACAGCTCCTATATACTCGTGTATCATTCACGTACGGGGAAAGTTTCTTGTTGGATAGGATGTAGTCGATTATTGATCTCGTGCCTCTTGCTGACCATGTGTATTTATGTATATCTTTATGGCGGAAGAGGGTATTAGTTATTTTAAACTCATTAAAACTAACAAAATTTCTCAGGGCTATTCCATTCTCATTTAGAGTTTGTTCTCCATTATCTCCAATTAGATTTCCAATAATTTGTTGTCCAACACGTGCATTAAAATCACCTCCAATTGCTATGAAATCTGTCTTATTCATAGTGTTTAAATGGGACTGGAGGGATTCATAAAAGTTTATACTTTCTTCTTTACGCCCCTCTTCAGGTGCATAAATGCAGATAATTGTAAGATAGCCTCTAGCTGTTTTTAGTCGCACATTTATTATTCGATCGCTTACAAAATTATAGCTCTGGATTCTATTTTTTAAGGAAGATTTAATCATTATTCCTACCCTGATGATGCTCTTTTATTTTGAGGACTCCACTATATAAAGTACGTAATTTAGGTATTCCAATGTGCCTTTTAATTTTTCTTTGTTTCAGTAATCAGACATATATCTACATTAATGTTTTCTAATTCTTTTTGTAGTATTTCTTCTTTTTGCGTCAATCCTCTTACGTTCCAAGTAGCTAGGTTTAAGTTTTCCAAATTCCTTTTTCTATTCCTTTTCTTTGCATGGGTCGTCATATGATTAGTCCGGCTATTCCCTTGATGGTCATCAGTCAGGTTTGTCTCCCGGCCGTGTTACGAGCACTGCGCGGGACTAGCTTGGTGATGGGGCTGCCATCTTAGCTGCCTCCAAGCTGGCAGAGTGCGTTATTCGGAGCACCATCCTAGATGCATTGCTTTCACTGCGTTCGTTGCAATACCGCAGATATTGGGCCGCATCTACCCAAGGATTAGAGAAAGCTTGAGGTGTCGGCTCTTCCGCCGTTGGCCTTCCTCGTTGGCATCCTCCTATTCTGGGAAGTATGCACTGCTTCCTCTTCTGGAGTACTTCTTCGTCTCATCCCTAACCTTTGACCAGTCCGGCAAGGGAGGCCCTACCAGTAGCTACGCTACCGCCGGCATAGCTCTCAGGATCACTGGGATACTCAAGCTCCACCACCAACTGCAAGGTCATGTACTCCCTAGGCGGAGCCGTTATAAACGTAAGCGTTATTATATGTCCAGTCGTCCCAATACCTTACGTCGGCTAGTTCTGTGTACGCGTATAAGATTCTATCTCGGGGTTGTTCCGTTCATGTGGGCTAATCGAATAGAGATTTCGGCTAAACAAAATTATTATCTTGGGAAATGATTTTCCAAGTTCTTATTACCAATGAAAACGGATCATTTAGAATTGAAAGGCTGAACGCAACATGGTCTAACATCAGAAAAATGAAAAATTGAGTTGACACCATTTGTTACCAGAGAAGGTGAACTATCTTTGTGCATTGTTGGTTTGACCAGTTTTTCTATATATTGTTAGGAATGAAGTCTATCTTTTCTCTTCACAACTCTTCCTACAACTATGAATCTTAACAACTTCCAACAACTATTTCTACAACTATGAAAGTTTAACTTGTTTGTTCTCTGTTTTTTAATATGTGTCTTAGACCACTATTGCGTTGATCCCTCAGACATTTGTGCATTTCTTTTTTACATGCAAAGAAATGGCTATTGATAAGGGTACCCGGAAGGCCCAATACCTACAATGTTAAGTTCAAGGAACATTTTTTTTTCAAACTATATACCCTAGAGGATTGATTTTTTAGTGCAGTTTCTTGACTATATTTTAAATGTTTTATCATAGGACTTAAGAGAAATTTTAATTTTTAATTTTTAAAAGTGTAGAACATTTACATCCACATTTTTTATTATAATGTGCATTTTTTATTGAAATACTAATATACAATAAAAGGTTATGACAAAAGTTTTTTTTTTGAAATCGGTAGCTCTAATAATTTAGGAAATAATGTTCCTTATATAATAATAATAATAATAATAATAAAAAAAAAAAAAAAAAAAAACTTTATCAGTGGCGGCTGTGCTTAGGTTCCACTGTTGCATAACCCCCAGAAAATGAAAAAGATCTTATATATCTTAAGAATATACAATTTCCTTTTAATGACATTCAGGTTTCAAGATATTGCAGCAATATCGACACATATGAAATCATTCTGAAACCAAAGAGCGGCCAACTGGCGCTCTCTCTGATGTGTGATGCCTTGCCGGGAATTGCACCACGCTCTTGCCTCTTCGCTGTATTTCTGGATTTTGTGATCTTACTTTTTGGCACATCCATTTAATACAAAGAACAAACGGGAGTTTTGTGACGCAACCAAACTAGTGGCACTGTCGCGCTGCGCGGCGACGGAGTGAGTCTTATGGGAATACCCATATTTTGTTTTCATCTGACTCGCTGCAACGTAGTTGTATGCATTTTTTATTGAAAGTACACAAGTTCGGTCAATTATTGACGATACTAAATGCATTGTTTATTATATTTAGAGAATTTGTTTTCATTTGATAATAGATTTGTTGATTCGAAACGTACATTTGATGAGTTCTTTTTGTAAAGGTGGCCGTTCTGGATGAAAGTCCGTTATAGTGTCTCGCGGAAGCCAGTGTGGCTGCAGCTGGTCAGCGGTTTAAGAACGTTCTTGTGAATACGAATGAGTGTCGAAGATCTCTCATTATTGCCAAATATAGCAGGGTAGTGAAGTTTTCGAGATAAAATAATTTTATTTGTGTGAAGCGTGTCGAAGCAATAGTGATTGTTGCAATGTGCTGGAGTCGAACTTAAGTGCCCAGTGGGAATCAAAGCCAGAACCACGTGCTCGGGAGGTGTATATGCGCGGACACAAGGCATAACATTAAGTAAGTAGTGTTTCAATATAGACTTTTATTTCACTTAGTTTAAATTTATTTGATTTGCTTATATTTTTATTATGTATTCGTATTTTGAATTTTGGGAATTACATTTCTGTTATTCGTTAGAAGTGAAACCTTCACTCTCTTAGGGCACCAGCCGCCTTTGGTATGTGTGATGAATTTTCAAAATCATTCGATATTTACTCTTTTTTCTTTTTCACTGCTGCCATAGTGTGTCTGATTTCCTAATTCGTTTCACTCGCCTAGTTTCTTCCCTTAGTGTCCTATTTTTCTCAATGCAAAGTGAAAAACAAAGATAATTCCCCCTAGGCAACCATGCATAAGAAGGTCGACGCGCAGCATATTATCTCATTTTTTAAAAATTACTTAAAAACAACGTACAGACAAAATGAATCTATCATCGAAAAGGGAAAATATTGAAGATTAATAATTCACTAAAAAGTGAAAATATATTTTTTTTATTTCTTGCCTTCCGGATCCCCTTAAGTACGTTACTTCCCATTTGATTTACTACATTCTTGGGCCTTGTTTATTTACTGAACAGTCTTTAAATATTTGTGACTTCCCTTGCATTGGCTACCGCACTTGTGACCGACGAGAATTCTCGTCGAAGAAAAATATTTCCTTTTACCTCGCTCTCCATCCGTTCATCCCAGCTACCAATACCCACTCGAATGTCCGAAATTGTATCAATTTTTTAGATTAAAAATTAAAATGTCTACCATACTTTGGTTCCTCTGTCATGAAATATGCAATATTACAGTCAACTTATTTAGTTTAATCTTTAAAGAGAAAAAATTCACTGTTTCCTACGCGACACATCTTTTTTAAACACATTTCTCCTTCGTCACTTTTACGCCTCTTATTACTTGTTTACCTGACCTCTGCTCTACCAATCACTGGCCTCTTAGTTAGACTGATCTTCCATTACTCACCGTCAAATAAATTAAATCCATGTTCGTTTGTTTTTTGGTTTTTCTATATCATATTACCTTCCTGATTTGACTTACACGCGTTTTTTACATTATAGCTACCTTGTTTTGTTTTCAAATTTTAATTATTATATTTAACTTTGAGATTAATGTACCATATTTCAATATACATCTACAGGCGTTCCACAAAAAATGTTACATGCTTTCAGAGCTTGTATAAGGGTCGAAAATAATCACATTCTGTCAGTGAATCACATTCTGTCAGTAGAGCAGGGATTACTACCTTATTCTTTCATTAATCCCTTTTAAGAGAATGCTTGCTTCATCGACCCTTCTTACGTTTTCTCTCTATTAAACAGCATCCGTAATACACTAACATGCACTACACTACCACATATTCCGGGAGACTGGTTGGGGACTTAGAACTTGTCCATGTTGGGGCGGCGCCCCGCACGTGGGAGAGTCCTGGTTAGGGGGAAACCCCAATAGCCGACGGTAGGTCGGCGCCGGATCTCACCGACCAGCGGGGAAGACCACCGCCACCTCCCATGGGAAAAAATGCACTATTCTTACGCGACTAATGAGCTTAGCTGTTGACGCACCCGGAATCACTAACAATCAATGAATCCATCTTGTGTGGCGATAAAAACGACGACTTCCTAGTTGAAATGGTGTTTCCCAGGCATGAGCATCCGTGTGGCGTGGGTGGCGTGGTGGGCGGCGGCGGCGGCGGTGGGCGGCCCGCCCAAGGGGGGGCCGCGGGCCGGACGACGGCAACGGCCTGGCCGGCGACGCCTGGCTGCTGGCCCCGGAGGCCGTCGACGCCCCCCCGCCCGTGGCCGACATCCCGCTCGGCCGCCCCGACGAGGTACGCCCACCCACCTCCGCAACTGTTGTCAGCATCAGCGCATTAGCCGCCATTCAGCTCTACGTTTTGACAACAACGGCGGGATATGTTTCTCATGTCACAATTGCCAATTACCATTGGGACTCCAAAGCTACTTAGCAGAAGTAGTGATGTTTCATTATTAAAATAATATTATATTATTATTATTATTTAGAGGTTTTCTCACATGGGATTTAACTTTTAAAGAGCTTTTACGCACTCCTCATTCCTAACTTTGCATATTTAGAATTTTGTCAGCAGGTTTTAGAAATTACTGACCTTTGAGTTTTGATAATAATTTTGTGAAGAGAAAGACCTATTTTTTTTTCAAATAATCCTTTGTTTTTTCTTACCAAGACCATTTGCTGTTATGACAATTGGTAAAATCTCAAAAGCCACAAACTTGTATTTTTCTGAATACATATTGAAACAATGCCCACACCCAAACTTCTTATAAAATTATTGAGCATTTCAATGTAACCCGTTCCGAATTTATGTTTTAAACATGAGCGCCAGGAAAAGGTTACGTTAATATTATTAAAATTCATGCTTCAACCATTATCTAAATAAAATCAATATCCCGCTAGCTGGGTCGATGAGTTTCGTTAGAAATAATCGCTATTACTTACTAATAGCCGATTATCCGATCTGCCATGTACACAGAGTGTCGAGGAATCTGAAAACAAATATATATATATATATATATATATATATATATATTTGTAATATATATATATATATATATATATATATATATATATATATTGTCTAGCTGCTTATTAGCTGGAATTGGCCAAATGAAAATCGTTGATTTTATTTCAAAAGAAACTTACGGTTTATTCTCAACGCCAGGCAAAAATATGACTTAAATTTTTAAATAAAGAATGTTTTTTGGTCATGAGCTCTTTCGAACCTTATCCGCAGTACCGTCTTCGCGCACTTGAACAGGGCGCCACGAAGAACCATTTTCCTCTCTTCTCGGTGACGAGAATTCCAAAGTCCAAGTACCAGATTCTTCTCTCCTGCTCTTGCACAAATGTTGTCGAGTCACTGATCCTCACCACCTCAAATACTTGTAGTTCTAATTTAATTTACTTCACGAAAGTTCCCAGTTATTTCTGATTACGCGACGAGAATGTTAATGTTCAGCTAACTATTATTTACTCAGAATTATTTCAAGTTCTGTTGCGTACAAATTCATTCAAATTCTAATTTCCGAACATCGCAAAAATATTCAGAGTCTCAACTAGTTGTTGATCTTATAAATTCTATCAGTCTGAAATGATTAGCTCACACGCCAAAATTACAAGTTACACATTTTTACACAGCAAATTATTCGAAGTCCATCATGTTATTTCATCCCGAGACAATTGTAATTTCCGTTCGTCGCACTCAAGAATTACTCAAAGTCCGATAACTATTCACTCTCAAGAAAAATTTACAAGTTCCAATCTCACAAAATTAATCATCCGCGAGCGACCCGCACAGCACCACGACATATGTCAGAATGTGAAAATAATATTTCTGTTCAGCCCTTCAAGACTCGGCCTATTTCTTTCTACTGTTTTTTTTCACCAGAAACATTCGCCGCACCGTCGTGAATAGACTGACACTGTTCTCCTGGCCAATCCCTAAACTGATTACATAATCAACTAGCTATGCCCTAGACTGTCATTGCTTTCTCAACCAATCCCTAAATTGTTTACTTGATCAGCCAGCCGTGCCCTCAGGTCCAATGCCAGAATGAAATTTATTTACCTTTACAAGAACTCGGCTGCCGTTGCTAGGGTGCCATATTTCTATTTGTTTATCCTTGTATATTTACCCCATTTACGACAAATATTAGTAAATAAATGTGTGACATGTTGGTGTCACAATATTCTATTGACAGGCGAATTTTGTTCTGTTTCTGCTTTTTGATGTGATGTGCAGGGTATGTAGCATGTATGTTGAAATATTTGTTATAATACTTAATCTTAGTGTTATCATTATTAATATTATTATTATTGCTATTTAACTGCCACCGGATCATACCCAATTGCAGTTGAAATAAATGGATGTATGTATGTAATGATGAATGTTTTCCTTTCCTGTAAGTTATGTTTAAGAATGTATGATTATTATTATTATTATTATTATTATTATTTATTCATTCACAGTTCACTGGTACATAGATTGTAGTCATACAGATACAATACATCAAAGCATGACAACAATACAAATCAACAGTAATAGACTAATAAAAATTTAACATTTATTTTTTTAAATTTATTTATTTTACGTCAAAAAACAGTTAAAAACTGCGTAGGACGTGCTATGGGGAAAAGTGAATTGTGTGCACATTTTCAAAATTCTGTGATCCCTACACTAAGTCATATACTACTTAAATTTTGAATTTTGAAAGGGAGAAAAAAAAACAAAAACTCCCATGTAGTAAAATCTATTTTCAAGAATAAATAAGCAATAAATTTTGAATTTTGAAAGGGAGAAAAAAAAACTCCCATGTAATAAAATATATTTTCATGGATAAATAAGCAATAAATTTTGAATTTTGAAAGGGAGAAAAAAACAACAAAAAAACTCCCATGTAATAAAATCTACTTTCAAGGATAAATAAGCAATAAATTTTGGCTCTTATTACTTCCTGCCGCGACAACATGGAAACGATAATTTGAAGAATTGTGTTTCCCACTGAATTCTAGAAGACGTGCACAGAAAATGAAGTTACATTTATGTCCAGAAGCAAAACAAGGGCCATCTCAGCATTTGAACAGTAGGACGAAAAACCTGATCGAGATGGGGGTCATTGACCCGGAAGCTGTAGTACAATAGTTGTTACAGGTTGTTTATACTCATTTATACAGTCCAAATGGTAAATAATGCATTATGTATCATTGTTAAAATTAATGTTACTTTTCTTGTGATGCTCAGTATAGTCTCTAATTGTATAGAAACAGTTATGCAGGAGAAACGATTTCACTTGGGATTTAAACTTTTCTATTGAAGTTAATCGTTTAATGTCATCTGGCAAAGTGTTGTAAAATAATGTACATGTATTGTATGTGAATTTTTTGTAATGAGCTGTTGATACTGTCACCTGGTGAATATGATTTCTACGTCTAGTGTTATAGTAATAGACGTCGGCATTTTCTGAAAATATATTCCCGCCCTTGAGCAAGTCATTTTTTACAAAAACCACTGATTCGTAAATAAAAAGACACGGTAATGGTAGAATTCCTAGATTAATGAAGAGAGGCTTACATGAATCACGTGGGTGGGATTTGGTTATTATTCGTACAATTCGTTTTTGTAATCTAAAAGTCTAGGAGCTATAAGATGTATTTCCCAGAATATTATGCCATATCTCAGGCGGGAATGAACATTCGCGAAGTATACACAACGAGCAGTATGAAGGCTGACTGAATTTGCAAGAATTCTGAACGCGTAGCATAATGAACTTAATTTTGTGTTCAATTCATTTAAATGGACGTTCCATTTAAGGTTTGACTGAATTGAGAGACCTAAAAATTTTGTTGCCTTAACTTCAGTCAATGGTACACCGTTCATTTTCAATGGAGCACAGAATTGTTTATTTGAAATGGAAAACTGCATTAAAACCGTTTTCTTTTCGTTTACTATTAATTTGTTATTTCGGAACCAATTTGAAACATCTGATATTGCACTATTTACTGTTTCTTTATTGCAAAGGATGTTCGTATCATCCGCAAAGAGAACCGTTTTTCCGTTTCGAATCGTCGAGGGCATATCGTTTACGTAAAGTAGGAACAGAATAGGGCCTAAAATCGATCCTTGAGGAACTCCACATGCAACGGGCAAAGAGTCGGAAAGGTGCGTACGTAATGTTCCATCATTCCAGTAAGGTATTTCAACTCTCTGAGATCGTTGTTTAAGGTACGAACATAACCAATCTAGAGCAATACCAGAATTCCATATGAAGGTAATTTGGAAAGTAAAATGTCATGATCAATGACGTCAAAAGCTTTGAGAGATCTAAAATAATCCAATAGGTGCCTCGTTTTGATCCAATGATGAGGCGACATCTTTAAGAAAAGAAAATATAGCTGTTTCCGTTGATTTTGATTTTCTAAATCCATGTTGGCAATCTGAAAGCGCGTTGTGTTTACTGAGAAAGGTTTCCATTCGTACGTAAAAAAGTCTCTCTAATATTTTTGAAAAACTGATAGAAGAGAAATGGGCCGATAATTTTGAATTTCATTTTTGTTGCCTTTTTTGAAAAGCGGCTTAATTTTAGCTGTTTTGAAAATACCTGGAAACGTTCCAGTGCATAAAGATGCATTAAATATGTGAGTTAACGGGTGTATAATGGCATACGCACAAGTCTTTAACAAAGAATCCGGGAATTCATCTAAACCGGACGAATATTTATTTTTTAGTTTACCGATTATTTTGAGAATTTCATAGGAAGAAGTTTCGGAAACGAACATTGTGTCTAAAATTTTGGGTGAACTGTCTGTTTTTGAATTTTGTGCCTGAAGACCCTTAGTGAGATCGGCAGCAATTCTCGAAAAGTATTGGTTAAAGAGATTAGCCACTGTAGCCACATTTATAATATTCATAAATGCTAATGTGATTAAGATAGCAACTAAACACACTCATTACTTCCCAAGAATTTTCGGACCAATGTGCACGTACAAAGTATGACACATTTCTGGATATTTATTATGGCATTTTTATTTATTTTCAGCGTTTCCAGTGAATTCTTTAAAGTCTTCGGGATGACGCCCGTTGCTGAAAGAACCACGGGAACGGTTTTGATTTCCGAGATGTTCCATTGCTCCTTCACGACATGTGCCAATTCTTTGTACTTCTGGATCTTCGTATGATATGCTGTAGCGAGATTGCTGGTGTCCACAACTGCCATGTCTACAAACCATACTTTCTTCTCATTTTTATTCCAGAGTATTATATCCGGTCTGTTATGGTGTACTGTACGGTCCGTCAAAATACTACGATCCCAGTACAATTTATAGTTATTGTTTTCTAGTACATTCTTTGGGATATACTTGTAGTATGGTGTATCATGGCATGGTGCTAAACCACAGATCTTGACGAGTTGGGCGTGGATAATTCGGCCCACCATATCATGCCTGTTCTTATACTCCGTTGGGGCGAGTACACTGCATCCTGCTGTAATATGTTGAATTGTCTCTCCGCGTTGGCCACAGGCCCGGCAGTTATCAGAGGTCATCTCTGGATCTTTGATGACATATTTGAGATAGTTTCTGGTTGCAATGACTTGATCTTGAATGGCAACCATGAACCCCTCAGTCTCTGGGTAGAGATATCCAATGCTGAGCCATTTGTACATGTCTACGTCTACATTTGGATTGGCTATTTCAGCTGGGTATCTCCCATGGATTGCTTTGTGCTTCCAGAGATCTATCTCTTGTTGGAAAGAGGGCTGTTGAAGTTCTATATTAGCTTGATTGAGACTCAGAGGTGTATAATTGTAGTCCGCTTCAAGTACCACTTTGTGTAGATGAGAAGATAACGCTTTCTTCCTGAAGTATTCTCTCATACTGGTAATCTGTTTGAAATGGAGATTACTTATTTTCAGGATACCACGACCTCCCATCTTCCTTGGAAGCGTTACCCTTTGAATTGAGCTTTTGGGGTGGTGGTATTGGGAACGGCTCATTTGGACCCTAATAAGCCTTTCCAAGGATTCAATATCCGTCCTGGACCATTTAATGATGCCCAGTGAGAAAGTTATTACTGATATTACATACATGTTAACCGCTGCAGTTAGGTTTCGTGAATTGAGGAGGTTTATTATTATTATTATTATTATTATTATTATTATTATTATTATTATTATCATCATCATTATTATTATCCATTGTTTTTCTCGGTATTCACCGGATTTTTATTTGACTTTGTGTTGGGTTAATAACCAAGACACAGGTCAATTCATGTTTCGTCGCAATTTAGGAATTTTCGGACAATTCTGCATGTGTTTAAGATGATCGATTTTTGCATAATTTTATAGGTATATTTTGGTATTTGAATAAGTTCCAGATTTTTGTGGATGTTATTTGGTATAACTCCTGTGCACGAAATGACCAGAGGAACAATATGAACTTTTTGGAGATGCCATAGTGCCTTGACTTCAGTTGCTAGTTCTGTATACTTTGTTATTTTTTCTGCATGTGCTGTTTGGAGATTAGCTGTTTGTGGAACAGTTATGTCAATCAGGAAGCCAATCTTTTGCCGTTTGTCTACAAAAGGTATGTCTGGTCTGTTATGGTGAATAGTTTTATCTGTAATAATTTCTCTGTCATAGTACAACTTAAAGTTTGAATTTTAAGTACAGTTCGGGAACATATTTGTAATATGGGCAGGTCATTTCTTGTAGGTTGGATTTCGCTGCCAGTTTCTGGTGAATGATATTTGCAACTTGATTGTCCTATAGGTGTAATCTGTATGGGCCATTAATTTGCATCCTGATGTGATGTGCTGTATGCTCTCAACTGTTGTATGGCATTTTCTACATTTGTCATCTATTGTTTGTTTGAGGATATGCTTCCTGTAACTTTTAGTGTTGATCACTTGATCCTGTATGGCAACCATGAACCCCTCTGTTTCGCCAAACAGATTACCGTATTTTAGCCAAGTGTTTGAGGCTTTTGAGTGTACATGAGGTTGCTTGAGATCATTTGCATGGCGTCCATGGAGTTCCTTTCTTGACCACGTGTCTATTTTGCAGTTATTGTCTGTAACCCGCGGAGAAATGTCCAGCTGTTTGTTGTTAAGGTTAAGAGGGGTTAATTTAGTATCTGCTTGAACTATTGCAGCGTGTAGTTCTGAGGTTGCCTGTTTCTCATAATAAAAGTTCCTTAATGAATGGATTTGTTTGTAGCACAAGTTCTTTAGATCTATTAGGCCTCTTCCTCCCTCACTTCGTGGGAGTGTCACTCGTTCTATTGCGCTATTTGGATGGTGATGTCTGAATTTTGTCAAAATTGTGCGGGTAAGTCTCTGGATGTCTTCGAGGTCTGTGTCGCTCCATGGTATAATTCCAAATGAGTACGTGTATATTGGTACTGCAAATGTGTTGATTGCTTTTATCATGTTATTACCTGTTAATTTGGTTTTCAGGAGTGCAGTGATTCTTGATTTGTACAGTTTTGTTAGAGATTGTTTGATTGCCTTGTTGTCTGTGGTTGCTGCTTGATCGAATCCTAAATACTTATATATTTCTTCATCGCCCATTGCCTGAATTGTCGTTTGATCACTGAGTATACTGTCTATCTTCTGTAACTTTCCAGTTTTGTCTACGTGAAGGGTCTTACATTTGTCAATACCAAAACTCATATGAATGTCTTCAGAAAAAGTTCGTGTTATTTCAAGGAGATATTGAAGCTGTCTGTCTGTTGAACTGTAAAGTTTAATGTCTTCCATATACATCAGATGTGATGTGGTGTGGTGTGGATAGTCATCTTATTTTTACGAATTTGGAAGCCATAGTGAGTACTGTTAAGTTGTGTTGAAAGGGGATTTTAGAGCCAGACAGAACAACAATGGGCTTAGAGAATCTCCTTGGAAGATTCCCCGCATAATTCTGATCTCTTTTCTTGAGATTGTTAACTCTTGCTGCCTTAATGGACAATGTTGTTGTTATTATTATTATTATTATTGGCGAATTCTCCCCAGAAATGGAAGACGTTAAGCAAGTAACTCGATCAATTTTTCTTTGAGTTCTTCTTGTTGATCCAATAGGCTTTCATTCTTTCCGAGAAGGCTCGTTTACGTTCTTCTGACCATTTTGGTCTGTACTGTTTTTGTTTAGGTTGCTTCGACATAACTTTCCATTCTACTTTGTGTCTGAAGGTGTCTCTTTCTAAAATGTCTGCTGGTCTTATGTTTGCGTTTTTGAGGTCTTTTCGAATTTCATCTAGCCAAGATGTGGAATTTTTAAGTGACGTTATACAATTTAGTATCCTTTTTGTCAGTCGATTTTCCGGTAGTCTGTTGAGATGACCAAAGAATTTCATTCGCCTTTTCCTATTATATCAATTTCGATGTTTGAAAACTGTTCTGTTGTTTTAATTGTTTGCAGCCTGTAACCGTCTTGGGTATGTCTTGCTCCTATAATTTTCCTAATGATCTTTCTGTCTTCTTTTTTGATTTGTTCAAGTTCGTGTTTTCTGTTAAGGTTCAGTGTTTCACTTGCATAGAGGATTGTTGGTTTTAAGACTGTGTTGTAGTGCCGAATTTTTGTCCCTCTTGACATGCATTTTTTGTTGTAGAGATTTTGCAGTACAGTACTCTGACTGGCTGTATCTCCTAAACTATTCGCCCTACGACGCTGAAATTTGCAGGGCAGATGTAGAGTACTCTGCTCTATTTTCTGAATTTAGGACTGGTATTTTGGGCACAGGAAACGTGAAAAGAACGGCGACTATATAGATCCATCGAAATGGCCATTAAATTTCGAGTTAGGACGCTATTTTCAGGAGAATCGTCCTCCTGTCGAAATTTGCGAAATTCAACAGGGGGGGTCGATGAATTTTTACGTTTTTAACAAGAAAAAAGGATTGGCTTTAAATGCTCATATCTCCTAAACTATGGTAAATTTGTCAATTCTGCATGAAAAAGTCTGTTTCAAAATTTTATAACCTTTCAGAAAACACCATCATTTGCCGCATTCCGACAAAAAATGCGGCATTCAGACGCATTTTCTCATCCTAGTAAATTTTCAACGTGTTAAAATTACAGCATCTTTGACTGGCAGTATCTCTTAAACTATTCGCCGTACGATGCTGAAATTTGAACGGCAGATGAAGAGTACTCCGCTCTGTTTTCTGTATCTTGGACTGGTATTTTGTGCACAGGGAACGTGAAAAGAACGGCGACTATATAATTGCATTTTTGTCTAAAAAATGGCGTGCCCTCGAATTAAAACAGGGCCTAGGCCTGGGATCACAACTAGCTGGCCGAAGTTAAGATTAATTCGATCCTAATATGCCAAATACATAATAATAATATTAATTATTATGTGATTATGTATTACTACCATGGGCACCCAGAGAAATCCAGGGACCTAGGGTAGTTGATCCATGGGGGACCCTCATTTTAACAACCCATCGCTCCTCCTCCAATTCATAAACAAAATTAATTTCTCCATGCATCAGACATAACGTTTGGCATTAAATTTGAATTAGAGATTAATACTTTTTTTTATTTCTTATGAGTGAAGAGAAATTTGGAGCCCCAATTAAGTCAGGGCCTCTGGCAGTTGACCCATCTGTCCCCCTTCTGGTTGCCCCTATGTTTTCAGCAAAGAAATCTGAATAGGAAAATAGGTTAGAAATATAAACCAAACTTTAAGAAAAAATTATTTATGAAACTGTATATATCTCTCAGTCTTTTTTCTCAAAACAATTTTTCAATGCACTACAAACCTTTTATATATGTTACAAAATGTTTAAATGAGAACTAATTTCAAGTTCAAAATTCTCAAAATTTTGAGAAATGCTAGAAGACATAACAACTTTTATATAACAGTTCATGTAGGAAACAAATTGCTATTGCTCTCTCTCTTGAAATTCAAGATGGAAAATTTGCAATTTCATCACTCTCAATAAATGCACTTGATACTACAGAATGGTCTAAATATTCGTTATTGTAATATTAATTCTCTTCTTCTTCTTATTATTTCAAACATGTTATATGCTTAATTACACAATATACATTTCTGCAATTTGTGTCCACGATGATCTGAGCATAGCTTTATTTCACTTGAAACCAGGGAGAATTTATTACAAACAATATAGCATTAATTGTTTTCATAAAAATACATCCAGTGCTGAGTGACTGGGGAAACGGTTTATATCATCATGGTAATCGCAATAGGTTGTATGTCAAATCTACCAAAGTTTTCAAGAGGAATGAGGAACATTCTCTACCCCTCCCTGCCTTGACAGTCGCTTTCACAAATGTCAAATCATGATATTCGGTTTTTCAGAAATCTGTCACCTTATGACCTACTGCAACTCAGCAGTTCTCTAGATTGATCACATGGTGAAATTAACAAAAAAGTGAATTTTTTTGACATGCGAACTATTGCGGTTACCATGATGATGTACTCTTCAATAACTTGAATGCTCAGAATTTTTAAACAAAGTAATTTCAAAAGGCAGAAAATGAAATACTTATTACATTATGACTATGTCATAATGTGTTTTATTTACATCTGGTGTAGTTCATTTGCTGGGCACTTCTTTAATGTTTATTCTAAATATGATGTATAATCTGAATTACTTGTTTACTTAAATGAAAAAGATAGGTTATATTATCATTATTATGGTTATGCAATGTATATGTTGGATGTCATCAAAATGTCAGTAAGAGAGAACCACGTAACTTTTTTTCCATATAATCAGCACTGAATACATCTATAGTTTATAAAACATCATTTGAGAAATAGTAAAAGAAGAGTTCAAGCTGGAAAAGAAATAAATACAGCATCAACTACAAAAACATTATACTACTCAGAATGTACTTAAATTATCACAGGTAATACCACGAGACCATTAGAAATTTCCCATTTACAACAAAAATTTCCAAGGCACAAGTGGCATTTAACAAGATTATTACACAAATAAAATAACATCCACAACAGTTTAAGGATGAGCCAAATATTATATTGCTTTAGCGCTCAATATCATGCTTCCTATAATTTATGTACTACAACTTTGTAACTGGCCAGATGGGAAGTGTAGAAAAAAAAGCAGTAATTTTTGGGAGATACCCCATCTTCATAAGTACAAACCACATCTATAGTTCAATGTTATTGGTATTAATTTCATGAGATGAATATTCACTATAAATCGCTATTGTTTCAAAAACAACAAAAGGGAAAGTTCATCAGATGAAGGATTCCAATATTAGATCTAGCAACAACCTTTTTTAATTAAACAAAATAATCATAATACTACTTCAAAGTTCTTTCCCACTGAAAAGTAGGTGCTCAAAAGCATATGAAATGCATCCAATATAAAATTGAAGCAACTAATTCTGATTCAAGAAACTTTAATCACAAGTAAATAGCTAGAAATATTACTACAGTAATAAATACTTTTAACTTCTTTATAAAAACAGTGGTCTTTTATATTAATCAACAATAATACAGTTTAAACTGGAATTTATATTAGTCAACAATAAAACAGTTTAAACAGTCTTCTAAAACTATGAAAAAAGCTTATCAGATAAAACAGGTAAATATCATTAAAATACTGAACAATGGAAATGCAGACAAAAGGAAACAACAACAAATTCATCTCACAGATCCTATAACTATCACCTAGTCCTTCTAAAATACCAGATACATCACAATTGGAGAGAGAATCTAGTTCATACAAAATTCAAGAAATAAAATTCAGACTACACTAATAAATGTTTGGCAGTGTTAAACAATTAATCTGTTACATTCTTTTTAATGGTAGAACAATTTATGTTCCTTGTAATTAACATTATTTATATGAAATTTTGAATATAAAACAGATTAATTTTCTTTCTTTAATATAAATAAATGGCTAAACATTTGGAAAGAAATAATGAGAAAATAAAGTGAGTCATCAAATAATTGTCGTTGGTCTTAAAATCTTAGTTCCTCTTGTTATTAGTTGATTTTAATATTGGCCATCAAAACAATTCTCTTCTTGAAACTATTTTTCAAATCAATTCTGTCTTAGAGGTTCCACCAGTTAATAAAACACTGTATCATGTGACACAATTTTTCTGGAGTTTCAAGCATTGCAAAATGACCTGCATTTGCAATAAGCTCCAAGGACGAGCGAGGAATAGTCTGAAAGAAGAAAATTACATAAGTATATCTTCCAAAGTGCAGCATATGCTCTCTTTTTAAACAGAGTTTTCCTAAACACATTTGCTTGCAGAATAAATATTTTTTTCAGTTCTCTAGAACTTAGAATAATTATGTCACTGCTCATAAAATAAATTTAAGAAAGTTAGTCTATAAAAACAACTTAAAACCTTAAGATAAATGAATAATTACACTTAACATTACAAAGTATTGTTGACAATTCAATATGATTACGTTTTCCTTTCACTAATAGCAACTTGAATGTTGGCGGACAACAAAATATGTAAAAAACCATAAATATCGAGAACATTTTAATATGGAAACAGAATATCATCAATAAGAGACTTAACCCGTTTTTATTAGAACAGTTTCTTAGTGAACTTCCTTTATAATTAACTATCAAAAAAACTTGTCAAAAATAGACTAATATTTAATGTATTCAGAGTTCTTGCAAATTCAATCAGCCTTCTTACAGCTAACTCATAGTATGAATTTTGCAAATTTACATTCTTGCATGAGTAGTGGCATAATATTCTGGAGAAACATATCCTACAGTACCCAGACTTGTAAATTTCAGAATAAAATTATACAAATAATAAGCACCACATGATCCCTGCAAGCCTCTTTTCATTGGGCTTGGAATACTACCATAGCTTTGCCTATTCATGAATGAATCAGTGTTTTTTTCAAAACTGATTAAATCAAGGGAGATAATATTTTCCTGCAACACATATATCTACAATTACAACTTTTATACAAATCATATTCACCAACTAACTACACGAAATCTTCATATAATACACGTATGTTATTTTCCACCTCACTGGCAGAGGACATTAAGCAATTACAACCAATACAAATGCTTAAATGCCAAATAAAATCCTCTCTTCTTCATAACTGTTTCTAAACAATTAAAGACTATACCAACTATAAAAAACAAAAAAAAGAATAAACACGTTCTCAATAATCATTATTTGGTTTTCAAAAAGAAATTTTATTATTATTTTGTGATCCATAAGGCATACAATATGCCATCTTACATACACAATAATGCAGTGTTAAATAAGGACATTCAAAAAGTAGGTATTTTGTAGGCTTGCAATATAATAAATTATATATGTTAAAATTAGAATTCTTTAAACAATTTTGAAGATTTTTTAATTTATTAAGCATCTAAATTTATATATTAGTTGTAGTTTTGGTCAGTACATTGAGTGAAAGTTAGATTGTAATGGGGTGTACCTAATACAACACAAGATCACTTACATTATAAAATGCGATATGATTATTCAAGAGTTCAAAACGGATAAAAATTAATGATACATTTCCCTTATGTAAGAAATTGATGTATAATGAAAACGTTTTACAACCAACCCTTTCCATTTCACACTCTTGCACCAGAGTGACATATGGATCTTTCATGCCATGAACCAAAAGTGTGGGTACAAGAATGCGCCTGTGAAAAGCTGAATCTCCTTCTGGCCAATCTTGCCCTCGAGCAATATGGTTCAAAACATATGGAGGAACACCAGCCTTGATGGCATCAGCGGTTTCTATGTGTTTTCCACATGGAACATAGAGAATATCTCTGAAATAAAAAGACATTGTAAGGAAAGAAGTATTTAGCCCATATGAATGTAATCACATCCTTCTACAATTTCACAATCAGAACCACAAGAAATTCACAAGATTTGGTCATTTTGTTGTTCATAAAATCCACAAACATTCACTTTCCTACAGTTAAATATATTTTTACAGTAAATTACCTCTTTAGACCACAAAACAACAGAGGTTTTAAACATATCTGCAACCATGGAGATACAGCCGGTGGCCTGAAATCTGCAGTACGAGGAGCCAAGGGAGTTGGACCTCCGCCACTGACAAGAACTAGTTGGTTTACTTGCTGAGGACGATATCTAGCCAATGCAGCTGCCAAGCTGCAACTACAAGTAAATATTTCATTACATGCATACAAATGCAAAACACACCAAACTCACAAGAATTTCACACACTAATACACATGAATTTAACAAATACTTCAAACCATGAGATTTGCAATATGAATGAAATGTGCAATATATCTTTCCTCAGGAGTTAGATCAACCAATAATATTATAATACAAAGTAATAAACAATTCAATTAGAACTTTCTGATAACATCTCTTAAGAAAGAAAATAGGAACAAGGAAAGAAACTTTGGGAAGGAAAAAAAGGAACCGGTAAAAATTTGGAATGAAGAAATAAAACAAAAAGAAAAAAGGAAGCGTATCTAAAATTTCTACAAACTAAATCGCAAGACGACAAAGAAAATTATAAATACAGATGCGCAATAGTTAAAAAAGAAGTGAGAAAATTAAATAGAGAAAGCTGGGATAACTACATAAGCAATTTTGAATACGATGTTCACGGTGCTCAGACAATGGCCTACAAGCTGAAACATTTAAACACAGAAGAAAGAGACACTGTACATCTGAATAATATCAGCACAGAAGATTGGTTAGAAAATATTCTAACCAATTAGTAATCTATGGACAAACCATACAAGTGGAGATATTTTAAGGAACGACTACCAAACTTTTGAACCAATAAATCATATTGACCTTATAGAATATAAGGAAATGGAAAGTATACTACATTTGTTCCTTAATAATAAAGCCCCAGGAAGAGATGGAGTAAACATAGAACAACTAAAATATGCTCCCAAGGCAATTAGACAACGTCTTCTGGATATATTAAACTTATGCTGGACAACTTACAGCATCCCAAGAGAGTGGAAATGATCAACAATTATTCCAATCCATAAAAAGGGAGATTGTTCGAATCTCAATAATTATGGAGGAATTAGCTTGCTAAACAGCCTATAAACTATATGCTAAAATAATTACACGCCGGCTAAAAGTAATAAAAGACGTTAAACAAAGAGAAGAACAATCAGGCTTCAGAAAAGGAAGATCTTGCTCACACTGTGTTTACAACTTAAAGCAAATTATCCAAAAAAGAAGAGAATTCAATCTCTCAACATTCATCCTCTTCGTGGATTACAAAAACGCATTTGATTCCTTTTACAGAGAAAAACTGTGGAATATAATGCACGCTAAAGGCTACCCTAGCCATCTCATTAAAACCATTCAAAATCTTTATAAGAACACAAAGATATCAACTACTTGTTGCAGAATCTGAAAATGACTTATAAATAGCGGCTTACAAATTACAAAAAGTAATGGAGCAATATCATCTTAAGATATCTGTTACCAAATCTAAAACCATGGCTTTTGTGGGTCCAGAATGTTCTGGACACCTGGCATGTGCCAGGTGCAAGATAGTTCTAAATAACAAAAGTTTAGAACAAGTTTGCACCTTTTATTTACTTAGGCTGCAGTGTGTCGTATCTAATAGAAAGCGACCTTGATGTGAAATGGAGTAGATTCCAGAGAATGTGTGGAACAATAAAAAAAATATTAAAAAATTAAACCCAAAGAGACACTCAGTTAAAATTTTATAAAACACTGGCCGTCCCAACATTAACCTATGGATGCGAAAATTGGACACTAAATAGATCATCAAAAAGGAAAATCCAAACTAGTGAAATGAAGTTCCTGCGAAGTGTTGCTAACTATTCTTTATTACATCATAAGAAAAATGTGGATATAAGACATGAACTAAATATTTTTAACCTCTTAGAAAAAGTCAAAAAACAAAAACAAAATTGGTATGTCCATATTATAAGAATGAACAAGGTCAGACTCCCTAAACAAATAATAAATTATGTACCCACTGGCAGAAGAAGAGTTGGAAGACCAAAGACTCAATGGATTGATGATGTCAACATTGAAGAGGACGGAACATGCCTACACGCCAAATCCTTGATGTTGAAGAAGAAGAATTAGAACTTTATTTTCTCCTTTTATAAAGTAGTATGCATGTTCAACCACAATCTATGATAAAACACAAAATATTTAGAATAAATATTTTATTCAATAATGTAAACTTATTAAATTTTGGGGATGATGCACATAACTTCAATAATTTTGTATAAATGGAGGTAAATGAATTATACAGAACACAAGTCTCCAGCTGTGCTCTATTTGCAGCCCTGGACCTTCTAATAAATGTAACAAATAGTTATTTCTTAATTATAATAAAGTGCTATAAAAGACAGATCTCAAGTATTCTATTCTGTTTTTATGAGAGTGATAATTTTTTATGATTCATGCAATTTAAAACTAGTGGTGCTACAGAATGACACAGACTTTCTCATAATAAAGTTTTCTAATTTCCTTTGTGTGGACTGGATTTATGGTCTCTTGCCTTCTGCCCTCTATCGCTACCCAAAGTACATTTTTTTTTTCTTTTGCAATTTTTCGGTTTCCTATCGGTTCTACTATTGTAGAACCGAAATATTACTTTACAAATATTAAACAAGAGTAAAACCTTGTCCAATATGCAGATTTTTGTTGAAGCATTTTGAGCTGTTATCAAGAAAGTGGCTTTACTGTAAGTTTTTATTTAAGCTTTACTGTAAAATTGCAGCTGAGCTAAAATTGCTTACTGAGAAATTTGCAGCTCCATTTTACAGAATTCTTTCAAATTTTCGAAAACCTTCATTTCACATCATTTAAAGACCTTCAACTTGCAAATGCAATGTTGTTTACAAATTGTGTAATTTTTTACACAAATATTACATTTGTGTAATTTTTTAAAGAACAAAAGAAAACAGCAAAATTATTAGTATGTCACCTTAAAGAGTGCAATTAGCACTATTTATGTGTTTGAAGAAAAAATTTGGAGTCATTTTTGAGAAAATGGCGTTTAAACTTTTCTGAAAACACAGAAATTTGCACTAATTTTAACAGAAAACTTGAGTTTTCGAGAAACTTTATACGACACTATTTAAATCACATGTTCTCACAAATACAATAACGTGAACAAATCATCGCTATTGTAAATATTAATGACATGAACAACAAGTCAAAAAAATTACATATTTGTAATTAAAAAACAACAACATAGAGCAATGACGTTTATGTGATCCTATAGAGTACACTTGGCACTATCTGAGCCAAAATTTTGAAGAAAAAATTTGGAGCCAGTTTTGAGAACATCTTGTTCTTGTTATTTTTTAAATTGCACATATTGCATGCAATATTGCTTGAAAACTTCTAATGTTCCAAAAAAATGTACATGGCCTTACTGAAAGAACTAATTATGAACAACAAAGTTTATTTCTGGGAAAAATCTCTGTCCTTAATTTTGTACTTGTGGGAGTGAAGACACCGGAAATAATTCAAACTTTTGAAATTTTTGAAAATTCAGAGTTAACCCTGAACATTGGACCTATGCCATCTTTATAAGTGTATTTTACTCTAATCTTACAAGAAATTTAAAGAAAAAATATAGCCCCTTCCACAGAAAAATCCTGGTTGCATCATTGGATATAATGCTATATTTGAACAATTCTGAATGCAACAACTTAAAAAACTTTCTCTAAGAATTTGGTAACTTTTAGAACCCAGAATTTTTTCACCTTAAAACAGTTGTTCAATCAATTTATCATTTGCAAAGGATGGCCAATATAATGATGACAAAAGGAAAAAAAACGATAAGTCCTTTAAAACCTAATCAAAAACCAACAGTGTCCAACAGAAATAACTGTGGTTTCCAAACAAATAAGCAAATTTTCATTTATACTTTAAAAGCACAACAGTTGAGATTTACAACCATGTAGTGTATTATTTTATTACTCTTGTTTTCCTGTTTACTTAGCCTCTCTGATTCTACACAAATTGGAACAAAAACAAAGATATTTTAAAACAATTACATTTCACCTTTTTAACTATTAAAACTTGAGTTTATGTCATGTTGTTCAGTGGGTTTAGCACTATCCTTCCAAAAAGTTTAAAGAAAATAATGTGAAGGAGTTTTTGAGAAAACTTTGTTTTTAATTTTGTCCATATTTCACTCAAAATTGAACGAAAACTACTAGTATTATTAAAAAATGAACTGATTAATAACTAATAATGGAGAACACATTTCATTTGAAGAAAATATCTTATCTTCAATTTTGTAGTTGTAGGTAGGGTGTTGATGATTTAAATCATTTGATTTTTCAGCATCAAGGACACAAAATATGGATTATGACTATGACATGTGTCAGAGGAAGTAATTTAATTTTCTTTATATAGGATTAAGATTTATTCAATTTTTCATTACCAGGGTACACAAGTTTCAAACATTCGTTGTTTTCCAATACACAATTATAATACTTTCTCTTCTTACAAAGTAAGGGTGAGAATGTAAGAACCATGTTGCTTTTAGAAACCTAGGAAAATGTTGAAAAAATGTTCAACTCGCAATTTTAAAAAATTCTGAGAATTCAATGAAAACGAGACATAGAAATTTTAGTTGCGATTTTTGTTCTATTCTAGAATTTAAAAAAATTTGGAGCCATTTTTTAAGAAAATTCTGTGAATGTGTTCAGGGTTCATGTAAGTACTGCCAGAAATCAAAATATCAGTGTCAAATTCCAGGGTCCACGACATCAGCCAGAGATCACTCGGGGAATAGCAATTTTGGTGAAAATCGTGGTTTAGCCACTAGTTGTTGTTCGACGGACGGACGGACATTTTGCTGTAAACCAAGTTTTTAGTATCAAGGACCCATAAAATGCATATTCTGACTCCACCATGTATTTTATGAAGAAATTTGTTACAAAATGGAACAAGATTTATCCACTTTTACAGTATCACGACCCCACAAACTAAGTTTTTTCTGTTGAAAAGTGGCAGATATTTGCCACATCATTACAATACTTTCTCTAAACTACATAACTAGTAAGTGAGAAAGTAAAAATATCATTCCAACATTTTTTAATTTAAACTCCTCATCTAAACTAAAATTTAAAAAACCTAAATTTAGTATTAACCAAGATAAAAGATACAAGTTTGTCTTTTTCTTAACATTATGTTGCATGCCAATATCTATGAAGCACAGATTTATAATTTGTCAAACAGAAAATATGCTTTTAAAGAGTACTACAAAAGCATTGCATCCATATGTATAATCATTTACTGGAAAACATACCTACAACTCAATGCATGCTTACTGCTGAGATAATTATATTGTACATGCCACAACATTTATACATTTTTCATACCTTCATTCAAACAATAAACATGCATACAAATTGTACAGGGAGAACTTCACATGTGTCGACTCACAACATTTGTAATGGGTTTCCTTTTTAATAAAAACCAAGACAAAAATCCACCCCATGCAAATTTGTCAAATATTCATTCAAAGTACCTCAAATGTGAATGCCCAAGTCATACAGCAACAAAAAACTCCAGGATAAATTTTATCCAAAATCCATCCAGTAATTCCTCTAGATATGTGTCCAGATTCTGCCAACACATATGTGTTCACCTTGTTTTGTTTTTGTTTGTTTTTAACAAATTATGAATTAACATATAATATTATTCACAAAATAAATTTCCATTTACCCAAAGGCATGTCCTATGACAACACATTTCATCTCTCCCACGAACTTGTCAAATATGTCCAACGTGTCTTTCAAAAGATTATGGAATGTGTAAGCACAAGGAGAATCAGGAGTTGAACTGAAGCCATGGCCCAACATGTCAGGTGCCACAACTTCATAACCTTCTTCCCCAAAATAATACAACAAATGAGACCACAGATCTGCTGAGCATCCTACACCATGTAAAAACAGAAGAATAGGTTTCTGAAAAAAGGAATTAAAAACACTCAGTATAATAAAAACTGAAATTACCTTATAAAAAAATGAACTAATGTTAGTCCAAATGACAAGTTGGAAATTACTGATTGACTTTTAATTAAATTCTGTTAAAAGTAAATAAGTTCACGTTTGATTTTCTTCTCAACAAAACTCTTCCTAAAACATGTTTACAAATTATCGTATTGTAGGACAACTACAGCTATGTTCAGGCTAGGGAATGAATTAAAAGATAAATGTTTCAAAATTTAGGTTGTGCAGAATTTGTGATTGTATGTGTGCCTGGTATATTGGTACCTGTACCTAAAAGACAGTGTCTCCCAGACAGACAAGCAGCTACTGACTCTGGCCACAGAAGTCTACACTCCCATCATATTGGAAGGTCATTTGTCCCCTAAGGACTAGTATTTAGAACTAAAGAAACTGATAACTACACAAGACTTTCCTTGAAAGATAAATATGAAATATAGAAAATATGCATGGAAAACTCACTACTTTGACCCCAAAAAAATTATGCTGTACATGAGATTTCTATTCAGATATCTAATACTTGATAGCGAATTAAACACTTTGATTTAATGTAGTCTAATGGGTGCAGAAGGCAGCCAGTAAAACAAACTCCTCTGAAGAAATAATACACCTTTCAATTTTCTTTCAACTTATCATCTTTGGTGACTCTTCACTCCCCATCTTTTTTTTTCTTTTTGCATTTTTTAATTTCCATTTCCTATTAAATTTGTCAATTTTTCTCCGATTTAATAACAGAGACTCCTAACTTTTGATCAGCTGAGACGCACATATCCAATCAGGGACTTCAATACCAAAAATGAAGTTCCCAATTGGATAACTATGTTCACATAATCAAATGTCCGAAGTCACAATAATTATATCAGTGTAAATGGAAAGTGATAGCTTTAAATGGGTACACATTTTACATATTTGAGTACTTTTGAAATTTGCATATCCCCCAGATAGGCTGATTTGTTCAGTTCCACTGGAAAAACATATCACTCTGCAGATACAATCAGTCTCAAGAAAAACATGTATTTTACATGTATTTCAAAACACTTTTTGGGGAATACAGACTAGAAAGATTTTCCTTGAATGCTCCTGTTTGACCCATTATTTGAAACATTTAATTTAAGTATTAATGAATAAGTTTTAATAAAATGAAAATGAACAAAAAAATTTAATATTAATTACATAAAAATTAAAAAAAAGTAAAGAATTCCTCACTGACATACCGATGTTTTATTTTTCAAATGGGGACAAATACTGAAATTCCTATTTTGAGATATACTATTTTTTTCTCCTAATTTAAGCTGTATGTTTGGTTCTTCTTCAGCATCAGAGTATGATGAATTGTAATACACATACATTTCTCCACTGGATTGGTTTTCAGGAGTGTCTTCCTTACCACAACTACAGTCGGTCACAGTGCCATTAATTTTTGTTTTCGGAAGCTTAGTTTTCTGTAAAATACTTTGCTCTTGCAAAGGACCTGAAATAAAACAACACACTTTACAATAAATCTGTACATGGCACACTTTAAATTATAATTTTACACAATGAATACAATACATACCTAATTCTAAAATACAATCACTGTTAGATTCATCAGTCTTTTCTTCATGTTCACTTTTACATTGTCTTGAATTTCCTGATACAAATTTATGTTCTCTATCCCTTGCATAAAGTACGTTCTTCGATGTGCTTGAAAATGAATTTTGCAAAGTTTTTTTTGAACATATATTATATATTGCATCATTTAAAATGCCTGTGACAAATGCATCTGCAAATTCTTCCAAAGAATTATTTGGTATTACCAGTCTTGGCGAGAAAGAATGTTCTGGTCGAGTATTATCATTTTCTAAACATTGATTGCCGACAGAATTGCCCAGATTTTCCTGCCATAAGTTTTTAAATGATCTTCTACATTCATCACATAATCTCAAAGGTTTACTCCAACAAGTAAATGCATAATCAGAATCCGAAAAACTAAACGTCCGTTTACGTTCATCGGAGTGGTCGGAGAAATGAAGTGGAGATTCCACAAAATTGGATTTTTTATTAATAAGATTTTTTAGATGAATAACTCGTATCAATTTGCTAGCATGAAACCTAATGATCTTATTATGATTAGGATTGCTTGTGTTGTCAGGATGAATTCGCCTTCTACGAGCACAATTAAAACAACTATAACACTGCTGAATCATTCGACAAGCACATTTTTGAAAAGTTTCAAAAGCCGAAGCAGAATTTGACACGTTATTCATTGTTTACACTATTCGAGAAGCACACACACGAATAACAATCTAGTCACATGAAACCATCATTTTCAGTGAGAAAACTTGCAAGCGTTATATTCCAGTCCACATTTTATTTCATCTCCAAACATTAGCAAAGTGTTCACGTCAAACTCATATACATGCTCATGCTTGCCTGAATGCCGCAGATGAGTCTTCAGTGAAGACGAGTCTCTGCAGCTGCAGTGTAAACATTGTTTTCACCGGGCGAGGAGGTCGCAACTTTTACTTCCATACAATTCAACCCACTTTTAATGGCTGTGACATGTTGGCAGCTCTGACGATACCTGCATAACAATACAGGCACCTGCGCCACGTGACACACACATCAATAACTGCATTGAACCTCATACATGCGCGGGCAGCTCCTGAAAGACCTGTAAACCACTCACGGTGGAAGATATACACCATGAAATCACCGTAAACTGTTAAAAGCCACATAAATTTGTACAATCAACCAAAGAGGTCCGTACATTAACACTGCCCTAAATAATGTCAAATAGTTTCTCAAAAACTCAACAGTTTTCTGTAAAAATGACCTCAAAATTCCGAATTTTCAGGAACGATCAAACCCCATTTTCTCAAAAATGGCTCCAAATTTTTTCTTCAACTGACTCCAATGGATAGTGTTAATTGCACTGTTTAATATGACGTAAAGTTAATTTTCGTGTATTCTTTTGTTTTTTCAAAAATTACATAAATATATATTTTTAAAAATATCTCTCACGCCGTTAATTCGCACCTTTCCATCGATTTGTATACACTATCGCATTTGTAAGTGGAAGTGCTTGAAAGGACTTCAAATAACGTTTTTCGAAAAGTCAATAGATTCCAGTGAAAAAGAGCATTAAATTTCGCATTTACAGTAATGCTTTTTTTATTTTATTTTTTAAAAAAAATTATTTTACGTCAGTTGAAACGGCGTATGACGTGCTATGGGGAGAAGTGAATCCTGTGCAGATTTTCAAAATTCTGTGATCTCTACACTGAGTCATATACTACATAAATTTTGAAATAAAATCTATTTTCAAGGATAAATAAACAATAAAATTTGGGCTCTTATCCATGATGTCCTTCGTCAAGGAGTAATACTTCCAGCCGCAACAACATGGAAACGATCATTTGAATAACTATATTTCCCAATGAATTCTAGAAGACGTGCACAGAAAATGAAGTTACATTAATGTCCAGAAGCAAAACAAGGAGCCATCTCAGCATTTGCTCAATGGATCAGGGAAACTGGACGAAAAAACTGATCGAGATGGAGGTCATTGATCCGGAGACTGCAGTACAATATACTTGTTACAGGTTGCATACACATTTATACAGTCCAAATGGTAAATAATTCATTATGTATCATTGTTAAAATTAATGTTACTTTTCTTGTGATGCTCAGTATAGTCTCTAATTGTATAGAAACAGTTATGCAGCAGAAACAATTTCACTTGGGATTTAAACTTTTCTATTGAATTTAATCGTTTAATGTCATCTGGCAAAGTGTTGTAAAATAATATACATGTATTGTATGTGAATTTTTTGTAATGAGCTGTTGATACTGTCACCTGATGAATATGATTTCTACGTCGAGTGTTATAGTAATAGACTTCGGCATTTTCTGAAAATATATTCCCGCCCTTAAGCAAGTTATTTTTGACAAAAACCACTGATTCGTAAATGAACAGATAAGGTAATGGTAAAATTCCTAGATTAATAAAGATAGGCTTACAAGAATCACATGGGTGGAATTTGGTTATTATTCGTACAATTCGTTTTTGTAATCTAAAAGTCTGGGAGCTATAAGATATATTTCCCCAGAATATTTATCATATCTCAGGCGGGAATGAACATTCGCGAAATATTCACAACGAGCAGTATGGAGGCTGGGTGAATTTGAAAGAGTTCTGAACGCGTAGTATAATGAACTTAATTTTGTGAAAATAATCCAATAGATGATTCGTTTTGATCCAATGATGAGGCGACATCTTTAAGGAAAGAGGATATGGCTGTTTCCGTAGATTTTGATTTCCTAAATCCATGTTGGCAATCAGAAATTGCGTTGTATTTATTGAGAAAGGTTTCCATTTGTATGTAAAAAGTCTACAATATTTTTGAAAAAACTGACAGACGAGAAAAGGCTAATAATTTTGAATTTCATTTTTGTTGCCTTTTTTGAAAAGCGGCTTAATCTTAGCTGTTTTAAAAATATCTGGAAAAGTTCCGGTGCGTAGGGATGCATTAAATTTGTGTGTTAACGGGTGTATAATGGCAGGCGCATAGATCTTTAACCATCAATCCGGAAATCCATCGAAATCGGCCGAATATTTATTTTTTAATATTCCGATTATTTTGAGGACCGGGAGTGGTAGCTCAATGCATCAACTGATATCACTGCAGCTCCTCTGACCGGGAGATCCTAGGTCCTAGGTTCGAGTCCTGACGGCGGCAGGATTTTCGACACTAGCTTTTCAGCTAGGTCGAATTCAGTCGCTGTCTGGAGGAGAATTCTAGCGGCCGGTTGCTATGATCGGTAGTTTTCCGTGGTTTCTCCGATCAATGCCAGGCGAATGCCGGAGCAGTACCCTAACAAACGGGCCACGGACCGCGCGCGATCTGTCCTTCCTCTTCCCTGTCCTATCCTCTCCCTTTACACACACACTTACACTAACATGTACTACACTACCACATATTTCGGGAGACCGGTCGTGACCTTACAGCCTGTCCCGGCTAGGGCGGTGGCCCGCTGGTGGGAGAGTCCTGGTTAGGGGGAAACCCCACTAGCCGACGGTAGGTCGGCGCCGGATCTGGCCATCCAGCGGGGGAAGATCACCGCCATCTCCAGAAAAAATAATATGCACTACACTTATGGGACTAATGACCAAAGCATTTGACGCGCCCGGAAACACGAAAAAATCATTCAATCAAAACCGATTATTTTGAGAATTTCATAGGAAGGAGTTTCGGAAAAGAAAATCGTGTCTAAAATTTTTGGGAAATGTCTGATATTGAACTTCGTGGCTGAAGACGCTTAGTCGGTAGCAATTTTAGAAAAGATATCGGTAAGATATCGGTAGCAATTTTTGAAAAGTATTGATTAAAGTCACTGTTATATGCACACTATTATAGTCACTGTTGCGGGGTCGATCACATTTCTATCGTATTTGAAAACAATATTCTCTACAAGGTTTCTAGTTGATTTGGTCGTATTTTTTATTATATTCCACATTGCTTTTGTTTTGTTATTTGAGTTCAAAATATCCTGATCGTGTTTCATGATTTTAGCCTGTCTTATAACTTTTTTAATGATTTGTATTTTTTAAAGTAGAGAAGGAAATCTTGAGATACCTAATCCCTTGGGATATCCAAGAATTGCTTTTCCGTAAAATATTTAATTTTCTGTTTGGATGAGGAAAGTAAGTATTAAAGTGAAAAGGCATTGAAAAAAAAAATTGTATCAACAGTATTATAAACCGCGTCCCACGACTCCTGCATCAAGTAATCAATGAATAATTTTATTTTACTTTTAGTAAACAATCTATAAATACGTGTATTACTAAACAATCTATATATACGTGTATAAATCTATAAATCTAATAATACGTGTATTATTTATTGTGTTCGTGTTTGCATTTCTTATAATGGTGAGAATTGGTGCATCGAGGTCACTGTATCCTAAATCTTTTGTTTCAACTTCATATCGAGTAGTAGTTTTGTTAATTATAATTTGATCGATTGTCTTCATTAAATTTAGTGTGATCCGTGTAGATACATTTATTGTAGTATCTAAACTGAAAGAATTATTTAAATTTAGAAATTGTTCTTTCTTGCAAGATTCGACCAGAAAATCAATGTTGAAATCTCCGCGTACAACAAAGGATTCAAAAGAGCGATTGCTGGCTTTATTGTTATCTCCAGTTAGAATCAGTCCAGAATGAAATATAATCTGCAGCTCTCTTTGTTGGAGATCTGTAAATACAAAGTAATATTTGTAGCGAAGGAAGATGTACAACAGAAATTTCGAAAACCTTTTCAACGGAATACACACTTAATTCTGTGAAGGAGATAGTTTTGATAGTATTTTAACGTAAATACAAGATCTGTAAGATCTTTATACGATTTCCTCACTACAATAAATGCCTGCGAGCCTGCAATTTTTCACGGAGTGGAGGAACTTTCAAAACTAAGTTAACCAGAATTTGATATAATTTAATGTATTAATTAAAATAAATATATGGTTATTTAAAAATATAAATAAATATTACACTTAACGTAATACTGAAAAATGTTTACAGTTTCCTATGTTGAATTCAAATATTGTTGGTTGAATTCCAATATCAAATCACGCGATTAAAATAGCACGCGATTAACATGTGTTATTCCCAATGATTTTATGTTAGCATTTTTCATCGTAGGTGTGTTCAATATCTTTTGCTTGCCAAGTTGTAATGAACAATTGATGCCATTTCTTGCGGTACAATTAGTACATGAATTGATAACCTTGGTGGCAGAAGTAAAAAGTAAATTTGGTGAGATTCGTCGTATTATATTATATTTTAGGTTAGCTTTTAAACAAATAAAGATTGAGAAAATTTTAGTGGTCATGTATATTATGATACTGTGTTCAACACGATCAGGCATGGCATGTAAATGACAACTTATTTTTGTAAGAGCTTTTTATTGGGTTGCCTATATTGTTGCAAACATGTAGGAAATTACATTCCATGGTGGAAATAATATTTCCACCATGCTACATTCGTTTACATGTGAAACACCTGAGAATAACAGGGAAAGAATATTTAGATGTTTAGTCATTTGAACTGAATTACAAAGATGGAGTTACCTGTATGTGTCCTTTATTGACAATTGAAATAGCCATCTTAACTTTTCTCACTTCAAAGCAGAAATACACTTTTGTCCTCTTTGTTCCGAGTGTGCTATAATTTTACTTTTATGATTTCTGGGAACGATAGGGTACCTAAACTAGTGGTGCTAAAACAGCACGTACATTCTCGCACGTATTTCTACGCAAAATTACGTGAAAAGTACTCAAATTTTCGAAGACATATAACTTCTTATTAATAAAGCTTATTTCAAAATCTATCTTTAAGGAACAGATCTCATTTAAACAATCTATCTTCATAATTGTACTTGTGGGAAGATGCCAAACAAATTAAAAATTTTTGCAATTTTCGAAAAATCAGAATTTTGAACGAAAATGAGACTTCCACCATCTCTTAAACGTCGTTCACTCTATTCAACAACAAAATTTAATCAAAAATGATTGAGCCATATTTTTGAAAATTTGGAAAATATCTAAGGGACTTGATGTAACCCCCCAAAATAAAAATATCGGTTTTAAATTCAAGGTCAAGGGGCCGCGACATCAGCCAGATCGATTGAGGAATGTCAATTTTGAAGAAAATCGGCGGAACGGTTTAGCCGCTAGCATTGATTATAGATAGGCGGAGAGTCGTTTTGCTGTCAATCGATTTTTCGCTATCAAGCACCCACAAAACATGGATTCTGGCTACACCACGTGTTAGAAGATTCTTTTTCAAAATTTAGCAACTGGATTCATGCACTTTTTCGTTACCAAGGCCCTGCAATAAGAGATTTTCTGCCGAAAATTCGCCGTTTTCCGCGCAGCATTACTCAACTTTCTCTCTACTCCGTAGCGAGAAAGTAAAGGAACATCTCACTGCAAGAAAGTGTCACAAAACAAAAACGTTTTTAAACGTCACTCTCACAAAACAAAAACGTTTTTAAACCACGATAAGCAGAGGAGAACCTCAAACGAAACTTCGACGTACTAGAAGAAAATCCACATGAGAATTACGGAAACCTGCAGGTATACTGTATTTTAACCATTAGTTTGCGGCACACCAGCATCTGCCACTTGTCACCCAGAGGCGACGGTGCTGTCCTCAGATCTAAAAGTCACGTGTTCAGGACATTTGTATTGTTCACTTCTGAAATCTTAACCAGCGTTGTCTGGATAGTCTTGTATTTCCGAGGGCGCTGTCTTAACCCTTTGACTGCTAGAGCGTGTCTGTACGTCCGATGGGATCCGTGTCCTGTAAATTACGAATTATGAACGTGTTTGCGTGTCCGCCATACAAAAGGCGGAGCGGCAAATGGGAGCTTTTGATGAGAAACGAATGCAGTACCTCAAGGTTGTATATAGTAAATTTTTGGAACGATTTTCTGCTTATAAAATTTTGCATGTGATCCTTGTAATTTTCAATCTTTTTGGACGTTCTATTACGATTTTGAAGGGTTACTTCTCCTTGAGGATGAGTTATCGGGAATTTAGGAATAGCAGCCAGCTATCGTCTCAATTGTTTTTTTTAATTTTCTCAACTTTTATGTTTCCTAATAGTAGAACGGAAATATTACTTCAAGAATATTAAAGAAGAGTAAAACCTCGTCCTAAATAGAAATTTTCATTGAAAAAATTGAAGCCGTTTACGGGAAATGGCGATGAAGCATTATTGTAAATGCGAAATTTGAATCTCTTTTTCACAGGAATCTTTTGAGTTTTCGAAAAACTTCATTCGAAGTCATTTGAATCACTTCCACTCACAAATGGAATAATATATACAAATTGATGGAAACGTGCATATTAACGACGTGAGAGATATTTGAAAAAAAATACATTTGTGTAATTTTTGAAAAAACAAAGGAATACATCAAAATGAACTTTACGTCATATTAAACAGTGCCATTACCAATATCCGTTGGAAATGTTGGAAGAAAAAAATTGCAGCCATTTTTGAGAAAATGGCTTTTGAGCGTTTCTGAAAATGCGGAATTTTGAGCTCGTATGTATACGTGTTCAAATTGAGTACGTTTGTATACGAGAAAGTAAAAAGTGTTCTTTTTGAGATTGCGAATTTTTGCGAAGAAAATTTTATACTTCAATTACATTTTGGGAGGATTTCGTTCTAGCTGTTTAGAATTTCCTGTTACATCCTCTAGGGAAACTACTGTACTATCCATCGCCGGGAGGAAGGTTTTTCCTAAAAGTATTTCGAAATAAAAAAAACAAACACACACTTACGCTGAAAATAAATATTTGAATTTTCAGATTAACATGAGGTAAACTTGTGTGTGAAGGATCATGTGTGGAACTTGTACAGTACATGTGGGGTACATGCGGGGGAATTGAGGCAAAGGTACGGGGGAGATGTGGGAATCTTGCGGAAAACATATGACGAATGTGGAGGGGAGCAAGAGAGGCCCGAGTTGTTTCTTACCCATTATTCAACAAACTGGAACCTTTAGGAAGTGTCCTGGAATGTTCATCTCTTTTGAGCAGGGTGTTGCCCAATTTGAGCTTCGGTTCTCCTCCTAGGCACACGCACCCTAAAACAAATCTATTTCTGGGCCGCTCTGGGACCCCGCTTTCATAAAACTTTATTTACACGGGACACTTTTTTAGGAAATAAAACACAGTTCACGGAAAATGAAATTATCATTTTTAACCTTTTGTACTTTCAGAACTGTATCAGTATGTACCTGGTTAGGGTTAGAGGGTGTTAGGAATCCTCTTTCAGACTATTCCATGACCCTCAGTACAATTAAAGGAACGGGTGTCTCTAGACGACCTTGTTATGACTTCGCATTGATTGATTGATTTTTTCGTGTTTTCGGGCGCGTCAACTGCTTCGGCCATTAGTCCCGTTAGTGTAGTGCATTTTTTCTCGGGAGATGACGGTGATCTTCCCCCGCCGGATGGCGAGATCCGGCGGCGACCTACAGTCGGCTAGTGGGGTTTCCCCCTAACCAGGACTCTCCCACCAGCGGGGCACCGCCCCAGTCGGGACAAGCTCTAAGCTCCCGACCGGTCTCCCGGAATGTGTGGTAGTGTAGTATATGTTAGTGTAAGTGTGTGTGTGTGTGTGTGTAAGGCGAGAAGATAGGACAAGGAAGAAGAAGGACAGATCGCGCGCGGTCCGTGGCCCCTTTGGTAGGGTACTGCTCCGGCATTCGCCTGGTGTTGATCGGAGAAACCACGGAAAACTACCGATCATAGCAACCGGTCGCTAGAATTCTCCTCCAGACAGCGACTGAATTCGACGAAAAGCTAGTGTCGAAAATCCTGCCGCCGTCAGGACTCGAACCTAGGGCCTTCCGGTCAGAGGCGTTGCAGAGACATCAGTTGACGCTATGCGACAAGATCTCCCACCCACTTGGTTGTGCCATCGAATGCCCTATGTTAAAGCGTAGGGCCAACGAGTAAACTCAGTTATGGAGCCAGGAGCGTGACATGGTATAATACCTGGGAGAGAACCACACGTCAGAGAGAGTGCTAAGTGGGCGTTCTTTGATTTCAAAATGATTTCATATATATTAATATTGCTGTAATATCTTGAATATTTCATTCATTAAAAAGGAAATGTATATTTCTAACATATATATATATATATATATATATATATATATATATATATATATATATATATATATTTTCAATTATCCAGGGGTTGCGCAATCTTGCAACCTGAGCACGAGCTGCCACTGGGGGAGAGTCAACTCACTTAGCAATATTGTCGCAGTAGCTGAAAACTCTCTGCCTGTATAAGAATGCATTCTACAAAACAATAGTGCACGACAAGCTGCGAACCAATCAGAGGCAAATGTCAGGCATATTGTAACATCTTCATATGAAATTTCCCACCTCTTATTCATTGGCAAAAAGTTATTATCTTCGATCCCCCAATTGTCTTAGAATTTTTAACATTTATTTTGGGACATCTGAAAAATATTTACCTACTAAAAGTAAATTATGTTTCTTAAATGTTACATTACAATTACAGAAATTAGTTACAAAATCAAGAATTCAAATAGCGTACATAATTCGTTTGGGCATATTTTGCATATTTCGTCATTTTTGGAAGATGATGTTTTAACAATTTTTAGGTCATGTTCACATTTCAGGTTTAAAAAAATAATCACTTAATTCTCGTAGAAATTGGAGTAATAAAATTGTTTTTATTGATGCGAATTCACTGCAAGCTAAAATGGATAAAGAATAAGGTCAATACAAACATTGTTCTGAATTTTAAAAACATTAGTTTATTTTCAATAAAGATTTTATGATAATTTTAATTATACTTTTTTTACATTATTTGTTTCTCAGAAATAAAAACTTTCAAAAAAAAGTCTACTCTGGAATTACTTCATAAACATGATTTACGCTTAGATGATAACATGATTCTTCATCCAAATCAGTTACCTGTTCTTTTACACCATAAGTGAGAGATGGGACAACGACTCTTGCCAAAAACACATCAGATTTAACGTTTCGTTTCGATTGTTTTTTCAACAGGCACACAATAATTGAAGTCAGTACTAAAATCAGAAACGAAAACACAGTGCACAGCAAAATTATAGTAAGATTCGCTGCGTGTGTCTGTTTTTTTGACTCTTGAGTGGTGGTTGAAATTGGATGTGTTCTTGCATTCAAGTCGACTTTTGGATTCACAACAACAGTCGATGAGCTTTCGTTTCGAAGTACCGTAGGCTTTTCTGTTTGTCCAATGATTGGAAAACTGGAGACTATCTTATTGTGGCAATGTTCACACTTTGAAATCCATTGACTCGTTGAACGGATTTCAAATCTGTCGTCACATGACGCCGCATTACAACAACACACTGTTTGCGAAAAAACTAACGAGCCATTCGACCGAAATTTCACAAGTATTGGAAGTACTTCCTTAATCGGATTTTGTTCGGCATAAAAGCATCTGAAATTTAGTTTGCTTGCAAAGTCTATACTCGTTATCGAATTTTCTGAAACGTCCAGTACCTCTAAACGGCTAAGAGAAGCAAAAACGTCGTAAGCGAGGGCATGAATCTTATTTGCTCGTAACATCAAGATGCTAACATTTGGAATAGCACTGAAGGTAATATTAAACACTACACTGATATTGCAAAACGACAAATCCAGAATCCGCAAAGATGCAGAGTTGATGACTGGCCGCTCCCGTCTCAACACCAGGTCATTTCTCCGCAAGCCCAGCTCCAGCAGCTCGTGGTTTACAGAAAACGTGAGCGGGTCCAGCTCTGATATGATGTTTGCCGCCAAGGACACCCTGCGCAGGCACGGGGCTCGTGCGAACGCCACTTGGGGAATGTTGCTGATGGAGCAGTTTTCGGCCCACAGCCTGCAGGTATTACTCGGGACTTCGGCAAGCGGAGTCGACTGGGTCCTACGCAAAAATCAACCCAAGGTCAAAAGCAACATTCCGGGGAAACTCTTCACATACCTCACACACTGTGCTCTTCATTTAAACATTAACATTTTTAGGTTGCCCACCGTCCGGGACCACGGCTATATTGTGGCATGCATATTATTACGTGGCCCACTGATGTTTGTCACCATATACAGGACATTGTGTGTACTATATATAATACACACAACACACATTATGTTTGTAAATGATGGCCAGTTGTAAGCATGGATTCAAGATGATTAAAAATTCACTATCAAATTAACTATCAAAGAAAATAAATCTATATTTTAACATAAATTTAATATACATTTGTATGTAATTATTTATTTTTTTATTTATACAATATTTCAACCTAAAGTAAATTCTACCCTTGACACAGTTGGGTTTTCATCAATGAACTGTAACTGACATCTGTGTTTACCACTTAGATGGGAATAAGGAGTGACTCATTTTAAAACTATTAGAAAAATTGAAAGCATAAGTGCCTTTCCCAAGCGGGTTTAATTTTTATTCGTGTGACTCCTTCAGAGGAAGTGTCGCAGTGATACACATGATGCTCAAAGTGTAAACTTGGTGCAATGTTAGATTTGTTATAATTTTAATTATATAAGATGTCTTAGAATAAATGTCACAAACATCTAGGGCATGCAGGGGAACTTATAATAATACAATACATTTTTGTAAAAATACAAATGAAAGTTGAAAAATCGTTAACAGAATTGAACATAATATTAATTTTTATATATTATAATATAAATACATTTTTAAATATAATTATTTATTATTTTATAATAATTAAAAATTGGTCTATAGATGAAAGCAAACTTTGACTTTTTTTGGATGATTTTAGACTTATGCAAGGTTTCACTTAGATAAGGGTCCTCAGCAACTACTTATGTTGCTTGTAGGTAAATACTGTATTGTCTATAGGAGCAGTGTCGGAGCTAGACCGTTTTGGGCCTGGGGCAATGCTGAAACGTAACCCCCCCCCACCAATTAAAAATGAAAATTTGAAAATTTTATGAAATATCAGACTACTGTACGGCGACTTCAAAAATTATGATAAAAATACGATCTTTTCGAGTTCTAATTTCTTTTAAATTTTTTACTTATTTGTTTCCCATCATCTGGCCCCTTGACTAGCGGAGCTCCGAGCGATGGCCCTGTCTGCCCATGCCTAGCGCCGGCACTGAAAAGAAGCACCCATCAGGAGCTGTATTTGCCCAGGGCACCTGTTCCAGACGAGCTCCGTGTGCGAGGCTTCCACCGTCCTGTGTCCGCGCGCCCGGGGGCAGTGCCCGCGGTCGCCGCCAACAGCGCCCCCAGCGACAGCACGCGCAGGCAGACCGCGAGGCGGCTGCGCGCATGCGCGCCCGTGTGCGCCGCCATGGGCGCGCCGCGCCCGCCGCCCCGCTTCCGCACCCGCACTCGCCGACGCTCGCGCCCTCTCGCCGCTCGCCTGCCTGCTGCGTCCACCTGCAGGCGATAAACGCAACCAACATCAGTACTAGAAATTCAGGCACATATATTACCTAAAATACGCAGGCAAAAAGGCATTTATTTTTAGTAAAATAGACATGCAAAAAAAAAAAAGGAAGTTATTCTGAATAAAGTAGTGGGTAAAACACAGGTTCCATTAAAAAAGTATCTAGGGTAAAAAAATTAATAATTAAATTGATTCACATTTTTACTCGCTTCTCTAAAATTTACAGTAGCACTCACGTCGAAGGAAACTACATTTTCTTTGTAATCTCGTTTGCACATGACCATTGCACACAACTACATCACCAGTGCTACATTCACTTTTCCCCATAGCACGTCATACGCAGTTTTTAACTGTTTTTTTGGCGTTAAATAAATGAAAATGAATAAAATCCAGTATGACGACTACTAATTTATTTTACACGCGACGCTGCCTCTACGAAATGTTATTGTAGGCTCCGTTTTGAATTTTGAAATGGCATCAGTAAAAACGGAATTATACGCTTCGTTCTTCGCACTTGTGTAATCACCAGAAGTGAAGAGAGAACAAGGAAGGAACTGAGAAGGGTATATCATATGCAGAGAGCTGTCCTCAAACAGTAATGCGTGTTACTGTGAATGCGAAATTTGAAGCTCATTTCACAGGAATTTATTACGTTTTCGAAAAACTTCATTTGAAGTAATTGGAAGAACTTCCACTCACAAATTCAATAATGTATACAAATCCATTGAAATATGCATATTAACGGCGTGAGAGATATTGAAAAAAAAATTGCGTAATTTTTTAAAAAAAAAACAATACCCGAAAATGAACTTTACGACATATTAAACGGTGCAATTACAACTAAACGTTGAAAAAGTGCGAAGAAAAAATCTGGAGCAATTTTTGAGATAATGGCGGTTGAGCGTTTCTGAAAATACATAATTTTGAGCTCATTTTAACAAAAACTGTAGAGTTTTCGAGAAACTTTATTTGATCTTTAAAGCATATATACTCATAAATACAACAACGTAAGGAAATTGCATCTAACGTAAATATTACCGACGTGAGAGACAAGACACAAAAAATACATTTTTGTAATTTTTGAAAAAACGAAAGGATACACCAAAATAAACTTAACGTCATATTAAACAGTACAATAAGCACTATCCTTTGGAAACATTTGAAGATAAAATGTGGAGCCATTCTTGGGAAAATCTTGTTTTTGTTATTTTTTAAAATTGCAAATATTGCCCGTACTATTGCACGAAAACTACTAAAATATTTTTTTAAATATCTCTCCCGCTGTTAATATGCATTTTTCCAGCAATTTGTATACATTATTTCATTTCTGAGTGAATGTTCGTCAAATGACTTTAAATGAAATTTTACGAAAACTGAATAGATTACTCTGAAAAATATTCAAATTTTGCATTTGCATTTGCAAATTTTACATTTTGCATTTGCAAAAAGGGAACAAAAATGAAATTGCCATATTCTCTTTCCTTAAAGATGTCGCCTCATCATTGGATCAAAACGAAGTATCTATTGGATTATTTTTCGATCTTTCTAAAGCTTCTGACGTCATTGATCATGACACTTTTCTTTCAAAACAAAGATCTCAGAGAGTAGAAATACCTTACAGTAATAATGGTACATTATGTACACACCTTTTTGACTCTTTGCCAATTGCACACGGAGTCCCTCTGGAATCGATTTTATGCCCTATTCTCTTCCTACTAAATGTAAACGATATGCCCTCGACTATTCGAAACGGAAGAACAGTTCTCTTTGCGGATGATACTAACACTCTTTGCAATAAAGAAACCGTAAATAGTACATCAGATGTTTCAAATTGTTTTCGAAATAACAAATTAATAGTAAATGAAAAGAAAACGGTTTTAATGCAGTTTCCCATTTCAAATGAACAAGTCTATACTCTATTGGAAATGAACGGTGAACCATTGACTGATGTTAAGGCAACAAAATTTTTAGGTCTCCCAATTCAGTCAAACCTTAAATGGAACGTCCATTTAAATGAATTGAACACAAAATTAAGTTCATTATGCTACGCGTTCAGAATTATTTCAAATTCAGTCAGTCTTCATACTGCTCGTTATGAATATTTCACGAATGTTCATTCCCGCCTGAGATATGGCATAATATTCTAGGGAAATGCATATTATTGCTCCCAGATTTTTAGATTACAAAAAAGAATTGTACGAATAATAACCTGTCCCATCCATGTGATTCATGTAAGCCTCTCTTTATTAATCTGGGAATTTTACCATTACCTTGTCTCTTGATTTAGGAATCAGTGTTTTTTATCAAAAATGACTTGCTTAAGGACGGGAATGTACTTTTAGAAAACGACGATGTCTATAACTATAACATTCGACGTAGTAATCATATTTATCAGGTGACAGTGTCAGCAGCTTATTACAAAAAATTCATATACAATATACGGCCAATATTTAACAACACTTTGCCAGATGATATTAAACGAATAAATTCGATAGAAAAGTTTATATCTCGTGTAAAATCTTTTGTGCTGGATAACTGTTTCTTTACAATTAGAGAATATACCGACCATCAAAAGAAAAGTAACATTAATTTTAACAGTGATATTTAATGTATTATTTACCATTTGGACTGTATAAATGTGTATAAACAACCTGTAACAAGTATTATACTGTAGCTTCTGGGTCAATGATACCCATCTCGATCAGGGTTTTCGTTCAGTTTCCCTGATCCATTGAGCATTGTTTTACTTCTGGATGCAACTTCATTATCTGTGCACTTCTTCTAGAATTCAGTGGGAAATATAATTATTCAAATTATCGTTCTCCATGATATCGTTGCAAGAAGTATTATTCCTTGACAAAAGACATGATGAGATAAAAGCCCACATTAATTGCTGACTTAACCTTGAAAATAGATTTTATTGGATTGGAGCGAATATTTTGTTAACAATCCTTGGAAGGAAAAAAAAAAAACCGCTCGTTTTCTTTCTGTACTCAAAATTCAAGTGGTATATGGCTTGGGATAAGGACCACAGAACTGGTACAGAATTCACTTTTCCCCATAGCACCTCTCACACAGGTTTTAACTGTTTTTGACGTAAAATAAATAAATAAATTTACTGTAACGTTTAAACGTCATTTTCTTAAAAACGGCTCTAAATTGTTCCATGAAAATTCCATTTAGGACGAAATTTTACTCTTCAATGTTCTAAAAGTAATAATTGTTTTTTTTATTAGGAAGCCGAAAATTTGAGAAAATGTCAAAAAAACGTACTTTGGGAGCGATAGAACGCAGCAGTCAAGCGGAAGGGGCAAAACCGTAAAGCCAGTCTTTAGCAAGGAAATGACTACGAGACGAGAAAATTGACTACGAGAATGTCTGTGCCATTCTGTAGTACCACTAGTTTTTATTAAAATTACATTTATTTTTAGTCCCATATATCACTTGGCTACACTATTGCAGTTGTTGTATTATAGTTTGATTACAAAAATAATATTTAACACAAACGAGAAAACAAATTAACTATACAACATACTTCAACCCACGTTAAAAATCAATATTTGGGTGGGATACATTTATATAAAGCAACGGGTTAAATTTTAGCAAATACATTGATAGCCCCATAAAAGTTGATTATGTTATCTTGATCTTTTGATAAATGTACAATAACATAATGTTTGAATACAAATAATTGTGTCTGTTGGGTAGAACTGGGGAAGAAGAAATAAAAGAAGTCATCTTCGTCAACATATCAGCTTTATTAAGATAGCCGGCTTTCGACGGCTTTGCCGTCATCGTCAGTCTCGCTGCTGTCGGCAAAAGTCGAGCGACTGCACAGCTTTAGCTTTCTTCTTATAAGAACGTCAACAACATCCAATCAGAATTCCCACAGAACTGGGGAAGCCAATTTCATTTTAAAAATTAAATGATTTAGTTCCTTTTTAGTTTGAAACTTCTTTTATTTGAAAATCGACTATTATTTTTAAATATAGTTGTGCGAAATTGAGTATTTTCTTTGTAATCCTCAGGCTGATAGTGAAGGGGCCAAAAATTATCTAGGCCAAATAAAAACTCATCTGTGGCATTAAATTCAATGAAATTTACGTAGAAAAGAAGAATCAACTTTTGAACCAACAACTTTTTTCATTCTAGCAAAACCTTGCATTTTCGTAGTAAAGAGAAAGTATTGTAATGTTGAGATGAAAACTGGTAGAAAAACTACCCATTATATTCGACAGAAATACAAGATATTTGTGCAATTTGTTGAGAAAAAAATAATACATTAAAGTAGCATTGATGTTACTCAATGCATTGAGTAGTGTCCACAAGAAAAAAATTGGAACCGTTTTCGAGAAAATGACGTTTGATCGCTTCTAAAAATGCATAATTTTGAGTTCATTTTTCAAAAATCTTTTGAGTTTTTGAGAAACTTTAAAAATTTAAACTGTTGCCTTTTTTTATATTAAAAAATGCCGTTTGAGCCTTTCTGAAAACACGTCATTTTGAGCTCATTTACACACGAAAACTGGAGATTTCCAGAAATTTCATAAGAGATCATGTGAGGAATTGGTATTTTCAAATGAATTATATATTGTAGAAAATCCTGGCAATGTAAAGAATAACGACATGCGAAATATTAAAATTACCTAGTGAAAGTTTTTGAAAATCTGAGAGTTTATCAATAAAGCCGTTAATAACTCAGGATACAAAAAACACGAACATGAACTTGAATATAATATATCACTTCTTCAGTCATTTCGATATCACGCCCGATGACAATATCAAAGGTAGTATAACAGATATCTCAAGAATTCAATAAACAACCTACCTATTTATTAAATGACGGCAAAAACTACTTTCGCACCCCGCGATTAATAAGAAAAATGTTTGTATCTAGTATCAGATTTAGTCAATCTTAAGCGATATGAATTTAGACATTTACTGCATTTTACTTTTCAATAAAGATTCATGTAACATACTCACACGAAAATTAGATTGAAAATCGATGCGGTATAGCTTCCTCCGCCAGTCCATCGCACTGTGCGTCGCAGAATCCATATTCCGACCCGACTGCCGGAGCTCCGTGTTTGCTTATTTTTACTTCACTTGCTGATGTTCTAGGAATTTCCTTACCATCTGCTTCTTGCCTTCTGCTTGATACAGTGTTGCCACGGGAAACGAGAGGATCCGGCTAATAATTTGATAATTAACTAGTTGGACGTTTGCTAACATTCTGCACATTTTAAATCAGTTTCAAAGGTGAATGTAGCTTGATTCTAAAATTTAATTTCGAACGTTCCTGACTAACGTTCGTAGACCCCAAACTGTATATCAACTAACCAAAAACCATAATTTGTGAGCCAAATATATCGTCTATTCACATTTGACATTACAACATACAATAGCCACTCAATGAGATTTTTAAAGAAAGTTGCAGCTTGAAGTTCTTAAATGCAACGCGTTCGAGGCCTCTATGTGTTCAGAGAGAAGATTGAAAAGATAATAACATTAGCAAAGAGGAGTCGTATCAATTGCATGAATTTCTTCATATGAAATCAACTTATTGAAGTAAGCGTCTCTCTATTTGGATAGGCTGGGTATTTCGACTGCCGAGATAAACACTGGTTGTTACTAGCAAATGCAGTAAGTTACGTTATGGCCAGAACAAGTCAAAAGGATGTTTTCCACTTGCGTAGAAGTGGAATGTTTGCTCCATTAGGAATTTTGCTAGTTATTGCAAAAGATGGAAGATAGGTACAATGACAAATGGAGTTCTTTTTAGTTTATTAACATGGGTGAAATGCAGACGTACATTGTCCTGGAATTTGTGCACATCAGAGGTTCACCCGTGAATTCTGGATTGGTTTGTTTCAAATACTATTAAAAACTGAGCGATCATTCTTGATGAAATATGAATTTTTTTTCTTTTCTTCTGATAATTTTACTATTGCCAAATACGGATACTATTTAAACAAACATTTAATACTATAAGGGAATTACTTCCCCTGCAATTGTTAATATTGTTATTTGTAGCGTTGACCTGCTATGCTCATAAATTCTCTCAATGTTAATACTAATTTATTAAATTTACTTCTAATTTAATCACGGATTCGAATACAACATATTACTCCTTACCTGTTGCATGTGTACGTGTAATTCTATACAGAATCACATTTCCTGAAGTTCTATTGATTGAAACCAATTATTAGATTGATGGCAACTAATATAAATTATCAGCCTTTTTCAACACTAAAAATTTAACATTTATTGTTTTATGCATTACAATTTCTTACGATCTCATGAGAATTACTTTCAATATAGAACCTTAAAACAGCGTCCGGGTTTGCATACAAGTTCGTAAGCTTACTATAAGATCTTCATAGATGACTTCTCGGTTAACTAGCAGAATGGCCCATAGAATTCTTGTTATACCAATTATCGAGTCCTTACCTAAATTAAAATGTTTCAGAATGTCATCAACGATTTGTTATTACTAGAACTTGATATTCCCACAAAATTTATACGCGGTCGCGACTTTCCCTGCCTGTGTTTCGTATAAAACTCCTGCACTGTCTGCATTCAGCAGAAACACTCAGCATTCAGCAGATTCTATTTTTTTTAATTCCAACTATTACATTAGTAAAATTCCCAATTATAATTTACACAATACCAAGCTCTCAAACTAATCATAAATTCCTGCATCACTATCATTTACATAATACCCTGCCTATGCTGAAAATCCGTTCCCACATCACTAACCGCTTACGTGTGTTCGCTTCAATGTTTTTCTAGAGAGTGAATCCTTGCGTCCTTCTAAAAGATCGCGGCTATCAATGCCCTCTCCAAACCTTCATATAATGTGTTCGGGGCCGTGTCCATCTGCACAGCGCTATGACACCAAGCATGGAATATTAAACTGCGTTGATCGGTTGCCCTAACAATGCATATTCTTTGACTTCCGAGTTTGAAAATAATGTCATTATTCCAACCCCGGATGCTGATTTTATCATTCAAACTAAACCTATGGTTTTTGGCTTATCACAATGTTTGTACTAACACACGTCTAAGCAAAAATAAATTAAATATTCATGATCAAGGTACGTAGCGCATACTGCTTTAAAGATCGAAGCCATCTAATTCTAGATTCAATATAGGAAATGAGAGATTTTCCCAATTTGTTGAGTTTCTAATATAATAAATAATTAAAATAAATTATGTCACTTTGAAACGATATTTTGATGTTAGGAGATACTTTAAATTAAGTTCCGAAGACATTTTTAAAATTTCATTAAAAAGGATACAATTTTTTTAACAAAAACTTTATCCTCGACGCTTAAAAATATCGCATTTCTCATTTTCCTTGATTTATTTAAATTTTCGAAAAGTTCAATTTTTTTCGGCATCTTATCCTACAACTACAATATTAAAGGTAAAAATTTTTACTTTTTCGCACGTACATCGTAAGAAGAGAAAGTATTGTAATCGTGCACCAGAAAACAGCGTATTTTCGACTCAAAAACTCTTATTGCCGGGTCCTGCTAACGCGCGCGCGCGCGTGTGCGTGTGCGTGTATATATATATATATATATATATATATATATATATATAAAATAAATATATATATATATATAAATATATATATATAAATATATATATATAAATATATATATATATATATATATTTATATATATATTTATATATATATATTTATATATATATATTATATATATATATAAATATATTATATAAATAAATATATATATATATATATATATATATATATATATAAAAGGAGGAACCCTAACCTAATTAAATTTGGCGCTTAAATCGAATGATGAGCGGTTCGATACGGCAGATCTCTAACGAGACGCACACGTGGATGTTAGAAAGAGTAATTGATTCAGAGACGACACAATGTCGCAAAGATTATAAACTTGATCAAGAAACTACAAAGTAAATAATAACATTGAATGTTGTTTCTTTGTTATTATTTACTTTGTAGTTTCTTGATCAAGTTTGTTATTTTAAGTTCTTTGTTATTACAGGTGTTCTTTGTGCTTTGTTAAGTTCTTTGTTATTACAGGTATGATTAATAATTAGAATAAGTGTGATTATGTTATACCTTTTTGTATGAAACAATAAATAAAAGCTTCGTTATTACAGAGCAAAAGTTCGTGTTATTATTTCTAACTAATAGGAGAACAGATACATTACAAAACAACATTACAAACGACTTTTGGGGTACATTACATGCCTCCACAATTTCCAAACTTTTTTCGAAAATGGCTCCAAAACTTTTGATTAAACTTTGTCCTCGGGTAGCACAAAGAACTTTTAAACGATTGGCGCAGGTCTCTTTTTCGTTGAAATGTTTGATTTTTTTAAAATTGCAAAAGTTCAATTTTTGGTCGGCGTCTACCTACAACTAAACTATTGACGATGGAGATTTTTTCCTTAATGAAATCTGTTCGGTAAAGACAGATCTCCAAAAAAGAACAAGTTCCATTTTTTGAAACTTTGTTTAGTTTTCGGGTAATTTTGCGTGAAATTGTGTTTTAAAACATTTTTAAATCAAACGCTACTCCAATTCCAGTATCCCTAAAGTGTAGGTACTTCGCAAAACTTCGCTGGGAGTTTTCCAAATCCTTCTGAAGTCCTTCTGAACATGGTGACCATGTGACCGAAGATTACACCAGTTTAGATCTAACAATAGTAAACTAGAGGTGCTACAGAATGGCACAGACTTTCTCGAAAGAAACTATTCTAGTTTCCTTTGTGTGGACTGGTACTGTACGGTCTTAATTTCTATCAAAAATAACCCCCGAGTCTTAGACTAAATTTACAAATACTAGAGCTTTCTCATTAATCTTCCAGTGAAAATATATTTTAACAGACGTACTGTATGACAATACTTTACATTTACTAGTATTAAGTGCTAGATTTGGGTCAACACAATTTTTGTAAAAAAAAAAAATGTTACTTTGAAGATTCATACAATCATTTATAGAAGAAATAGGTAAATGTAGTTTAACATAATCAGTATAATTTAGAATGAAACGGAACACATCACTATTGATATTATTAATCACAAACAGTACAATTACGAACAATAAGAGCTCTAGATTCGAAACTTGCGGAACTCCCGACAAGGGAGAGAAAGATTTAGAATAATATCCTGCACAATGTACTGTGTAATGTGATTACTTTTTGTCACCACTTCTTCGGAATGTGGATATGAGCACTTTTTCGCAAAAATTTATCATTTTTTAAAACCTACTTTGACTTGAATCTCAGAGTTGACATTTATAGTGCAGTTTGGTAGTATATCAATGTTTATATGTACAAATTTCAATTTTTTATGGTGCTCCAACAGAGAAATTACATTTGAAAATTTGAAAAATACAAAATGCCATTTTTTAAGAGGGTTTAATTTGCGTCATGCTACATAATATTGATAATTCACATAAAGTAACTACACTGTTGTGTGTAAAAACATAGAAAAAATTAAGACAGTAACTACCCCCTTCTTTGTGTAATTAGTTTTTGAAACTTGAAATTTGGGCGTTCGCGTTCGATAGTTTTCTTAACAAATATTACCATTTAAAAACATTAGGTAGAGAATTGTCACTTTGGTTTGTAGGCCAGAGTTTGCTGAATACAATTCATTTCAGTTTAAATTGCTACAATCACCTAGCACTGAGTTGTTTACAAAACCGTAAATGTCAACAAACACTATAAATGCCGCGCGACCTAATAAAAGTGATCGACATTTGGGAAGCATATAATAGTTATTTATGTATCAAGGCCGTTAAGTAGATGTTTTTGCCTCGAAGTCACCTGAGGAGCAAAAACAATCTAATAACGGCCATAGTACATAGAAAACTTTATGCTTTACTAGTTCATTCCTGAATAAACGAGAACTCGAAACATTTTATAATTTTTCTTGCGTCTAATGTGAAAAGATGCATTGTATTAGTCATTTGTCAATACGACGTCCGATAAACAAAACAGAGTGTTATCTAATTACTATTGCATAATCGTTATTGGACTGATTTGTTCGTACAAAATAAAAGAATATAGTGAAGTTCCTCCGAAAATTCTCGCAAAAGCTAAGAGAAATACGGACAGTGGTTTCCAGTAAAATCTCGAAAAATATGAAAATATCTATGATGTATTTGAGTGTTATAAAACTGTGTGAAACTGTGAATAACAGTGTAAATTGCATTGATGAAACAGTACTTTCAGGTTATTTGCTTCTATTGCCAAAAGTTATTTAGAATATACCATAACACCAAAAAAATTAAATTTTGAGGAAGTACTGCTACTCAAGATGCTCATACTACGTCTTTAAAAAAAGGTGACACGTAACAGAGAAATATGAGTGACTGGTGGCAATATTATATTCACGGGAACATTCCAGAATTGCAATTTTCATATGAATTAAGCAAAATAAGGTTTATAACGAGTTATTTTACTTATTTGAGTATTACGCCATTTACTTATTTGCTTACATCGTAACTTTAATAAATCGAATTCATAAAAATGTTGTATGTGTTGTATTGTGTCGGTATTCGAGCGGGCCATAAAGAATCAGGAAGGCCCGCAAGGGTATTAACAATATCGTTACGTGCTTTGTTTCAGGTCCGTAAACATACAACAATGAACTAGTAAACCATAAAGTAATTTTAAAAAATGGTTTTAAATAACCAAAACATTAGGGTATTGTTATGTACAAAATATAATTTTTTTCGGGCGACCTGTCCTGGACCACTGAAAATAGATTCACCTGTCGGCAAAGTAGGTTTAACTGTAAAGCTGGTGTTGTAGGGGGTAAAGGGACCTCAACTTCTTAGACAGTTTTAAGCGTGTTTGGTCTGATAAATTCCTACCGAATTTCGGATGGTTGAGTTGCAAAAAGCACACAAAAGTTGATTTGGAGATATATTTTCTATGCAAAAATTTACATTTCAGAGACATAAACATCTCAGGAGCATTCACAATGTTTATACACATTGTTCAAATATAAATAAATAATTTTTTAAAAGGAAAAAAATAACACAAATAAAAAAAGGAATTGAAATAAGTAAATTGAGTCTTTCCAAACCATTTGGCAGCACTCAAATCATTGTGCATTCTTCGGTGCAACTTTAAATTGTGGTGTGTATTCACAAAAGCTGTTCAAAATGTTCCCTAGAGTTACCTTCTTCTTCTCCTTCTTCTCGGCACATCCTCTGGATTCCAAAAGAAAAGGTAATTCATGTTCTAAGAACATCAAATAAGTGGTCAGATTGAACGTCCATCAAAAACGAGGCCCTGTAATTTGATTTCCAACCAAATATTTAAGGAAAATATTACGCGGACTTTTCTTTCACATGTTGCATGTGGGCTAGATGTCCGGCATAATTAAAATTATTCGGTCAATTTCCTGCTCTAACGATATCTCACGATCTCCCAGCCAGAAAGCTAGGAATGTCTCGTGCAGAAATGAGAATCATTTCCAGAAATGAGAATCATACCCAGGCATCTAAGAGGGCGCCCATGGTGCGCCAATGCTGCTCGAAGAAGGTCCCATAGACCCGGGCAAGGTAGACGGAGCCCGAGTCGGATACATGGGTTCGGAGCTTCGGCCAATGGCTGTGTCCCCGGAAAATAACACATACATACAAGGTTACTTCTTCTGAATCTGGAGAAAGGCCGCATTCGGTGATCAGAGATAAAGATAAAAATTTCTGGCGACTTTCTGAAAGTGCAAATAAGTACTCTTTCAAGCAGCGAAATGCGATTATGAAATCGTCTCTGATATGAGTCATGTACCGTTCTTCCTGCACGCTGTCACAAAACCCCATCAACACCATGCCTACGTAATCCTAATTGTAAATTCGCTGTATTTTCATGCGAAATCCACGTCACAATTTTCGAAGGTAGACTGCTAAGGTAAGTAACATATACAACTTCCTGTTTCAGCGTTTTCCAAAACAAACGACAGACCTGCTGATTAAAGTGTCGCTTTCGAATTTGTGGCTTTTTGTCGTTTTTAGAATATTTTACTCAATTTCCTCTATCGCGCGCTCTATGGAGCACCAACTATTTCACTTTTACCCTGGACTACACTTGTTAATTACAGAAAATGAATCCATGGAGGACTGTGAATGCCCAGTTCCTTCACATGCCATTGTAAAACTTTGTCAAAAGATTTGCCTATTGTTCGGATGTAACAGACTGCAAATAAAAATATATAAAATAAAAACAAACACTGGACAAAATAAATCATGAGAATACGGCTAATTAAGAAAAAGTCACTATATGTTTATACAAGATTTTATTCTTCAGAATCACTTGTCATGTAAAATTTTTAAAGTTTCGTTGTTTCCTCAACGAGCACATGTATGTACTATAGTGATGTCCAAATTGAATATAGCGGAGTGGCACGTTTCAGTGAAGCAGAAAATTTCACAGTCTTTAAATATAATCTTTCTTGTACGTATATGTGTAGCCAATTTCACTTGTCTTATCCTCATTTTTAAAATGGTGCCACTTCCTCATCTTTCAATACCGATAACATCGGCGATAAAATTATCAATATTTGCGCTTTCTAAAATAAACGAAACTACTGAGAATCATATCACGAACGTTGAGACATCACTACGAACTAATTCTACATCAATTCACATTACGTTTCCTATAATAAAGAGAAATGCTTCTTGTGAATGCACTATACTTGGGTTTTCGTAACGTGGCATCTGGGAGGCTTTAGATGGAATATGGCACGACTTCTCGCGTCTTTCTCGGTAGATGTCGCTTGATCTGCAGCACTGTTTGATAGGTCATGATCATGAGACATTTGGCGGTACGATCGAGAAAGACGCAAAAAGCCGCGTCATATTCCATCGTGAAGCTAAGCCCTTAGACGCCATGTTACGAAAACCCACGTATAAGGAATGCATTGAGCATTCGGCAAGTGAGCAGATTTCGAGGTCCATCGTAAAACGTTCACAACCTAGGAAGCACACCGGGTCGAAGAGAACGTTAACAACTCAATGTATCAAAAACAAATATAAAACATACTTTCTGGTATCGTTTGTAACTTTATATAAAAGAATTACATTGCAATTTCTGTCCTACCAACACTTCAGCCATCTCTTGGAAAACTAACCAAAAGACGTGTTAGAAGTTAAAAAAAAATTTTTTAAAATAAAATATATTGAACATTTAAAACAGTAACTGAAAATGTCCTTCTGTCTAACAAGTTTTATGAAACAAAAGTTATTTGTTTTAAGAAGGAATAGAAAATGAAAGCTTAAGCTTCTGAGTAGCGAGCTTTGACTAATCGTTTGCAATTGTACAGTCTAGTTACTGGTCTACAACTAATTCTTAATATATCATTGATTGAGGAACTTAACAAAATTACATCTGGAGGTGTCACATGACATCAAGAGATGACACTACAGTGCCTCTGACCGGGAGGTTCTAGGTTTGAGTCCCGATGGGGGCAGGATATGCCGCACTAGCGCGATAGCTAGGTCGAATTCAGTCGCTGTCAGGAGGAGAATTCAAGAGGCCGGTTGCTCTGATCGGTAGTTTTCCGTGGTTTCTCCGATCAACACCAAGCGAATGTCGGAGCAGTACTCTACCAAACGGGTCACGGACCGCGCGCGATCTGTTCTTCCTCTTCCTTGTCCTATCCTCTCCCCTTACACACACATTACACTAACATGCAGTACACTACCACATATTCCGGGAGACCGGTCGGGAGCTTAGAACTTATCCCGGCTGGGGCGGTGTCCCGCTGGTGCGAGAATCCTGGTTAGGGGGAAACTAACATGCCTACACTCCGGGCCCGGCTGGGGCGGTGCCCCGCTGGTGGGAGAGTCCTGGTTAGGGGGAAACCCCACTAGCCGGCGGTAGGTCGGCGCCGGATCTCGCCATCCAGGGGGGAAGATCACCGCCATCTCCCGAGAAAAAACATGCACTACTCTTACAGGACCAATGACCTTAACAGCTGACGCGCCTGGAGTCATTAATTAATCAAACAAAATTCTGACGATTTAACACCAGAAATACCATTATTTTGAAAATAGTACAGGTGAAATTATTTAAAGATCTAATGTAGAGGACAAAATATTGAACACAGAAATATAAAGCTTCAATAGCCAAGATGTAGGACATTTTCGAAATACGAGAAGATAAAAGAAACTGGTGATGCCACAACTATACATACTGTCCCTATTCATCGAAACGGTTACGTAATATATTGCTGTCCTACTATTTCTTCAGATATCAGATGGAAAATCAGCAAAAGAACGCGGGGATTGGAATCAACAATTTCTGAATTCCGAGATTTTAATAAAAATCGGGCTTGTACTAAATATAAGCAGCTGGCAAGAGGACTTTATGCTGTATATTAGTTTGGAATTACTTCTCAGTAGGTTAATTTGTTTATCTTCTCTGCAACCACCGACAAATTGTATCAGGAATCGACACTAATAGATTCAACTTTGATAAACGGTTTGTTATTCACAAATTTAGCCAGAAGGCCAGTTTCCCTTTTGATTTGGATATTAGATGTTAGGAAACAGACGGTATTCTGTCACACTAGAAGTGCAGTGAAAAGAGATTTGCAAAAACCAGATAATAATATCAGCTGCTTGGAGCTAGCAATAGGTCCATGATTAGCTCAGTACAGCGAATCCTGTCTGTCAATTGTTTTATTAGGCAACTTGCTTAACATTCATGGACAACATGTCTTTGTTTTGCAGCGACCCCTACGTGCCATATTAATATCACCGGGGAGAAGAAGATGAAGAAAAGGAGGAGAGGGAAAAGAGAAGTAGGAAGAGAAGAAAGCGAAGGAGAACGAAGGTCTTTTGAGTAGACTTAGTATGCCTATATATCCACGAACGAATCATGCATCATAGAGAAAACATTGTCATCCGTGCGTGGCCTGTCTGTACTTGGGGCGACAGCCCGCGTATGGGCCCTGGCCTAGCAGCAGCGTCCCGGCCTATGTTATGTGGGCTTATGGCTATGTATTAATGGAGACGTGTGGTTAGCACGAAGACATCTCCACGCCGTATTCTGGTCTTCTCAACCTGAGAAGTGAGTTTTCTCATCGTCACACAGCAACATATACTGGGAAATTGCAAGGAAAACGCATACTATAATCTTGCCCGACCGGGAATCGAAACAGGGTCGCGTCATGGAAAGCGAGCGCGCTGACTAAAGAGCTAAACGGCGAGGACTCTATACGCATGGATTCTGCATATTTTTAATTCTCAGCCCCTACGCATTTCACCCTCCAGTACAGCGAGCCGCGACAGCTAGTGGCAGTAAATATAATGTACGTGGCAATATAATTATTGGAACGTAACGTAACCTACAAATATTTCGAACACCATTGCTGGCACTATTTTTGTATTTTGTGAAGTGTTAAGTCACGCATCCCAGACTCTCTGCTTGTTAATAAATACTTACAAATATCAGAATTTTTACTCATGCACAGAACCAGATCTACATGATGTTTCACGTTATTAGTTAGACCCTGACTGTACCAAGTGCAAAATGTTTATCTAGTATTTTTTAATCTAATTACATATTTCAATACAAACTATTATTTGTGAAAGCTTGAAGCGTGTTTCATTTTGTTTCATAAATTGCACCCGTACTAATTTGCAAATGCATATCAAAACCTACATTCTCCTCATGCGTGAACAAATTATTCATACAACATTCATTACATCAAACATAGTTATTCAAATTATCGCCCTCTATGTTGTCGCGGCAGGAAGTAATTATTCCTTCATAAAGGACATGATGAGGGATAAGACTCCAAATTTATAGCTGATTTACCCTTGAAAATGATAGTATTATATGAGGGGAGTGAATATTATGTTAACGATTCCTTGCAAAAAACGCTCATTTCTTCTGTTTTCAAAATTCAAGTGGTTTCTGGCTTAGGGTAGTGATCACAAAATTATGAAAACGTGCACAGAATTTACTTCTCCCCGTTGCACATCACAAACAGTTTTTAACTGTCTTTGACGTAAAATAAATAAATAAATACATCTGAATTGATTATCATCTTGAGAAAACTGCCAGCGCCCTTTAAAAGACTAATAATTTTGAAATCCGTGACACTTTCCTCATTACAGCATCATAATACCGTATGTTTCAGATCAGTTTTTAGATCTCAAACACAGGAACCGCCATCATTTATACAGCTATTCATTCGTATGTTTGTTTATCCGTACGATACTAAAATATCATTTGCATTATAACGCCCAGGGTTTAATATTGCCAATTGATAATATTATGCCCAATGATAAGGAGACAGGAATGTTACAAATCACTAAAGTTCCATTTCCAAGAAACAATTATTTATAAAGAAATCAATTATTCCTGTATGCCGATATTTCAACATATTTCTCTGCTCAATGTACTTGGTAGGTTTTCAGTGTATCGCTCATAAAAAGGTTGGTAGGTTTCATGTAGGTTGGAAGGTTGGTAGGTTTTCATGTATCGCTCACAAAAAGAAATCAGACTTTTGAACATTTGAATAAAAAGAAATGAGACAATTGGTAGTCCGTAGTAATTATAAGCTAGGAAACTAGGTTTCCGAAGCAAAATAAAGCTGATACGGATAAAGTTAAAGTGGTATTTTGAAATTAGCCAATTCATTTATATAAGTTTCATGTACGCTGTACCGTTCTCAATACAAACTAACCACATTCCGAATTAGTGAGGAGAAGAGTTGTACGTATGAGTGCGAAAGAAGTATGGGTGAGAAAATAGGTAATGATACAGTGGTTTGTCTACTATTTGCAGACAACCAGGTGATAATGGCTGAAGATGATATAACTTATATGTTTAGAAAATTAGTAGAAGAGTATGGAAAATGGGTAATGGAAATAAACGCACAAAAGACTGAATATATGGGGGTGGGGGGGTATGCTCCATAATTTAGAGACCAATATAGGAATATTTAAAGGTAATACGCAATACAAGTATTTGGGAGTCACGCTATCAGCATATGGTAGAGACGAACAGGATGGGGGGGGGGAAGAAGAGGAAAAATAGCCATAAGACAGTTGAATCCAGTGCTGTGAAACTCGATTATTTCAATTAAGACAACGAAACGCATATATAGCTCCTTCGTAAAGAGTACAATACTCCATGGGGCAAAAGTCTGGACACTACCAAAAAATATGAGAGAGAAACTTCAAGCAACAGAAATAATAATATGGCGAAGATGTAAATTTCTCTGATAGACAAAATAAGAAATTATAAAATAAGAAATAAAATGAAAGTGCAAACAACCTTGAACGAGACGATCGAATTGGCATCAGATAGACTTCCACAAAAAGTTGAAGAATGGATATCCAATCGAAGAAGATACAGGGGAAGGTCTAGAAGAACATGGAACATGGCAATAACCGAAGCCATGGAAAAAAGAAATGGAGGAAAAAGACGTACAAAGAGGCGTGGAAATTAAGGTGCGGAAAATGGTCAAGGCTGTAAAAAGCAGCTAACTAGATAGATTTATCTTCTTTGAAATATTTTAAATTCAATTTGCCTTTGATTTTCTGTATGATCATTATGAAATGTGAAATTTACGAAATTCTCCAAGAACATTTTTATCGACTTCGAAAGAAACATGTTATACAGTTCCTTATGTATATTTTGGTATTGGAACCACCTGGACAATCGTCAATATTGGTTTTAAGCTATAATTTCGCACAGGTGTCAGGATAAGGCTGTTTGAAAGATGATTAGTAGGTGGAGAGGAGCAAAAGCAATTTTGTATTCGAAAACGATTTGTATATTTTGATGAACAGATGGATGTGTCACGCATAACTCTGCAAAGTAAGATGATTTTGAGCTGAATCTTAGTAAATACGTCAGCAGAAAGATCTAGTTGTGCCCTTCCGGAGATCATTAAGATATCCTACTATTTTGTGGTAGTTTACATGAAGTGTCTAGGTCATTTTCAAAACTTTCTGGAATAATGAAAGATGTTTCATCCCTTAATATTATTAACTAGTTTTATAGTTTAAACCCTCAATTTTAATAATTATTTAAAATAAATACAATGAACGCTTATGTCGTCATTATTTCATTGACGTTTTAATCGATCTTTTGAACGTATTCCACATTTCTTCGAGTAAATACACGACTGTAAGGTGTTTATGGAAGCTAATGTAGCGAGTTTTCCTAATTTTGAAGAATGTTTTTAAATACAAAGATGTGTGAATGTACGTAAACGCAATATCTAACAATGATCTGACACGTGATCTTTCACACAAACAATTCAGTGGTTATAACGTTGTGTATAACGATTTGAAGGTAAGCCAGCTGGATGTCATTGCCTTATATCCTTACAGATTACATGTAAAGATCTTGGTAAATATAAAACATTTCCATTACATGTTCAGAAAATATGAACTCTGAGGGTACACAGTGTATAGTAATTGTGTTGATCCAATATGTATCCTCTTTTTTTTTCATTAGTCCTCGAGACTTAATACTGAACGACATGCAACGATGTTTTTGAGGTTTTCTATTTTCCTTACAGCGAATATGTAGAACTTTTCTATAGTCACATTCCACACATATCTAAGGTTGGGCAGCATCCTTGTGGTTCGAAATTTTAAAATATGTCCCAACATTCCAAGCCATTTTTCAACCATATTGATTCTAGTGGTTTGGATGTTTTCTGCATAGCGTATTTCAATTGTAGAACTTAAAACAATGTCAAGCACTTGTTATTTCCTCGTATAGGTACGTAAAGGTTTACATACGTACACGTTTTGGCACCCCACTGATACCGAAAATACTTTTTTTAAAAAGCCCGTCCGTCCGTCTAAACTGTTGTTTAGGTGCTAGTGCTGTGAACAACGCTAGCACCTAAATTATGCGTAGGACTTTTTCCAAACTGAATACTTCCCGGTCGATCTGTCCTCACTCGAAGCTCTGCGTTTATGAACATTTTTAAGGGATATTTCACGTGAAGCCTCTGGGACATTTTCAAAATTTGCTAAAAAATGGTTCCAAATTTTTCGGCTTCTTCCCCACAGTTACAAAATTGAAGATAGAGATTTTTGCTCTATATAAAATTTGTTCTACATAATTAGGTCTTTCATTAATGTCAGGTATAATTTTTTTAAAAAAAATAGTAGTTTTTGCGCAATATGAGCGAAATATATGCAATATTAAAAATCATCAAAAACAAGAATTTCTCAAATCAGCTCCAACTCTTTTCTTTAAACTTTTCGTGGGGCTCAATGTATTGCATAAAACGTCATAAACGCCATTTTGCTCTATTCTTTTGTAACACAATTGTAAATTAAAATTACACAATTGTGATTGTTTTGCAAACTCACGTTGTTAATATTTACATTACCGGCGATTTGTATACATTATTGCATTTATGAGTACATGTGCTTCAAACAATATAAAATTTCTCGAAAAAACAAAAGTTTTCTGTGAAAATCAGCTCAAAATTATTTTCAGAAACGCTCAAACGCAATTTTCTTATTAAAATTTAAAAAAACTAACTAGTTCGAGAAAGTCTTTGCCATTTTGTAACAACACTAGTTTAAACATATGATTAATTATTTAACGTCGTAGGCTTTCTTGACCGGAGTCAATATGAGAGAGTTGCGGGCCGGGAAGCGGTGGCTCGAAGCGTTGGCGTCGGTCGCCGGGCCGCCTCGGATACTGCACCCGGGGCCCCGCCCCCCTGAGGATGCCCACCGCAGTCGAGGGCGAAACGTTCGGCCCTTCACTTCAACTGGACACGGTTTACCAGCCCCGAAACTTTATCTGATATCTGAGTAATTGTTTAGTAATAAAACTACGCTAACGACGTCGAGCCCCTGGCCGAAGGGATAAAAGGCACTGACTGACTGCGACGTGACGAGACTGGACTAATATTAAAAATAATAATGCCCATTAATGGAGGATTACTCCCAAGGGCAAAAGCGCCCAACGCCCCTTAAGGGGCTTGGAGACGCGTTGCGTCAAGGAGTGGACGCAACAAATTAAAAATAAAAAAAAAAGAAAAAAACCTAAGAAGAGGAAAAGTTTCGGTTCCCATTCCCATTAGTTTGTTTATGTTATACTATTTCATAATTTCCTTCGCCTGAGGATGTTACTTCCAGGAGAAACTATGGTAATTTAATAATATTCCCATAATATGGTCCAAAGAAATGTTAATAAATTGTGAAGTAATTTCATCTTGTAAACAACACGACCGCACGCCAATTTTTTGAAAACGGATATTTTGCGTTCGGACTGCCCCTGTATATTAGGAATAAATATTTAAATTTTTGGAGGTACTTTATGTGATGAACATTTTCAAAATTTCCTTTAAAACTACTCCATTTTTTTCTTCAATTTCTTGTTTAAATAGAGGAAAACCCAGTTTTAAATATGCTAAATGTTCGATTTTCATTACCTCTTAAATTTTCTCAAAATGGAAAAGATTTAACTTTTTTGAATCTCTACAACACCTTCAGTACTAAAGCTAGACAATTTTCTTAATACGATACTTATAAAAATTGAAAAAGTACACTAGTGAAATAGTAAAATACTGAAGTAGTAAGTAGTACGAGTATGATCATGTATTCGAAAAAAATTGTAGTTCTATGCCATGTTTTCGAGTTCTCACTTTCAACTACGCCCAATATTGCTGAGTTCATTAATAGATACCATCAGTACAGATAATTGTTCATATAATAAATAGCAAGACGTAGGAATGAAATAATATTGTCACTTCACTAACGTTGACTTAGTTGGAGTGGACATTAATGATTCCGGAAAGGCCGGTTCATTTGTAAAGAGGAATATGAACAATGAATTTAATACAACCAATAATCCTGCAGAGCCTGAGTCCGGGAGGTTCTAGGATTCGAGTCCCAACGGTGGTAGGATGAGTGCCGCCACAAGCAAGAGGAGGTCTCTAGCAGCCGGTTGCTCTAATTGGTAGTTTTCCGTGGTTTCTCCGATCAATACCAGGCGAATTCCGGAGCAGTACCCTTCCTCTTCCTTGCGTTGTCCTCACCCCTTACTTACACATACTTTCACTTATATGCACTACAGTACCACACTTGTCGGGGAGCCAGTCGGGAGTTTAGAGTTTGTCCTAGCTGTGGTGGTGCTCTACTAGTGGGAGAAAACTGGTTGGGAAAACTCCCCGCAAGTCGATGTAGGTCGGCGCCGGATCTTATAACCAAGCGGGGGAATATCGCTGCCACCACCCGTATTAAAAACATGCACTACACGTACGGCATTAATGTCAGCAGTTGACGCGCCCGGAAAGAGTACTCAATCATCAAAACAATCAATAACCCGAGATGGTACCAGCCATTTTATTCTCTCAAATGTCACAGGGAGTAAGTACTATAGGGTAAGTATTATAGTAAGTACTAAGGGGTTCTGTAATAATAAAGAAGATTTTTTTTTCCTGAGATGGTCCTTTGTTTTGTTGCTTTTTTTTCAGGGGTATCTTTTCTCTCTCTCTCTCCTTCATGTAACACAAAGGTTTTTATCGTTTTTCACGTCAGAGAAATAAAAGGGACTGTGTTTGAAACGACGTGCGCGTAATTTGAGCTCGATATACTAAGTAATTACACCCAGAATCTTATTTTTTTTAATGTGTGAGTGCATCTACACATCACTTGACCTTCAATAATTTACTGTAAACATAATACAATTATATGTAAATAATAATACATTTTACAACGATTTATTTTCTGTAAATCACTGACCTGGTGATGAACGAAAGGCATAGAAGCAAGACGGACAACAATTTTTCACATGTCTCGTCTGTCGCAAAAATCGCACTGCGATGCCACACTACTTTCTTTTAGGTCTATACCCTTTCGAGATAAGATACTGTTTGTTTGTGAACAAATATTCAGGTTCGAAGAAAAATACAAACCGCAAACGCCGTCCATACGGTTCACATCTTCCTGAGAATCCGCACAGGAAAAGATAAAGAAATGCAAGAAAATGAGAATGCTATGGAGGCAGAGAAGTTGTCGAAGGTTGAGACGGCTCAGCATATTCTCTGAATACGGTCAAAATTGTTAGGTCAAGGAGATTCCAGCTTAGAGTTCGTGCATTTGCGAATATTAGCGTTCCTACATTTGATTAAGAAATTTAAAAAATCTTAAAATATACAATGGAAAGTTTAGTTTCCAAAATTAATTTCAAAAATTGCTTTCATTCACATCATTTATTTCTTGTTCAAAACGCCATTTCCCTTGTTACTTTTTAAAGAAATTTATTGCACCGGCAAATGGTGTATTGTGGCACGTTTGGTCTACAACAAAAATTGTATTTATAATTCTATTTAATTGCCATCGGAAGTAACCAGTCTTTGCCTGGGTATTTTGTTATAACAATCACACATTCGAGAGTAAAAGAAAATAAATGTATTTACAATGTAAAATGGAAATACTTTTATTCATCCACTTTATCTAAAATCAAACTTAAGAGTTATTATATCACAAGTACTATTCTAATAATATTTGGGGTACTATTAACAAGTCTCCTAATGAATAGGAAAGTGTCCACACAGCAGTTCTAATAATTCGAGACCTCTTAACTATATTCACATCAGTCTCTCCCATTTCGCAGGATGGGCAGTCAAATTTAAACGAAAATTATAGCTCACTGAAATGTTTTCAAATAGGATAAAACGTACGATATTCACATCGTAACATCTAATGACAACTCTGGATTGGTTATCAAACTTGCCATAACGGCCTCGTTTGATAAGTCTCAAATCTCAAATTGTCATAAAACGTTTTACGGTCCTTGTGTAGTAAATATAACACTGCGATATCGCCATCCCGCACTGCCGCTCACTGCCGGAACTAATTAACACCAATTTTGGACTCTAATTGTAGCATCAAATTGTGGAATTTGGAGACTGTGCCATTAAAACGAATCAAATTAGTAGAACATTTTATGTGCTTTCGTAAAATTCTGATCTATCTAGGTGGAATTACGATACTTGAACCATTAGCAATGCAGGGAGCCAGTTCCTATCACAAGATAGATTGCACATGCATTTCACACTCAGTTGCCGCTCAAGTCAAGAGATTACGGAAGGGTTAGGCAGGCATGTCAAGCCGCGCCCGCGCGAGCTACTTGCCCACTCATGGTGGAAATAACACCATGGTGGTTATTTCCACCATGTGTCCACCTGAGCAGCCCGGTGCTTCGGTGGGCACGGGCAACTTCCCCTGTCACTCATCCTCCACCCAAATCCAGAAAGGGGTGTGGTTTCATAGTTGCTTCATACGAAACACGTTTGCTAGGTTTATTCTATCAAACAACTGATATTTGTACTATGTTTATATTCTTTACTACTTATCACTTTATTTTTATTTTTATTTTCAATTTTGCCTTGTATAAACGTTTTGCCAAGGGGCAGGTTTAGTTTGAATGACGAATTCTTTCCTTATTCAGTGTTGTTTAATTAAACTATCCACTTATTTGTTTTGTATAACAATAATATGGAATAAATTAACAAGTTTATCTAAAAATACAATTCTCGCTTAAAGGCGTAAAGTTTTTATAACTATCAAAAATATTTGTTAAATCTCCCGACCTAAACGTACGAAGTAAATGCAATTATTGCACTATTAAGTAAACACATGACCAAATGCAGATACTTTCGATTCAATATGCTTAATTTTACTCTCATTTGAAATCTATTATGGACTAAATATCTATCTTTTAGTTTTTGTTTGCTTAAGTAGGTGAATTGCGAATTAACAAGGGTACAATTTGAGGAAATAAGTGTCAAGTGACTTCTCCAAAAAGCCGTGATGGACCACATGCCCAGTGCCGTACCGCCACTCCGGAGCAATTTGTACAATCCTGAATTTTAAATATCCCGCCAGTTGCTTAGATCGATTACAAATTTTGGAAAAATTCTATAAATATTCTCTATTAGTCGTTAATGTTGTTCACGTACGCACAGACGGACGAACGTTTGAAAAAACATGAATCTTTTCGGTATCCGGGGACCCCAAAATACGTATTTTCATTAAAATCTCGAAATCGATTTTTCGCAGCTCTCACAAAACTTTCTCTTATTTTACGTACGTATATGAGAAAGTATCTCTTAAGGACGGATTCATCTGAACAGATAAGCAGAACCACCCCTATGTTCCGACAGGAGGCCCTTGCCCTTTTAGGGATTCAATGGGCTTATATCATCATCATCATCATCATCAAAATTATGAGAAAGTAAAAACAATAGAACCGTTTTACATCATATAAATAACCACATGAGTTTACAAAAAGACAATTATTTTTAAATTCGAGACTTCAATTTTATTAATGTAGGTATGTAACATGAATGTGTTTCATTTGCGAAAGTGAGTCGTGTATCACAACCGCATTTTCTTGTTGTAACTGCAAATCAGTTACGAGAGAATAATCCGCGCGTGCACTGGGGCCTGCTTCCCTCCGCACAGGGAGCCACGATGCTAAACCTTTTCATGGCCATCCTTAGGCGATGTCAAACATGTTATTATTTATTTACTTATTTAACGCCAAAAACAGTTAAAAACGACGTGACATACTATAGGGAGAAGTGAAACATATGCATGGTTTCTCGAGCTCTGGGATGGCTGTTCTGCTCATAAACTACTTATTAAGTTGAATTATGAATACATGTAGCAATGAGCGTTTTTGGCAAGAATGGATATGACAATAATCGCTTCCATACAATAAAAAAGCTATTTACAAAGGCAAATCAGCTACAAAAGTAGGGTATTATCCCTCGTGTTTTACGTGAAGGAATCGACTTACTGCCGCGATAAAATAGAAAACGATTATTGGAATATTAATCTTCCCGAAAGAGCCCAAGAAAACTTACACTGATACTGAGGCTTCATTTATGTCCAGAAGTAAAACAAGGGATTATCTCAGCATTTGCTCAAAGGATCAGGGAAACGAGACGAAAACCTGACGAAGGTGGGGGATCGAGATGGATTGGCTGCGAGGGAAGGGCAACGGGGCTTAAGTAGTTCCATGATGTTAGTGATCATCTCAAGCACCTGGCAAGGCGGAGGGTGACGGCGGCCAAACCATGGAGTATGCAAATTAAAAAACGCTCTCACACGACCAACGTGCTCCATGGGCCCATGAGAGGATCCCAGAAGGCAGATGTGCGCAAACATCGCGAGGAAACTGGGAATTCGACGCAGTACATGCGTAGGTATTTCAAAAGCATGTGTTAATTTACTTTTATAATCAAAACGTACACATTTCAATTGTTATAAATAAGCATTACAAAAATTCTCTTACAAAAATCTCTTACAAAATTTATCATCAAACAAATAAAAAAATAATCTTACAAAAAATTAAGAAAATGCTGTGTCCTTCTTGACGTGGAGAGCACCATCCAAGCCTTTACATCGTGAGTTATGGTTATTTCAACCAGTGGCGGCTCGTGCTTAGATTGCACGGTTGCCCAACCCCCAGAAAATGAAAAAAATCTCATAATATCTTAAGAATATACAATTCTCTTTAATGACATTCTATTTTCAAGATATTACAGCAATATCGGTGTATATGAAATCATTCTGAAATCAAACTGAGCGTCTAACTGGCGCTCTCTCTGGGGTCTGGTGTCTTGCCAGGAATTGCACCATGCGCTTGGCTGTGTTACTGGATTTACAGAATTTACTCTTTGTCACTTCCATTTAACACGAATATACGGCCTTTTGGTGGCGCAACCAAACTAGTGGCGCTGTCGCCCTGCGCGGCGACGGAGTGAGTCACAGGGGAAAACCGATATTCTGTCTTCCGTCTGACTCGCTGCAACGTAGGTTTATATATTTCGCTTGTTATTGAAAGTACACAAGTTCGGTCAATTATTGACATATTCAATAGAATGTTTATGATATTTGGAGACTTTTTTCATTTGATCTTGGGTTTGTTGATTCAAAACGTACATTTGATGAGTTATTTGTGTAAAGGTGGCCGTTCTAAATGGAAGTCTCGATGATAGTCGGAAGCCAGTGCGGCTGCAACTGGCCAGCGGTTTGCGTACGTTCTTGTGAATACGATTGTGTGTTGATCTCTCATTATTGCCAAATAGAGCTGGGTGGTGAATCTTCATAAATAAAATAATTTTATTTGTGTGAAACGTGTCGAAGCAATATTGCTTGTTGCAATATGTTGGAGTATAACTTGTGCCCAGTGGGAATCAAAGCCAGAGCCACGTGCGTAGGAGGTGTATATACACCGCGCGGACTCGACGCATAAAATTATGTACGTAAGTAGTGTTTCAATATAGTCTTATTTCACTTAGCTTAAATTGATTTGATTACATTTTTCTTATGTATTCGTATTTATTATGTAGTAATTTGGGAAATTACATTTCCATCATTCGATGGAGGTGCAACCTTCAATCTGTTGGGGCACCAGCCGCCACTGATTTCAACTATAAGCAGTGCGTCGCGAACGGCGAGTTTCGTTGACTGAGAAAAGAGGATCCCACCACATTTTCGGACCCACTCCGGTTTAATTTTGTAAACACAAACTTTTGAAGTCATGAATCGTCACTAATTAAGAATGGTTCAGTACTCAGCAGTTTTTACAATGATATATTTGCTTAATTTACATGCAAGACAAAATGTCAGCTTCCGAGCGAAGGAGTTGTTTGGCTGCAAAACGCCTGCACCGAGTTGGATCTCTTCATTCTGGGTCGTTGTTGGTGCTTGTTTCTGTCGTTGTTTCGCTTCCATGCACCATACAAGACTAGCTTCCGAGCATATATAATTTAATATGTATTACCCAAGGCGGGTCTATCCGATCATTTTGGGAAAGGGGCATCGTAAGTTTTTTAAATGATAAACATATTTGTTATTTTGTACATTGTTTATGTACCGTATATATGGATACTATACAACATTTCTGTTTATATAATTACATAATTAGAACATAAATATTTAAATCAATTTTTCGAAATAAATAAAAGTAAACGAAAACTCTAAGCCATGGGCATGGGTCTCAGCCCCCCTGAATCCACCAGTACGTATTCTATATCCATCTTCCGTGACATATTTTATATACACTAGACTTAATGTACTAGCTAAGCTTATTGTAGCCCGCTCTACCAGGGCCACATGTATTTATACAAGAGGTAACAACGTACAAGTTACGTATTGTTTCCATAAGTGAAAATACCTATACAGTATTGGAGTAACTGGGAGTGCGCGAACCTGGATCCTCCACTCACGGTTAGACCACTTCCCGTGCACCAATCGAGACATACGACACGCGCCGCGTCTCGGTGCCCTGGTGGGGAACTGATTAATTTGTTTTCAGATTCGGCCAGACGTTTCTAAGAAATTTCCAAAAACGTGTTTTTGCGTGTTTTAGCGCTGCCTTCTTAGCTAGTACGCTCAAGTAGATTTATGTAGGTGGCGTTGAATGCGACAAGTGAATAGCCGCATTCTTTTAATTTGCATCCTTATTAACGTAATTTTAAAAATAAATTTGCCAAAACCTACCTTTCATTTGTCTATTTTACGCCAAAAAACAGTTAAAATCTGTGTATGACGTGCTATGGGGAGAAGTGAATTCTGTGCACGTTTTCAAAATTCTGTGATCCCTACACTAAGACATGTACCACGTGAATTTTGAATACAGAAAATAAATGCGCCGATGTAATAAAATCTATTTTCAAGGATAAATCAGTATTGCCTTGGAACTTGCTGAACTTGAAGAACTTAGGAGTAATACTGTGACTATTGTTACAGAAGCACATTAACGTTCTTACGTTCGACTTCTCACATTTACATTCTTAAGTTTGCGAATACCGATTTTCAAATGAATATGACTAACAACTTATTCTTTATAAAAGTAACTAACACCTAATTCACATAAACATACAAACCTGTCGCGTTTTAGTGTTTGTGTAGATTCGCCTTCAAAACGATAAATAGAGCAATTTCAAAAGTAGAAGTAAACACAATTAGATTAACTTTGTGGAGTTTTAATCTTTTCAAAAATTGGGACAAAAATATGGAAGTGTTAAGCAAATATGGGAAAGAATAAAATGTAGCTGCATATTTCGCGACAGAACTAATTGAGATTGAATTTTCAGAACTAATTGAGAATGATTCTATAAAAGAGTAACGCTGAAGAGCAGCCTACAGATGATTTTTTACGTACATTTTTGTGCTTATTAGAAAAAAAAAGTAGATGTACTGAATTTTAACTATTCAGCATCGTTCTCACATGCAAGTATTTTTGTCATTGGGTGTTGGGAATATTAGGAGTAAAACATTATCAACTACTGCGATTCGTTGGTATGCCCAATGTTAGAGACTGTAAGAACTTATTTGAACAAAGATGTGCACTACATAAATTTTCAACACTTGCAAATTCTTTTGAAAAAGTTTACAGCCACGGCAACGCCACATTCAGCTAGTAAGCGGCATTTGAGAAGCCAATAGCGTCACCGTGCACGATTGAAGGCCCGTCCTAAATATATTCAAACACATCATTACAAAAATTCTTCTTAAAAATTCTATTCCTTCCTTATACATCCTGCTCGTTTTTCAGTGTTCCTTCCTCTTTTTATAATTCCCTTCCCATCTCTTTTAAATAACGTATCCTAGTCGTACCATATCCTCCCTTAGTTTCTGGATCATCATTTCTCCCCATCCACTTCCATCGTCACGTATTTTTTCTCTACCTCTCTTTATCCTCTCCATTCATTATCTGTTCTCAAACTTCCCCCACTTATGGCTGGTAGCTGCATACTTTTCTATTTCCGTGCATCCGAAATTAGTAATATAGACACCACTGGCTCGTACGGCTAATTGCTAATTCTGTCTGCCTGCCTGCCTGTCTGTATCTGTCTCTCTTTCTCACCATCTCTGGTATAGTGTAGATTTCGTACACAATATGAAAACAGATTGCTTGGAGGAATTTCCAATTGCGTGGACGATATGCAGCTCTCAGTGAATCAAATTTTGAAAACTCTGGATATATCAAGCAACTTCAGAAGCAAATGCATACTCACTAAACAATGTTCAATTACTTATTAGAACAACTGATAAATTGAAACTTACCTCCAAAAAAGATAAGATCTTATTAATAAAGAGCTCCTATGATTAATTAAGCCTTGCCGCGCTTGCAAATTTTCCCCTCTTCAAACTCCACATTTGAAATATTTCATTGAACTGTTCTGCATGGTACAGCAGTGCCAGGTTAAGTATCAACTTATTCAACCATTGAGTTCCCTCATTGCCATTGAGGCAGGCTCAAGAGGAAGAACGTTATGAAGAGTCGGAGCAGCTAAAATCGCCTTTTTAACAGAAGTCTTCTCAGTTCAAACTTCAAAGTGATCTATAGACTCTTTTGTTATTTGTTTACACCACTGATCGAAGATGAAAGATGCAACAGATTAACGTAGGTCCAAAGAACGTCACAACATTCAGCAAGTAGGAGGTATGATCAGAAAGTAGCAATTTCACATCCTAGTATTTTATCATACATAAAGAGAATACCACTTATTCCAATTCTACACCAAAATCTTGAATGATGAGTTTTCTTGAACGAATAGAAGAAGCTTCGACGACATAGATAACATATCCAACAGCTTGAGTTGTTCATCCGTACTGGTTTTGGTAACATTTTCTACTTCATTTTTCTTTGCTCTTAGGGCATAAACCTTGTTCCAATATGAAGTAATAAGTTACTTCCTCTAACACGTGGTCAGAATCCATGTTTGGTGTGTCCTCGATACTGAAAAATTGATTGACGGCAAAGATAGTGAAATTTGTGAGCAGAAGAGCTTCAGATGATTTCCAAAGAAGTTTCGCCAAAACTCAAATTTTACTGTGTGAAAAAGCTTCGATTTTCGCATTTACATGAACTTTTAAACATTTTTTCCAAAACTGTTTCAAATTCAACGAAAATATGCATTTAGGTAGAGGATTTACTCTAAAGCTAATTCTTAAAATCGTGATTCAGGACAAACATTAGGGAACCGAAAAATTGAGAAAATGTATAATTCGTGTGGTGATAGAGTGCAGCTGGCTTTCTTGAAGCTTTTGTGGATAGCGATTCATGCACCTAATGTATCCAATGGCATTTTCCGGTAGTCTTGTTTTTCAGAAAATACACAAATTTTTTTTTTTTAATATCACACATGTCATTAATATTTGCATTACCGACGATGTGTGTACTTTAGTATTTCATTTATGAGGTCAAGTGCACCAAATGATGTATTATAAAGTTTCTCGAAAACGCAATACTTTTTTGTGAAAATGAGCTCAAAGTTCCGCATTTTCAGAAACGCTTGAAGGACTTTTTTTATCAAAAACTTTTTTTTCTTTAAACTTCACGTACGGTTAATGCTAAATGCTCTGGATAAAATGACATAAATGCCATTTTGAATCTTTTGTTTTTTAAATTCTACAAATGAATTTGTTCATAATTTTTTTTTCTAGGGCTTTTATCTAGCCAACAGCCTGTCCCTTTACGTCCCGATAGGACGCATATTCGACCATATACTAGACAAACACACTTGCGGGCTCCTCTGATCTGGGGTCGGCAGATCGCGAGGCCCTCCGCGACAACACATACATACAAAGTCAAGGGACAAACAACCATGCCCAAGGCGGAACTCGACCCTTCGGACCGAAGTGCGGAGTCTGTACTCGCTCTTAGCCACCTCAGCCATCCAGGTCGGCGTTTATATTTCTTTGATGCCTAAAAATGAAAATTATGGTCACTTACTTTACATGATTGCCTTTCTGATCACAAGTTCATCTAATTTCTGATTTAGTTTCTCAAAACTACTCAGGTTAAAGAGGTGGCTCAGGACATCAACTGATATCATTGCAATGCCTCTGACCACCAGGACCTAAACTTGAGTCCCGGCGGTGGCAGGATTCTCAACACTAAGCTTTGTCGAATTCAGTCGCTGACTGGAGAATTCTAGCGGCCGGGTGTTCTGCTCTGTAGCTTTCCGTGGCGTCTCCGATCAACGGCGAATGCCGGAGGGGTTCCTACCCCAGCGATTGGGCTACGGACCGCCCGTAATCATTCCTTTCCCCCCCTTTGTTCTATCCTCACGCTATACTTATACATTTACATGCACTACCCTACCCCACATGCCAGCAGACCGATCAGGAGCTTTAAGAGTTTGTCAAGGCCGGGGTAGTGGCCCGTTGGTGGGAGATACCTGGTTGGGGAAAACCCCCGCCAGCCGACGACCTTAGCAGTTGACGCGCCCATAATCACTAATCACCATTTCAAAACCTCTGTGAAAATAAGCTCAAAATTGCGCTTTTCCAGAAACTTTCAACATTTCCTCAAGAACGGCTCGAAATTTTTCAATTAGAATTCGCACTTTTACTCTTCTGTAATATTCTTAAAGATAATTTCAATTATATTATTAGGGGACCGAAAAATTGAGCAAAGTGTCAAAATTTCGTTTTAACAGCGATAGGTAGCCGGTTGGAAGAGGGTGGGGATATACCGGAAAGCTAGCATTGATAGCAGTGGTGCTAAAACAGTACGTACTTACTGGTCCTTACTTGTTAGTAACAGATATGTACTAATACTATTTACACAACATTTTCTCTTCGAATTAACATGTCATTTTTTTGCAACTTATTAGGGGGTGTCCATAAATTACGTGAGGCGATTTTGGCGATTATTCGACTTGGTGAGATTTGGTTCAACTCCCCCCCCTTCTAATCTCACGCGAGATTTTTCAATGTAAATACTTTAATTTGTGATTAACTGCATTGGAATTTATTTAGAAAACAATATGCTTAATTATATTTTTTAAGACTATAGATATGATAGTACTTAGAAAATAGAGTGACTCAATTACAATGATTATTATTGCACTTCTAAAAACGCTTGGTATGTTTTTAAAACAATTTCTGTAAAAATACAGGTAATGAGATTTTCCTCATTAATGATAAAAAGTTTGATAATTTTTGTTGGATTCATTTCCTCAGTATCCTGTGCTACTTATTGTAGCATTCACATAATCGTGATAAAAATTATTGTGCAAGGCTTAGCCATATTTTAGTAAAGAAACGTGATTTACTTAAATTGTCTCAGTTTCCTCGCAGTTTTTAGCAAAAAAAGATCCCCCTCCCCCCCAAGATTGGGGGAGTTTCGCTTGTCCCCCTTCCCCTACAGACCTCATGTAATTTATGGATGGCCCCTTACAAATCGTAGAACAGTTGGTGGGAAAATAAATATTTTCTAGCAAATATCAACATAAATCTGACAATTACAACTGCTTTTCATACAGCTAAATCACGTCCCAACAAAGAGACGTAATTTCACGAAATTCAACTGCCCTCTTGCGGAGTGGGATGTCATTGTTGAATTCCAATCTGAATTCAGGAAGGACAACCTTTAAATTTTTAAAAAAAGGGTTTTAATTTTTAAAAAATATGGATAATCAAATTGATTTTAAATAATTTCTAAAAGATTAATTAAAAACTCAAATGTAAGAAAGAACAAAGAAGTATGAAATAATATTCAAATTGTAACTTATGTAGCAATCAACTGCATGGAGTGATATCATATTACGTTCTCAAAGCGCAGGGAATTCGAAGCAGGTGCCAAATTACACACAAAATACTCATTTTTGAAAAATTCAAGACTCCCACAATTTTTTTTATCCGGAATTTTAACAATCATGATCCTTCACCATTCTCTTGAGCGTCCTTTACACTACCAAAGGTCCAAATTTCATCAAAAAAGTTTGTGTCGTTTTTTAGAAAAAAAATAGTTTAAAGAACACTGCCTACATTTGACCCAAAATTTTGCAAAAAATACTCATATTTTCGAAAAATTGAACATGACATTATTGGAAGATCTGTTTTTCATGAACACATTTCAAAAAGAAAATAATGTTTATTGTCATAATTGTAGTTGTAGGACCAAACAATTTTTTAATTTTTACAATTTAAAAAAATCAGAATTTTCACCGAACATGAGATCTGCATGATACTCTTAAGCATCTTTATGTTATCAGAGGTCAAAATTTATTAAAATATTGTTGGCGCTGTTTTTGGAAAAAAAAAAAAAAAAAAAAAAGTTGTTTAAACAAGAATTAAAAATTGCCTATATGTAATACAAAATTACGTGAAATGTACTCTAGTTTTCGAAAAACACTACATGACCTTATTTCAAAATTATTTTTGAGGAAAAATTTCACTAGGAGAAAATCTCTATTTATAATATTTTTGTTGCATGAAGACGATGATATTTGAACTTTCGCAATTTTCGAAAAATGAGGGTTTTCAACAAACATGAGATCTGCACCATTCTCTTAAACGTCCTTCACACTAACCAATAGCAAAGTTTAACCAAAAATAATTTTTAATAATAATAATAATAATAACAATAATAATAATTTTAATAATAACCAATTTATTTATAAATAAATAAAATGTTGGAGCCATTTTTTTTTAAGTTCTGAAAATGAGCCACCGGCTTCATGTAAAGTACCCCCCAAAATTAAAATTTCGGTTTCAAATGCAAGAGGTCACAACATCATCGATTGGGGAATATCAATTTTGGAAAGAATTGACTAAACGGTTTAGCTGCTAGCGTTGTTTACAGACAGACGTTTTGCCGACAGCCGATTTTTTGGTACCAAGGACCCACTACTCGGGTTACAGGACATATTAGAGAATATTGTTCTTTTTTCCCCCCCCTAAATTAAGCAACTGGATTTATCCACTTTTTCATTTCCACGGCCCTGTAATATGAGTTTTTCTGTCGAAAGTTCATTGTTTTTGTGCAGCATTACATCACTTTCTCTCTACCGCATAAGAAAGTAAAAAAAATGTATCACTGGTGTTTCATTTAAATTGGGTGAATTTGGCTTCAAGTTATAGCTGAAGTAGTACGAATATACTGTAACCACAGTGTATTTGGGTGTTAGTAGGCAGAAATTGCAATGTTTTAGTTTCCAATAACACGAGAAACTATGTGCTGTTGAGGCACCTCTGTTTTACACCTCTTGCCACCTATAAAGGTCACTGTATGCTATTTACTACGACTTTTATGTACTATTTGTACTATGCCTGTACGCTATGGTCTATGACTTTTAATGTACATCCATTAACAGTGGTCTTTAGGAATATTGTCAAGGAAAAAGTTAAGTTTAAAAGCACTGCACACATGAACTCGACTGCAAAGCATCCCAGAGTTGAAGGAACCATGCACAGATTGATTTTCTCTCCATGATATGCAATAGTTTTTTTAACTATTTTTTACTTTAAAAATAAATAAATAAATAAATAAATAAATAAATGAAAAAGCACGGTCTACATGTTGAACATGACGAGACATGTGTGCTCTGGAGTGCAATTTTTCTGACAAAAGCACATTTATTTATTTTTGAGGATCATAGCAGAAAAATCATGTGAGCAAGAATCAAAATACTGAAAGAAGATCATATTCATCAAATGCACATGAAAAGAAATGTGTTGTTATTAGGCCATTGCAGTAGAAATGTTGACCATTGCAATTTTACCGCTTTTTGTCAATGTGTGCTGTTTATACATTCAAGCAACTCTGAATACACTGATTTTCCAAATGTTTAACAATCATAGATAATTAATTAATATGATCACAAAAAGAATAGTACAGTGTATTTTAAGAATTGTCCTTCTTCAGATAATGCATTATTGACATAAGGTGGTCACCTGATTATCATAATCCAGGGGTATTATTTTGCTTCTATGAAATTATCTTTCAACTTTATAAGGCAATAGTTCCTCTACATTTCCTTGTAGGTCCTTCCTTTGGCATTGCTGAGAAATCTCCTGTGCCTGATTGCTGTTGCTTACCTAAAAGACCCCGGAAAAGACTTGGCGCTCATTAGTATGTGATCTCGGGTTTACTACTTCAGTGCGAGGTTTTCTGGACACCTTTACAGGGAATGCGATGTTACATTATGACAAAAATTTGTGGTTGTTGTTTGGGAAGAGGGGTGTCCTCTTTACGGGGGTTAAAATAGATTGGTCTTATGGAATAACTATTCTGTTCCACAGAAAACTGATCTCGAAAAGGGGTGGTCGTCTTAAAGAGATGGTCTTGTCGAGAGGTTTCACTGTTCTTGGACACAAGTACACAAGTTTATGGACAGTGTGCAGTTTGAAAGATGCCTCAAGAATGATTCCATGTGTAATACCAAATACATCCCCATATCAGGCTGATAGCAGCTGAACAAATAGGATAACATATTTTTTCATTATTCAAAAGCAAATTTCACAAAGTTGGTAAACAACTTTTTTAACAAAAATAAATGTATGAATTCAGTTGTCTATTATGTATTAAAAAGCTGAAAAACTTTCTCTCTCTCTCTCTTTTTTTTTTTTTTTACAAAGGTATCAGAACATTTCATCTTATCTACCAATAATGTATATACATACAATAACTTTTTAGTTGTTGTTACAAAGGCAGGACCACTATATCTTCCAAAGCTTAAGTGGTGGTATCAAAACTTTTTTGTTATATGCAAATTCGTTTTGTGTATTTATACATCATATAATGTTAAGTAAATTCAATCTTCAGCATATTTCCATTAGGAGGGAAATGTGAACACTCGTTCCTTCAAGTAAATAAATGATGCCATCATCATCTTCAGGAACTCACACAAGTTAACACAAATATTCAAACACATTTCCTGAAATAATAAATGTAATTAGAAACTACATTGTTATATTTTAATAGAATATCATTCAATTTTTAATATCACAAGAAAATCCAGAAACTAAATCAAGGTATACCTTCTCGAAAAAGTTCTAAGGACTGTTTCTTATTCCATCAGAAAAGTATTCCTTGATTGCTTACACTGAATTCATTTCCTTACTCCTAATTTTCGAAATGAGAATGAGCACATTTTAAGAAATTGATTTAAAATAGTACAATAAATAAAAACATTTATCTATGTTGGTGTGATAATAGCTGAATAGTGTACCCAATCAGGAGTTGTTGTCAGCCTCCAAATTAAACTTTTTCTTATGAATTCATAACCTTTTTTTAGCAATTTAATCATTTTAGCTATTTTAAAAACAGAACTACAAACATTTGTAATTAATTTTAACCATAATGTATTAACAATGCTTGATGTTAATCCCTAATCCATAAATTAAAAACAAATACTGTTGAAACAAATGATTAATAAATTACAAAATGAAATAAAAACTAACTTTAGGGCAGACAGAGATAAAATATTGTCGTATACACGTTTTAGTTATTGTAATCTAATGAAATTCATGTTGCCTTTGCATCAATTAGCTAACACTTCATGGTGCAAACACAATACTTGTTTCTAAGGCCATTTAGAACTTGTTACTTTAATAACTACTAGATGGACCTGGGTGTAGGTTTTGTGTAGGTCATCCTACAATTATTACACTTCAAAAAATATTGAAAATGATATAGTAACAACCCCCAAAAAATCACGGCCAATGGGGAGACCAGGCATCTGTGTGTTCATGCCATAGATATTCCTACTAGATAGAAATCAACATAATGAAAAGAGAAAACAGGGTGGTTTGTATGGTACATACTTACAAAAATCTGCACTTTTCACATTACAGATGTTCAAAAAACCAGAGTATTGCATTAATTAGTTCATCCATTTCAACAGGGACTTGGCTCAAGCTATGATTGTCATCATACAACAGCAACCTAAATTTAGGAAAAAAAGAAATTACATTAATTTGTTTGTCTGCCAGTCCAAATGAATTCATACAGAGTTACAACCAGGACTTTTGTTAGGGAAAGGGGTCCCTTCAGTTATAACATCCAGCCAATTTGATATTTTCTTGTAAAGAATTTTTCTTTTATGTTGAATTGAAAATATAGTGTCTTATCTGTTGGATAATATTTCAAGATAACGTTTAAGCATGTTTAAGCAATTTGCAACATGGAAGAAAAGAGGGAATAAAAAAAGGTTACAGCAGTCACATTTAGAGCACTAACAGAAGCAAAGAAATCAGCTTAGACTGAAATTCACAAATATTACACATTCAAATTGTATTTTCCTTATTAATAAACTTTCTTTGTGTCATACTTTGTTTTCACGTGATTTGCTTTCAAGGAGTAATAGAAATCCATTCCTTGACTTCCAGGAACTCTTGCATCCTTTTTTCCGATAAGTAACAATGTTGGAGGTGAAGAAGGAGAGCAAAAGTTAAGAGGAGAGCACTTCTTCATTTTTGCAAATGCTTCCATAGGAATATTTCCAGTAATGTTATAAGGAACATTTGCTTCAACACATGACCTGTACACAAGAGAATGAATACAATGAAAACACTATTATTAGTCCAACATCTTGTGAAAATAATTATTCTACACTAACCAGTCAGGAATATCAGATATATAGAACATGGCAGCCACATCAACCACAGGATTTATAGCAACTACAGCTTTGTAGTCAGTCTGTACACACAAGACACATATTTAATTAGAATACTGCTCTTGCACATTTAGGTAATTTCAGAATATAAATACACTTTGTTGGTGATGACAAAATGTTTAAAATAACATAAATGCTATCTCTAGTAATTTCCATAAAATAAATTTCTAAAGAATAACTTCTGAATGAAATAAAATTTTTAATCCACCTATCTTACAGGATACTGGCCACTAAGATGAGTGACAAGGAATCCACCATGTGATCCCCCATATAGTAGAACTTTATCTGCACTATGGACTGGAAACTTCTCAAGCACTTCTTTAGTAGCCAATCGCACATCTTTTACATCAGTAACACCAATGTTACCAAGAAGGAAGTTCACACTATCTTGCCCAGCTCCAATAGAGCCACGATAATTAATCAACAATACTCCAAAGCCTAAATGAATATCAAGGACAATTGTATTAATAGACTTAAAATGGTGTTCAAAATCAAAATGTACATCCAGTACATGTACAATCCTGCCCCATTTATTCTCAAGAAGAATATGTAGAAGTGTTTTATGTAATTTTTGGATTCTGTTACAGTAAAAAATCTTGTCACAATATCATTGAAAGGAAAAGCAAGTTTATTTGTAATTAAGTGCTGCTAATGGATTCAAAAGCTAATTTCTGTACTGTAAACACACTCTTTAAACTTTGGTTGCAAGAGACACAGACGAATTGTTTTTCTTCAGTACAGTGGCGCAGTTGTTATTTGCTTCCCATTATCAACATCAAAATTTGCATTTTCCTTCATTTGTACTGGAAGAAAGTAGATTTTTTCCTTTAGTGATGTAATACACATGTTGACCAAGTTGTCTCTTTATAAGCACAATTTTCTGTAGATTATAGATCAAAGAATTTCTCAACAAAGGACTGTGCAGTAAAAAAAATTTCTCAGCAAAACTGAGAAGCAAACATTCAAATTAAGAGATGTTCCCTTCACTCTTTTCCAATAAAAATGAAGCACAAATTTTAAATTTTACACTTTCTTCATCTAAGTTAAGGAGAACAGTTATTTTAGTTAACTGAATGTTTCATAAGATATCTCTCACTTTTCCTCCAAATAAAATTCTCGACAAAATCAGTCAGTCAGTTTTTGCCAAGTAAACACGTGGTCTTTTAAATGTTTGCTCCTAAGAAATATTTGTTCATCTAATTGTACACAAGATAATGGTGGTGTTTTTTCACACTCACTTTGTACATCTATCTACATAAATTAATCAATCTGTAGATTTTATAGTAGGCTATTTTTGTATTCTATCTTTGAGCTTTTCATATAAACAATGTACAACTGCATTTGTACTCCACGTTTTTCTTTCTGACCCATTGTTTGCTTTTTGATATGTTTACTACAGTGATTCAATCACACACACAAATATCAATTTTAATTAGCACACTTTTTTTTCATTCACTGCAAAAAAATTAAGTAAATAAAACAATAATATAAAAAACATTACCTAGCAGATTAAATAAAGCAATATTCATGAGAAACATATTGCAATTAGATGAATGAGGACCACCATGAGGTAAGACTATCAGAGGTAGATCGCCAGGTCGTGGACTTGTATTAGGACCAATATACATAGCAGAAAATGTATCTATAAAATAGAACACATAATGCATAACAGTCGTAGTTAGTGAAAGGAATGCCCAGAAATTCAAATTAAACAATATAATAATCATGCCACTATTGGCATGTTTCTCTAAGGCTAAAACACAGGTGGAGCTTCAATTATCAATATTCACAATAGGTGAGTCTATTATTAGAGTTCTTTATTATTATTGTTCATTTATATTTTTAAATTCTGGTAGCCTGTTTGAAAAATTAAAATTACTGTATCTAGTTTGCTATTTACAGAGAAATTAAACTTACTGCAAGATTTATTTTGTTCTTCCTTATCAACAATTGTGAGATAGTGATATGAAATTTCTTTCAATATGAAATTTGGCCTTGACTCAGATATTTGAAACCAATCAGCAGATGCACTCTCTTTGTCAACACTCTTCAAGATATTTTGCAATTTTCCTAGCAGCAGAACTGGAGGTTTGTTGAAAGAGCTGTTCGAACATATTACAACATCATTCCATACATCCAAAACTGTTAGACTACCTTCATCGATCTTCAAAGGTGTTATGGAATTTGTATCTGAAATATATTAAAGACCATTATTAAAGCACAAAGAAGAAATGCAATTAATTCCTTCAACAAAGACACAATATTAAATCAACTAAAAAAAAATAGAAGCAACAAGAAATTTTCTTCCTTCTTTCCTGGTTCTATAGTTCGCTTCATGACATGACTTTCTCCAATGCTTGTTGGAGGTTTTCTAAATCAGTGGGACGAGTCATTCGAAGATCAGTGACCAACCCTGCACTCAACCCTAGATATGGGAATGGGAACACGGTAGGGAAGGAAGAATTGCAGATGGTCTATAGTCTGTATTCTACATTCACCAGGAAAAATAAGGGAAACCATGGAAAACCACTGATTAGAGCAGTCTGCCAACAACTTTGATCCTGCCAGACACCACAAACTCACTGATGGTACACACATCAGGCAATCACTGGCACCTGGCAGAGATAAAACATGCAATCTCCCAATCCTTGAAATGCTCCAGCCTTAAGGTGTTGCCTTAAAGCTCACTGCTACTGGGATTCACAAAAGTTTTTCATATTGAAAATAGATAATTAGAAAGTTCAAACACATGAGAAAAATTAATAACAAAGAAGAATAAAGGAAAAGATACACTTTCAAGTTACATGCTAAAAAGCTAATATTTTTTAAGGACTTTTTTCACTATAATCAGATATTGTTATTTTAAAAAATATATTTAGAAAATGGTAAGAAACAAGAGCTTCCAACTTTAGAGATATGACTTTTATTCACTATTACTTAAAATCAGTTGACTTCAAGGTTTGTTGACAAACAAAAAAAATCCTTCAATTGTTTCAACTGGCACCACTTCCATAGCCAAAAATAATGGAGAAAACACAGAAAATTTATCTAACAAAGAGCAAAATTGAAGAAGATACAATTTATTTTTTATCAACACTGACAAACTTTTTTCATCTTCCCTATTTTTGATATCAAGTACAGAAATTGGATAAATATCACATAATCTTTACCAAAAATATTTATACGAAGTAATGGGTTGGAAGAAACTATAACTGTGAAATAGTGTCATTGAACTTAGGGGGGAGCCCCTTGAGCCACCTGTCAGTGCGCCACTGATAAGCAATGCCAGTAAATTCAACTACAAAAACAAATATGCATAACTATAAAATGTTGATACCTATAAAGCTGAATGTGATACGTGACAAGGATTTGGTAATTAATATATGAAATGCACTGGCAATAAAATAATAATTGTAAGTGTCTTTAGATGATAAGTACTTTCAGAGGACATTGCTCAGAAAGCAAACATATTCGTTTATTTCAACAAAAATAAGCATATAGCAATTGTATTTATATTCTTGAATGATATCTAAAGTGAAGGACAGCTCACAACAAATGCTACCTCCAAAAACAAAAAATGCAGTTCAGATTATTGAAATAGATTGGGCAAAACTATTTTTTTTGCTGTAAGAAGAACATTTGGCTACTACTTCTCTGGCTACTTTAAGAATGCACAGGATGGTTCAGAATAAATTTTATGATCTTCTCAAGCATGAAAAGCCAGGGATGGATCAAAGTTGATCACTTTCCTTTTGGCCAATAAATATGGGAAGAGAAATCTCATTTAAAGAAGTTACACAAAGCAGCACTTTCACCAGGGACATCAGGTTCATTTTAGTGCCCACATGTAGGCACGAGGATCAGTTGTTCTTTGAGTATCAATGGTATATTTTGCAGTCCCCACTTCAACACTTCACTACTTCATTATGATTCTGCAGAAGACATTGCCTATTTTCCTGGAGGAGGAGTCCCTTGTTGTGAAGCAATAAAGTACCATGACAGGGTATCAACATATTTCTCTGCCTCCATTTGGGAATACCTGTATGAGACATGTGGCTATCACCTAATTGGCGGAAGTGGTCCCTTTGCATGAACTCTTGAGGTTGGCAGATTTGACTCTCCTTGATTTTTCTGTGGAGTCACATGAGGTTCCTTATGCCTGTGAAGGATAATCTTGTGGTCAGAATTTCAGCTGCATCCTACTGCAACCACACTACAAGTGTTTTCAAGAAAATGTGTCAGAATGGTCATCACAATTACAATGCATCCACCAGACTTCATGGCCATCGTTATGAGAAACGTTCAGTCAAAGCGGTACGAAAAAGACAAAAACTCTTTGCCAGCAGGCTGGTTGTCCCTTTTGTATATCAAGCAAAGACAGTGCAGGTCAAGTTGCCTACCAACAGTTGTGCAATATTTGTGTAACTTTATTGGAAGAGATTTCCTGCCATAAGTTCATTCCCCAAAAGTTATAGAAGTTTGTAACATTTATTCTGAACATCAAATCAAACTGTGTGTGCTAGGGCTTGTTATATTTGTTTATTTATTTTATAGAACTTGAGAAATGGTGTCTCTAAAATGTAATTGAAGTAATTGTAATACCTACCTAGGTTAACCAAAAAGGAATTAACAGAATACTTTTGAGGAGTGCTCAGCACTATTCCATTTGAATTTGCTGTCCAACAGCGTTTGGGTAATGAAAGATTAAACAACCCATAGAATGATTCTCCTCCTTGAATTTGTATTTCCTTACTTACAGTGTCAACAATTATTCTTGGCTGTATAAAAATCATAACAATATTTTAAAAAGTGGTTTAAAAATTGTAAACAAAAAAAATTTCACCACAAAATTCTGAAGACATCCTTAAAAATTATATAAAAATCAAAGGAAAGTACAATTTCATTTCGTAATTGAGAATTAATTACTATAAAGACAAAGCAATTTATATTTTCACATTATTTTTTCTTTGAAAACAATGGTACATACCTTTTTTAAATATAATTTAGCATATTATGTTAGAAAAGATAACTCTTAGTTACACACTCTGGTTAGCTAATATAAACAATTTACCTCCTTTGTTGCCCAAGAGAGGCACATCAAACGGTGAGCAGTATGATGGGGGCCACCTGCATCCCTTTCTAACCACACAAGCTTTTCTCCATCAGGAGAAAAACGAGGTGATCGCACAGCCTTCCCTTTTGCTGATAGAAGATCTGCAAAGGAAAATTTTGTCAGAATGTACTTCCACTAACTTGGTAATTATTTTGAAAGTTACAAAGAAATTCTTACAATAAGCATTTGAAACCAAAGTAAAAGAAAGAATTTAAAAAAGACCTTACATATTGGAGAGAGATGTACATTCTTTTAAAAATAAGATAACTTTCACAGAATTTTGAAATTTTAATAAAAATAGATGTTTTGGGGCCCCCTGATACTGATACGTTGTTTAATTTTTTTCTCAAAACATCCATCTGTCTGTCTGTCTAGTCCAGTCAATCACATTAGCACCTACAGCATTCACAGGAAAAAAAAAAGAAAATTGTTGAATTAATCTGGTCTGACTTCAGGCCCTGTTGATTTGAAACAACTTTTTTGAATTTTGGGGGTACTTGACGTGAAGCCCTTAAGACAATTTTTATATTTTCTCAAAAATTGGTTGCAAATTTTTTCTTTAACTTTTTTGCTAGAATGGAGAGAAGTACACTAACAAAGATTGCATAGGTCCAATTTTCAATGTCACCTCTACAATTTTGAAAACTATAGAGGTTTCAAATTTTCTGAATCTCCTCATATGACACTATTGAAAATAGAATTGTGTTTCTGAAATAAATGTCATAGGTAAAGAAAAATGTCATACAATGTTTTTAAAAAATATTAGTAGTTTATGCGTAATTTTCAATGAATAATGGGCAAATTTTAAAAGAAGATATTCTGAATCTTGACAAGAAGTATCTTTTATGTCTTTGGCAATCAAAACAACTGTTCTGTCACATTACAACACACAATGTTTCATGACCTAATTGGTGTGTGTTTTAATTGGCAACGTTTTTAAAGTTTCCTTTTATGGAAGAACTGTTGTTTTGATTGTCAAAAATATAAAGGATACCTCTCATTAAGATTAAAAAAGACTATCATGCCTGAACAAAATACATGAAATAAGGATTTGGTTCAAAAATCATCCACAACTCTGAACAAACATGTTTTAAGAGAAAACAGTCATTTATAAAATAAATGTACTAAATAAGTTAACAACAGGAAATAAGACTGTTACCCCTAATACAAATCTATACTAATATATAAAGACAGAAATGTGAATTGTTTGACGAAAGGAGTGTCACAATTGTCAAAACAGATTACAAATGCCAAGAGATAGGCAGTCTACTAAAATTTTGAATCGGCTACTCAGAGGGAAGAGCGACTTGCTGAAGTACTCACTCGCCCCATTGAAAATAATACTGCATGAAGGGAAGAAATATGAATAATTCTCTAAGTAGTAGGGCAGCTGTTCATTAGGACTCTCAATTTGACTATTTACACAGTTCTTAGGTTCAAAATGGTAAAATGGAAAATGTGTATATTTTTCACTCCATCCAGTAAATATTTTTCTTCAATATTTGAACAGTGGTGTGTAATTTAGGAATGATCATTTACATATTAAGATTAATCGGTACAGTAGTTTGTCATATTAATTGCAGTTGTAAGTTTTTCCTCTGTATGTGAAGAAGTTTAGTGCAGTGGTTGGTAATTAAGCAATGATCATTACAATATTAGACTAATCTGTGCCGTTGTTTTGCATGTCACTTGCTCCTAATGAATGAATTCATATTTATTTTTCAATAAATAATAGTAAAAAATTAATTTATCTAAAAATATTTTGACTAAGCAAATAAAAAAATCTGGGACTCCTTTGTTTCTGTTATTCAGCTCTCCTCTACAAATTGGAAAAATGGAAAGTAATTTATGTTTTTGTTAACCCAGTACAATTTTTTCTTTAATATGTGATGAATTTCTGTGCAGTGGTATGTAATTTAGGAACGATCATTTACATATTAAGACTAATCTGTAAAGTTCTTTTGCATATCAATTGCTCCCAATGAATGAGTTCATTCATATTTTTCAAAACAAAAATAAGCAAAAATTAATTTGTCTAAAAATACTTTTATCTAAGCAAATAATATTTGGGAGTCTTTGGTTTCTATTATTTGTATTTTAGGATCCATAATCTCTATCACTTGAGATAAAATAATGATGCTAATATTGTTTTGTTATGTGGCTCTGTGCATTGTCAATTTATTATCAAGTTCCTTCAAGGTCACGAGTTGTCAGATCAATTTCAAAACTTTCTTTATGAATACAATGAAAGACAAAATATAAAAATAGGATAAATTTTACGTGACAATTTATTGAGTGTTGGAATATTATATAAAACTCCACAAAAATTATATATGTGAGTTTACAAGTATTTTATTTTGTAGTTTAGATTTGTTCATTGCTTTTAGTTATAAAGTGAATATTTAGAATATGGAACTTCAAATAAGAAATAGGTAATTATTTGTGGAAAAGTGAGCGAAGTAATCTGGAAATCTTCAAATGGGGGTCAAGAGAAGACAGCTATTGTGGCGTGGCCGGGCAGAGCATGGCAGGGAGTAGGGTGGAGAAGGGATTCAATGGAAGAGATAGAGGTAGGTCCCACCGCAGGACATGAAAAGATTGAATTACTCTTCATGTAAAATAATTTACTGTAATAAATACCTGAGCAATGCCAGGTACTTCAGCTAGTTATAACTAAATGCAGTCACCAAGTCAGTGATCAGATAATAATGACATAACAATGACAAATAACATTCTTTCGAAATCCCGATCATAATTGGTAAAAAGAACTTTCACGTCATCTCATAATAGTTACACTCTAAGCATAAATAATCTAGTACTTACTAAAATCTCCATTAACAGTCAAATGAAATATGTAACTTTCCCTATTTGTACAAAATATTAATCCCAGTTTGCGTGGTACAACATTCCATACAACACCAACCACTCCATTCCCATCCGGAGTCCAAATCACCTGACCAGGAACAAAATTCTCTGGGATACCATCCAAAATGGAAATTATATCCGTCTTCAAATTGCAAATTCCAATAACCGATTCACATTTACCCAAGAGCTGTTCACCCCAGTCTTGCCTGAATAGATATTCATTTCCCTGAAATTGAATAAAACCCAGTTATGAATTTAAAAAAAAAAACTTTTTCTTTTAGAACACTACCATAAACAATACATTTTGCAGTCAAATCTGAAATCATGAAAACAAAATATTTTACTTACCTTGGTCACCTTTGATTCTTCATTCCCATCTTTCTTTTCTTGAGATTTAGGCTTGTAGAAAGGTTCAGATTTAGGGTACTTCTTTTCTGCTATGTATAACAATTTCTCTTCGCAAGGAGACCATTCAAATGAACCCAACTCCGCTACAAAAAAGTTAATAGAAAAACAGTAAATTACATATATCAATCCTGAAAACATTTAGTAGGATATAAAAAAGGCCAAAATAGCACTTCAAACCTTATTCGTAATTTTGTTAAATTAAACACCAAAAATTAGAATACATTTGTAATTTTAATTTAAAACCTTTCAGTAATATAACATTCAAAGACTCATATAAATTACTTAAGAAATTTGCTAATCATGTTCAAGGAAGCAACATAAAAAACAATCCAGCTTACGATTTTTCCAAATTTTAAGTCTCAAGTTACTCTGACATGTTTTCTCTAGCTCAAATATCATCCACACATTTTATTGTCTTTTCATTTTTTTTTTTTTTATATGCATTTGTTCATTTCATAATGTCCACATCTGTCTTGCCCAGTTTTGTGCAAACAGATCTGCTTTCAAATTATTCATGTCCAAGAAATAAGAAATTTAACCAGATCCTAGCAAAGAATGCATTACCAATTAAGCTCTGTTTCTGGACACTTACCATCAGAATAAACATCTCCATGAACATCAAGAGCTCCTAAATCATAATTTTTCCACATGTGTGATTTCTGCCATACTTCTAGAAATTGCTGTTTTTTGGTACTGTTTGAATTATCAGGCAGTTCCCGAAATATTGCGCTGTTTTCTTCATTTGGAGAAACTGAATACGACAACCTACACATTTCAAAAGCATAATTTTATTTAATGCAACAAGGCAAAGAAATTTACATGAAAAATAAACAAAAACTAGTTATGTTACACGGCACATAGTATAGATTGTCTTGTGTAGGGCAAGATGGGCCAAGTTGTCGTGTTCTTTTTCAATTCTACTTCTTAAGATAAATATAAATAATTTTAATGAAAACGATACATCTATCAGTAAAATAAAACTAGCTACATTATGTGTGTGACCTAACATGTATATAAACTCCTATATTTAAGCAAAATGCAGGAAGCAGCCAAGAAGCAAAAATTTGTGACGAAATCTCCAGGGAAAGTGAACATTTCATGAACATCCAATTCCCACTACATTCTTAATAATGACGAGCAAGTCATTTCAAGAGGTAAAAATTCTCACCATGTTCCTCATAATATTAGTCATAAATAATTCCTTTACCGACTTGGCCTCAAGCTTAGAAACTGGTGATTTTTTTTATTTTGTCGTGGCGTTTACGTCATCGCAACTTTAATTGCAATTGCAAGATCCGAAACACAGTTGCAGACAAAGGAGATCATTTGCGAACAGTGAGTGCACTGCAATTCTGATGGTCGGCTGCCGGTCTACGGCTGACGGCCTAAAATCGGGCGCAATCGATACATTACTCTTGTTAAGTTCGAGATTTTCATCGTTTGTATCCCAGTTGATTTTTACTACGGGAATGCAAATCTTCAGCGCTTCGACTAAACTACAACCTTCTGAGCGTTATAGAAGAAAAGAACCGGTCAAGAAATTGCTGTGCAGAAACGAGAGGTGTCTCAGCGAAATAGTATAATAGTCCGATTAAAACGTCACGCGAACTGACTTTTGATCGGTTGGGACGCGGATTTCCAATTGGGAACTTCAATATCAACAATTAAGTAGTAAAAAACTAGTTTTTTCCCCAACTGAAATAACTAATTCTGTAAATGCTTTGATGACTGAAAAACTATTGATCTATTCTGCGCTGCGTATTAGCTTACATAAAATATTTAAGAAAAACAGCATCCATCACAAAACAATTCAGTGCTCCACTTCTGTGAAGGGGGATACGTGACCGTGAAACGGACGCCCCTCAAGCGGATTTTAAATGGCCCGCTTCATCCAGCAATGCAACGATATTGCTCATAAACTTTATGTTTTCCGTAGGCTCGCGCAAGAAAACTAGAATACTTAAGCGAAAATAGCTCGTACATGACACCTCGAGCGTCCTTGGAGGAAGGTGATGGGAGACACACTGCACACATTTTCAAGAAGCCTACATGCAATAGTTTTTTTTTTTAAATTTTTTTAATTGGTTTATTTAAGGTCGCTTCAACATCTAAGGTCATTAGCGACCACTATTGCTGTTAACGGTATGGTAACTATGTGGATGAACGATATGGTGATTGATGATAAGGGGTGAAAGGACGAACACAAATACAACCATGCCCGAGGCGGGACTCGAACCCGCGACCCTTCGGTCCGAGATTACTACGACACTACTGCCTTAGCGATCTCGGCCACCGGGCCGGCACAATAGTTTTATTCAGTCATTTTATTTACTATCTCTTATGAAGTAAGGGCGGGAATTGTAATCGACTGCCCGGAAAACTGCGAATTTTTCTTAGAAAAACTTCTATTGTCTGGCCCTTGTCACGGAAAAGTGGGTAAATCTTGTTTCTAATTGTTTCCACAAATTTTCTAAATTACTTCCTCTAACACGTTGTGTAGTCAGAATTTTCGTTTTGTGTGTTCTTGATACAGATAAATCGATTGACGGCAAAACGTCTAAGGCCTCATTCACAATGCAAAGTTAAATGTAAACGTAATGTAGCCGCAAAACCTACAAATGAGATACAAAGCGAGACCATTCACAATGCCTTGACGTAACAGTAGACGTAAGTCCGTAAACTTTAAAGTTCACAAGCTCCAAGCTTTTACGTTAAGCTTATGTCAGAATTCTACCGAGAGCAGCATGGAAGGTCGATTTCAGATTGTGTTCATGGATGAATTATGTTCTGGTAGTTTGTGGTTGTCATTTTGGTATTGTAATGTAGAAAACTTAGTTTGCGAAAGGTTTTGATGCTTGTAACGTTTGCGAACGTGTTTGATGCTGTTGCAAAGGTAGAATTTGGGCAATTTTTAAAGTGACTAACTTGAGATGGCGAATAAACTAATTATGTTCGACGAATTACTTGTGAATTTGGTAAAGAGAATCCTTGCTTATAAGTTGAAGGAAACGTGACGTTTACGTTTGCACAATGAATGAGGCCTTAACCGACCGTCTATCCGTTCGTCCGCATGTGGTCAATGCTAGCGCCTAAACCGTTCCGCCTCTTCTCTCCAAAATCGATATTCACCGATCACTTTGAAGAAACTCGAAGGCCTGCGAGTTTAAAACGGATATTTTAATTTTTTGGCTTACTTTCCATGAAGCCTAAACAACGTTTTTGAAAATTGTAGAAGACACTTAAAAGAATGGCGCAGATCTCACTTTCGTCGATACCTCCAAGTTTTTGAAACTTGCGTAAGTTCAAACATTTTTTCGTCTTTTTACAACTACAAAATTGAAGGTAGAACTTTTTTGGTAATAAATCTGCTCTGTAAAGACAGATCTTGAAATAATGTCATGTAAATTTTTCATGTAAAAATATATGAGTACTTTTTGAATGATTTTGCTTGGAATGTAGGGAATTATTAAATATTCCTTCAAAAAATTGGCGCTTGTCATATTTCATGCAAACACACAGTATTTTCGAAAGTTGCAAAAAAGGAATACTTCATAAACGAAACGGAAGATAGATGTTTTTACCCTCAACAAAATCTTTTTTAAAACATCAGCTCTTTAAAATAGGCCGTGCGCATTTTTTAAAAGAGTAGTTTAGCGAGAAAGTATGTGGTGTTGTAGCATCACTAGTTTACTTTCTCGTTTTACTACGCACGTAACAAAGAGGGAGTATTGTAGTATGGCGAAAATCACCGATTTTTCCACAGCAAAACTCATTGTCGGGCTCATAACTAAAAAGTGGATAAATAAATCAATATGTGGTAAATTACTTCCTCTAATACGCCAGAACTCATGTTTTGTGGGTACCAGACACTCACAAATTGACGACAAAACGTCGGTCTGTGGTCCACGCAAGCGCCTTAATCGTTTAGAGGATTTTCTCCAAAATTTATATTCTCCGAACGTCTCGAGGCCTTGCGAGTTTGAAAAGGATGTTTTGTTTTGGTAGTAGTGTACATGACACATATACAACATTGTCTAAAGTTTCTCAAAAATGATTCCTAATGTTTTCATAAAAATTTTCCTCTGTTAGCATAAAAAAACGCTTAAAATGGCGTAGGTCTCATTTTCATTGAAATCTCTGAATATTCGAAGATTGCAAAAGTTCAAAATTTTTTCGGTGTATTGTATACAACATATTGAAGTAATAGATTTTTTCCTGAATGACATTTTCTCTTCGACGTTCTCTCTTCTTGAAATCATGTCGTGTACAATTTTCCGAATACTTGAGTAGTTTTCGTGTAATTTGGTCCGAAATATAAGACTTTTTAGACCAACTCTCAAAAACGGCTTCGTATTTTTCCCTTACATTTTCTTCTTGTAAGGGCTAAAAAAAATTGGTGCCTGATCCCAATTTCGGCAAACACCCTATTTTGGACAATTGTGAAAACTTAACATAGCAAAAGAACATTATTGAAGATAATGTTGTCTTACATGAAATTGTTCTATAATTTCCGATATTTAATGTACGAAATCATGGACAACAAGTAGTTTTCAGTTAGTAGATATGGAAGCTTAAACAATAGCGAAGGTCTAATTTTCATTGAACTTTCTGAATTTTTGAAATCTGCACTCAAGTTCGAAATATTGCGAGAAACTAAGTGCTGTTTTATCACCACTAGATTACTATTGACGTAAACGAAGAATTAATGAAAATATCCCATCAGTTTGCTTCGGAAGAAGCCGAACAAATTTTGAACTTTTGCAATTTTCGAAAATATTGTCGAGGCTCTATGAATCTTATAATCGAAATATAAGTTTCAAATTCGCAGTCGTCGAGTTTAGATAGCGAAATATAATTTTTAAAGAAAATCGTCTGATTAGTGTAGGCTCTATCCTTGACCACAGACTGACGGATGATTTGTCGTCAATCGATTTTTCGGTATCAAGGACTCACAAAACGTGGATTCTGAGTTTCGGACACGTATTAGAGGAAGAAATTCAATACAGATTATAGGGAAAAATACCTACCTTTTCGTTACCAGTGCCTACAATATATTTTCTGTCGAAATATCGCCTTTTTTCTGCCGCAGTATTACAATATTTTCTCTTTACTATGCAGGTACGTAGTAAGAGGAACAAGTAAAAAGTGATGCTACAACAGTACATACGTCCTCGTATTTATTGAAACGGTGACGTAATATTGTATTACTACAAGTTCTAACCGATTATTATTTCATTTTTCATTATAACAACAATAAAACAACGCCTAGGAGACCCGAAAAAACAATATTTTCGTTTTTGAAAATTCAATAAGGATCCAAACTTCAAAAAATGATATTCAAAACTTAATGAAAATGGCACTTCAATTGAAGTCTGTATATTGTGCTTTATTTATAAAATAGTTCAAGAAAAAAATATTTTGGGACCATAATTCAAATCCTCTCAGCGCATAACTAATCGTGTCTGCCACAACAGCCAGAACGAATGTGCCTCTCAATGTGCCATTCATTCTAATACCACAACAAAATGTTCTCAATAATCACGGAAATAGTTGCACAAAATTGTATATGAATTGATTAAAATATTTAATGTTGAGAACATATTTCATTAAGAAAGTTAACTATCTTCACACTGTCTTAGGTGGCTCAGAGCAACTAATGTCACTGCAGTATCTCTGACGGAGAGGTCCTAGGGTATCTCTGACGGAGAGTGGCGGCAGGATTTTCGACAGTAGCTAGATAGCTAGGTCGAATCTGGAGGAGAATTGTAGCGATCGGTTGCTCTGATTATTAGTTTTCCACAGATTCTCCCATTAACACCCAGCGAATGCCCAAACAAGCACCGTAACAAACGGGTCACGGACCACGCGCTATCTTTCCCTCCTCTTTTTTGTCCTATCATCACCCCTTACACACACATTTACACGCACAAAACTACCACACACGTCGAGAGACAAGTCGGGAGCTTAGAGCTTGTCCTGGCTGGTGCGGTGTCCCGTTAGTGCGAGTTACCTGGTTGTAGAAAACCCTGCAAACCGACATCTAAAGACGGCGCTGTATCTCTATATCCAGCGAGGGTTCTCCGCTACCTTCCGTGTTAAAACGGGCACTACGGAACTAATAACCAATCAATCATTCTGGCTTTAACATTGAAAACGGAGGGGTTCGAGAAAAAAATTTAACTGTCACGACATAACTGAAAATTACTCGTATATTTTCTTTGTCGCCGGTCTTAGCAACATTAAAATCCACATTTTGTAAAAAATGGCTCCAATTTAACCTTTTGTAATGCTAAGTGCACTAAACGACATGACATCAAGATCACTTTGATGCATCCTTCAGATGTCTAAAAAATTATACAAATATTTTTTTTGAAACATCTCTCACGTCGTTCATATTTATATTGTAGGCTTTCTTTATACATTATTGGATTTGTGATTACAAGGGCTTCAAATGATTTCTGATGAAGTTGCTCGAAAACTCATAGTTGGAATTTTTATTCGTCATTCAACTATTTATGATTAAATGTTGGGGAAGAGATTCTAGAACTGAAAATCGTGCGCGAAATGTACTTCTTCCCCAAACGTCACCTATAGTTTTTACTGTACAAAAATAAATCGTATCAAATACATAAGTTTTCTGTGAAAATTAGTTTAAAATTGCAGACTATCAGAAACCCTCAAACGATATTTTTTCAAAAACTCCAATTTTTTTAAATAAAAAAATTGCATAAGACTATGTTTTCTCTACTATTCGAGGACCGAAAAATTTAGATACTGAGACGAAATGTTGGATAGTTCTCTGTAATCAAGGAAGTACTGTTGGTAGGCTCGACGAAATGAGAGCTGGATTATGTGTAGTGATGGTGCTTTTTTGTGAGGATTGGGGAGGTGTATGGCTCGGATATGTCGGGGATTTGAAAGATATGAAATAAATTTAAGATTGTCTCTTGCATTATGTATGCGTGATCCTGCAGTCATAAATGTCCAAGTGGGTGGGTGTTAGTCCGTTTTATGTTTCAAGTCTGTTGTTGGTGGATGGTATACAAGTCTCGTGCACCAGTTTTCAAGTCGCTTCAGTCTGAGTTTCCAGTGCAGGACTTTCGCCAGTTCTCACAGTCGCATTTCATTTCAGTTTCATGTAAGTTACGTAGGAACTTGTATACTTTGTTTTCGGGTCTTATTTTGAGATTGGAGAAGAGTGAAACGGATGATGGAGTAGTATTTCTTACGAATCTGTGTCACGAGATCAGACAGGTACAGTCTTTTGTCGAATGATATGTCAAGGTATTTGATGGACAGTGCCCTCTAAATAGGGGGTATTATTATGATGGGCGAATAGTTATGTCCTCGTAATTGACATGTAAAGATGAGGTATTGAGTTTGGTTGCCTTTATTTTCAGGGGATTGTCTTCTACCCAGTATGTAAGACTGATCTTTTGTAGTTGACGTATTGCCGTCGCGGGTCATGTTTTTTGTCGCGGAAAAGGCAACGTCGTTTGCTTACAGGTGGTCATTTACACGAAGCGGTGAACGGTGGGCTAGAATCCCAAAAAGCTGGCCATAATATAAAGAGTCCTTCAATTTGAACAAAAGTTGGTATGTAAAGGTTATCGAAGTTGGTGATTAAGAATAGGATATCAAAAAGTGAAAAAAAATGCGGATCCAAATAAGATATTTATAAATATCAAATTAATAATAAAATTTTGTAGTTATTGGTTAAAAATATCTCAAAAAATGAAAATCTCGAAAAAAGGATCAAATAGAGGATAGATCATGGTATAAACTACAAAAAATAATTGTAATTCAATTGCAATTATTAATTTAGTAAATTGTTCGTAATATAATTAGAAGTTGTCGTTTTCTTCTTTTTCATCTACATCATTATCTTCTCTTTCTTCTGTTTCTTCAACTGAATCATCATCTTCAAAGACACTTTCCTCATCATCTGCATCGGAATCTTCACATTCTTCCGCCATAGGAACTAAGAGGGCAACGGTTTCTGCCGGCACACTACAGTTTCTTTGGAAATTACTTGCGTTGAGAAGGAACGTAGGGATCTGTGGTTGCCAACTATCTCCTGAATACGTCATCAATAGTCTTTACTCTGGAAAACTTACGAGAACTCTGGTGATATCACTTCATAAACTTATTAGTTGATTCTTGAGCATCCTCCGGCAGTTGACCAATGGGTAAAATGGCTGAAGAAAGAAGGTCTGGTCCATGAATAAACAATCTATGGACTGCTCTTGGTACGTTGTTTCGTAGGTATTATTTGAAGTAGTGTGTCAGTTGCTACGGCGTAAAAAATAACCAAAATATTCAGTTTAATATAAGAAACCGGAATGTAATCATTTCTTGAAGATTGTATAATAGTAATTGCGACGCGACGACCTTTGTCCTTTTCTAAGTTATTCGTCCCAGTGTGAAGGAGAAAGCGTTGTTTCCGCTTTTATGCTCACCGTCTTTACAATGCTTCTAGGCATCGACTATCATTTAAATTGAACAAATGTATATCATAATTAATTGACTTTGTCGTTTTTGAAAATGTCCCAATAAGGACATTTTGCAAATGTTACTTATGACGTAAATGAAAGCCGGAGTCGGTTCTAGTCGGTGGATTTGACGGTTAATTTACAAAGGTAATAATATAAGCTTACGGACACAGTGCAAAAGAAAGTGGAATGTCTTGGAACTCGTAACGTATCTCTGTTTTTTAAGCCAATTTTACAATTTTCTCGTGAATTTGCGGTATTCAGTACCTTTTCCAGAAAGAAACTGTGTATAATTAATGATATAATAATGACGTAAATGTTTTTAATTAGTACATACCTTCTGGAACACCATATTGAAAATATTGGCTTCGCTTACAGAGAACACAAATATTTACATTCAAAGACTAGATTATTTTGTAGCCTGGCCGCCCCCACGCACTGCTAACTTCGAATTGCCAAGTTTGACCCGGAATACAACGAACAAAATGAACCGCTCAAAGCCCGCACAACCGGCATTCAGTATTTCCAACATTACTGTAGCAAACGTGGTAGTCCAAAATTCCCATTTTTGAATTTTTTTTTCCCTTTCTGGCCACGTTTTCAAGATTCTCGCCCACCGTGCGGCGTTGGAACATCGTTTATACACATAAGGGGAAAAGGGTGGAAGGCAGCGCGGCGTTCTGAGAGATGCCGCCCTGGATAGGACGAAAAGAGAATTGAGGCGCAAGAGAGGTAGCGGACTCGGAAAATGCTAATGGATAGGTAGCTGGTGAGTTGATAAGGGGCCTCTCTCTCTCCCACTCCCCCCTCCCTCCCTCCCCCTCCCGTCAGACAATTTTAAACACAATAATGAATTCCTTATTTTACATATTTTCTATTCTTTCTTACATGTTTTGGAAAAAATAAGTACATATTTTGCATTTTTTAATACAATAAATTCCGTTCCCTAGTAATAAGTTCATAAACTTACTTCCTACCAATCATCCGAAAGTTGATGGAAAACCGCAGGTTCATTTCTCAATTAAAAAAGCAATGGTGTTACAACGGCACGTACTTTCTCGCGATATTGTTGATGGTTATGTAATAGTATTATATGACAATTTGTCTTACACTTGGTTACCATTTCAAAAATTCTTAAACAAATGAAGAGTGAAAAATATATACATTTTTACTTTCTCGTATATATACTTATATAATACGGAGTAATATACGTAATATACAGAAAGTTATGTAATGTTGCGGAAAATCAACTTCTAGATTTCAACGGAAAAACGCATTTTGGTGTCCCCCGATACCGAAAAAGTGTTGTTTTCAAAACGTCCGTCCGTTAATGCTACTAGCGGGTAATCCATACGTACGATATTTTCCAAATTGAAGAATCCTGTGTCGAGCTTGCTCTAGATGAAGCTCTCAAATTTTGAAAAACACTCTAGCTGGCCCTTTCGAGTTTTTTGGTAATAGTATAATGTTCTAAATTTCTGTAAAAGTTATTTGTAATATCAGTATAAATATACTTTTCTTTGACTTCTTTCCATTAGAGGTTTCCGATCTCGCTATCTTACCCCGATTCAAAAGCAGCCAAGGTTAGCCATAAATTAAAAGGAGCATATCGGCATGAACAAATAAGACGAGAGCACACGTGATGCAAATACTTCAAGATCGTGCAAACAGAAAAGTTAAATGTTCAGCACTCTCATTCTCAGGTTTCAATCCAGACTTGTGGTTGGGAAAAAAAATGAGAACACAAAAGCAAACTTCCAAACGAAATTCATTAGCACCTGTAAACCAGCATTTAACAGGGAAAATTCCCATTGTGGGTATGAACAAACATACTACTTGAAACAAGTTTACTAGAGAAAAGTTGGCACTGAGTATCAAAGAGATGCTGCATGCATTCAGCACAACAACTACTGTTTTGATTTTGTGACATTATATGGGGAAAACTATTTGAATTTGTGAAGATGAATATTGCACAATTTTTTATAAGATTGGTAACGGTGTTTCAGACATTTTGGTCAGATAGAGTGGATAGCCCCTTCTAACTAAAAAGATAAGGAGTGGAAAGTTACCTTCAGAAAGTTATAATTGTCCTCTAGTCATATGATGATGACAATAATAATAATAATAATAATAATAATAATAATAATAATAATAATAATAATAATAATAACAACAATAATAACAACAATAATAATAACAACAATAATAACAACAACAATAATAACAACAATAATAATAACAACAATAATAACAACAACAACAACACATTCAAAGTTTAATTTTTCAATTTCTTTGATGACATTCATTCATTTAATTTGCCCTTCTCTTTACAAGGCTATGTAACACAGTGTTCACATATGCACAAAAGTTTGCCAAATCTGGTAACATTTTCAGATTGAACGATTAAAATTTGTATAGAAATTTCAAACCAATAAGATATTTAATTGAGAAGATCATTAAATAAGAATTTGAAGTAATTAATAGCCTTCAAATTACTTGAATGGATTATTGATTAAGACTGCCTTTCATGGTACACATGGTTTTGATTCTTGTAAGGTTCACTAATTTGTTTGAGGCAGACATTCACAGCACTTAAAAAACTTTATTAAACAATTGTAAGCACTTATTACACTTTTTGTAGACTTTTTAAATTTTTTTTTTAATAGAATATCCATTAGTACACAAAACTGGAACTAAACCAATCAACAGGAATATGATTATTATAAATTTCCTATACAAAAGATATGATTTGGTCAAGCACCACTCGCAAGGAATTGCACTGGTTAAATATATACATGTAGAATTAATTACCCATAGTTGAATTGTGAGTGTAGAAGTGTATGTACTTTCTGGTGAGTTTGTAACAAATAACTCACTCATGTAAAAGTGTAATAAGTGATTACAATTGTTTAATAAAGATTGTTTTGCTGTGAACGTCTGTCTCAAACAAATTAGTGGACCTTACAAGAATCAAAAACATAATTAATAGCCTACACCACTTTGTAATATACTTCTGTATAAAGATATGCCAGTTGTTGACAAGTGTAAGTAATGTCCAAGAACCTATTGAACTCAAAGGAAACCCTAATTTTGGCTGTGCCTTAAATAAGACATTCTGTTTTGCTAGGAAAAACTATTCGTTAGAGATTTGGAATATTGGTGAAACGTTTTGAAATCGCTAAGACACTATATATCTTTTTGGAGGTTAACTGAAAAATAAAATTACCCTAATTTTAAACTTATAAAATTCTGAGAAAACATGTGTTTCAGTTATGAAAAAGGATGTTAACCTGGCTAGAGCATTTCATTGTCTGTCTCCAAAATGAATATGATGCACATTAAAATAGGCAACCAGAAAGAAAAAATAAATACTCACACCATATCAAACTCATGATATAATGTTGTGTAAATAGCAACGGCACAAACAAATTTTTCAGAAAGGATGGGGTGGGGGTGGGGGTGGGGGTACTGTAAGTGTAGTGTCCAATCTAGTTGGTGTTTTCTAATAAAGAATTTTTCATATCTTTTCGATTTAAAATTTATATTTACTTATTAATTTTGTAGTTATTTATAATGAATGTAACTGAGATATTGAACGACTTTTGTTAAAAATCACAGATTTGTAAAATACTTATTTGTAAGTATGTTTAATTTTTTTCTGGGAGAAAATTTGGTCTTCAGTCCACCTTATGGTTGCTAGATTGTCACCATTTGCATGAACAGTTCAAAACTTAAGTTTACAAATGCTTTAATATAACTTCAAATCAACATATTTAAAAAATGTTGCTATAACAAATGATTGATAATACTATTACTAAATATTAAAGTATTTTATTCACAATATCTTTTCACCTCCTCCCTCTTCTGCATCATCACCATTTTCTGAAAAAGCATCTGGGAATCCCAGTAACACTGAAGAGCATGTCTCCAATGCTTGTGAAATTATTTTATAAATTGTTTATACGCTCCAGAAAATAAATTTAACAAGTAGTAGTTACCCACAATACGAATAATTACTCCACAGAATAATTCCAACATTAACCAATTTGCACAAACACTTATTATGTTAAGAGAAGTGCTTTAAAACAGTTAATATGGGTATTTCAGGCTCAAAAGGTAAAATATTTATTTTTAATTATGGCACTTGCTTTGTGTAAAAAATAAATCAAATGATGAAAACTATCATTCAAAAAAGCAATTTGGTAACAATAAAAATTGAGAATCTGGTACATACACATTTGAAGAATCAGTAGGTAAAGCACTGGAAGACCTTTTACTGCATACATCCACATGATGAAACACTTGAAATTTTGTCATTTTCCCATATTCTAGATTTCTTTGGGTCCATGATGACACAACAGAAAACTGAGACTGATTATTTTTGTTCAGAATTCTCGCGGATGTTGGACTGGGAAATTTCGCAAGCGCTCTATATATCTCCACAATTTTTTCAACCTGAGGAAAAAGTTAAGAAAATTTAAAAAAAACACTAAATGTCTTTTTTATCAACCCTCGTATTTTTTTTATTAAGAAATAATGAAAGTACCTGCGGCGCCGGCATTATTTATAGCAAACGTCAGAAGTAAGCAGTTTCAAGTATTGTCTGCGCCAGAATTTTCAATTTTCCTTCAAGTCAACACATTACCCGTTTCACGTTTATTTGTTGATATTTTTAAATCAACCGGCTACTTCACAAACCCCTGACAAACCTAGACCAATGCTGACATCAGTCGAAAACTCCTACACTTTGTGTAGCACACACAGTAAGCAATCGCAAAGCCACGCACACGCAGGCCACGCAACGCACTGACTGCGCTGCACCGCACTGCTTGTATCGCTTCCTCACGAACACACACCCACACATGCTCATACGTCGAATAAGCCGGTGGTATTATATAGCAGGTCGACAATAAAAGAAGTTCAAACCAATCGGAACGCAAACACTAGCCAATACTACAGGATCACTGAGAGCTGGTCCACCCAGTACCACCAATCACAAGAATCAAGCGTCACTGGCTCCGCGTCATTCAAATCTTAATTAGTATAGGTTAACACTTCTAAGACATTAAACTTTACCGTTTATACATATATTTTCAAATTAATGTTATAGAAGATAAAATGCATCGTTCAAATGAATAATTTATTTATTCTTAATTTACAAGGGAATCTATTTGTACAGCAAATTCCCCCCCCTTTTTTAAGTCTGTGTTCGTTTTTTTTCTTTATTTCAACAATAATCAATACCATCTTCTTTTCAAGTTAAGTATTTATTAGATAAAAACATTTCTAATTAAAAGTTTAATATTAAAATACGGATATGACAATGGGTGAATTTATTCCGTTTCTACATTTTTCATTAAACCTAGTGTCCTATTAATTGATCAATCTATTAAAATATTTAATGAGTCATTCACTATTCCAAATGTGTTATCTCGAGCCAGGTTGAATTGTTACATATTTTTACGTACGGTCTAAAACAGATCAGGCAGAGAAACAAAACGTTAAATTATTAAAATACATTATAACTACCAAATCTTATATTTACTTCACATTAGATGCGAGTTCTGTGAGTTTTCTTATCTCGTGCGTATTTTACTTCACTTGGACACATTTTTAGTTTCTCGCAAAAGAAAAAAGAAAATGGGTACCTCTGAAGAGAAAGTTTCACCAATAAATGCGAAATTGTAATGACTGTTTATCCTTCTCGATATCGCCATTTCCAATTTATTTTTCATAATAATTTTTTTAGTAAAGCAGATCAAATCATTATTTTAAGCTTGACTTTCTAATCTTGACCTGTCTCTCAGTACTTATCATGTCACATGGAGCATGCTACACAGTGTTTGTGTTGTTGCGGTGCAATAGAAGGAGCGCAGATTACTTGTTTTCATCTAATCGTTTCCGCGTGGAATATGTTACTGTATTTTTACAAATATACAATTGATATCACATATATCAAACCATCATTAATGAAAGAGATAGAATACATCTTTCGAATAAAAAAGTTAATTAAATATATTTCAATAGCTAGTCTCATTTTCGCAGATATCAAGTTTCACGTTTGATTTCAGGCAGAACAAAACAGGAACCGATGAAACGAAAGGTAAATTGTTAAATTTCGCTATAGAATGTGAAAAACGTTCCATTAAAGGCACTGTAGTTTTACATTCATGCACTTTTGTTACATTGATTTCATTTTCATTATGGTTGGAATAAGACAAAAATACTTTACAAATGAACGATTTCAAGGCAGGTTAGGTTCAATGTCAACAGCAGGAACAACTGCAGTATTCAACGCACTTTTTTCATTTCTTGAAGGAACCAGAACATCTTCATATCAACCAATATACAACGTATTCAAATGAAATTGTTTGATTTCTCAATCGTACATTCATCACAATTTATTTTGAACGTCTTTTTCTGATAGCGCTCACACATGCGTCATTTGTTCATTTCTGTTTTTACAGTGCGGTCGTTAGAGGCCATCAGGAAAAAGATCGTTAATAATCAAGAAAACGATTTGTGCACTCACCGTATTTATGAAACCGGTGACGGGTGACAAAGGGAAAGAATGGGGTCTGCGGTGAATTTTGACAAGCTGTGCCGAATTTGCACTGCTGAATTGCCGGAAGGCGTGCTAATTTTTAGCGAAGTGGGAAAGAAATTGTGTTTAGAGGCGAAACTAAAAAAATACTTACATATTTCGGTGAATATTCTCTTAACGTTTTCATTCCGTCTGTCATTCGCCATTAAGTACTTGATCACTGTCTTGAACGAAATGCATGACTACTGTCAGTGTGAATGTTATTAAAATTTCACTTAACATAATTGAATGTGCACAATTCATTTATTTTTAATGCAGGTTTCATCAGAAGATAATTTGCCAAATTATGTATGAATTGCTGCAAAAAGTTGGATAGTATTCATAAATTTGCATCTATGGCTGTAAAAATGCAGGATAAATTAAAAATGTTGGTTGAAACTGGTTCAGTAGAAGATATGAAAGAACACAGTATATTACATTCTATTCTGAGTAAGGTAATATTGAGTTTTTCTTAAATATTGCTGAAGACCATAAACTGTCATGATATAATCTATTTTTTCCACACACTTTCATTAATCTTTTCTTTCATCTCTATAATATGCAGGGTCCCGAGTCGGAATGTGAAGTCACGGAAGTAGAAGTGCGAGTAGATCCCATGCTTTTTCTTTGCGCATTGGAGGATGGAAGCAGTGATGGAGAAGACAATTCAAACAGCAATGAAACATCAACCCAACCTTCTGCAGAAACTCCTGTGAAAATGTGAGTTAAGTCAAGTACATAATATTTCTCCAAATAGTTTCTGTCAATTACAGATTTTATGCTTTGAAAGAAATTTCTCTTTGCCTTATTAAATAGAAATTTGTTTTTTTTTTCCCCCTTTTTGTTTTCTCAGTTACACCTATGAAACTCCTCTACACCTATAAAACATACGTGTTAAAAAAAATTCATGTATTTTGTTATAAATTAAAGTCAGTCACTAATGTTTTATATAGAGACATTCAGTTGCATATGTCGAGTTTGAAATTTGAGATTCATCATGCTTCAAAATTATAACTAAACCAATCGTGGAACCATTATAATCATGACATAAAAAAGTATAACAGTTTCCATGGAATCAGATTAAAATAAGTTTGACATTATGCAAACAAGCAATTACATTACTTAGTCATGATGGTCATGCCTTTCTGAATGTTGCTGTCTTTAATTGTAATATCTGTCTTCATATTGTTCTAATTTTTACTGCAGAATAATTGTTTGTTTCAAGAAAATGTTAATATTACTGTATAATTTCAGAATTCATTTGAGATTAAAAATATGGATTAATAATGTACAATGTGACAGGATATGTCAGTATAAATAATTGTGCATCATAAACCTTATATTAAAAATTAAGCTCAATAAAAGAAAAATGAAATTAAAAGGAAAAATTGCAAGGAAATACAAATGAAACTGAAATGTGCAAAGGTGCCGAGATGTAGAAAAAACAGGGTTTGTAGTATAAAATATTAATAATAGTGAATTAAAGCACAGTAGAGCGATGCAGTTTTTTTTTTTTTTTTTTTGTATGAAAATATAAAAAATTAATGGTTTTTCTACAAAAATTGTTTAGTAATTTGTTCCTTGCAAATTATTTCATTCATTTAATTTAAACAAATTCTTTACTTTATGATTTTCCTGAAAATTCAAACATTGAGAAAATTCTTAAAACTCATAGCATGTATTATTTTATCCAATTCTTTGACAAATTGTGGATAATGAAATATACTACTTTGTGTTAAATGAAGTAAATCCTTTTAAGATTGTTAAATGACTTACCTTATGATGTATGAGGATTTGCTTTTTTGTACATCAATTTGTATTGTCTATTTGTTTGAATGTATGTGCTAGTTAATAAATTATTGCAGTTAACTCTTGTCTATTCAAAGCAAAGAATATATAATTACATTTTATGTATTAAAAAAGAAAAATAAATATAAATGATAAAAATTGCTTCAAGGCTGTTAGTAATTGGGAGAGCCATTTTAAACATATGGAAAATAATTTTTAGTTCAAAACATTGAAACCCAATTTGTTACCATATATGAGAATGCTAAACATCATCTGATCAAAATGAGGTAGATATTACTCTACTGGATTGTTGCAATATTATCTTCAAATGACATTTATAGTATGCAGTCTCAAGTGAAATATTCAGAATACTGCCATTTTCAGCTCACTGAGAAAACACTTCGGAAAACATTTCCATAATCGTTTGACTACTTAGATTTTGTGTTTTTTAAGAAGGAATGGAAATATGTGGTACTGTTAATAAAAAATGTTGAAATTTATGTGAAGAGAAAGGCAAAAAAACGTTAAATTGATTTATTACTACAAAGAAAACCGGTTTAGCTTTGCTTTCAGAATGAATGGTAATATCTTTTAATTTATATTTGTATGTAGTTTTACCAGACATCGAGGTGGAATCTGAACACTACTAATAAACTTAACTCAGTGGATAGAGTTCCTATGAGCATATTCCTGAAAATATCTTGTTTTCCAAACAGATTTAAAATGAGCCTTCGAGTTCAATGCACTAGCACTGATATCAGGGTTGATGACATGACCCCATCAGTGCCCACTGCCCCTTCTAAAGCACAGTGGTCCAATGTGTGGGAATGAAGGATCCTAAACTGTGTGAATAACTGTAAGCATTACTAGGACCACGTCTGGTCCATTTCCACTCAGGAGCCACCTCTTGAAAATTTGAGATTCACGAGTCGAGATTCATCCTGCATACGGCAAATGACCAGAAATTAACAGAGAAATGTTTGTTTGAATAAAATTTCATAAATGTTGCCATCAAATTATTAATGTATCAGAATTATTTGGGAGAATAATGATAAGTAATATATTTCCTTTTTGATGTAACATTATTATATGATTTTGAGATTTTTATAAGAAATGTTTTGCTTTTTTAAATACATCTCTGATGATTGAACTAACTACTGTGATAACTGAAGAAATGGAAAACATTCCTTATTTCACATAATTTTTAATTTTAAAAAACTTAAATTTTCCTTTTTACTTGATTTCAGGGAGCCTGCAGAAAGCGGTTCTAGTTCATCTCTTCCAACATCAGAGGAATCAATCGCTGCTTCCACTTCATCAGCTTCTACTTCCTCTGTTCCAACCAGAACTGTGTCTGCTGTTGTTTCCACTGCCACTACAGCTTCTGTCAATACTGCTGCTTCCACAGTATCAGCAGTTTCTTCACCGGTTATATTGCGTCAAACCTCACCTCAACCAGCAATACCTGAAAAAGAAACCAAACCTTATATTTGTTCTGTTTGTTCACGAGGCTTCTATAACGAAATTGGACTACAAAACCATTTGTGGAGTCATTTGCCCCAAGACCGCAGAGTTCTTAGCAATACTGTTGGTAACAACTTGGAAAGGTCAGTGGAAGCTGGAGAAATTTTAGGAGTGCATGACTTAGTTTTGAAATGTCTAGCTTCATGGAAAGTGAATGTTCGATGTGCATGGTATAGAATCCCTTTGTGATGTCTCTAGCAGAAATAATTTGTGACTGTAAGAAGGAACAGTGTTTCTTCATCTTTCAACAAGAATCTACTTTTCTTGCATTTATACTTCATAAACTTAAATGAACATACAGCTTTTCAATTTTATATTTTTCTGACACTGTATGGAGAGAAAACTTTGGTTCTTAGTACTGACTGAAAGTTTTACAAAAGATGCCTCTCAGCTTGTGACAGAACTAAAACACATTGAAGAATATGAGGTAAAAAAGAAAGTTGAATGGTAACCGCACCACATTAATTGCCTATTTCTTCACTTATATGCTTTCAGTACTAATACAGGATATTGATTTCAATAGAATTAAGGAAAACAAAAACTAACATGAAACAAACAGAACTAATTACCATGACTTCCATCTTTTACATATTGTATATACTGTATTTGCAATAAATAACATATCTATATAAACAGTACAAAAGGAATCTTATGTTAAAATGGTGAATCAACATTGTTCCTATCTATGATGTGGAGAAGTTGTACTTAAGTTAATGCAAGAAAGATCGGCTTTGAAAAATTGCAATATTTTTTGTTCTGTTCTGTTTAGTGTTTTTTACAGCATATTATAGATAAACCTAATATGTTTTTTTAGTTCTGTAAGAAACACTTAACAATTCAGTGCTTCTTTGTTATTTTTTGTTAAAATTAATTTCATTGTTTGAATTGCATTGTGATACTATTATGTAAGGATATTGAATTGTTTTGTTCTTTATTTTTGCATTGTTAAGAACGTACCTCTTGGTAGACCATATTTTATTTTAAGTAAAACTATATGTATCAGTATTAAATTGGTTTCTACTTCAATAATACTTCATTTGTTTTTGGTGGAATTTGTTGTATTGGATATAGATTTTTTAAAGTGTTTTCTGCATGCTGTAAGTTCACATTATAAATATTTATTAATGGTTGATGTTAGTATTTGAATAGCTCCTGTTAAAGTTTGTTTTGCCAATTGATGTTTGTATAATAATTTTATTTTTATATTTTGTACAATTTTTATATTATGTTTATGAAGTTTGTTTTTATTTTGTAGTTTTCTTTTATTACAAAAAAAGTGGTATTTTATTTATTTAATGTCAAAATCAATTAAAAACTGTATGTGATGTACTGTTGGGAAAAGTGTATTCTGTACAAGTCTCTTTTTATGTTGCTGATGTTCAATGAAATTTTTTGAGAGAATTTTATACACTCTTACTATGAAAATTATAGGCTTCAGTGAAGTTTCTATTATCATCAAAATTGTAAGAATACCAAATTCAGACTTATGTTTTTATCTCTTAATTTATATGAATTTGCTGAATTTTTTCTTTTTACTTGTGACACTACTAATTTATTTACCCGAATATAAGTTTAGGTTTTTTGCTAAATATCTCATTCCATAAGTACGGGCTTGGATGTATATTTGCAGACTAGTCAGTTAGGATTTATCTTTTTACTCTGCCTTTCTGCGTCACGAAACTTGAATGCTGATGTATCAATAGCAGTCGCGACTAGCTTAGGTTGCACAACCTCTAGAAAATCGAAAAAGGTGTCAATATCTTAGGAATATACATTTTCCTTTTAACCATGTTCAATATTCAAGATACTGCAGCAATATCTATGTATATGAAGTCATTTTGAAACCAAAGAGCGTTCAACAGGCGCTCTCTTCGGTGTCTGGTGCCTTCCTTGCCAGGTATTGCACCACGCTCTTGGTTGTATAATAATAATAATAATAATAATAATAATAATAATAATATTTATTGAGTCACAAATACAATTTCAATCGTGTATGACGAGTCAGATATGGCGGAGTGAAGTTACATTTACTGTCCAGAAATCAAAACAATGGGGACCATCTCAGCATTTGCTCAAAGGATCAAGGGAAACTGGACAAAAAACCCTGATCAAGTTGGTCATTGATCTTACAATAATAATAATAGTAACAATTATAATAGTAATATCAATTATAATAGTAACAATACTAATAATAAAATACTATTCATTCAGAAATGATTTAACGATATTAATGATGCCTAGTGCATTTAGCAAATTCAGGATGAAGGAAATAGAATTTGGGTTTGGCATTCTCCTTCTACATCAGTCCAACTGCAATTTAACACAGGCAGGATGGGATATGCCAGTTCTTTTTTCTTTGCTTCAACTTGAACAGTCAACATGAAACAGAATCAATGGGATTAATTTTTGTAGAACATGTTAAGCAGGAAAGCTTTCAATTTACTTTTAAATCTATGTATTGTGTTTATTGGGTATGTATTACTGGGTTTATTGGAATTACTCTTCGGCATTTCGATTTAACACGGGGAACCTGCGGTCTATTGGTGGCGCGATCTAGCACTGCGCGGCGACGGCGGGAGTCTCGGGAATACCGATATTCTATCTTCGTCTGACTCGCTGCAATGTAAATTGTTGTGCATTTCGCTTGTTATTGAACGTACACAAATTCAGTGAATTATTGACTATATTCATTGCATTGATTAGGATATTTGAAGAATTGTTTTCATTTGGTTTGTTGATTTAAAACTTAGATGAGTTCTTTGTGTGAAAGTGGTCGTTGTGGGTGGATGTCCCTTAAGGCCCATTCACAATGCAAACATAAGCATAAGCATGGCGTTAACATAAAAGTTAGGACTACGTCTACAAGTGGACTCATTCACAATGCGTTCGCATAAGCATAACACGTAAGACGTTAACTTAAGAGCTTGCAAGCTTCAAGCTTCTGTGCTTATGCTTATGTCAGACATAAGGAATGAGCCAATCACAGTTCGATAACTCAAAATCGAGTATCGAAGTCGGTTGGCGAACTATTCGTGTGCTGCGTGGTTGTGTTTGTCGTATTTGTTTTGATATCTCGAAATCGATTCTCATATCCAACCAATAGTACACTAGAATATTGTCATAGCCAATAGAAACTCTTATTTTGCCTATGTTTATGTTCGACATTGTGAATACGCCAAATCTTCGCTTATGTTAATGTATATGTCTATGTGTTATGCTTATGTTTGTGATTGCATTGTGAATGAGCCTTTAGTGTAGAAGCCAGTATGGCTGCAGCTGCCCAGCAGTTTACGAGCGTTCTTGTGAATACGAGTGTGTGTCGAAGATCTTTCGTTATTGCTAAATATAGCAGGGCAATGAAGTTTACGAAATGAAATAATTTAATTTGTGTGGAACGTGTCAAAGCAATAGTGCTTGTTGCAATGTGCTTAGTTTTAATTAATTTGAATTGCTAACATTTTTATTATATATTGGTATTTTGGAAATTACATTTCCGTCATTCGATGGAGATGCAACCTCCAGTCTGTTGGGGCACCAGCCGAAACTGATCAATTGCAAAGGCGATAAATGTCATTCGAATCTCTGGTATATAATTATATTCGTGGGTATATTCTTGGTATCCACGGCGAATATGTCGGATATAGGCCAATATTTTTGAATGAGCCGGTAAAGAGAGAACTTCAAACGAATGGCGTAGCAAGTGAAACAACGTGGGAAAGAAAAGTCGTCGCCGGATTTTGTTACATGATGCGATCCACGAGACCGCATGAACTGGCGGTACGACGCCCGGCGAGTGCGAATTTGTGTTTTGCAAGAGAAGGAAAGGAAAGACGATAGAAGTATACGTTGCACGTACGGCAGAGTCAGAATGATAAAAAATTCTTAGCAAAAACTTCTCACACTTTGAAACTGCCGTTCTTCGCGCAGTACCGGCGAAACCGAGACGTACGAGTTCGCAGTACGCAACTCGAACGTGGAAACATAAAAAGAAGCAAATTTCCTGTAAAGAATGGTACCCCACTAACAAGAGCACAATAGAGATAAACCGATAATTCAGAAGAGAATGTTCATAGGTGACATCAGCAGAAAGAATTCGAAGCGCGGAACTTTTAAAGGAGTCTAAAAATGAGGGAGACGCAGTATGAGAGGAAAAACAATGATACATGTGAATAGGAAAATGGTAGTGAAAAACACATGATGAAGATGATTTAAAGGAACAAGAAAATAGCGATAGCTCAATTTGCAGTTTCATTTTGATTTAATAGTAAGATTGAGTTAAACGTTTTAAAAAATTCTTTGGAGGCTTCTTCAAAATTAGGGCTTTGTTATATTCAAATAACTACAGTACATAATTTTAACAAACTGGCCGAGGAAGTGATGGAGAATAGGTATAAAAAAGCTACTTGTCTCGCACTTACTACTTTACTTTTCCATGACACCAGGCATTAGTTGTCTGAAGTTTAGTGCATCATGAGACCCAGGTTTGATTCCTGATTGGGGTGAGTAATGTTTTGAATTATTTATGCATACGGTTCTTGTTACAACGATATAAGATCGTGGAGTGGGACTTTGAGATTAGGCATCTATTGCAAGAAGATGCTAGAAAAAATCTATATGCCTGAAAAGTTTTCAAGAGCTTATACAATAACAAAATCAAGTATAATAGATTAATAATGTAATGAACATCCATAAATATATAAAAATTTAACGAGGTTGTCTTAATACGAAGTACGCCTGATTATTTCGATTGTTAGTTTCTAGCTACCACCATTGCCCAGTGGCGGCTCGTGTTTAGGATGAAGAAAATTAAAAAGATCTCATAATCTCTTAGGAATATACATTTTCTTTTTAATGACGTTCAATATTCAAGATATCGCAGCAATGTCGATGTATATGAAATCATTTCGAAAACGAAGAGCGCCCAACTGGCGCTCTCTCCAGTATCTGGTGCCTTGTCAGGAATTGCACCGCGCACTTGGCTCTGCTACTGGGTTTACTGCAATTACTCTTTGGCATTTCGATTTAACACGGGGATCATACAGCCTTTTAGTGGCGCTATCTAGCGCTGCGCGGCGTCGGAGGGAGTCTCAGGGGAATACCCATATTCTGTCTTCGTCTGACTCGCTGCAACATAGTTTTATGAATTTCGCTTGTTATTGAAAGTACACAAGTTCAGTCAATTGTTGACGATATTCAATGCATTGTTTATTATATTTGGAGAATTTGTTCTCTTTTGATTTTGGGTTTGTTGATTCAAAGCGTACATTTGATGAGTTCTTTGTGTAAAGATGGCCGTTCTGGATGGAAGTCTTTTAGTGTCTCGCGCAAGCTAGTGTAGCTGCAACTGGTCAGTGGTTTGCGAACGTTCTTGTCAATACGAATGTGTGTCGAAGATCTTTCATTATTGTCAAATATAGCAGGGCAATGAAGTTTTCGAGATAAATTAATTTTATTTGTGTGGAACGTGTCGAAGCAACAGTGCTTGTTGCAATGTGCCGGAGTCGAACTTAAGTGCCCAGAGGAAATCAAAGCCAGAACCACGTGCGCGGGCGGTGTACATGCCTTACGTGGACACGACGCATTAAATTAAGTACTATGCTCGCACTTTTTCTTGATCCTCGAGCTCCCTAGTCCTCGCTCAGTCGGCATAGCACGGCCCGGTAGAAAATATGAGCTCCACTCGGAACGTCACGGCTCAGTTTGCAGTGCTGCTCAACTTCTTCCTTTCCAATGCGGACTTCTCATGTGTTCGGTCTCTATTTCTATCGACCTGTGCGAACAATGTTCCTTCTTGTTACTCAGTTATTTCTATAACTATTAATTATGTCATCAGAATTTAAAAATCTCCCGTTGTTTCTCATAGCTATCTAGTCCAAGACGAGTTATTACACCGTTTTCTGTCAAAAAAGTTGACAGCCCTGCACTACCGTGACGTAGACAGAACCCGCCTCTCCCCGCACCGCCCGCTGTAGAGTATCAAGAAAAAGCGATTAGTAAGTAATGTTGCAATATAGACTTTTATTTCACTTAGTTTTAATTGATTTGAATTGCTTCCATTTTTATTATATATTCGTATTTTGAATTTTGGAAATTACATTTCCGTCATTCGATGGAGGTGCAACCTCCAGTCTGTTAGGTCACCAGCCGCCATTGCCATTGTCAGTATATAAAAAGTCACAAGTTATCCCTTCAAAGCCAACCATGATTATGACAAGCGGTGCTCAACCTTAAAGGCCTCAAAGTTTTGAGGGCCGGACAATTTATAAACTATTCTGGAGGGCCACAGTGATGATGTGTAATATATTGTCTGTGATCTTATATTGTATATAGAATACTGTGGACTACAATCTTAGTTCTTAGAGGTGACTTTCCACACAAAGTTAAAATTTACACTCAATTTACAAAGTTAAAATCATCACTTCTTTGTGTCTAAATCTCCGAGGTCTACGAATATTACACTGAAATAATATACTTTTCAGAACAAGTCATCTGGGAGCGTACGGAATAGGTTCTTCAACACCATATTCGCGGGTGGGTAGTGACCACAGCTGGAAAAAACATTCTATCAGAGCGACCACGCATTTTCTGTATTTTTTATTATTTAATTTTAAATCTTAATCATTATATTTTACATACTACGCTCGAGGATGAAAGAACCAGGCCATGTTAAGAGTTTCTTATTTTGAACTCACGTAATAGAAATTTTCAAAAAATAAAAATATATAAAAAATAGTTTAATGTATCGGCGACGCCACAGTCAGTCAGCATTGTAGCGCATGGTAGAAAAGTATTGGAATCACCTCAATGATGCTATTTCCATTTTCGGTCGTAAAATTCGTGTTTAAGGTTTTTCAAAGTTTTAACTGCGCACACACGTCAGGATTACGGCCTGGTAGTGCTCTTCGAAAGATGGTTGAGATTGGTGAAGGGGGAGGGAAGAGGTACTTGCAGTTTTGTACTCGAAAATTAGGATGATCGTGTGGATGGAAGAAAATGCATGTCAAGTATAACTGCCAATTTAGAAGTTTTCGAGATAAAACTTGGTAAATATGTTAGGAGGAAGTTCTAGTTGTGCCATTCCAGAAAACGTTAAGATCTTTTACTTGAATTGTGGGAATTCTGATTGGATGTTGTTGACGTTCTTATAAGAAGAAATAAAAGAAGTCATCTTCGTCAACATATCATCATCATCATGATATGTTGACGAAGATGACTTCTTTTATTTCTTTTTTACTTGAGGGGAGGGGAGTACTATACAGGACACTCCTGTCACCTTTTCAAAATGTTTCCGTGAAATGGCTGGAATATTATTTTCTTGAATTTTTTTTTGGAAGTAGAAGAAATTTCATTTATAAACATTGTCGTTCACATTATTATTAAAGCCTACGAAATTTTGAAAACTGCAAAGTTCAAATTCATTCCGAACGTCCCCTACCTCTTCAACAATAAATCCAGAGATTTACTTTTTCAATGCAATTTATCCATCTATTTTAGGTCTTTAAATGACGCCATGTACTTTAACTCGCTACTGTCCGTCTGTCTGTCGGCGGAGGTTGTAGCAACTCATACCTGATTGACCCGTCGCCAAGAGATGCCGCCCAACTGAATTCCGGTGTCCCATCTTCATTTGATTGATTTTTTTCTTCAAAGAATAGTAAAAACCGTATGCGACGTAGAGGGGAGAGGTGTAATCTACGTTTTCCTGAACTCTTCTCTGTGTCTTCTCAGACCCTTTTACTACACATAGTTGAATGATGAATAAATGTGCCCACAAAGCAACGATAGCAACAATTGAAAACGAGACATTTTTTCTCCCGAGTTATAGAAAACTTACGTGCATAAGTAAAAGAACTATACATTTGCGTTTTTAGTATGTTAACAAAATAGTAACCGTAGTCCCGGCTCTACTCCATCTCACAAAAGGAAAGCACAACAAAAAGTGTGCTTAGTGAAGCTCTATTCATGTTCAGAAGAAAAACAAGGGGCTATCTCAACATTTGCTCAGTGGAACAGCATTTGATCACCGAAACTGAACGATAAATCTATCTGCAATGGGTCAGACAACACTGAAATGTGACTATTGAAGATTGAAGTCGAGTAATACAACTTTTCTATATATTTAAAGCACTGGTGCATTTCATCAATATTGATTTTTTGTAATATTTTACAGGTATGCTTCTCTAACGAATCAAGTTTCTGATTTTGATCGACTAAAGTTCATTCGTCCGACGACGCCCGACGGAGAGGGTTAAACACCCGGTTAGTGTCATGGTGTGGTCTGATCTCAGCGAATGGTATATGGGGCTCCTAAACATCGTTGTAGGGGCCATGAGGCAAGACCAGTACAAGCGAGTACTAGAAACTCTGCTACTGCCACTGCTTGAAGTTGAATGGTTTCTTGGTGATTAAGAACACTTGTTTATACATGATGCAGCACCAGCCTGCCACAAAGTCAGGAGTATTACTGCATTCCTGATACAAAAATATTACCTTTTTACCCTGACTTGGGAACTCACCAGACATGAACCCTAGAGAACTAATGTGGGAACCTATGATGGGAACGCACCAAATTCGCTAAGCAAAGTAATGACCACCAAGCGTCAGTTAATTGATATTCTCAACTACGAAAAGCATCACAACATTGAACTGCAACAAAATGCAAAAGCCTGAACTCGTATGCAGCGACGGATTGAAGCTATAATTGCATCGAAGGGTGGCATCACTAAATACTAGTATTAATTTTACCTAAAAATGATGATTTCAATAATACTCGTATGACTAAAAAATACCTATGAGATCAAAAACGAATAATTGTAAAACGCAGTTACACTCTAAAGCACAAAAAAATCTAAGTCCTGTCCCTAATATTTTGGCCACCTACTGTAAATACAAATAGAAAAAAAAAACTGGATAGACCATTTACAAAGAATGAACAATCAGAGATTACCCAAGCAGCCAAATGCTTTAACTACGCTCCGTGAAGTCACAGAAGTTAAGTGAATTCGAGACTTCGCGGGATCCTGGTTGGGTGGCCGTCTAGGAACCCCGGGATCTAAAGGCGCTGAGCCCCTGTCCGAAGAGATAAAAGGCACTGACCGCGACGTGACGGGACTAGAAAAAAATAATAATGGAGGATTGCTCCATGCCACGCGCTAAATGTCCAAGAACAAGCGTCAAAGAAGACGCAACAACTTTTTTTAAGTGCTCTCTTAAAATATGTAAATTAAGAAAATTGCGATTAAGGAGCTGGTTGATGAGTAGAGAGAGGGGGGATGGTCTGTTGACAGTGGTGCGAATTGCAGAGAATTTAAAGGTAGCAGTGTGTATTCCAAGAAAAATCGGTCGCTAAGAGAGATGGTCTCTCAGAGGTTTCACTGAATTTAGCATTCACGACACTACAGTGGTGGAACCTTGTATTTTCCACGAGACTGAAGGATTCTTAGGGGCGACACTACCTCCAGGAGAGAGGAAGGTATCTTTTCCACCATTTTTATTAAACACTATTTAGCATACCTCGAGTAGACAGCACGCATGTAATAATGATGTAATAATTGAAAATATTTCTTTTCATAAAAAATATGTAATAAAATTGAAAGAAATTAAACGAATAAAAAATATTTTGTGAAAATATCAAAATGTTATATAGTACTAAATATGTAAAAATATGTAACGAAACATTGGATATTGTGTTAGGACGGCGACGATGCGCCAAGATTACAATTTTGAGAACGGTAAGTAAAACGACAAAAAATATGTAGTTACATGAAAATCCTGTCTCTAGTTTTCCGCTATTATAATAGGAGTTTACAAGCTGTCAGGGCCCCACGATTTCAGGGCTTCTTAAGCGAGATAACGTGTACTAGGAAATTCTCTTGGCAGCGAGCCGAATCAGAGGCTATTACGAATTGCATTTGTGTGTGTACCAACCAGATCACTGGGAAACAAATGAAAGGGACAACACTTCCAGCATCTGTTATGATTGTAGTGAGTACGCAATTTTGGTTTTCATTTGTTAAAAGCTGCTGTTCGTGCTACCAACATAATTTCTCTTGCTAACACTCTCACCAGCCATTGGCACCACTACGGAGACACTTTCCTAGTGAACTGTGTAAGATTGTAAAAAGTTCTAAGATCAAACTAGGTCGACAGAGTCTCCTTCTTCCTCCACCTCCATAATCTCCTCTCCTTCTTATTCCTCCACCTCCGTTATCTCCTCTCCTTCTTATTCCTCCACCTCCGTTATCTCCTCTCCTCTTATTCCTCCTCCTCCGTTATCTCCTCTCCTTCTTATTCCTCCACCTCCGTTATCTCCTCTCCTCCTTATTCCTCCACCTCCGTTATCTCCTCTCCTTCTTATTCCTCCACCTCCGTTATCTCCTCTCCTTCTTATTCCTCCACCTCCGTTATCTCCTCTCCTTCTTATTCCTCCACCTCCGTTATCTCCTCTCCTCCTTATTCCCTCCACCTCCTTATCTCCACTCTCCTTACTCCTCCACCTCCGTTATCTCCACTTCTTCTTATTCCTCCACCTCCGTTATCTCCACTTCTTCTTATTCCTCCACCTCCGTTATCTCCACTTCTTCTTATTCCTCCACCTCCTATCTCCACTTCTTATTCCTCCACCTCCTTATCTCCACTTCTTATTCCTCCACCTCCGTTATCTCCTCTTCTTCTTATTCCTCCACCTCCGTTATCTCTCCACTTCTTCTTATTCCTCCACCTCCGTTATCTCCACTTCTTCTTATTCCTCCACCTCCGTTATCCCCTCCCCTCCGTTATCTCCACTTCTTATTCCTCCACCTCCGTTATCTCCACTTCTTATTCCTCCACCTCCGTTATCTCTTCTTATTCTTCCACACCTGTCTCCTATTCTTCCTCATTCTGTTCTTCTTTTCCTCCTTTGTCTTCTCCATCTTTCTCGTCGGAGACCCTGCTTAATTTGGCGTCACATTGTCATATTGCAGGGGCGCTGCAACACGGGAGCTTAAAACGCATAAGCGACAAGTGGGTTGCGTCCAGCAGGGGGCACTTTTCCAAATTTGCTAAGTAACTAGTAACCCGCCTCACAAAAGGGTTGCTGAAAAAATACACAAATTTACAAATGTAGTTCACACACTGCTCAAGGGCACCAAATAAAATACACTCATAACACTGCAATAAATAACATTTCAACAAAAACATTGAATACAATAGTAACACAGCAATATATCAACACAGTTCTTTACATATAAAAAATAGTGGTGCTAAGAATGGCACAGACTTTCTCGCAGTAAAGTTTTCTAAATTCCTTGGTGTGGACTGGTTTTACGATCTTGCCCCATCCTCATTCCAGCTGCCATCTATCGTCGCCCAAGGAACTTTTTTTCTCTCAGATTTTCGCTTTCTTAATGGCTTTTATTAACGATCATATTACTTCGAGAATATTAAAGAAGAGTAAAACTTTGTCCTAAATAGAAATTTTCATTGAAAAATTTTAAGCCCTTTTTAAGAAAATGTCGAATAAGCATTACTGTAAATGCGAAATTTGAAGCTGTTTTTACAGAAATCTTTAGAGTTTTTGAAAACCTTCATTGGACGTCATTTGAAGCACTTTGACTCACAAATGCAATAATGTATTCAATGATATAAATATGCAAATTATCGACGTAAGAGATATTTGAAACAAATTGCATTTGTGTAATTTTGAAAAAACAAAAAGAATACACCAAAATAAAATTAACGTCATATCAAACAGTACAATAAGCACTATTTTATTGAAAAAGTAAGAAAGAATTTGGAGCCATTTTGAGAAAATGGCATTTGGGTGTTTATGAAAATGCGGAATTTCGAGCTCATTTTCACAGAAAATTGTTGAGTTTTTGAGAAAGTTTAATTGACATTATTTAAAGCACATATACTCCTAAATACTATAATGATTAATACTCATACTATTATTTTTTTAATTAATTTCTAATTAGGACAAGATTTTACTCTTCTTTAATATTCTTGAAGTAATATGACCATTAAGAAAGCGAAAAGTTGAGAAAATGTACTGATACTATTAATACTCATACTATAATACTGTGAAGAAATTGCCTCTAAAGTAAGCATTACCGATGTGAGAAACAAGAAAAAATGTAATTAAAAAAAGAGTAGATCAATGTGGAGTTATGTCATCGTATAAGGTTTGTTTGGCACTAACCGTACCAAAAACTTAATGAAAAAAATTGCAACCGTTTTCGAGAATATATTTTTGTAATTTTTTAAAATTGCAAATATTTCACGCACTATTGCACAAAAACTACTAAAATTTCCCAAAAAATCTATATGACTTTAATGAAAGAACTATTTATGGGCAACGAATTTCATTTGAAGGAAAAGTCTATCTATTTTAGTTGTGAGAAGTTGCGAAAAATAGTGCATACTTTTACAATTTCCGAAAATTCAGAGTTAATCCTGAAAATCAAACCTATGGAGCCTTTATAAGTGCATTTAACTCTTACAAGAAATTTAAAGAAAAAATTTGAGCCATTTTTGAGAACATTTTGAAAATGTCCCTCCAGAAAAAAATGAATGTTTTTCAAAATCGCAGTGCTTCGGCTCACGCAAAAACGCAGGGGTTTCTTCAATTTGGAAAAAATCCTATGCATGGTTTAAGCGCTAGGTTTGTTGACATACACCGGCCGGCCGGCCGTTTTGCTTTCAATTGATTTTTCGGCATCAAGGACCCACAAAAGAGGAATTTTTGCTACATCTCGTGTTTTGGGATTTTTGTAAATTTATCAGCTGGATTTATCCACTTTTTCGTTTTCAGGGCCCGGCAATTGATTTTTTGTGCCGAAAATCCGCTGTTTTTTGTTCAACATTACATAACTTTCTCTATACTATGTATATTACTCCGTATATACGTACGTATACGAGAAAGTAAAAATACAAGAAAGTGGCTGTTCCATAAGGCAACATGTGAATAGCAAATATTTAATAGCGGTTTGCCTCTTCCTGGTAGCTATGCTGTTGGTGACGTCAGCTGTGTCGTAAGCAGTAACACTCTGAGCACGAGAATTCAGTCGGTGCGCGCTATGTGAGAATAAGCGCTATAACACAAAGTTTCGATTTTGACGGAATACTTGACAAATTGCTTCGCGACTCGTGGATTTTAGTGTAGAGACAAGTAGTGTTTAGTACTTTTTCGCGAATAAATATATTAATAAACTCCAACTATTAAAACAAAAAATTAGACGAAGAAAGTTTGCTAATGTGCGTTTCAAATAGCTGTAAATGCTACATACCCTGCCCATCATTGCATCCTGGAATCAATTATTTATTAAAATGGAATATGAATGGAATATATGGATAGATAATGTTTCGTTTATATTCTTCACTGTTAATAAAAAAAACCTAGTTGGCAAGACGGAATATACTAAATAATTAATCAAACTATTATTAAACTACTGGGATTGGTGGCTAAGAGCATCCACTGATGTCACTGTAGTCTCTCTGATCGGGAGTCCTAGGTTCAAGACCCGACTGTGGCAGGATTTTCGGCACTCATGAAGGTTGGCAATAGATCATCCAGTGGGGGAAGATCACCACCAGCGCCTGAGGAAATAACATGAACTACACTTATGGAACCAATGACCTTAGTCGTTGACACTCCCACCATTGATCACTAATCAATCCATTATTAAAATTAGAGGAAAGTATATTTTCTTTGCCTTTAGAATTGAATTTATATGCAGAATTACGCACTTTACTTACTTTTATCGAAAGAAATTGGTTGCATCTGCACGGTTTCAATGCCGAGGTGGAATGTAGATTTATTTTAAGTTCTCGTTCTTGGATACCAGCTTATAGCATATAAGACAATATGTAGATTGAAAATGTAGTTCGCCGAAACGCTTTTTTTCTCTTTTTAAAACTTGTTTGCACTCAATGGTACAATGTTCTATTTACAGACTGAACTTATTTGTTCTACAGAAAAGTGCAATAAGCACATTTCCTAACGTAAACTGATTTTACTATTGCAAAAAATGTACATAGCAAAAATTACATTGAAGGAAAAATTCCATGAATGTTTGCTGCCGACTGTGAATGGTTCAAGTTTGAATAAGTTATTTCTTACCATTGGTTACTCAGTGCACCAGTGAAAAGCCATTCTAAACATTCACAAGTGATACAACACATTCACAAGTAATACACACATTAAGTGATTCAGCACTATTCCACATATGCAGTAATCTGGCGGGAAAGACTGTCTGAATTTCAAAACAAAATTAAATTAAAAAAGATGTGTTAGTAATGCATTTTAATTTATCACAAAATTATATTTAAACTCCTCCTACCGATTCAAATTGTCAAGTGGGGAACGGTACAAGAAGTATTTTTGGAAACTCATCGTTTTCATGTCTCGCGTAACACCTTAATTATGCAATATCTCTATGATCAGGAGTGCTCTCGAGTTGCCCGTATTGTATTCTTCCGGCTTGCGGATAACACAAGTGTGTCTGATTGCAGGCAAGCGCCAGTTTATTCTTCACGGGGCGTCTTGCACACCAACACCGCCGTCACCAGCGTCATGAGGTTTGTTTGTCCCATTTGCGGCAAGAAGATTTCCACCAAAGGCAATCTCAAAGTACACCTCGAAACGCATCGCCCCAAAGGAAAATACGGTTGTGATATTTGTGGTCGAGTGTGAGTATTGAGATGAAATTATTATCTATTTATTGGCAGGTTTGATTTTTAAAAGTTGATTTTTAATGAAATTTTGGTAGGATTTCAACACCCGGAAATAAAAAAAAGCACAGACATTTCGGAATATTTGCTGTTCCTGCTCTCTATGTCGTAGGTGGTATTTCAGGAGAATGTCAAGAATGAACTCAGATGCTCCAACCGATTTAGTTTTAATGGATTTCGGCAAAGTTTTTTGAGCACTTGTGTGATTAGTATTTAACAGTCGTTGTATGCATAAGTGATTTTCTTCCCCAAGGATTTTACTCCATTATGCTTAACAATAACGTCGCATTTATATTATGTGGATATAACTTTATAACTTTTGGATATTCTTTCAAAATATTTATTTCCTTTTCTAAACTTTTCGGGTGGGCTAACTGGTGATGTTCACTCACCATCAATTAAACTGTATATTCAAACTATAACTATGTGTACTACTTCATGAAAAGACATTTAACAAAAAGGTGGGGATTTTATAATCTATAATGTGTAGGTCAGGACATAATAAAATCATGGTAATTAATTAATATTTGGTCATGGAAAGATGAAGTAGGTACTTAATAAAACTTAAATATTCCCAAATTAATATGTTAATTACATAATTATTTTTTTTATCTTAATTTTTTTTTTTAAATTTTTTTTTTTTTGTAGATTGCATAGCTCATTCCAGTAAATATGAATTAATCTGAATTTTCCTTAAATTCCATTTCCATGAAGCAATAAAAACGGACGTTTTTAAATTTAAATCATTAATATTAACACTAATAAGTTAAATATAGAAGCTGGTTCACGTAATTACTTTCATCGTACTTAAAACCCTGTACATGTCTATGTACTTGTCACTGGATCCGAAAAGAAAGAGGGTGCAAGCAAAAATTCAGTAGTAAACTTAGAAATTCAGTGACGAAGCTTTCTAATTCAATGATACAATTAATAGTACATTTTGTAATTCACCTCCATGGTCAAAGAATAAAACTTATGGGAATAACAAGCGTAAAGAAGGAGGAAGTATAGATTTGATTTCCTTTGAAAAGTATTTTAATAAAGATACATTGTAATTAATGTTTTGCGCCAAATGTCGATACAGAATGTCCAATTCAAAATTATACTATTTTTATGTTATTGGAATATAAATATTTACCATAAAGTTGTAATTACTTTTGTAAACTATTTTAACATTCGAACAGTTTCAAGACACAGTCGAATCTATATCGGCATAAGGACTATCATGGAGGTGTACAGTTTCCCTGTGGTGTGTGCGGGAGAGTGTACCCGACCAACAGCACGCTTAGAGCCCATAGCATCACTCACAGCGACTTGCGACCACATGCCTGTCCTCTTTGCGATAAAACCTTCAAGCGCAATCAAGATCTTAAGGTAAGCAATTTCTTGTTACTTTGGTCAGCAAATTCAAATTTACAACTATTTTTCTGTACTTCGTGCCACACCTTATTTTATAACAAAAGGTTTTAAGAACGCAGAAAAATATTTTATAAATCACTGAATAAATAACGAATATCTCATACTTTTTGCTAGACTGCAGAGAAAGAAATTCGAAATGAGAATATAGGATACACTGGGGAAGTGGAAATATGGGGTAAGTGGAAACCACAAAACCAGGATTTTAAAATGCGCAATAAACTGTCTGCCACAGACAACGAAATCCAGTTACGGTCCAACTTTTAATAATAAGTTTGTACAAATTGACAGCTACAAGACGTTGTATTTGTCTACTGTCTCGTGAACACTCAAAACTTGATTTCAAAGTTATTCACGTAATGTTAAATTTGTTTCTTAAATTTAGAAACCCGAATTCCACTCGTTTTTCTGTCGATTGATACTGGGTACAAATGCAAGTAGAAAATTGTTATGTTCAGAATAATTGCACGCTTTTCACAAACACAGATTTATTACAATGAACCACAGAAAGTACATCGGTCACAATTCCAGAATCCAAAAGAGTATACATGTCACAAGCCAAAATCAAAAACCAAAAGTCCGGGAGATGTACCAAAAAAACTAGCTATGTCAAACCAAGAAATACACCAGAATGAACCAAAATTACTGCCGGGCCTACACTTGCTTCTACACGGCACAATCTCCTCACTCAAGTTTATTCAATACACGGTTACTAGCGTTCTGTCTCTCTGGCTGGCGGCGCTCGCTTTCAAAGCGGGCGGCGCCGCAGACTCGCTGCACCGCTCCTGGCTCTCCGGCCAGCCTTCCTTCTCGGCTCGGGCGGCGCCTTTTCCGCATCGCCGCCTCTGCCTACTTCCTCGGTCGCCGCTGAGCGCTGCCACCTTGGCGCGCTCTTCAAACGTGGTTATACAGTCGCAACAAAAATGTTTTGTGAATAATCCCATTTGCATTGTACTATTGTTGAAAGTTGGATGGGTTCCACTTGCCTCCACGTTTTTAAGCATTGGAGCAAGTGGAACTCAGAGTAAGACAGCAAGTGAACACTAAGTTCTACTACCTCAATGTAGCTGGTGAAAAGCTACCACTTAAACAGAAACACATCCCAGAACAAGAAACAAAAGAAGTCAAGAACCTAATTGCATTCTGATATCAGTGATGAGAAAAGTAATATTCGACTATAAGAATCCGATGTTGATTACCAAATCACCGATCACCATATTAGTGGGGAAATTTCATCAGGATGCAAAATCTAAGGATTTTATTCCAATAGAATTTCCTGCAACAGGACGAAGCGTCGGTGACTCGACGAAGCGAAGTTTCAAAGTGCAAGGGCAATTATTTATTTTCATCAATTGCTGATACATCAGTTTCAATGAAGTGCCCAGGTGCTGTCTTGCTAAATATGTTGGCATTAAGGGGCAGGTAAAAGAAACAATTTATTGTTCAATTTTCCATCACATTGGACGATTTTATTAATCTAAGAAATGTATTTTAATCGTTATAGTACTATGACTACTTTTTCTTCTGAAATTAGACGTGTTTTATTTCCACTTGCCCTGATTTTATGTTTGAGTAAGAATATTGAACATTGCTTCCACTTACCGCATAAAGTGAGATAAGTGGGATAAGTGATTTGCGGAATCATAAAAATGACCCTGACTGTCCGGGTGACGCCGCGTTGTAGGCAATGTTGCTGACGTTTCGATCATCTTGTCGTGATCTTCCCCAGGGCTGGTTTGCGCCTTCAACGAGGAGTCACACGGACAGCCAATATCATATTTACGTTGGATGAATTTTTATAGCAGCAACTACCGATACTACATCCATTTGCGCTAATATGTCCGATAGCCTGACCCGTTGATATGAGTAGTGTGATGTTTGGACACGTTCTAACTTGTCAATCAGCTTCCAGAGCCGCTTGAATGATGCGTTTACTATGTCTGTGGCGCATCACGGATTTTGAACAACGCATTAACATTAGATTTGGTTTCAAGTTGCAGAAAAGTGCCATAGAAGCTCATAAAATGTTCAAATCAGTGAATGGAGATAATGTGGAAACTGAAGACTGTTTACAAGTGAATTACAAGTGTGTTAACAATCGATTTAAAAGCGGAAGCGTGACTGTTGAAAATGAGCAACGAGCGGGATTGCCTGCGACCTCAAAAACAGAAGAAAACCTACAGAAACTGACAAAACTTGTTCGTTCAAACATATGAATGACTACGCGAGAGCTTATTGAAGAACTTAAAATCTCTTAAGGGTCCGTGAAAGGTATTTTAACCGATAATTTGCAAATGAGACGATAAAAAACAGCCCAACGGCTTCTTCTTTCATTGCGACATTCCGCCGTGCCACACGTCGCTTGTGATTGACGAGTTTTGGGCCGGAAAAATGTTCATATCTGTTCACATCCGCCTTACTCTCCAGGCGTAGCGCAATGCCATTTGTGGCCCTTCCAAAAATAAAAAAGCATGCTAAAAAACGTTTTGGCACTGTGACAATGAGGGAGCCACGACAAAGCAGATGAAAGCCCTTCCAAAAGGGACCTTCCAGAAATGCTCCCAGTCATGGATTCAACAAGTTCGGACAAGAGCACGGCTAAGAACAGTACTTTGAAGGAGATAACGCTACCTTGTTTGTAATAAAATAATTCGCCGTACTTTTTATCATACCTTTTACACACACAGATCTTCCGAATACATTCAACACGAGAATGTAGCGAAAGTCGACCGTTTGGCCGAAAGGAGCATAGTCAAGTCGACTGATTGATTGAGTTTGTTTTCAGTTTCATATAAACCAGCACACAGGAGCGCGGCCGTACCAGTGCCCGTACTGCCCGAAGGCCTTCGCCAGCTCGGGCAACTGCTTCTCGCACCGCAAGCGCATGCACCCGCAGGAGGTGGAGCGGGACCGCGAGCGGGCGGCGCAGCTCATGCGGTGAGAAGGGGAGGAGGTGTAGAAGCCCAGAATTTGCCTCGAGCCTCCTTCCTAGACACAAGTAGGTACTTTTATGGCTGGCATTCTTTCCAGTGGCGTAACTACCGCCGGCCCGGCAGGTCTTAATACCTGGGGCCCTCGGACACGAGGGGCCCCAAAAAGCAATTTTTTTTTGTTCAACCGAACACTTTAAAATCCCCTTCTGCAAACGATTTGTTTATAACCATAAATCGACTGATGTAAAGTTTGTATTACATATTTTATTATGAGGAGGCGAAGATTTTTCCAAATTTCTAATTTGACTTCATGGGGCCCCAATTATGTATTGCTTCATTTAAAGTTGTTTTTTGGGGGGGGAGCTATTCTGCAAGTTTTATTATACGCGATTTGAAACAAAGCGGAAGACCGCAGGGCTAGTTTCTGAGTTTTGCGATTGATTATGATTAAGGTTTCTTTCAATTAAATTTCAGTCCGCTTTTTTTTAGCTGGACATTTTTTTTTTCGACGAACCAAGTTAGTTTTTGAATTAGGACCCTGGAAGGACTAGTTATGCCACTGTCTTTTTTCATTTTTTCCTTCAGTTATTCGATTTGTTGTAGTTGTTTTTGTTATGAAATGAAAGGCTTACACAGTCGTGTTGATCTATTGCATTTTACATTACATATCAATTTAGTCCTTCAAGTTCAAAAAACTCAAAGAGAAAGTGAAGTAAGTTATAGTTTACCTAGCTAACCGGCTAATCTGGCTTTTTGGAATTCAATTTTTTTTTTCAGGTTTGAAAATATAAATTTTCCAGGATCTGTTTCGCACATTACAACACTTTAATAGCCAAGATAGCTTCGCCTGCCCTCTTCTCAGATATAAGATAGATGCGAATATCACGTCCGCGCACGTGCTTCGCACGTACAAACACATAGGAGCTCTCTATAAAAGGTGCTACCTACTACCCACGTTGTAGATTCATTCATGTGTGTATACATTCGGCAGCGTTTGATTGAAGTCGTATGACACGAGAGTCGAGGGAATGCAATGACTTTGCAGACCTAGAGCACACCATATTCTTTTTCTTACATAGTTCGATTTGAACTCTCGCCATTATCATGTATTGAGTTTATTCACGCACTTTACAGAATACGATGACGCATTAAATCTGTGCTAAAAGTTTGGAATGAATCTGAAAATAATGAAAACATCCCAGTTTTTAAATTGAATTCACCCCACCCCCCACGATTTTCAAGGATTCCACGTTTGCTGGCCACCCTGTAATGTTGCAATTTCAAATTAAAATTAAAACATGAAACATTAGGTACTTGAAATTTGATCTTGGGAACAGAAGGGGCTCATGCCAGCTGTATGTTTGCACCATAACGAAAACAACAATTATTTTAATATCTACAAGTTTCTTGCATTTGGTTAAACTATGTTTCATTTGTACAATTACCTACTCTAGCAAGTCATATTGACATCACAATTTGCTTGCAATATCTACAAGTCAGATTGAAGAGAATGGTCTGTGCAAGCCGAATAATTGTATGTATGTATTTCGCGTTATTGGGTCGGCCGACTTTGCCAGCCAGCTACCGGTGTTCCCCATGACTGGGCCTAATTAAATTCCCATGCTTGGGGGTAAGATGGACATGAGGCGAACATGACATATTCTCTTCACCATAACTATCATGATTTGCCTGCTTGAGCTTCTTTTCGTTACACAAATTCAGAAATTGGGATGATTTTAAAGGAAAACAAATATTTTTGCCTCGAGCAGGAATCGAACACGGGATTACAGCATGGGAAGCTAGTACGCTGCCCATGAGCAATCCCAGAAGCGTAAACTGAGTAATTTTGTTTAACAAATTACCTTTATATGAAATTCAGAGTGTTGTTCCACATTGGGTATCTTCGTTATAGTCGCATACCAATTGATGGTAGGGGTGGGGAGAAGCAATGATGGACTTCAGTTTTTTCCCCCATATCTTTGTTTAGGTAAGGAGTTACTCTTTCATTGCTTAGGATTTTTATTATTAGAACTTTTTTTTTTAACCATAAGTGGTAGTTTTGCCTTTCGAAGTATTTTGGAAATTTACGAAACCATTCAAACCTGTCTTCATGCATATAATCACATTGGGGAAACTTTGATGAAGTGTATTAAGTAAATAAGATGTATAAAATTAATAATACATCAGGTATTAATTACATGACTAGGAATAAGATTAGAGATAATAATGCATAGGGTAAAATTAAATACTGTGGTGATTGGATATCTTTAAGCTAATAGATATTACCATCTTCATGAATTCTTTGTAGCAATATAGTATTGAAAAGGAAAGCTTAAATTTTTTCTTTTTTCCTCAGAGATTTTCTTTATAAATTTCTCATGAGATTATATAATATATTTATGTTTCACGTTTCATTTTCAGAAAATGAACATTGTATACGTCAAGATGAAAATACTTGCTGCAGTTTAGTGGTAAGGTTTAATTTGGTGAGTTGAGTGGGAACCATACGTATAAATATATACAACAGTGTATTTGTAAGGGAAAACAATTACAGCCTTCGCATGTCTCTAGTGCAACTTTGCAATAATTTAACAAGTTCTTCAAAATCATTATTTTGTTGAGTAATAATTTTAAGAAGATAACATCGTGATTATGCTTTTTGAAAAGCTTATCTGCTGATATTTTAAAATTATTTCACTCACCTTCTTACAATAGAAAATGGTGTTTTCAATCAAATCAATGAGACACTATACTACTCAGGGTGCGAAAGTTAAATGTAATCAACCTTACACTTACTTTCACAATTTACACAAGAGATGCAATTTTTACATTGATGGCTGTTCAAAATCATGAGCTAGAATTAATTGATTAAACATTTATGTTAATTAAATTCAATGTACATAGAAATTTGTCCATAATTTTCTTTTTGAGAACAACACAGGCAAAAAACATAATACATATTTGGCAAAGACGATGATGATGGTGATATCATACATTTTACTTAATTTATTTCTAGACTTCATGTATTATAAAAAAAGTTATCATTTGTGTTGCACTTAACTAAGTCAATTAATATATGCAAATCATTTCCAGTTCTGTAAAGAGCATTATAAAACATTTATTTTTATCATTTCAAAATTTTTGGCCATAAAACAAATATATTCAATGAAATAATAATTTAGCAAAGATGTGGCACACCAAGAATCGTGAATCATGTAATAATTTGGAGAAATTACTGCACACTGTGCATAATGAAATGGTAAAGAAATCATACAATTCTTCTCCATTGCTTGTATTTCTATTAAGCTCAGTATCTGGATATTTACTTGTTTTATTTTTCTGGCTTATTTATACGTTAAACATTTCATTACAAGTGTTGAATTCACTTTCTAAATCTGAAAGAAACCAGATACATAAAAATATATTTAATTAATGTTTCTACAATTTTGATTTTGACTTTAAACAAGAAGATAAATAAGTTATAATCCAATTAAAAAATGCATTTATTGATGGGACGTGATTTTAGGTTTGTGATTTCCCAATTATAATTTCGTGAAGAATTTAATTTTCGTTCATTACAACAATGATTTTACTTAATGATAAAATTAGGGAGATTTTACTGTTAATTTTTTATTTCAAAGGCAGTAACCCAGAAAAATTTGAATGATTGGAGTGTGTGATTATTTTGAAGCAATTGTAGCACTCGCCCAAAAGAGTGAAGGAGAAGGGGAGAGAGAAAAAAAGACAAATGAAAATTGGTGTGCTTATATTTTCAAACAAGTTGATTTAATTATGAACACCGTTTCAGTTTATTGTATATTTCTATATTATATTCATCTTGTTTTAGATTTGCCATTACTTACTTGAAATAGATTTAAAATTCTAAAATTAATGAATAGCCAACATATAATGTTATTTCAACCAGCAGAACTGAAAACTTTTCAAAAGGTTTCATTAGATTGATTTTAAAAAATCAATTACACCAATGAAACAAGTACTTTCTCTTCATTATAAATGAAAAGTACAGTTGCTGTTAAGTACTATTACGTGTTCACTGACAATTATCTTTAAAGAAGCCTTACTTAGTACCTATATGTAGTATTTTAATTGGCCCCTATAAGTTATTAGAGCCTGATTGAGTTTGCATCGTTGAATGTATTTATTTCACTCTGTTATGAGTAAACAAAGCCTATTGTAATATAATTTATGGGAATTGGTGAATGAGTGTAAATGAATGGAAGAGAATGTGTATAGAAAAAATGGAAATAATGCAGTGTGCTATTTTTGTGTAGATGGCCCTCCCTATTGTTGTTATGTGAACAACTTTGGCTCGAGGCATTGTTGGCAATGTGACCCATTTATAAGACATGTTATTAGCAGGCAATCATTGAAAATACTCAATACCTCATATAGCAAACCTAATCCACATAATAGGTTTTCTATTCCTTAGATATTGCTGAATATTGAACATTAATGTTAAGAAAATAACACTAATGTTGTAAAATAGTAAGACTGCAAGGTTCACATCCTGTGTCCCTCTTGGCAAACTTAATGTTAGTCTTAACTTATATTGTAAACCTGCGTCATCTGACAGTTGTATTTGTTACTTGCTTGAGTCATAAGTGTTGGATGTTGTAAAGACATAAAAATAGAAATATATTTTTTAGAGTTTTTATCAGTTCTGTATATGTCACGCATAACAATCATACAAAGGAGACTATTTTCAGAACGTTTATTCTTGAAAATGCACTGTTCTGGGTTTTGGTGCTCCTTGTTACCACTGTTTTCAGTAAGCATGTTATTCATTTCTAAACATATATTCTTAACAAACTACCTCATTAAATCCGCAGGCATTACTATCACATTTCAATACAATAGACAGATTGAAAATGTTTTTTTTCTTCATGGGTCTTGTTTCACCAACAGTTACGGGATTTGAAATGTATAACATGTTTACAAGTGCTGAATATACCTACTTGAAAACTAATCACTACAATTAGCACAGTAGATTTGATTTCAGGGAGACTGCAATGGATTCAAGAATATGTGCTGTATTTGTTAATGTAGAAAACAATTTGTCCTCAGATTAATATGAACAAGAAGCCAAGGTTTTCCATCGTATATAATTGTAAATCACATTTTTTTCTCGCATGTAACAGCATAAATATTATTCCCATCATTAATGAATAAGCAGGCCTTCTGGCAATATGTGCAGGTACATATAATCCATTGTTTTAATTTTGAAAATGATTGATTAAAATCTTTTAAAGCAAACTTATGAGTATTACTTTGAAAGAATTCTATGCAGAGCATATTCTTTCTTGTTTGAATGCATAAGTTTCCAGAATAATCTACTATTGTGCTTTGTGAAAAATCAGGCTACACTCAGGGTGCCAAACTTACCATATGAAGAGGAGTATGTTATCTATTTAATATTCAGGTCATACTTCTCTTCATGTCCCACATTCTTCTCAGATGTGATGAGAGGTTGCAAATAACAGATTTGTGACTAGAAACATTTACTTTACATGATTTGTTACATCAGGGTTATGAAATGTGCACAAGTTAAGACATTTTCACTGAAAAGATCATTATCTTCATTGAAATAGGTTCTAAAGCATTACCAAAAAAATAATTTTTTATAAGTTATTCATTGAAGATATTCTTCGATTACATTGTAATGACATGATTATTTATCTATATGGCAAATACTAGATTACAATTTCAACAATCTGCTGAGTGATAACTGAGCATAATACTTATTAACAACACATTAAAGGTCTCCTAATATGCCAAGTATTTTATAAATCAACTCGAAAGGAATTGGTAAGTTATGATGGAATGTCTTTGTTTTGAATTAGGATTTTAAATATGTTGACACTATTGATGAAATTAATTTTAGATATTAACCAGAAATGTGTTTTAATGCCAAACTCATCTGTGATGAATTTTCTTTATTTAACAATAAGACAATTGTTTCTGTTTGGTTCTATATTTTCATGAATGTTTGTCTTATTTGTTGCCTATATTGATGATTATTAAGTTGGTTACATTTTTTAATAAAGTGAAGAAATTTTTTAAAAGGTTTGTAATAAATTTTGAAAATATTTTATATTTTATGTTGAATATAATTAATTTCTAAAATCTGTATTATCTTCTTAAATTTTATGTACGTGCAAGTTATTTCAGCTTACTGTGATCAAAAACTCTTCAAAAAATATCAATTCTTTATAGTAATGGTTCTCAAATAAGAATTTTCTCTGAAAATAAACAATTCTTCAGATTTATGTAAGTCACAAAATGTTACAGTTATTTTGTTCCTTTAAGGAAGAAAAAAAATATTTTGCTTATGAATTATTCTGTTGAATAAATTACCTTCTCATAAGATTTTTTTCACTTTGCTAAATATTTGTTTGGAACACAGTGTTTTTTAAAATTTTTATAGTGAAGTGTTGTTAGAGGCTCTACTTTGAAAAATTTAATTTAGAGTTTCTCCCTCCAAATTATTTATTTTAATATTGATTGGTTTTCTAATTAGGAAATATTTTCATACCATGTGTACTAAAATGAATAATTTTCTTTTAAGTCATCCTTTGAATCTGAGTTTGGAAGGAATTCCTTAAGTTCTTAAGAGGGGTAGACATTATAGACATTACAATTTCAGAATGTAAGATAGGCCACACCAGCATTTGAGAACCATAACTCCTTGAGAACCAAAAGTAAGAAGTGCACGTAATTATAGAACTAATTGTAAGAATTAAGTTAATGTCACAATAAGTGGCTTTTAGGCATTTCTTAGTTGTTGTTTTTTGCAAGTGTGTGTGTGTGATTTGTGAACAACTATAGACAAAGAATCATTCCAATAAACTTGTGATAGTTTTTATCCATATTTAAACTGACCTATAAGGGTGATGGTCACATATGACTCTACTTATTGACCTTCCAACATAAAATATCGCAGTGTTATTATCATCACTGAAGGTTTCAATTGTTAATTTTACTCATGAATTTTACAGAGACTTGATATTTGAAAATTTAGCAGTATCATTCCTTAAGGATTCTAACACATGGAGATTTGTATACAGAGACTGGAACTGTTGCATCAGTAGTGAGCAAGGTAATATTTTAACACAAAAAATTATGAAATAAAATAATATGCAAGCAGTGTATTTATGTATCCATCTCTTCTTATGAATAATGTTTGGTCAACATCTTTTAGTTTAACGTAATACACAGTAGGCTGTTAATTAAACGATTAGCAAATTTTATACTCATTTTCAAATTTGTTAAAAATTTTAATTTTCAAATTTTTAATTAATTAATCGATTAGGTTAGAACAGATCTAGTTAATGCTTTAAATCACCGACCCACGTGTTAGATTCTCTAATAAAACTGCTAATTTACAATAAAATTCATTCTAAACAATGAATGCCAGTTGAAATCTTGGCACAATCAAATGTAAGTTATTTACAAGATTAACCCTGACAAGAATTTAGAGTGGTGCCAGTTCATGCCTGTTGTTGCATGCTTGCTTTATATCAAATATGTTTTGCTGTTAAAAATATTTAGTTACAACTTTTGGTTTATTTAAGTTCTCTAATTAGTCATAATCACTTCAAGTTTTTTGCATCAACTGGAAAAGGGGAATAAGAGAATAATCGACTTGGATTCGCCTTTTTAAAGCATAAGCAAAGAAAAAAATCATAGGCTACCAATGTAGGGTGTGGGACGTTGGGGATCTTATAGCTCATGTTAGTCAGTCTTCTCAAAGACCTGGGGAGGAGATCAAGGCCATCAGATGTCAGATGAAGGAAAATGTAAATGACCTTAGGACTGCTTTAGCATGAGTGGAGTGGCCCACAAGCCCATGACAAGATCTCAGAGAGGGCAGGGGGAGTAAACTTAGCAGACTGTGAGCAAATGTCATGAGAAAGGTGCAAAAGGGATGCAGTATTTTTGCATCTCAGATACATTCATTAAATCAAACATTTTTACATGTAAACAGAAAATTTACAAATTTACTTTTTTATAGAAGCATTGTTTATTTAAGATTTAAAACAAAATGTTTTAAGACCTCCATAATTGGAAGGGCCTCTTTTTGATTGCTTCTAAATATCCACTGAGCCTCGCAGGCAGCTGGGTTTGTCAACTGGACCACTCCTCCACATTTTTTGTGAACTGAGAACCACCCCAGTATTCTGTAAACCAACAACTTTTGAGATCTTAAGTCACCTCTGGTTTTGAAAGAGTATAAAAATTATCCGTTCACTTCATACTTTTTTTTTTTTTACTAAAGTTCTTATTCACTGTTAGATTTAAAATGGAAAATAAAGATCAGTTTTAAGAAAAAGTGCATTGAAAATTGTTTTGTTCAAATTCACAATTTTGTTCGTCATAAAAATAGTCTTAAATATTCATTTTTAGAAATGTTTTTAACAATTAAATAATCACAAATCAAAAATTTTTGTATTGCAAGCTGCTAAAATAAATTTAATTTAATAAAGTCAATTTTTTTTTCATACATAGCTGTGCTTCCAGGAAACACCAGGTGTTTTGAAAGTATCTTGTCAATCATGCTTTTTAACAAGCAAAAATACAAAATGCATTTGCAAATGCATTTTATTTTACTGATCAAGTGCATAGTTAATTGAAATTAAAGGTAGCACTTCTTTTCTTCAAGATACTCCAATATCATTCTCTTTGAGATGATATAGTACTACTGATTGTAATACCATTTTTTATTTCATATTGGTGTACTGTTTGTACAAACGGTGTGAATTGACCTTTAGTTTCCTACGTAGGACATAAACATGTAATGTGTGTTAGACTTAGTATTCCATATGTCTTGCTTAATGTTTACTGTGATGTACCAGTTTTGCATAGGAATACTGTAAGCTTATAATAACATAACACAATTGTCAATGGTAATTAATGTGACAGTCCTTCCTAATTTGATGAACCCTTAATGATGTATTTTTATAGTACTGAATTTTCTTGTTTGTGATACATGCTTTATATGCAGAACAAGTTCATTTTTGCAACTGAGACGCAGGTTTCTGACTTGATTCTTGGGAGATGACTTCAGGAAATATACACTGTTTTTCAAAGCAAATGTTATATCAATCAACAGTAATATAGACTCTGAAATCTGTCCTATAATTATGTCACAATTAAATCATTTAAAAAAATTTCTATTTACCGGTACTTCATTAAATTTTCTATAACACAACTGAAGTCTATTTTTTCTCAAATTTATTAACAATTCTGTTAGTGCAAAAGAAACAGTGTACATTTTCTTGAGTCAATGTAGTGACTTTCTGAGAAGTGCTGTGATTTTGTGTAATGCCAACTAGTTTATATACAAGCCTTGTAGCTGAAACAGTGCTTTGTTTTCTAGTAACGAAAGCAAAAGTGTGATTAACAATTCTGTATCAATGTTTTCCATAGAACGAGACATTTGCAATACACAGACTTCTACATTGATCCTCAATATTTTTTTCTAATAATCAACACAAAACAGTTTATGTGAATTGATTGATAGAAACAGATTGTATACATAATCTGCAGTATTGAGGAGTAAATACATAAAAGTACTGAGAAAATATTAGTCTTTTTAATATTTTATATTATTATTTTGCTCTAAAGCTTTATTTTTTTCCTACTTCCAGGTTATCATAAGAATTTCCCATATTCCTGACATCCTCCAACTCTAATACATAATATTATTAAAATGTAAATGAATATTTGTATATATTACCATGGTAACTGACCAAAATGCTGTCTCTCCTGAATAGTCTACTGCTAGGGCACCAGTCCCATTCTACACATTTGCTGACCAATTAAAGCAGAAATCTCTTTATGGGGATTGCACTATTAGTAATTTCAGTCCCAGCCTGTGGACACGTGAGACATTGGCACTGGTTTCAAATTCTTGGATCTTATTGCTGTCACACTATTCTTTTTGAGTGATGGGGAAGGGGGTAGGAGAGACGTTTCAAAATAGAAACTTGAGGAGCTACAAGAACTAATTTTTTCTCACATTATTTGCAATTTTCGAAAATTTAAAGATTTCAAAGAAAAAGAAATCTCTGCCAGTTTTAAAAGCATAGTTTGCTCATTTCATGAAAAAAAAAAATTTGGAGCAATTTTTTATTGTTTTAAAGAAATTGAATTCACTCTAAGCAAAACTATTTACTATTGGTACTAGTATTTTCAGAACATGGAACAAGACTTTCTTGGCCTAACGTCATGCACTATTTTACTAGCAGTTGTATTTGCAGAGGTGGCATTCAGGGGGAGCAAGAGGGGGCAACTACCCCCCAATGTTGGAACAATTTTTTTTTGCCTTTTGAGGATCTTCAAATTTAAATCATAAGTGATTTATCTTTTTTCTGAATTTTGAGAAGAAATTTAATAATAATTAAGCAATCAATAATTTTATGAAGCTTGACTAATACTATACACTGATTAATTGGTGAAATTTAGCTCCACATTATGAAATGCGCAGGATAATGTTAAGCATTACTGTGAATATTCCATATTGTAATGATTTATAATCATCAACCAAATAAGTATTTCCTTTAAATGAAAAAGAAAAATCCCTACGAATGAAATAAATTATACCCGAAGAGGCAAATGACGGCAGCGCCGCGCACGAACATTTTTTCTAAATTAAATGAATGCGCGGAGGAATGGGAAGCATAACGTGAACATTTGATAAAGCACAATTTTAGGAATCATTTAAACAACAATCAACAAAATCGGACCAGGGGTTTGCTTAATTCGAGAATTTTAGTAATCGTGCATCTCAGTTTAATAAAAAAGAGCATGTAGACGCCATTGTTGCCGAGAAGAAGCAAATTACGAATAGTGTTTTTCATAAATAGTAAGAGAACGCCTTAAGGGATTGGGTTAAGATTTGGCAGAACAAAACAGCAACAATTATAGAAATTTTTGGGAGTAGTCACAATTTTGGAGGACACCTAGGAGCGAAATCAAAATTAAGAGTTAAAATTGTTATTTAGAAAAGACATGAAACAAGAGACACATTGCCGTGACGTCATGAGCGGCGAATTGTAATATTTTATATAAAAAAAGGCTCTGAGAGGCGAAGAAGACAATATGACAATTATCAGAGAAATTTCGGACATAATTCAGAGGCAATGATAAGGCAGGTAAACGTTAATAAATGAAAAGAAGAAATATTTTTCGTTATGATGTTCGGCGCATTAAAGCGGGTGATCTGCTTTTGTTGGCGGAAAAAATATATATAAGCTGAGGAAAACCATGCCCAAGAGAAAAAGTTTTCGAGCAGTGTGTGAACGGGAGGTCCGTGTTAGACGCTGCATTTTTATGATTGTTCAGAATTTATAGTTTGAAAAACAGTTTATTTTTATCTTAATGGCGCACGAACTTTATAAAAAAAGTGCACTTGTATTGGCAAATAGTGGCGCATAATTAGTGAATAGTGGCAATGCAGGATAATAGTTTTTTTTGTGATCGCGGCCTGAAGCAGTAGTAGGCGGACATTTCGTATCGTGTTTAATAACACGAATTTTACGCGATCTCGTCTGAATATTGAAGGGAAGTGCAAGCGAATTTTTGATTTGTAAAAGGACATAGTGCATAGAGCATTGTGATTTTAAACATTCAGCGGGAACTTTGTGTTGCGTTTACGCAGAATATTTCGCGCTTTTCCCGAATTGTGTAAGCTTCGCGCTGTGAAATGATCCCTGATATGGTTGTTGGAGCTTTGCGGTAATTGCGCACTGAGGGTGTGCAAATTGGTGGCTGGTGACGAACGTGACCTACGCTGCGTGCCACGACGCCGAACCAGCAGAAAGGGAAGTGACACGATTGATTTATTTTGGTTGCTGCAAAAACGCATTTCTGTCCAAGATCAAGTCATGTTAAATTGGTACAAATTAAAAGTCAATAAGTTGGTATTGCAGAATGCGCATTCGGTGTGAATGAGATTGTTTTTGTAAAGTTGCAGAGTGAATGTTTTTCCTTTGTTTTTATGTCAAGTGAATTTTTTTATTTATGCCATTGAAGGGTATGGGGGAAGGGCTTTTTGATTATGTGTTCATTGTTGGTGTTTTAAGAACGAGAGAATCAGTCATGATAGAATAAATCAAGATGAACACAATCTTGTTTATCGATAAAATCCTTTTACGTGTCTAATATCGATAAAATCCTTTTACGTGTATCTAATTACGTGTTGTTATTTATGGTAGTTAGACGCTGACCCACGCGCGCGTTGCACGAGTATTACGTTTCGAACCCTGTACAGGGTCCATCACAAATCCACGACCCCATAAATCTTCAGAATTACGAAAAGTTAGCTAGCAAACGGGCTATTAACGTATTTAATAGAGGGAGGAGACGATTTTGTTACAATATTAAAAAATAATCTTTCAATTATATTGCTTTTAAAGATTAGAAATTTAAATTTCATGCCTAAAATCATGAATCATAACACTAGAATTATATTACCATTACATAAATTCTTTCCATTACACATTCTGTAGTGTTCTTAAATGTTTCGTGGTTACACAGTGCGATAAAAATCATGTTTTTTCAGCATTCTTTATAATCTTTGGAAGCATTGTCAGCAAACTGAAAATTTTCGAGCGTTGTACAAGTAGTAAAACCATTTTATTTAACAGATCTTCAAAGAAAGAAGAAATTTGTCAATGCTGCAAAATGTACGGATTCAAAAAATGTGCCCAAAATTAACTTTCCTGTGATCTGGCAGTTCTAGCATGAACATACAGTGTGTCAGTGAGAAAATATGCTAATGATGTTGAGTAAAACGGTTTATTATATTAGATATTGTATGTTTTCCATTATAATATTTTATAGAATGTAACTAATGCACGATATTTGTTTGATGCTAAGTGTACACTGAGTAAAAAGTAATACTGTTATCTCAACTTAATATTTTCTGTTACAATGTTATTATAATAATTTCACTTTTGCGTTATTATAAACATAAATCTATTGTTTTCATCATAATGTCGGTTACATTATTATAACAAAAAAGTTTAATTTTTTTGAACAACAGAACAATTTTCATTACAAATTCATAACAAGCACTAAAATAAATGCTCAGAACTGTTGAAGCTATTTGCAAAGAGTATTCAATGTGATTTAGAGGCGGGAAAATAGTCAAAATGGTATTTAATTTTTTAACTCCATCTCAGCAATCGAAACTAGTGATGCTACAGAATGTGATGCCCCACTCTATGATCGATACTAGTGATGCCCCATCCTCTTGCCAGCTGCAATCTATCGCTGCCTAAAGTACATTTAAAAAAAATCAATTTTTTGGTTTCTTAATAGTAGAATTGAACTATTACTTTAATAATACCGAAGATGAGTAAAATTTGTCCTATAAGGAAATTTTTGTCTAACACTTTGAAGTTGTTTTGAAGAAAATAGCGTTTAAGTGTTAAAACCAAATTTGAAACTCTTTTTAACAGAAATCTTTTGAATTTTCAAAAAACTTCATTGGAAGTCAATTGAAACTTTTCCACTCAGAAATGCAATATTGTATACAAATCCATGGAAATAAGCATATTAAAGATGTGAGTGATATTAAAAAAACACATTTGTGTAATTAGAAAAAACAAAAGAATGTAGCAAAATGACTTATGTTATCTTAAACAGTGCACTTAGCACTATCCGTACGAAGAGTTTGAAGAAAAAAGGGAGAAGTTTTGAGAAAATGGCATTGAGCGTTTCTGAAAATGCGGAAATTTGAGCTCGTTTTCACAAATAACTTGTGAGTTTACGAGAAACTTTATATGACATTATTCAAAGCACATTTACTCGTAAATATTATAATGTGAACAAATCGCCGCTAATGAAAATATTGACGTGAGAGACAAGTTAAATTACATTTTTGTAATTTTTGAAAAACACTAAAGAATAGAACAATATGGCATTTATGTTATCTCATAGAGTACATATTGCACTATCCCTAAAAAGAGTTAAGAAAAAAATTTGAGTCGTTTTTGAGAAAATCTGGTTTTAGTTATTTTTTAAAATTGCACGCACATATTGCACGTAATATTGCGCAAAAAGGTTTAAATGCTAGTGTTGTTCACATAGTACACCAAACGGAAGAACAAACGGATGTATGTTTATTTATGTAGTCAAAAAAGTGAAAGGTGTGTGACATATGGAGGAGAAATTAACGATTCACAGTCAATCAATTTTTCGGTATCAAGGACCCACAAAATATGAATTTTGGGTACACCACAAGGTAGACGACTTTTTTCTAAATTTAGCTACTGGATTTATCCACTTCTTCGTTTTTAGGGCCCGCCAATAAGAGTTTTTATGCCGAAAATTCGCCGGTTTTTCGCGCATTGCATAACTTTCTCCCTACTGCGTGAGTGGTAGCGAGAAAGTAAAAATGTTTTTATGATAGTAAAATTATTTTCTTATTTTTCATATTTTTTTCAATCAGATAAAACAGTGTTGAGTTGACAAAAAAAAATAAAATAAAAAAATACACGTTTCGCGCTGTGGATGGTGTGCGAAAAAATCAATAAAAATAAAAGTCCAGGAAATAAAAAAAAACACTCTGGTCTTATTAGCTTATCGAACAGGAACCGCCGAATTTATTGATGTAATTTATAAATACTAGACTCATAGTGAGAATGTTCCCGTCTCGTGGTAAAGGCAAATGTGGGATGGCGTCAATTACCATGGACGCAAGTTTGTTGGGGGATTAAAACGAGTTGGAGAGTTGATGGACGCCAGAGAGTAGGCAAGAAATATCGTGAAATTCTGGTTTTAAAACCCAATTAGTAACGACTTCATGATGTCGGAAGTTCGGCGAAACCTTGGAGAATGTTCTTCAGCAAATTAATCGGTGGTTCTTAATTAAAGAACCAGATATCCGTGGAAGTGGAGAAGGTAATATTTGCCGATTAATTCGGGTTACAAGAATTCACGGATAATATATTTATTGGTGTTTGAGCTTCCAGTGTTCTGATTTAAATTACATCAAACGAGGCCAACGGACAGCGACATTATTTCTCCAGCGGCCAACAGTTTAGTGACATCATCTCCATTCAACAATCATCATCGCCATTCAACAATATTATCATTACTATCATTATAATATCAACGTCGGTTACGGAGAGTTTTAAGGCAACGCATTACGGCTGATGCAGAGGCGGATTAGAAGGTCGCGGGTTCAATCCCAGCCAAGTACCGGTGATTAGCCTGAGTGATTACCAGTGATGAGTAGGTTGCGGATTCATATGCACTAAATGTCCTGCAAATATACTTTAAAAAAGAGGAAAATATGCACGGACAAACGTGCGTGTTTCATTCTCTACAAAATAGTTCAATTTAAATGTTAAATGATACACACTAAATTTAATGCAAAGTCTAAAACCATCTGAACGTTCCTCCAAATTTTATGAACAAAAACAAATTTAAAAAAGTAAAAAATGTAAAATATGCAAATATATGCTCTTAAAATAAAAATATGCTCAATCATTTTAAATATGTAAAAATATGAGAACTTTTATTTGGAACCTAAACAATAAGAAATGAATGTGTGTGCATTATGCATATCGTTACGTTTAAGAAAAAAACAACATGCGAAGATACAAAATCCCCAGGGTAACGAACGGGTCATGGACAGCGCGCGACCTTTCCTACCTCTTCCTTGTCCTATCGTTACACCGTACTTACACACACACACACACACACACACACACTTTCATGCACTACACTACACTACTACCCTTATCTGAATCAGAGAGCTTGTCCCGGCTGGGACGGTGCCCCGCTGGTTGGGGAAAATGCATGCCGATGTAGGTCGGACCCGAATCCCGACGGTCAGCGGGGGAAGATCACCGCCACCTCCCGCGATGAAAACGCACACTGCACTTGCGAAACAATGACTTTAGCAGTTGACGCGCCCAGAATCACCATTCAATCAAGCGAATACCGGAGCAGTCTTCAACCATTGCGGCCTTACGCTGCGATTCTTCCTCATTCTGCTCCCTTTCTCATTCTCAGAGCCGAGGGATGGGGTGATCCCTATCCTCGCATGCTGATCTAGGAAACCTCCGACAAGCGTAAGAGAGCTCGTTGCCTGAAGCGGACTGTAGAACTAGAAAATATTATTATTATTATTATTATTATTATTATTATTATTATTATTATTATTATTATTATTATTATTATTATTATTATTCCCTATTTTCTGTAAATATACACTGATGCCGGGTTTCTCAAAATCATCCAAGGCATCAATGGTTTGCACGTAAAGTGGAACAAGAATATATTTTGTTTTTTAAATCCGTAAAATCAGGTTTAAGAATTTACGGACTATATTTGCTCTTCCCAATAACGCAGCTTTTTGAATGGTCCGTAAATGCTTTTCAGTCAATTCTAACTTCTTCGCGATATCTTACCATTCCTTGGTGACCAATGCATTATTGTCATTATTATTATTGTCATTATTATTATTGTCATTATTATTATTGTCATTATTATTATTATTGTCATTATTATTATTATTGTCATTATTATTATTGTCATTATTATTATTATTGTCATTATTATTATTATTGTCATTATTATTATTATTATCATTATTATTATTATTGTCATTATTATTATTATTGTCATTATTATTATTATTGTCATTATTATTATTGTCATTATTATTATTGTCATTATTATTATTGTCATTATTATTATTGTCATTATTATTATTGTCATTATTATTATTATTATTATTTTGGCTTTTTATGAATTCTTAAAAGATCAGGTCTCTGTTCCACATTTTTATGCGTCAAAATTTTGCGATCAAAATAAATTCTGTCAGTTCCATTTTCCAACACATGTTTGTAAGTGCAGTAAGAAGCATGAAATGCATCAAAATAATGGTTGATTGTAATTTGTTGGTGTATAATTTTAGTGATTTGGTTATAGAGCATTGAGTGTTCTTTTGCTAGGGTTACAAATCCTGAAATGATATGACAGATTTTCCGATAACATGTTATATCTGCGCCATTTGCCAGACAACTTATTTCCTGTATCTTCGGGTAGAGAGAACATCGTCTTCAATGGCTAACACGAAGCCTTCAGATTCAGCAAATACATCTTCATCTGATAACCACACTTTACAGAGGTGGAGGAGTTTAAGCAAGTATCGCACAAGGCCTAGATTTTGTTGTGAATTTGTTTTTCTGACCACTGTTCTTGCTTTTGTTTTTCTTTTTGAGAGGCAAGTTTTTCAGGGGTGTGCAGGCATAGATGTAGAGGAATAAGGTTTTTATCTGCCATCACAATTGCCCAATGTACCAACGACTATTTTGATTTTTGTGGAAGTATCCTCGGAGTGAGATTATATAATAATAATAATAATAATAATAATAATAATAATAATAATAATAATAATAATAATAATAATAATGATAATAATAATAAATTATTATTATAAACGTTCATCCAAATTAACACTTCTCAAGAGCAAAAAGCAAATATTGGGGACCAAAATGCTTTTTTTTATGCTTCCAATCGGCTGATCCCCAGGAGGAAAACTCACATTTGATTACTCAGAAAAGATCTTAAACTTGGACGATTCGCATCAAATGCATACCACGCATACACATAAAGCAATGCATTTGGAGAACCAAACTAATCGAAAAAAAAAAAAAAAAGGAAGTAAGAAAGTATTTAATACAAACAAAGCGCGTGCATGGAGGACGAGAAAATGAAATGTTTGCACCTCTTCGGCCTCGTTGCCACGACTACATCGACCATTGACGGCACGCATGGGGGCATTCCTCCCCATTGCTCAAGGCACAACAGTCGCTCGCTCGATCTCATCCCGGCGAGGCCTGCGGAGCGGCAGCGCAACAAGTCGGCATGGTTGGGCTTCTGGCCGCCGCCCGCCGCCCACAGGCTCCTTGAGGACGGCGCTCGCCCCCGGCCGCCTGCAGCGACTCTCCTCCCGCCGCCACGATGCTCATGAGGCCCGCGGACCTGGGTGAGAGGAGTTGAGTGCCGCTTTCTCTACCGCTCGCTTTGCTTTGGCGGCAGGCTCTTGCCAGTGAATTACGCTGCCAATATGGTCTCCACGACTCCATTGTCAAGAGAATACAAACAACCGCGTTATATAAATAATATGACACGATTCTAAACATCCACCTCTAGTGGAAATATTGCCCAATAAATTCCGCTCTTCCACCTTCAACATTACTTGCAGTTCTTAATGTTTATGAGACCATTACATGTTTACCATTTACATGTGCAATAATTAAGATCACACTGTTTTACAGAATGGAATACGTTTTACTTTTTAATGATGTCACTTTTAATAATTAAGCTTACTTGGAATGCTCAAACAGTACGTCCTGGAAGGAAGAAACTTGAGGATTTTTTTTAATGACACGTTTTTCAAATACCGTGTACGATGGGAATCAACTAATATACGGAATGTGCTTTCAGTAAATTCAAAGAATATATAACATTTACGAATAGCTCACTTTCATTCTCAAAGAAATAGCAAAAATATATCGTTTGGTATGCATTCGCGATCTTGTCTCCCTTTTGATTTATATTTGGTATAAATACTAAGTCTTGTTTTATCAACAGTGGGGCCGGATCATGCCATACCCACAAGAGGAGCGAATACTACTGCACGGGAAAAACTTGTGTAAGTAGAAGTATCCTTTGGTATTATTGTTAACGAAGATAACTAAGGTTTTCAACAAAAGACTGAACGTAAAACTCTTAATTAAAAGATTAATATTCCACAACACTAACATTCAAAGACGTACAATTAAATAACTGGCGATGCTTAATACACACTTATTAAAACTTTTGAGACTTTCAAAACCCGAATTCTTCAGGTGTCTCTTCTAATATTGGCAATCAAGTCTTCAATTTAGGGGAAAAGTAAGAATGAACAGTTCAATTTCAATTGTTTCAGCTTTCCAGTGTACCATCTAACTGAATAATGTGTATCTACATTACTTCTACAAAAAAAATTGTAAAAGAGGAAAAGGAAAATTTTAAAATTCAGTCATACGGTTGTTCCATATTTCCTCGATGGAATAGTATCTCGGAAGGGTGAATTGTTAAGAATTAAGTTTTTAATTTCTCCATTATTCACGCATTAGATACGCATAATAAAGCCAAACCTACCATACTCAAGGAAACTGGATTATTTTTAACACTCACAGCGTACTTCAATACAATTATCATTACTTTTCAGTTACTTTACTTATTCATTCCCGCTACCTTAACGCTTTTATTACCCTATACACGAAATATTATGATGCGTTTTATCACGATATTTGAAGTTTGTGATATTTATAATATAGTTAGCAATAGGCCTACTCCTTACTACGGCTTCTGGCGTTACTAATGTGCCCATTTATACCAAAACCCTACAGATGTAGAAAACACCAGTTACTTTTTGCCAATATTTATCTGATTAATAAAATCATAAGTAAATAAAGAATGTATTAAAACTCCATGAATTAAAAATCTCAATATTACATCGTTTGTAAATTACTTTTATAATTTCAAACAAACTGATAAAAATTACACTAATTTTTAATTTATATTATTTTCATACATGTATATTACGAAATGTGATGTTCATTTTATTAATAATAAATATTAACAAAGTTAACCACACATTCCTCGAAGCTTCTGAACTTTATTCAATCACTTCCATGAATTTATATATTTTCTAATTATCCTTTTATGAAATAACATGTTCAAATTCTCAATACAAGAAGAGAATCCCGATATTTGACATTAATTTTAAGTTTTTAGAGCTTAAGTTTTTGGAGCTTTAGCCAAGAGAAAAAACGTAGTTCACTAACCAAGGCGGCTGGCGCAACCCAGATGCCGGAGATACCTGCTAGAAGAAATCGTGCAGGTTTGGCATTCAAACGTAAAATAACGGACCCTTCAAAATGTTGCGAAATTTACTTGGCATTATAATGCAATATTGCTCGAAAACAACACAACTAAGAATGTATATTACACACATTAGATTGATGAATTCAATAACATAAAGCAGAAAATATAATGAAACACACACACTCGCGTAATGCAAATGTAACTTATTTCTGATGGAGATAAAAAATACCTCGGAAGCCGTCCGTACCAAATACACTTCAATTTTCGGCGATTACCTGTGCGAATGCCTTTTATGCATTCACTCACATTCACATCCTGCATCCGCATAACAATTTTTGAGTAGAATAGAATGCATAGTCTTCTTCTGCAGATGAAGGAATACAAATGTGTGTCTGGAATGCCTCCCCATTCAAAATTATTGTACAAATGTAAATAATCCCACACTGCTCATTGAATTACAAGTCAATTGTGATTATTGACAACATTTTTAATTGGTCAGTTTATAATAATAGTGTGGCCTTAGAGTTAATAAATAACAATTCGAAAATTTTCAATTCTCCATTCTTTTTTTTTTTTGTTAATTTTTCCCTAATTCAATTACTTTCGCGTCACGCTTACGTTGTTTTGAGAGATTGCTATAAGAAGGGACCGCTTTTACAGCTACTGCTTGGCCACTGCTGACAATAGATTGATTGATTAATTGGTGTTTCCGGGAACGTCAACTGCTTTGGTCATTAGTCCCGTCAGTGTGCATGTTTTTCTCGGGAGATGGCGGTGATCTTCCCCCGCTGGATGGCGAGATCCGGCGCCGACCTACCGTCGGCTAGTGGAGTTTCCCCCTAACCTGGACTCTCCCACCAGCGGGGCACCGCCCCAGCCGGGACAATCTCTAAGCTCCCGACCGGTATGTGGAAGTGTAGTACATGTTAGTGTAAGTGTGTGTGTAAGAGGCGAGGATAGGACAAGGTAGAGGAAGGACAGATCGCGCGCGGTCCGTGGCCCGTATGGTAGGGTACTGCTCCGGCATTCACCTGGTGTTGATCGGAGAAACGACGGAAAACTACCGATCAGAGCAGCCGGCCGCTAGAATTCTCCTCCAGACAGCGACTGAATTCGATCTAGCTGAAAAGCTAGTGTCGAAAATCCTGCCGCCGTCAGGACTCGAACCTAGGACCTCCCGATCAGAGGCGCTTCAGTGACATCAGTTGATGCCCTGAGCTACCGCTCCCGGTGCTGGCAATAGAAATTATGAGTATGCACTCATTTTGTCAATGCGTACGTTCACAGTTAACTCATTTGTAAATGACTTCATTACTATCTCTTGCAATGCCATCGCCCTGCATGACGTTCATTTGTTTCCCGCTCTGTCCAAGTGGTCTGTTCTTACTATTAGAGTAACTGCTCTCTACCTGGGGGGCCCTGCCTTTGCGGGGCATGCGCAGGAGGGTGCGCGGCGGCACGCGGCGCGAGCGGCGCATGCTGCTGGCGGTGGCGCTCCTCTTCCTGCTCATGCTCATCCTCGCCATCGTGCTCATCGCCGTCCACACCAACTGTACGTACCGCTGGCAGCTTCGGAAAGTATGCAAGGACGAGGATATTTCTTTAATTAAAAGAAACCATTTTTTAAATTGATTTAATTATGGTAATAGCTGTTTAAATCACGCTTTACTTTCAACTTTTGTGTTCTAATTCATAATCAGTTTGAAAATAGAATAACTAAATGAAATTTTCATTTAACTTCTTACTATTACTACTTGTTCCACGGCAAATATAGTGTGTTTCAGAATAAATGTTACAAACTTCTAGGACAAGTAGGTGGTCGTAGATGATAGCTTTTTTGCCAACAAAATGTAGTTACAAGTGACGATTGCCCCTGATATGTAGGCAACTCATCATGGACTGCTGTTCGGCGGGACAGTTTCGGGGCAGTGCAATATTTCGTATCAGTCTAACACATGAATTATGAGTTGCCCGTCAACCCAAGCAAATGTCGCGAGAGTAACTTTGTTGTAAGACCAGATGTTCTATGGCGAACAGTTATTATGGTTTATCACCATTTCCTTCATGTCGTAGAAGTTTTTGAAATTTATTGTGACATGTGCAGGATCCCACATTTAAGACGGGTATAGAATTAAAAAAAAATACATTCGTTGTTAATATTATTAAAAGAAATTTACGAATGTATTTTGAAGATTTGAATGGCAACACGAGTTCTTCTGTTTTGTTTTTGTCTTTCACACGACAACTACTTGCGAATACACCACGACTTCAAGTTTCGAACTCACAACTCGTCACAACCGCCTGCACTTTTCATGTCGTAACAAAAACATTGAATCCCTCTATACAAAATGTGACAGAATGGAATAAGAAAAAATCAGAAAAATAAAAAATTGTATTTTTCTTCATTTTAATATGTACTCATTCATAGTCACCACTAAAATTCTGATTGCGGTTTACTGGAGAAATGTATGCCACTCGAACATATACATTTTTTCTGACTACGTTTACCATCGAGAATAAAAGCCCACGATTATTTAGATTTTCGATGTAGATATGTTAATCGTATGATTAAATTTGCATTCACCGAAGAATGTCGATAACAAAATAACAAATGTAGGTAACAAGATAAAATAAGAATTTGGAATATGAAAATTAGTTACGAACAAAAGTTAGTATATAAAATGTTATTTGAATATTTAATTTGTTTAGAAATTCGTCAATGGCAATCCTTAGTCTCACAATTTTACCGTCAGCGAAACATTCAGAATGTTCTTATTGAAGAGTAAAATGTCAGAAAGCGCTTTGACCGTGACACCGCACGTGTGCCACTGATAGGCCAAGGTCTCTACTTTGTCTTCCCGTATCGAGCCGCTTGGTAAATTCCATTTGACATAAAAAACTATTTTCACTTGACTGGCATGTAAGGGCCTTTCAACTTCAGACACCTTAACAAATATGTAATAAGATAATTTTATTGATAGTTCCTCCAGTCAATAAGTCAATACACTTAATACATAAATCAATAAAAATTTAAATTTAGTTTCTCAATTTGTTCAAATAAACAATATTTGGTAGTAATAACTATTAAATCTTAAATTTAATTTTTTACTAGGAATGCGTTAACAGTTTGGTATAATGTTCAGAGGTATATGTAATCAGAGGCGAACCTAGTATTTCTCCCTGGGGGTTTCAGATAGTGTCCAACCTGCTTCACGTTTCCTTATAATGAATTTTTCATTTATTCTGAAAATAAAATTCATTTGTATTTGTTGAGTTATTGTTAATAATTAGGGAACGGATTTTATTGTAATAAAAAATCAAAATATGTACATATATATGTATTTATTTTTTCAAAATATGTAGGAAAAAATTAAAAATATGTAAAATAAAAGTTGAAATTACAGTTTAAAATTGTTAGATACAACATGCATTTTCAAGTTTTCAAAGAGAAAAGTCAATCAGCTCTCAAAATAGATTTGTAGTGGCTGAAGGAACGTTCCATTTCTACAAAATAAATTGGAGCATATTTGAACGCTGATATGTCCGTTGGGTTCAGTTCTAGTTCCAGTGTTGAGGTGTCTTTTCCTCCGATGAGAATGTTGGCAACGACTTTCATGTCTTTCACACCACTCAATAAGATTGCTATATGAAACGTAAAATACTTGAAAGTACAATCTGTAGTTTTACGAAGAGCCGGTGCATAAGTGACCAGTTGTAGTGGAGAGCTAATACTCCTAGGTTCCGATTTTCGCATTTCTGAGGCAGAGAGGTATCTAGGTTGGGCGCAGGAAGCGCGATAAGACTGACATTCTAAACAATGTTTGTCGGATTAATATTGTGTTGCGCGTGGGTTGAACGTAACACGAGAAAGCGTGTGATTGCTTATACTTCTGCTTCTTGACCATCCGCTCATCCTACGCGGTTCCTGAGAAGGAAGGGCAGACGGTCAGTCGGGTCAGTCGGAGCGAAGGTCAAGAGGACAAACGCGCAGTGTTACATTGCTAAGTTTATCAGAAAAACAGATTCACGAAATATTATTGGGAAATTCGTATTTGATGTTTTTACAAGTAATATTTGAATCTAACGAAATATGTTAAAAAATTGTGGTAAAAGGTAAAATATGTGAAAATATGTACTTATACTAAAATATGTAAAAATATGTGAAATAAAAATGGTTTCAATTCATTCACAATGTCTAGAAAACTCTAGAAAACAAATTCAAAGCAGGTACCTTGTTCCTATTAAAACATGTATTTACATGAAAATACGTTCCCTATTAATAATTATTACGTAAAGGCTTCTGGAGGAGGGGAGAGCTGAAGCCAATGAGCTCAGCTCCTCCCCCCTTGGGTGCGCCACTGCATGTACGAGGTGGGTTCCAAAAGTTTCTGGCCTCACTATCTTCTACTTATTATGTAAGAAAAAATAGCGTAACTTTTCAACTTCTTCATCCTTTACTCCAATCCACTTTTAACATCTGTGTATTAGCATTTTTACGCTTTGAAAATATACTCTGAAATTTTGTTAGAAAAATGGTAAAAAAAAACAACTGTTTCTTTCACCTCTCACCCTTCTGAAAATTTTCTTCTTTGAAGGTCTTTCTTGACATTTTATAAATGGTAGTAGTCACCGGATACCCAATATGGACTGTAGGGTGAAAGGACTTATTCGTTGAAGCACAACATTCTTTGCAATCGGGGCAATGTCGTGAAGAAGTTTAACCCCAGGAGATTTCAGGCATCGCGTCCAACTCGAGTACTTCTCTCCTCAAAACTGAGCGAGATGTCAGTTGCAAATTTGCAGCAATACAACAATGAAAGGCACGACTTTCTACTGCTCAGAAGGTTTTCCCTTTGATGACCGATATCTTGGTCAGGGGCAGGGAAAAACCGCGCATTTTCCATCACCTTATACGGTACATACAATTTTTACTCTTCTTTGAAAAAATAAATCAAATCAAACCAATGCACGATGCCACTCGACACTCATTGCAATAAGCCTGAAAAATGTCAGGTTAATTGGAAAATACTAGGAGACTAATTCTCCCGGATTTTTGCACAATCTCATGCTAATTTCTTTAGGTTTTTTGCAAAATATCAGGCTGAATGCTTTTCAGTTTTTGCAATAAGCCGTATTTTACTTTACAATATTCATTCATTAGAATACAAAATCTTGTTGATATCAAGTGAAATGAATTAAATCATGTCAACATTTTAACTGTCTCAATTTTTTATTTTTTATTCTTTGCATATTATTTGTTTGATGCTTCTTCGCGTGCAATATGTTCTCGCACCAAATGAATTGTTTTTTCAATTCAGTTTGTGACGTAATCCGCGATGATTCTGTCGAAATATTTTAATTTTGTGTCCTCTTGGATATTGACATCTCCATTTTTCACAAATATGTGTAAATAGAGGAGTATCAACAGTGCATTCTCTTCTTTGTATTGTGTAATCATGTCCATCTACTTCGCCTTCTCTAATACATTAAGAAAAACGATCACGGAGGACATTTGCGAATTCAGAACTGGATAATGTGAAATAAACTGAATATGGTTTCTCGTAAAATGTTTATATAAAACAACAACAATAATTAAAATTTCGTGGAGCTTTGTAAAAAACTATTCCTCGTCATGGATATGGCTAATTATACCATGTGGCAGCGTGATACCATTTTATTTTTATTTAAATTTTTTTTTTAAAATTTTTTTTAAATTTTTTTCAACATGAATGTGTGTTTACACGAGCTCGCCATTGATCAATTTCCGAAAAAATCTTGTGTGAAAAAGCTCAATTTTTGATTCCAGGTATCATGTACTCGTTATAAAACACTTTCAATTTTTAAATTAGGAACGTTATTTTCAGATCAAGAAGCTAGCAGAATGACGGTATCTTATTGTGCTAAGGAAGAATGCGTCAAATCAGGTAAGACTTAGTGACTACCATGCTCTTTTCGAGACTTTATATTTGCTTCATCAAAATCGTGCGATCGTGATAAAAATAGTTTTTTTAGCTCTGAACAAAGGCACGCACTGATGGTTTACGGCAGAGTTTCAGCCCGCATTCGCTTTAAGCCCCAAGATTCTTTTTTCTTTCAATTACGTACTTGGATAGAGTATAGTACACGTGCAAAGACTACAATGGAGCACGCAGCATTTATTGGGGCACGCGTTTTTCTTTGGAAAGGAAGAAGCACTAAGCAATAAAGCAAAAATTTGAGAAACTCCGGACCTAACCCTTGCGTTTCTTCAAAAAAGCGCAGCGTCCATCCACGAAAGTAAAGAACATGCATGTAGCTCTCATCTAGGAAAGTCGATTTGAAGATTTTGTACCAGATTCGAACTGGAATCCGAGCTTTCATGCTTTGTAAATTAATCTGACCAAACCTGGTGGTTTGTGCCTTTGCTATGCCCTTGAAAAAAACAAACTTCGTTGAACGCAATTCGTTGAACATTTCTAGAAAATTACTTTATATGCACTACAAGTGAGTATTTAGTGTTTCTGGGTGTGCCGACTAGTATGATCATTAGACCTGTAAGTGTAGTGTGTGTTATATTTCGGGACGTGGCGGTGTTACTCCTCTGCTGAATGCGAGATCCGGCACTGACTTATAAAACGGTTTGCAGTTTTACCTCCTGCATTTATCTCCTATAGCGGGACCCCGCCCTCATCCGAGCCAAGATCTAGACATGTGTGATAGCAGCTGCATGTGTGTGTGTGTGTGTGTGTGTGTGTGTGTGTGTGTGTGTGTGTGTGTGTACGTACGGTGACACGAGGAAACGAGAATGAGAAAGTGTAAATATCGCGTAAGATCTTTGGGCCTCCTTTTATCAAGATACAGTAACGGCATTCACCTCGTATATTTGCGACCAAACCGAGAACTACCGATCAGAGCAGCCGGCCACTAGAATTCACCTTCAGACAGAGATTGAATTGGACGCATGTGGCTAGAGTCGAAAATTCACCATCGTAAAGTTTCAACCCAATTATGAAATTTGATCAAAGATTAGCTTTGAATTCATCTACTTGTTTTGAATGCCTTTAGATACTGGTATTAAAATTCAAAGGAAAATTAAAACCCTTATCTCTAGTCAAGTATATTTAAAGCATTCTTTCATTCAAGTAATTTCATCTACAGTCGTATGTTCATCTAATATTGAAATAAGTAGCACGCCTTCCGATGTATGAAATGAGATCCACACGGAGGTAAAGTGTTGAATGCATTCGACACTCGGGCATAGTTGCAAGCGCATTTTCCTGCTTTGTGCACGCAGTCTCGAGCAATGCCACTTGAATTTAAACATAAATCAACTTGACGTAAATCAGTTATTACGGTGCTATCCAATCGGGCGGTTGAACGTCACCATAGTGACGTCACTGTAGTGACGTCAAGCTCCAGATTAGATGCCACCGCCACAGCCCATTCACGTCAAGTGCAGCTCTAAATAAATCGAGGTATAAGCCCGTGGGATCGCGGGGGCGTGCGCAGGGGCGGAGCTGGTGCAGGCGCTGGACAGCCGCGTGGACCCCTGCACCGACTTCTACCGCTTCGCGTGCGGCCGCTGGGCGCGCCAGCACCCGGTGCCCGACCGCCAGGCCTCCTCCAGTTGGTTCTCCGAGCGCGGCAAGCGCCTCGACCGCAGCGTCACAGGTCAGCCCACGCGCGCGCGCGCGCACGCCTCATTCACAGCCGTAAAATTTACACGCATTCACAATGACGAACGTAAGCTTTAACCTAAGTTTCGCCTGAATCAATCAGAATTCACCGCACTGAAACTTGATCGATTCGTTTCTAGCACGGTGGAAAGATCTTTCCACCATAGTTTCTAGCTTTTTTTTTTTTCGACATTTCTATCGATTTGTCTTGATATATCTGCGAGTAGCTATTTTAGTAGTGTTCACATTTCCTTCATTGTATAAACAAGGATTCTCTTCTACCAAATTCACGAGTAATTTGTTGAACATAATTAGTTAATCGCCATGTCAAGTTAAAGTCACAAGAAAAATGGCCCAAATTCTTACAGGCATGAATTCATTACACGCATCAAAACTGTTTGCAAAGTAGTTTTCTACATTACGATAACAAAATGGCATAACACAAACTACCTGAACACAATCTGAAATCGACCTTCCACGCTGCTCTCTGATTGGTGTTCGGTAGAATTCCGAAACTTAACGTAAAAGCTTGGAGCTTGTGAACTCTTAAGTTTACGAACTTACGTCCACGGTTACGTCAAGGCGTTGTGAATGGTCTCGCTTAGTAACTCATTTGTGGGTTTTGCGGCAACGTTGCGTTCGCGTTTAAGTTTGCATTGTGAATGAGGACTCACAGCGCATCGAGATATACGCGCTTTGGGCACTTGCGCGGCGCTTTCGATTGCTTTACCGCACAAATCCTCGGTCGCTGCTTGGCGACTGGTTCGCACAGGCGCACTGACAGCTCCCCTCCGCCACACGGTGCGCTACAGTCGCTACTGGAAACTGCTTCTAACACTATTTATACCTATAAACTATAATTTTGCGCTCAAACTCAGAAAAACAAAAACAGTCTTTTTACTTGGCGTTAAAAATGGATGGAAGAGTTTAACTCGTCACTTAACGGTAAAGTGCATTAATGTTAATACATTTACACATGAAGGATTCATTGACGTACACAGCTTAATACATGAGGGGGCACCTCCATTTCACCCCTCCCCCTTTTCTATTTAACGTTTGTATTTACACATGATTTATTTTACTGGCAAATAAATAAAACCTAATGCAGAAAGAAGAATGAAATTATACTTTGTTAAATATTCGTTAATGTGAGTTACAAATATTGAAAATACAAGAACAGTTAAATTGTCGTTAAATGATGAAATAAATAAGAATGGAATTGCAAGTAATCATCATGAAGGTCTAGGTCGATTGGCCTATTCCGTCATGAACGTCTCCCTCCTCTTCTGGGTCGACCTGGATCTCTCGAGTTGCTTCGGATGGGAAGTGAAGAAAGGCATTTGGTAGTCTCATTTTATGCCAATATACTCGTTTCTCACATCTCGCAGCGGTGCGCTTTCGCTCTCACAAGAACGGTACATTGTTTGGAGAGGAAATCGTTTGGAACAAGTCATGGATTCGCTCAGTTTTGTTTTGAACAATGATTGGGGCTGTAATTGTTAAACCACTCTAGATATTTATGTTTTCAACTATAAACATCAAACATTCATCTTTATGAAACGGTTTTCGACACATCTCTTATTTCTGAAAAGCACGTTTCCGAAAGATACTGGACACAATACGTATAGTTAACACATTTCCATGAAGGTATGAATAAAATGGTATACACACAGTAGTGTAAGTGCGATCGAGGTATGCATATAATAAATTAATATTTACAATAGAATCCTCAGAGACATTGACTATAGGCAAGCAATGCTGAAATGTGCAGTGTTTATGGTAGTCGGTCAAACATGTCTTCAGTGAACTTCAGCACTGATAAGGGAACAGTGGCTTGTAGTACGTCAAAATTCGTCTTTTTCTCTGCTGGCTAAGATAACATATGGTTTCATATGCAAAACTTTTGCTGGCGAAAAATTTGAACGAGTCTAAAAAATCATTAACATCGGGATTACTTGGAATGGGAAGTCCAGGGATCCCTATTGGATTGCATTTTCAGTCCGAGCAATGGAAAAAAAGTGGCCTATCGATAAAAAAAATGACGTAATCTGCTCTGTCTACTGATGGACATGGTTGAAAGAACAGGGAGTAAGCAGTGGATCCTCCTCGGAACGAATCCCTGTGCGGCCTCGAGTTAGATTTGCGATTTCACGGTTGGAGATGGAGGATTTTTTAATTATTCTTGACTTGTTTTAGCTATTTTTAGTAATTATAGATTAATTATTTTTCTATTCATATTAATACTTAGAATTAAAATCCCTTCAAAAAATTGGTTTTCTATATTTCTTTGGTGTACGTTGTACGTTGGTGACGTTTTTGTTAAAATTTTGGTGCCTTGTATTTTCCGCAATATCGTAGTAGTTTTTGCATTTTTTTTCATTCGTAAACGCTCAAATCAAAAATTGAACAGAGCAGTGTAGCTTCTAAGGCAATGCTTTCAGCAATTGTTTCTTTAAGTTCTCGTTTTGTCGCTCCAGGTTCATAGTGCTATTCCTATTCCCGTTCGCGTTTAATGTGAAGCGCACGTAGTATCTATCGTTCCCGTCCTCGCCTTCGCGCTACCGTTACCGTTACCGTTACCGTTACCGTTACCGTTACCGTTACCGTTACCGTTACCGTTACCGTTACCGTTACCGTTACCGTTACCGTTACCGTTACCGTTACCGTTACCGTTACCGTTACCGTTACCGTTACCGTTACCGTTACCGGGCTATTTGAGGAGCGGCTTTAACATCTCATTCCCAACGCAAACTTAAACGTAACTTCATATTGTAAACTTAGCAGTAACATTTACACGTAAAATAATATTCAAAATTACGTACGGAAGCTGGAACACAAGTTTGGCCTGAACCAATTAGAATTCAACGTAATGAAGCTTGATAGATTAGTTTCCAACATGGTGGAAAAAATTTTCCACCATGGTTTCCAGCTTTTTCGTCGAGTTTCCTATCGATTCGTCTTTGTATGCATGCCAGTAGCTGTAATTTTAGTGCTCGCATTTCCTTGAGTTTACAAACAAGGATACTCTTGCTTTAAATTCACGAGTAATTCGGCGAACGTAATTATTTTTATTTGCCAGGACAAGTTAAAGTCACAAGAAATATGGCTCAAATTCTTACTTTGAATTCACTACTCGCATCCAAACCATTCACAAACAAACTACATAGCAATAACAAAATGATATAACACAATCTGAAATCGACGTTTTATTTGCTTCTCGCAGATTTTGTTGTGCATTCTTTTACGCTGCTCTCTAATTGGTTTTCGATAGAATTCCGACAAACTCAAAGTAAAATCTCGGCGCTTGCGAACTGGATTTACATGTACGGTTACGTGAGAGCTGTGAATGGTTTTGCTTAATAGCTCATTTCTAGGTTTTGCGGAACGTTGCGTTTAAGTTTGCGCCGCGAGTGAGCCCTGAGCCGAGTGCGCGCGGCGTGTTGCAGAGGTGCTGAAGGGCAACGGCTCCGAGGGCGAGCCTGCGACGCTGCAGCTGGTGCGCGACCTCTACGCTTCCTGCGTCGACGTCGGTGAGTCAACGCTCAACGCAGCGGTCGCGGAGGCACAAGCAAGTTCAGACGCGGAAGCATTTTGTGAAATTTAAAGCCAATGACCTTTGGTTCACTAGTAAACTTATTAGCGACATTCCAAGTAAAATAATTAGATTTAATATTTCTCTTCTTTTATGATCACTTCTCCGCGAAAACGACACTTCCAATAAAGGCCGCATAAATACTGGGTCTGCTCCATAACCATCGCAACCACAGAGCAGCCACTGTCTACGACCGCAACGCGCCTTCACGGGAGGCCAGACGCGCGAGAGCGTCCGTGACAAACCAACTCCAAAGCTGGACGAAATAAAGCCACCCTTTTCTTATCGGTTGATGGGCGTTGTCGTGGCGACAGGGAAAGCGCGCGTCCGTTTGGGTCGTCTGTATCCCGCAAGCACCAGCAGTGTTAGTACTTGGCGCAGGGCCTTGCAACTCTCCATCGAAATTGTGGACAAAGCAGGCTTTTCGATCAGGTTTTTCGTCCAGTTTCCCTGATCCATTGAGCAAATGCTGAGATTGCCCCTTGTTTTGCTTCTGGATATAAATGTAACTTCATTTTCTGTGCACGTCTTCTAGAATTCAGTGGGAAATACAATTATTCAAATTATCGTTTCCATGTTGTCGCGGCAGGAAGTAATAAGAGCCAAAATTTATTGCTTATTTATCCTTGAAAATAGATTTTATTACATGGGAGTTTTTTTGTTTTTTTTCTCGCTTTCAAAATTCAAAATTTATTGCTTGTTTATCCTTGAAAATAGATTTTATTACATGGGAGTTTTTTTTTCAAAATTTAAGTAGTATATGACTTAGTGTAGGGATCACAGAATTTTGAAAATGTGCACACAATTCACTTTTCCTCATAGCACGTCATACGCAGTTTTTAACTGTTTTTTTGACGTAAAATAAATAAATAAGTAAGCCAGAGTGTGCTACAATAGGAGGCGCTAGTGTCGCCAGATACAGGCACGCCGCCTTTCGCACCTAAACATTGGCTAATTTGTGAGAAAAACGAAAACGCGAGAGGTATGTAAATCGATCGTGACCACGCGTGACGTATTGCCGCCAAATATCACGAAAGGTAAGTATCAGTAAGTACTACGTCTGTATTGCGTGAGGAAGCTGGTTCAAGTGCCTACGAGTTGTCTTTAAATTGTTTATAAAGTTGCGCCTGAAATTAGTTTAGAGCTCTATCTGAATTTTCGTCTAGAGTTAAAATTTTCATCAGAAGACTGTTCGATTCCCGATTTGCTTTAAGCAAATTGTAGTTTAATCATTAGTTTCCATTCATGTTTAAATAATGTTGGTAGCAGTTCGTATTTTAGTTCCTGTAAGAGTGTACTGTAGAGTGCGCCACTGTAATGGTCCCCACCACGGCGTAGGGGGACTTGACGGTCCTACCTAGTATGTGTTAATGCATAGAACTGCTTGGCTCCATCTTTAATTGTAACGCTATGTTTGCAGCAAGAGAAACGGCTTCTTTTAAATGTTTACTCGCCTGCCGTAAACATTGATGTCAATTTTAGATTCAAGTTATTTATAAGTTCAAAAAAAAAATAGTGTTATCAATCAATTTTATGGGGAGGCCTGGCCTCAATTGCCTCCTGAAAATCGGCCACTGCAACTTAGTCTCGCTTCACTTGCCACAATGCGGATTCCGCTGGATTCGGGCAAAAAGGTTGCAGGAACAATAGCCTTCGCGGCGCAACAAGTTTAACTTACAAATACTGAACCACTCTGATTGCGCTTTTTGACTAATCATTTTTTGTTAATGATTATTCAGGTGAAGACCAATCCCTTATTTGTTTCTGGGCAGTAATTATTGATTAACTACTCTCGAATTGTCATTTTCCCCATTTGTTTTTAAACAATTAATAAAATATTGATACAAATTGAGTTGTCCTATTACAAATTAGCATATTTGAAGCTTTTGCAAGAAATAAAAGAAAATAAGGAAAAATATACTGTCTACAAATAGAATGTTGTGTGGCGGACGAAGAGTTATAATACATGGCTAAAGCTAAGAAGTTCTACAAAGTTTCCAATTAACCATCAACACACGCATCAACTTCTTGTGGACTATAAACATTTTTTCCTTTCTGGAAATTTGTTAAAATACCAAAAGAACCGAACTTGAAAAATTAAATTTTCGAATATTTAGAAGATAAGGCATATTGGAGAAAATTCTATGATTCGCGTTTTCCTTCTAGAAAGCTAGAACTTCAGAAACAGGTCGAGGTGATTTGACGGAATATACTGCGCTACTACAAAAACTTTAACTATTAAGGTAACCTTCGTTCCACTGAATAAACACTAAATAAAATGAACCTCCATTTTAGACCAAACTGCTTGAAAGTGCTGTCTTCATTGAAGGTTATGCACGAAATCGTGGTACGATAACGAGAAAATGCAGCCGAATGCATTATGGGATAAGCGACAGAGGTACAGATCAACGTACGTTTTCTTGAGACCTCATTGCGCTAGATGCGAGAGGATTGGGGCTTTCATTATTTGGTCGACAGAACTTATATGAAATCTGTTGCTCGTTTTTTCATGCAAAGAAGTTTCTACTACATGGGTTATCAGATTTTTGTCAACACTCTTTCCCATCATTTATTCTGAATTCAACTAATGTTAGTAAAGGCGTGTGGTAGCTATTCCGGTGCTGAAGAAAACGTACGCGCAACCTGATTAGTTTTAAACTCCCAATGCACGAGAAAAAACATATCACAAGCACAAATGCCGCTTCTTTCTTTATAATACAATGAGAAGAGAAAATAACAGAAAACTCCTGATAGTGATTCTTAAGTTATGTAACTTTGAAATATGTTGGAATCTTCATTAGATCATTGAAAAACTTTATTGAAATTAGTAAGTTCCTTACCTTTCTCTTTCAGCTTGGCTATCAATTGTGCAGCATTCCAGTAATCATAAGTTGATTTTCTACTATGAGTTTTTTTTTAAATTATCCTCATTCAATGAACTAAATAAGTTATCCACACCCGATACACGCGAAAAATAATCACCATTGCACACTAGCTGTCACAGACTAGACAAATTTACTCGTCTAAATCACAACACACGGGGCGAAGAAACGCATAGGAGTTCCTCCTCGCATCCATATTTCATTCACTTCCAGAAAAACTCGTGCTACTCGCGATATTTCCAAGAAATCCACACAACTCAACTGAGCTCTTTGGAAGCAAAGAGAAAACTAATTCCAAAGTGATTTCAGTGTTCCCCGTTCAAGAAGGTAACGTAGTTGTTGCTGATTGGGCGGCGATAATGCCATGCATTTTCCGTGGATTTCTGGAAGAACTTAAGAAACCAAAGACTCCCAGACAAAATATTTGGTCAAACATTTAAGTTTTCACTTGTGTATAAAAATGAATTTTTAAAATGTAGTTTTGTTATCATTTTTTCCATTTTCCTAGTTCACACTCATCATTCTTAAAAAAAAAATAAGATAGTCCTTAGTATTTCAAAATTATAAGTTGTTCTTCCCGTTTATTTCTTTCCGACGAGTCTAGCATCTCTACATGCATCGGCATTCAAACTTATGTGGGGCCCAGTGTTAAAAGTGTCTTAAACATTTGTAGGAACGTGCTCCTCAGCATAATATTTCCTTGGAACAACTTTCTCTACCCGCAAACTATAATAAATTACAAATAACTCTGTCGTTTCTCAGAACTTTGCAAACATGTATTTCCAAGATTATATTGAGGCCGCGATTACAATTCTTACATACGTACATATATTAAATGATTACAATTTCTAATATTTTCTCATTACATCTCAATACATCTACATTACACATTTTTCCTGATGTGACCGATATCGACCAATTTGGCCCCCGTTGTACAATGAAGAATACAGCAAGGGGGGCTTCATCCCCACATTTACTAGTTCTCTTGCAACAGTAATTTTTTTATTTATATAACATACTACAGAAATGAAATTTCCTAAAGATAAGTCGCTGGGGGTTACGCGAATAGATGCATGAGAAGGGAAGACATACGAAAATAATTTTGTATTTTTAATTTTATTGAAAATGAAATAGTGAATAGAAAAATGAAGTTCAAACTTCTGATGAACGTATGTCGAAGAAAGCCTTCAATTACAGGTAAAGAGAAGTATAGGAAAGTCTGAAAAACGATGGCCAGAAATAACCACATGAAAGCGGAACAAACCAAAAATAGTTTATATCTGTACCCTGACAACGACAAAGATAATGATAGTGATTACTAAAAAAATACTTCACAATGGGTAAATTTGTACTTTGGAGGTTAAACCCTTTAGCGTCAGAAGCAAATCAATGGGCATTCTTAGCACTGGTTCTGAAGCGAAGTAGGGATGCGGCAACGATATTGATGTTTTCAAAACATCGATGCTTTTGTAAAATAATCGATGTATTTGACATCGTACTTTGAAGAGGATGGTTTTTTAACAGCAATATTTCTTGTACGACATTCTGACATAGTAATTTTTTTTTCAATTAAAAAAGTCCCTCATTAAAATATTTTATAATAATTTTCAGATATCCATAAATATATTCAAGAATTCCTCAAGACTACTTCAGACTAAAGAGTCCAAGGGTGATAAATAAATAAAATCTAGTTTTCGTCAATTAAGATGCCTCTATAAAGTTTGAATTATCGAATCACACAACCCACAAGTTGTTAATTGAGGCCATGCAAAGGGAGTTAAGTGCCAAAACGTTTTTTTTTTTGTTTGTTTTTTCAGGAAATCAATCAAAACTAGGTATTCGTATTCTTGACATATAACCAGAGCCAACACTATGTAGATTTTACAACTACTTTCAAGACGTTTGGAACATCTCATTTAACTGTGTACTGGCACCGATTTATATAATTCTTAGGTGTCCAAACCTTCGTTTCGGAATGTACTTTTGGTACTTAGCTCCTTTGGCTTTGCAAGGCCTAATTTTCCTGACGATTCTTTGACTTTGTATTTTCAGTTAAATCTCAATTAAAATTCGCAAACGATATCACTTTCAAATTAAATACCCCGGCGTGAAATAATCTTGTTTTAAAACCATTGATGTTTAATTCCATGGATGGTTTTGGGGAGTGCTTTTATTTTGAGCATCGTCGCCGATAAATATATCACTAAACGATATCACTTTCAAATTAACGCCCTTCCCCCCCCCCCCGCGTGAACTCATCTTGTTTTAAAACCACTGATGTGTAATTCCATGGATGGTTTTTTTGGTGTGTGTGTGTGTGGGGGGGGTGTTGAGCCTGAAGCGCGGTGTGTGTTGGGCAGCGGCGCAGGAGGAGGCGGGGCTGCGGCCGCTGGCGGAGGCGCTGGCGGGGGCGGGGCTGGCGCTGGCGCCGCCCGGGGCGCCCGGGGTGCCCGCTGGGCCCGCGCTGCCCCTGGGCGCCGCCCTCGCCCGCGCGCAGCGCTCGCTCAGCCTCGACGTGCTGCTCGAGCTCTCCACCGTGCACGACGCCAACGACACCGTGCGCATGCTCCGGGTAAGCGCCGCTCCCTGCCATTGGCATTCACACAGACCATGCAAATAGTGATTCATTGTACGGAGATTTGGACAATCAGTTGAATATTGCAGGTAAAAATTCATTCCTCAAATTCATGCGATGGGAGTACAACTCAAAGAAGAGATCTATTGATTGATTGATTTTTTCGCGTTTCCGGGCGCGTCAACTGCTTTGGTCATTAGTCCCGTTAGTGTAGTGCATGTTTTTTTTCGGGGGAGATGGCGGTGATCTTCCCCCGCTGGATGGCGAGATCCGGCGCCGACCTCCCGTCACCTAGTGGGGTTTCTCCCTAACCAGGACTGCCACCAGCGGGGCACCGCCCCAGCCGGGACAAGCTCTAAGTTCCCGACCGGTCTCCCGGAATATGTGGTAGTGTAATGCATGCTAGTGTGTGTGTGCGTGCGTAAGGGGAGAGGATAGGATAAGGAAGAGGAAGGATAGAGCGCGCGCGGTCCGTGGCCCGTTTGATAGGGTACTGCTCCGGCATTCGCCTGGTGATGATCGGAGAAACCACGGAAAACTACCGATCAGAGCAGCCCGTCGCTAGAATTCTCCTCCAGACAGCGACTGAATTCGACCTAGCTGAAAAGCTAGTGTCGAAAATCCTGCTGTTTTCTGCTGTCTGTCGAAAATCCCATTTTCTGCTGTTTCATCTCCTCGTTCTACTCCTCCTCCTCTTCATTCTTCCTTTTTTCAGTTTCTCGTCCTCGTTCTATTCCTTCTCCTCTACATTCTTCGCTTTTGTCCGCTGTTTCTCCTCCTCCTTCAGATTATTACCTTTTCCCTACTGTATCTCACCCTCGTTCTTCTCCCCATCCTCTTCATTTTTCTTTTTTTTTCATTCTTCTCTTCCTCGTCTCCAACGTCCCCCATTGTACTCTGACTCTATCTATCTACCTACCTACCTACCTATCTGTCTTGTTTGGGATCACAATGAGCGTTCCGAGATAAACCCGAAAAAGATGCTTTAGGACATGAAAACATGACGGCACCTTGAAAGCGTTTTCGAAAAACTATTGCTCCATTCTACATTGAAAATTATGTGACTGGGGATTTGAACTACAACATCCAACTTTTTGGAACCGTGCGAACCTTCTGTAGTGTGAGCGTGTCATTGTTGCTGCAGCTAGCTTCATATAGGAACACACCTTTGCATAGTTAGGCCCTGAGATATGCGTTACATCTTGTAGAACAACTACTGTGCTTGGGCAAAAGTTATTTATGCTATAAGCGATTTATTATAGGTTTTACTCACATATGTTCTGATATTAACCCTATAGGCCGATACAGTAAAGCGGGCTAAAATCAGGAACGAGTCGAACCTACATAACCCCCCAAAAATGCACTTTAATTTATCCAATATTGCATAATATTTCAGCAAATTTTATAAATAGATTATTAAAAACATTATTACACATTATACTTTTGATGCTATTTGTTAGAAAACTAATAAATACGTTGGAAATGTCTTCACAGCAGAATATTTGTCATATGTCAGCCTGGTTCGAAAACGTCTTCCAAGTCGTTAGAAAAGTCATTAGGTAACAGGAACATTCTTTTGTAATAGTAAAGATAAAATTAATAGATGATGAAGATTATGAATTTGATTTTTAAATAAATAGTTACAAACGTAGTCCGTGTAAATGTGCATGCGACATATTAAATGGACAACATAATTAATCTGTGTTGGGGAATACATTTTCATAGTAAATGGTGTACATTTTTAATTTTTATAGTCTGAATAATTTTGAGTTCAAAGACTTGCATAAATTCAATGTAATTTAATTTAATGTTTGTTTTTTCTCAATCAGCATAAAAAGTACGTTCGTTTCATAACAAATTGGTGGGACAAGGCATAGTAACATAAGATGAAAGTGAACAAGCAAGTAATGGATCTCATTACTTACCTAATATAAACATAGATAGCAACGAGGAAAGTAACAATAGATAGAGGGTTGAATAGACATTCTAATGTTGTTTAAACATTTATTAAAAATAAAATTCGTAGATTAAGGTAATTAAATTGCGCAGATCAAATAGCTAATTTATTTTTCTATTACGTCATTCTATATGTTTCTGACCACGGAGTAGAATACCCAGAAGAATCAAACATTCAAAAACATAATAAATAGTGCAGAAAGTAGAATAAAAAAGAATGTCTCCTTTTTTTATTACGGTCTGAGCAACCCAACCCCTTTGGGACCCGAACAACTGAATTTTAAGGTACTAGTCAATATATTTACGAGGTTTGGGTAGATGGCATATAATAAATCGCACAAAACCATGATTTTTCTTAAACGTACTACATAAATAGACATAGGCAGAAGGCGGTCGTAGTGTCTGCAGATCGAATGCTTCTACTTCCAGCAATTTGAGCTATGTTAATTATCGTTCCGGTTGACCTCATGGCATTTCTCAATTCAGTGCAATATGATTTCCGGATTCACAACCATTAACAAAAATTAATGTAAATAAAAATTAATTGTAAGGAGATTTGAACAATTAGTTATTTATGCCAGGCAAAATTCATTCATCAAATTCATGGGATGCTAGTATTACTCAAAGAAGAGATCTATTAACAAGTGTTTTCCCATGTCACAAACATAAAAACTTGAAAAACTTAAAAATTGCACTTAATTAATACACCGTAAACATATGCGCACAGTGTTTGTCGCCAACATATGTTTTAATAAACACTTTATTGTGTGTAGAGAGTAAGCGGCTTCGGTTGAAAAAGTCCTAAAAAATGCATTATATACATTAATAGGCCTACAGGAAATAACATTTTTTAAAGCTCTCAGGCAGTGTACAAATAACAACACTGAATTTTTGCGTTCATTATAACTGTGCATCGGCGTTAATCAAAAGCCTCTAACAATATAAATTAATTCCGTTACTTCTCAAGTCTTCTTTAGTTGCAGATTTTTAAAACACATCTAGTTGTTTCTCTATTATTCATTATCGAATGTTAGAACTGGATTTTGCAGATGATACTTATCGGGTGTAACAGGTCACAAAACATACATTAATGCTGATTAAATCTATTAAAAATTTGGTAACTACGTTAAATAATGAATGCCAATTAGTGTTGTTCTGTTGTGTTATTGTAATTTCTAACCACCGGGCAGCGTTCCAAAGCATGGAGAGATAATTGCTGTAGTATGCGTGATAATCTGTAGCTTCCAACTGTTTTTGTGTATAAGGGACTCCGGTGAACTCCACTCCCAGGTCACGCTCTTTGAATCAATAATCTGAGGAATGGGCTGAGTTACAAACACAAGGACAATGGAGTTCCGAAGACTCATTTTCGCCTGGTCTGCGCAGGGCGTTTCGTCATTGATCGTGCGATGAAAAAATGGCAGTTGTCTTTTTTTCAGCACGAATCCTCCTATCACATCAGCACTTCCATTACAAATTTAGAGACTTTTAGATTACAAAAACGAATTGTACGAATAATAACCAAATTCCACCCACGTGATTCATGTAAACCTCTCTTCATTAATCTAGGAATTTTACTATTACCTTGTCTGTTGATTTACGAATCAGCGGTTTTTGTGAAAAATGACTTGCTTAAGGGCGGGAATATATTTTCAGAAAATGCCGAAGTCTATTACTATAACACGACGTAGAATTCATATTCATCAGGTGACAGTATCAACAACTCATTACAAAAAATTCACATACAATGCATGTACATACATACATAATACATACATAATACATTTTACAACACTTTGCCAGATGACATTAAACGATTAAATTCAATAGAAAAGTTTACATCCAAAGTGAAATCGTTCCTGCTGCATAACTGTTTCTATACAATTAGCACTGAGCATCACAAGAAAATTAACATTAATTTTAACAATGACACATAATTAATTACTTACCATTTGGACTGTATAAATGTGTATGCAACCTGAAACAAGTATTGTACTGCAGCCTCCGGGTCAATGACCTCCATCTCGATCAGGTGTTTCGTCCAGTTTCCCTGATCCATTGAGAAAGTGCTGAGATGGCCCCTTGTTTTGCTCCTGAACATAAATGTAACTTCATTATCTGTGCACGTCTTCTAGAATTCATTGGGAAATATAGTTATTAAAATGATCGTTTCCATGTTGTTCCGGCAGGAAGTATTATTCCTTGACGAAGGACATCATGGATAAGAGCCCAAAATGTATTGCTTATTTATCCTTGAAAATAGATTTTATTACATGAGAGTTTTTTTTTCTTTTCAAAATTTATGTAGTTTATGACTCAGTGTAGGGATCACAGAATTTTGAAAATGTACAGAGAATTCACTTCTCCCCATAGCACGTCACTTTTTTTTGACGTAAAATAAATAAATAAAATAAATAAATTCATTTGGTTTCGGAAAGGTTTATTGTACATCATTTTACGTCATCTAAAACACTGACATTCTCAAGATTTTAATTTCTTTACTTCCAAGGAGAATACCAGCAGTTGAACCTGTGTGTTGATGTGACATCGAAAACGGTGAATTGGCTTCGATACTTTCCATCATGACCGATATCAACTCCAATTTGCCAATAGGTATCTCATACCCTCGAAGGTTTTTAGGGAATAGGACCACTATATATCTAAATGCTACTATAAAGGCGATCCAGAATATTAACTTGTGGAACCACAACAGCACATTCTTTCTCGCATTAGTTGTTACTTTTACAATTTATAGAGGGTTCAACAAAAATGAAACTTGCGCTTTTTTCATAAGCGTTCTTTCCTCTATTAGAGAAAGAATTAAAGAAAAAATTTGAAGTGGGTTTCGAGACTTTTTTATATATTACCCTACCCTACAGCGGGAGTGCTGTTGTCAACGGCATCTGTAGCTGGTTAGGTCGGTCTAATTGTAGTATATTGTTTCTTCGTCTGTTTCTACTTTCTTGCTACGGAGTAGAGAAAAAGTTATGTAATGTCGCGCGAATAACAAAGAATGTTCGGCTGAAAAACTCTTATTACTGGAAGCCCCTAGGACATTTTCAAAGTTTTTAAAAAGAATGGCTGCATCGTTTTCAGTTATATTTTATTTTTGGATAGTGTAAAGGACGTTTAAGAGAATGGTGCTGGTCTCATGTTCGTTGAAAACCCAAATTTTTTGAACGTTGCAAAAGTTCAAAACTATTTGGGCGTCTTCCTACAACTATTTTGAATAAAGAGATTTTTTCCCCTTAATGAAATCTGTTCCTTAAAGATAGATTTTGAAATAAGGTTCTGTACAATTTTTGGTGTCTTTGTTCTCTGGTGATAGAAAGGGGAGTTGGAGAATGTGTGGGGGATGTTTTTTCGGGTGTGTTGGTGGGGAAGGATCAATTATCGGAAAAGGTAGTGGAAAATAAATGTTTGACAAGGGCCACTGCGGAGTAATGGAGGTGTGTATTTATTCTTATTTATGGTATGGGATTATTAGCAGGGATCTGCCCTTACACAGTGTTTCGCGCCCGAGTTTTCGACCTAGGCTTGCTTGGAAACCTACCTCCGGCGCGGATCTCGGGGCCTTTATCAAGCAAGCCCACCTCGCGGACGGTCCCGTAAATGCTCTCTTTCTCTCTCTTTCTCTCTCTCTCTCTCTCTCTCTCTCTCTCTCTCTCTCGCTCGCTCTCTCTCTCGCTCTCGCTCTCTCTCGCTCTCTCCGCCAGATGCCGGTCTCAGTTAACTATAAGGCGTATGCCGGAGCAGTATCCTACCAAAGGGTCCACGGACCGCGCGCGATCTTTCCTTCCTCTTCCTTGTCCTATCCTCTCTCCTTACACATACACTTACCCTAACATGCACTACACTACCACATATTCCGGGAGACCGGTCGGGAGTTTAGAGCTTGTCCCGGCTGGTGCTATGCCCCGCTAGTGCGAGAGTCCTGGTTAGGGGGAAACACCGCTCGCCGACGTAGGTCGGCGCCGGATCTCGCCGTCCAGCGGGGGAAGATCACTCCCATATTCCGAGAAAAAACGTGCACAACACTTACGGGAGTGATGACCAAAGCTGTTGACTCGCCCGGAATCACTAACCAACTAACCAACCAAAGTTAACTACATCCTAGCTGTCTGGTTGGGAGAAAATGAGATCTCGTTAGGGCGGGATGTTGTCGGATGGTTTTATTTTCGCTGGGTATCTGCCAGGGTTCTTTTACATACCACAAGAGTGACATGGCTGCTGTGGGTTTGGGCCTGAGAGGCCAGTACGCCCACCCCCACCCACCGAGGCGGCCTATGTGTGAGGATGTGCTTGGCGGTGTCGCCCCGCCGCGGTGCGCTGTCGGAGTGAAGGCGGCCGGGCCGAGGCCCGACGACGCCCCCCAAGGCCGGAGCCGTGCTCAAGGCCGAGATCCTTCATGGCGCGCGTGGTGCGGCTGCTGGCCAACGCCGACCGCCCCGCCGGCGCGCCGGCGCTCTCCGACCAGGAGGCCGAGCTCCTCGCCACCAAGATACAGCTCTTCGAGCTCTTCTTGCGCAACGTACGTACGCCAACACTTCTAGCATCAAACCGCCTCGGACAGATCAGGGTAAACCGGGAAAGTTGGCTGAGGGCAACAAACGACGTCCATCTTGTGCTTCTGACAGGGAGGTCTCAAGCTCGAGTCCCGACGATAGCAAAATTTCCGACACTTGCTAGATGGCGGCGACGTCGTCGATTAGCGTTACGGCGCTTGTAGCTTTGCCTTTGCCTCCTTCGTCATAGTGGTCCATTACTACCTAGAAGGCTAGATCTAATTCAGCCGCTGTTTGGTGGAGAATTCTTACGGCCGGCTGCTCTCATCGGTAGTTTTCCATGGTTTCTCCGATCAATACCAGATGAATACCGGAGCAGTACCCTAAGAAACAGGCCACGTACCGCGCGCGATCTTTCCTTCATCTTCCTAGTTCTATCCTTACCGCTTACATACACCTAGGGCCGTATTCATAGTCGTCACTTATAGAATAAGGAAATACGTAATCTATGAGAAGTTACTTTTGGTAAGGAAATGCTTATGCGTATTTCGTATTCATAGACAATACTTAACATAAGTACTGTGCTGGCAGCATCTCGTATGGCAACAGTGGTTATTTCACAGTCACTTGAATTCTGTCTGAAGAGTCGCATCAAGATGGCCGTGAACTAGTCATATGCATGCGTGCGTGAGCATCTGTGCGGTAACATAACTTACACAATTACTTAAACAGAGGTAGTGTCTTAAACTGTGTAAAAATAGGGGGAAATAAATAAACGTCCATTAATTATAACTGGTTTTTACCACCAACGTTGCCCCAAACCTGTATTTTGCTCTTGGTAAAACGATATATTTTCTTAAATATTCTTAATCCTTTTGCATTTCCAGAGGGTTTTACATATCACGAAAATATAGCTGGTTGCTATGAAGAACGATGACACCATAAAAATGTTTAAAATCTCCGAAATCGTAGTCCATTTCCATTTCCTTCAAATAACACCTCTTTTCCCACCACGAGACGGTTCACTTATAGCTATAAGTGAACGCTGGACCTTCCTTATAGGTATAAGAAGTTTCTTATGTGCGCGGATAAGTTGCGAATAGGAACTGAAAAACGTTATAAGGAACTGGTTAAGGTTTTGTTCATAATAAACGACGATTCTTACACCCACATGCACTGCACTACACTAACATACATGTCCGGAGGCCGGTTCAGAGCCAAGAGCTTGTCCCGGTTGGGGCGGTGTCCCCGCTGGTGGGAGATACCTCGTTATGGCAACCCCGTTAGCTGATAGTAAGTCGGCGCCGTATCTCACCAGCCAGCGGGGGGTGATCACAGCCGCCTCCAAGGAAAAAACGTGTACTACACTTACGGGACTAACGACCTTAGCACTTGACGTGCCGCCATCATTAATCAAACAAGCAGATCAGGGCAATAACTATAGCCACTCTGTGCCTCTGACCGGGAAATCCTAGGTTCCGAGTTCCGACGGTGTCAGGATTCTCGACACCTAGGGTCGTATTTATGAAGCTCTGCCAGCAGCGCTCTTAGGGGCCTGCCATCTGGGGGCTTGCTAGGAGCTCAAGGGGCGACTGGAAGTTGCTGGAGGCCGCTCATAAATCGCAAAACCGAACACTGGCAGCCTGCTGGACCTGGCAGGCCCCTAGCAGAGGTTTATAAATACGGGCCTAGCTTGTCAGCTAGGTCGAATTCAATCTCTGTCTGGAAGAGAATTCTAGTGCTCGGCTGCTCAGTTCGGTCGTTTTCCGTTGTTTCTCCGACCAATACAAGGGGAATACTACGGCAGAACCTTAACAAACGGGCCATGGACCGAGCACGATCTTTATTTCCTCATTCTAATCCGTCACTTTCCCCTTATACGCACCCAACCAGTTACATGCTCCTCACTAACGCACAGGCCTAGAGATCTGACGGAAGCTCAGAGATTGTCCCGACGGGGCGTTGCCCCGCTGGGGGAAATACCTGGGCGTGTTCTGGTAGTATACGCCAATGCTCGCAACGATAATGAGGATATTATCAATACTGTACATAGAGATAGATTTTAGGCCATCGTCATTAACACGTGTAAATGATTTGCATTAGCAGCACACATAGTCTTCAATATATACAAACCACATACAAAGAATACACTCACAGACATCCATCCGCGAGAGGGGGATTCGAATACACGACGCTTCGAGAGTAGGCAGATAGTGGCCGTGCTGCAGCATTAACGATTACAGGAACTCAGATCGGTTTTCCTGTTTATTATAGCACAATGCATGCTTAATAAATTATTATATAATATAGAAGGATGCCTCTGGGTTGGCTCATGTGCAATGTACTAGTTTCCCGTGCTGTGGTCCCGGATTCGATTGCCGGTCGAGGCAAAAATAGAGTTGTAGCTTTCCTTTAAAATCGTCACAGTTTCTGTAGTTGTGAGACGAAGAAAAGCTCAAGCAGGCGGATCTTCCTAGTTTACATGTGAAGAGAATACGTCACGTTCGCTTCGTGTCGCTCTTACCCACAAGCATGAGAATTTAACTAGGCCCAAGCAAGGGGGACCGCCGGTAGTTGGCCGCCGAAGTCTGACTACCGACCCAATGACGCCAAATGCATACAAATATAGAAGGGTAATTAAGCATGCATTTTGCTTTATTGCATTATTATAGCACATGGCATATTAGAACAATATATTATATATAATTCATAGTTTATAGAATACATTGTTAATGACATATGTGATTTACACACATGTTACATGTACCCTTATTAACATTGCAGTGTACTACGCGTCGTCCGAAGCGCCCAAAATCTCTCAACACAACTTGGTATGAATTCCAAAAAATTCTAGATATGGGGTACGCAAAGGAAAGTTCTTCTAAAGAAAAATTGGTAAGTTTAAAAAATATTCCCCTCCCTTCCAAAAATTTCCAAAAGATGTACTAATGACATTGGGAACGACTAAGAACAACTGAATAACTGCCTTAAATCAGGCTAATTTTGATCCTTGCTGCAAGAGAACACAAACGGAAGAAACGAACTTAAGCCCGTGGTGAACACCATATTTTGTTAAATAAATTTTGAGAAGTATTCAAATGAATTGATACAATTTATTTTTCCTATTTTAATCGCTTTTATATAATAAAATGTAAGAAAATGAAGTAACATTATTTCTCTAAATCCGTTGTCATTCTTGGTTTTCGAACAATGTGGATACAAATTCTGTTTCTTTTTTTACCATTGTATTATTGTTACTTTTTGTTATTTACGTAGTAAACACGCACTTAGCCCCTTAGCAATCAACCATCTAAATACTGCTTTAAGAGCGCGTCCATAGCAACGGCCGCTAAAATATTTTTAATGGACTCTCGATCATTTTAGCGGCCGTTGCTATGAACACTATGGACTCTCGGGTTTAGATTCTGCTTGCATTAGTACAAAAAACATTCAACTGTCTGATCACAAACAACGCATCCAGTACCACCAACCCTTGCTACAGAAAATCAAGAGTAATGACAATTCTGAACTCGCGAAAGTGATAAAAGTTTATTTTTAATAAGCGATAAACTAAAATAACAAAAAATAACAAAAATCATTGTATGTAACTCGTCCTCTATTAGTCTTTAAGGACTTAGCCGGAAGGTTAACTATTCGGCTTCGCTATCGCCCCGCTTCGCAGTTAACCTTCCGGATGCGTCCTTAAAGACTCGTTTAGAGGACTCGTGACATAAATATCTATTATTTGCACGAAAGTTTCAAAAATATATTCGAACGTCACGTTTAGTGTAGCGTGTAGCCAGAAGACAAATTAAATGATAGAATGAAAATCATTGTAATTCTTCATTTAACATTAATTAATAATTTAACATTCATCGTAAATTAATTTAATCGTAAATAACTTTACATAAAACACTTTAACAAACATTTTAAAAGTTACACAAATGCAAACAAATTCATATTCCATTTGTGGGGTGAGAATTACATCTATAATTTTGATGATTAATTTACGTATAAAAATCAATTTAATTTTGGTTTCAACATTTAGTTATTTTGTACCTCTATTGTAGAGTTCATATTAAAAGAACTTTCGATAGAACTACGGTATTGTCAAATATAAAATAACAATTTATAGGTGAAAATTAGTCGATTTATCATAGTTTCATTTCATTAGTGAAAGCTATACAAGCAACCAATACATTTATAATTAAAATGCAATTAATATTTGTTTTTTTGTTAAAGTAGTAGTTAAATGGTAGTTCGCTTATTCCTCGAAATCTGTTTTTCTTTAATTGCAATAAGAAACAGTGGCAACTGCAGCAGGGAGGTTCAAGAGCCACTGCTCTCCCAAATAAAGCACATCCATCTTTCCTTTCCTTTTGTACAGTATTTGATATTAAAATAATTGTTAACCACATTATTTTCCGGTTTCAGAATTCAAAAACCCCGGCATTTCATATTCCGTGTTTCCCTTCCAATTTTTTTGGTCGTCTTCCTACAACTATAATATTGAAGATAGAGATTTTTCCGTAATAAAATCTGTTCCCTAATACGGATCTTTAAATAAGTTCATGTTCAATTTTTTGAAAATATGAATAGTTTTCGTGTAATTTGGCGTTAAATATAGGCAATTTAATAAAAATTAATATTTTTTTCAATAAACCGCTCCAAATTTTGTATTTAAATTTTTTTTCCACGAATGGAAGAAGGGATGCTTAAAAGAACATTATTAGAAATAATGCGGAAAATGTGTGTGTTGGAGCAACCGCTGTTAAGGTTAGCACGTCTGTACGATATACCAATGTAAGTTTTCTTTGAATTACCTCAATTAATGATTACCAAAATCCAGTTACCGTCATGAAGCCATTATGAAATTTTTTGTCTTGAGTATACATCATTCTTTTCTAGTTTCTTTTTTAGCGCGATTCAGTTTTCTCTTTAATATCGGTAATATTCTTATGTTAGTGAGACACAAAAAAATACATTTTCTCTCGGTTAGATGGTGTTCTTTCCTCTGCTTAGGTGGATCTGGAGCAGTACGTGGAAACTTTATCTGAGGGACTCAATCGCAGTTTGGACTTCTACAACGACGTCATTTTCGTGTCTGACGTTGTGTACTTCAAACGACTCGCCACAATGCTAGCGAAAGAGGGCGCCATAGTGGCACGTAAGTTTGCTGGGTATTTTTAAACAATTCGAAATATAAAACAAGTGACAAACATAATGTTAAGCGCCAGATAGTCCTGTACATTGGGAGTTCAGGTATTTCATATTAATTTACAGAGTGAACCAGAACGTTCCGTCAAACCCCAGGAGGTGACGTCTGGAAAGAAACGGAGCTAGAATTGTCGTAGGATCATAAGAGCAAAAATGCAACTGACGAACAAAATTATTTTCTAAATTTAAATTCTTAAATTTCCATACGCTAAGCACTAAAATTGAAAATTTTGAAAATGTCCTAGGGGCTTTATTGTCTAAATTGATTTAATTGCTGTCATGTACCTTTTAAAAAAATTTTCGTAGTTTTGCGTGAAGTACAGGCAGTATCTGAGCATAACAAGAAAAGTAACATTAATTATAACAATGATACATAATGCATTATTTACCATTTGGACTGTATAAATGAGTATAAACAACCTGTAACAACTATTGTACTACAGCTTCTGGGTCAATGACCCCCATCTCGATCAGGTTTTTCGTCCAGTTTCCCTGATCCATTGAGCAAATGCTGAGATGGCCCCTTGTTTTGCTTCTGGACATAAATGTAACTTCATTTTCTGTGCACGTCTTCTAGAATTCAGTGGGAAATACAATTATTCAAATTATCGTTTCCATGTTGTCGCGGCAGGAAGTAATAGGAGCCAAAATTTATTGCTTATTTATCTTTGACAATAGATTTTATTACATGGGAGTTTTTTTTTTTTCCCTTTCAAAATTCAAAATTTTATTGCTTATTTATCCTTGAAAATAGATTTTATTACATGGGAGTTTTTTTTTTCTCCCTTTCAAAAATTCAAAATTTAAGTAGTATTTATTGCTTGTTTATCCTTGAACATAGATTTTATTGCATGGGATTTTTTTTTTTAAAAATTAAGGGAATTTTGAAAATGTGCACACAATTCACTTTTCCCCATAGCACGTCATACGCAGTTTTTAACTGTTTTTCTGACGTAAAATAAATAAAATAAAAAATAAAAATATCAAAAACAATATTTTCTCAAAAACGGCCCCAATGTTTTTACACATGACATAAACGCCATTTTGATGTATTGGTTTAATTATTAAAAAAATACACAAATGTTATCTTTTGAAATATGTTACTTCGTTAATACTATACCATATGGCCGTTTTTATACTTTATTGCATTAGCAAGTACAGGTCCTCAAATGATTTCTAATGAAGTTTTTCGAAACCTCAATTTTTTCTGTGAAAATAAGCTCAAAATTATGCATTTTCAGAAACGACATTTTCTAAAAATGTTACAATTTTTTCAATGAAACTTTGCATATCGAACCATATTTTATTTCTTCTTAAAATCAAATTTCAATTTTACAGTTAGGGGACCGAAAAATTGAGTAAATGTGAAAATATGTACAATACGCACCGATAGGTAAAACACTGGGAAGAGAGTGGGGCAATATCGAAAACGAGCCCAGAACTTTAGAACCCAGAAGATTAGAAAACTAACTAGTTGAAAAACGTCTGTGTCATTCTGTCTTACCACTAGTTAAAAATTGCTTCATTTTATATAGTGGTTATAACGAGAAACTAAAAAGTATAAAACATTTTTATGATGTTTAATAATTAGAGACCGGATTTTTATGTAATTACATAATTTTCGTCTGTCTACTTACCGTTCTCAAAATTCTTATCTTGGCGAATCGTCCCTCTTCTAACACAATATCTAATTTTTTCGTTAAATATTTTTACATATTTAGTGATATATTACATATTTTACATATTTCGCTATAATCACAAACTATTTCTTTATTCGATAAATTTTCATCAATATTATTACATTTTTTATAAAAAAACTACGAGTATATTCAAAAAATCTAAATTTTCCCGTTCATTATTGGTGAAATCTAGGTGTGAAAATTATCACTGACGCCGTTTCGAGACCTTTAACTTTAATTTCCGAGAAATTTTGGCGACCGCCGACATGTGATTGACTTCGATGAGAATAATGCACGCTGCAGTGATTGTTGTTCGTAGATATCGCAGTTTTTACGATGGCTTGTATTGCTCAAGGTACATGTATACATCTTGGTCTGACTGCTAAACTACGGACCTGGATAACAAAAGATAAAGTTACCACTAACGGGAAAGGTGTATGGTGTAAAGTGTGCACCAACTTGTTCTCTCCAAATGATTTTTAAAAAATATTATTTAATTTGATATATTTTTCCTGTCTCTATTAATAATAATAAAACTATATTGGTAGTTCAACCTACATTTTAATACAAAATTAACTTATGAACCTTCAAAATTAATACCATAATAGAGAAAATTCATTTAAATACGTATAAAAGAAAACCGAATTATATTTAATGTCAATCGTGACTAGAATTTAATGTTTGAATATGTATTCAAACATATGGCATTTTGGTATCTTTATTACTATAGGAATTGAAAAATCTACCATTATTGTATTACTTTGCGAACCATCTTTATAATGCTTGCGAACTCTTGGGTTTTTGCCAAACATCAGTCGGAACTTGAAAGATTAAACGACTTGACATATTTTGACAGGTAATACCACTTTTCTTTTGCTTCTCGTTTGACCCTACCTTCACCATCTTTTACATATTCAACCAATAAATCAGCACCGTCCGTCCTAAAGCCTGCCCAGCAACCATCTTTGTCACCACGGCCATTCCTCACAACTTCTTGCAAATGGCGGGCAAATAGTATAAAATGTGAATAATAACTGTGTTATGAATAACAGTTCTTTTAGGCAGTAATGGATTGAGACTATGGATATTTCTTAATGCAGTTTTGTGGAACTGAGACCAAAATGTTCGAACGGTAATCTATTTCACAGTAACACTGAAATGTTGGTTTAAAAAAAACGACAGAATCATTAACCTGAGATGGGTGATTTGTCAGATAGATATTGCAATTAACGCTCCTTTTTGTGAGCAACAGTGTTTACAAGGTTTACTAAAATTAACCTTTAATATTATTTTTGGGTGGCATTCTATTTTAGCTTAACTTCCTTTTCTAATGAGAATTAATGCTTCTTTGATGCACAGAACGGTACTTGTGGTGGCGCATGGTGTACGCGCTGCTGCCCTACACCACGCCCAAATTGCGAGACTACGAACGCAAGTTTCACGAGCAGCTCGTGGGGCCCAGACCTCGCTCTCCAAGGTGAGCCAGGGCAAGTTAATATTGGCATGGCAGCCAAACACATTCATCGTCATATTTGCACTTCGATGTTATATTTGGGTTTTCGTAACATGGCGCTTGAGGGAGTTGTCTTCACGATGGAATATGGCACGGCTTTTCGCGTCTCTCTCAGTCGTATCGCTAATGTCGCTTGATCTGCAACACTGCTTGATACGGTCGCGATCGTGTGACATCTGGCTACACAACCGAGAAAGAAGACGCGAAAAGCCGTGCCATATTCCATCGTGAAGACAAGTCCCTCAAGCGTCACGTTACGAAAACCCAAGTATATATTGTTGTAAGCCACCTTCGTATATTGTTATATTATTTTTTAGACAGTCACAACTAAATCGGCTCTTTAAGGGTATGCGTGGCGTGCTAATGGTTCAATTGTTAGCACTAGTGCTAAAAGTGAGACGATGATCAGGTGTTCAGATAAATCCACGAATGTAACAAAGAAAACAAAATACTTTCCATTAAGTTGATGAAGATGACTTCAATTATTTCATCAAAATACTTTCGTCGGACCATATCAGCTGATCACCACCTAGATACAAGACCTGCGCTGCGTAGTTTTTCAAAGCCAATATGGCGGCTATAGAAGGCCGACATGTTCGAGTCGAGGCGATCCAGTTGTGTACTTTGAGTAGTACATGTAGTTTTCGAGTTGTGGTTACGTAGATGTAGTCTGTTGTTGATAATAGTGTGAATCATGGTGAGTAAAGGCTGAGTTACCAGGAGAGGGAATTATCATAAAAAGTGAGAAGTGTAAGTTGTTAGGTTTATTGTTTGCTTTCAGCTTTGTGAAGTGCTTTGCGAACGTGGGAATGGAGAAGAATTCAGTGTTCTATTATGATAATGGACTAAAAATCAGTCTTCCTTAAAAACATACTGTTTCGTGGAACTATGCTTTCTTTGTTTCCCAATTATCCTGTTTACTTGAATCGCCCGAGCACTTCCTACAAAGAAAGTCCTCGAGAAAACAAATTGCGTTTAGAAAACGAGTATTTTGCTTGCTTCTATTGAAGAAAGTGCGAAAGAAAACATTGCAAGATTTAATGAAATATCTTTCAGTAATTTTGGTGAACTAAAAAGCAAACTGGAGTTCCTTATTTTGGACGATTATTGGATTAATAAAACCTCAAATGGAACAAAGTGAAAATATTTTTTAAGTATACGAGAAACAAATACTTCCATACATTAAGATAGTGATAAATTAGTGACTCTCATAATGGATGAGATACATTTAAATGAATGAATTTTAAAGCAGATAGCATTGTGAGTACTGAATTTTATAATCAATTACTTGCATCAAGTGCTCCTACATTCATGATATCAACCATAATTTCAGATCTGAAAGCAGAGTACACATAGTTTCTATAAATAAAATGTGTGACAGGTCTTGTAAAATATTTTAAAAAAATATGTTGAATTAAACAGGTAGGATGTTACTACTGTGCGTTAAAAGTGATAAAGTATTAATAGAAAGTGTATGCTTTCTTTGCCTGAAAAACAATTTAAATTTATGTACAATCTTCCAGCTGAAGAAAGTAGGCCTCTTTTCTTATTTGATAGTGTGATTTATTATATAATTTCTGCTGGTAACTATAATTTTACTTCGCATTTCAGTTTGAATGACTGCTAAGGCTTTGTATTTCTAGGTGGTGTTGGTTGATCTCACGAAGAATCTAAACCCACAAAATTCAAGATCAGGTATATCCCGAAAAAATGTTGATCCGACGACTTTAGTCTCCGAAAATCCTTGCTATGAAATTTTCAAAATATTATGATGTATATAAATATATATATAACATTATGATATATAAAAGAAATTTGCAAAATATATATGATAGTTTTAAAACAGCTAAATTATGCTGTTTTTTTAAAACGACGTCACGAATGAAATTCAAAATTATAGGCTCATTTATCTTTTGGCCTTTTGTTCAAAAACATTAAATAGATATTTCTGTGTATGAATGAAGACTTATCTCAATAAATACGGGGCATCCTCAGACTACCATCACCTATTTTAAAAAAATACTAGTGGCGTTACAACAGCATATACTTTTTCACATTATTGGAAATCCAGGCCAGTCACATTAATGTGACCACCTATGTTCGACGTTAACGTGCAATAATGCCTCACAGGCGGCAGGAGGCAGCACTACCTGTGGAGGGTATAAGCGTGTCGGGTGGAAGCAGAAAACAGAGCAGTAGTTGTCGTACTGCAGAAACGGAGTGATTTATTGGACATTCAAAATGGCATACGCATTGGCCTTTGGGCCAAGGGCGGAAGCATTTCCGAAACGGCTGAGTTTGTGAAGTGTTCGTGTGCCGCAGTGGTTAAAATATACCGTGCATGGAAATGTTGATATCCAAAATCGGCGGTGAGGCAACTGTGGTGCATCGCAGGCCATAGATGACAGGGGAGAACAACGGTTGCGGAGGTATGTACGGGCGGACAGACGTGCAACTGTAGAGCAACTGACCAACCACATGAACCAAGGGGCTCTTAACAGAGTCTCCTCAACAACCCTTCAGCGACTTTTGTTGTGTAAGAGCCTCCATTTGGTGATATTTTTGAGAAAATTTTTAAATGTCCCAGGGGCTTCGTGTAAAATATTCCTCAAAATGACAAAATTAAAATATCAGTTTCAAATTCAAGGGGCTGCGACATCAGCCAGATCGATTGGGAAATATTAATTTTGGAGAAAGTCGGCTGTGTTGATATGTGCTAGCGTTGACCACGGACGGACGGACGGACGGACGGACGGACGGACGGACGGACGGACGGACGGACGGACGGACGGACGGACGGACGGACAGGACGGACGGACGGACGAACAGACGGACGACGGACGCGAGACGACAGACGACGAGACGACGACGAACGGACGACAGACGACAGACGAGACGACGACGGACGGACAGACAGACAGACGAACGGCAACGGACGACGCGACAGACGGACAGACGACAGACGACAGACGACGAGACGAACGGACGACGACGACGAACGGACAGACGACGAGACGGAGACGACGACGAGACGGACGACGACGACGGACAGACAGACGGAGACGACGAGACGACGACGACAGACGACGACGAGAGACGAACGACGACAGACGACGACGACGACGGACGACGGAGCAGACGAGACGACGACAGACGAGACGAACGAGACGAACGGACGACAGACGAGACAGACGACAGACGAACGAGACGACAGACGGACGACAGACGACGACAGGACGGAGACGGACGAACGACGACGACAGACGACAGACGACGACGAGACAGACGAGACGAGCGACGACAGACGACGAACGACGAGACGGACGACAGACAGACGGAGACAGACGAGACAGACAGACGACGAAAACGACGACGAGACGAACGAACAGACAGACGAGACGGACAGACGAGACGGACGGACAGACGACGGACGACGAACGACGACGACGACAGACGACGACAGACAGACGGACAGACGACGAGACGGACGACGACGAGACAGACGACGACGAACGACGGAACGAGACGAGACGAACGACGAACGAGACGACGAACGACGCGACGAGACGACGAGACGACGACGACGACGACGACGACGACGACGGACGACGACAGACGAACGACGACGACGGGCAGACGACAGACAGACGACGAAGGACGAGACGAGACGCGACAGACAGACGGACAGACGACAGACGAACGGACAGACGAGACGAACGAGACGACAGACGGACGACGAGACAGACGAGACGACGAACGAACGAACGAGACGACAGACGGACGAGACGACGACGACAGACGGACGACGACGAGACAGACGGACAGACGAGACGACGACAGACAGACGAACGGACGACAGACGACGGACGAACGAGACGAGACGACGAACAGACGAACGACGACAGGACGACGGAGACAGACGAACGGAACAGACGAAGACGGCAGACGACGAGACGACGACGAGACGACGAACGACGAACGACGGACGAGACGACAGACGACGGACAGACGAGACAGACGAGACAGACGAGACGGAACGAGACGAACGAGACGAGACGAAGACGAACGAGCGACGACGAACGACGGACAGACGACGACGACGAGACGAACGACAGACAGACGACGACGACAGACAGACGGACAGACGGACAGACAGACGAGACAGAGGGAACGACGAGACGACGCAGACAGACAGACGACGGACGACGAACGGAGACGACGAGACGGACGAGACAGACAGACGACGACGAACAGACAGACGAGACGAGACGACGACGACGACGAGACGACGACGAACGACGGACGACAGACGACAGACGGACAGACGAGAACGACGACGAGACGACGACAGACGACGAACGACGACAGACGGACAGACGACGAACGACGACGACGAGACGAACGAACAGACAGACAGACGACGGCAGACAGACGAACGGCAGACGAGACGGAGAGACGACGACGACGACGACGACGAGACAGACGGAACGAGACGACGACGAGACGGACAGGACAGACGAGACAGACGAAGCAAACGAACGAGACGAACGACAGACAGACAGACGACAGACGAGACGGAACGGACGAGACGACGGACGACGAACAGACAGACGAACAGACGACGCAGACGGACGAGACGACGACGAACGACGACAGACGGACGAGACGACGACGACGACGGACGACGAGACAGACGACGACGAGACAGACAGACGACGACAGACGACGGACGAACAGACGAGACGGAGACGAGACACGACAGACGACGGACGACGGGACAGACAGACGGACAGACGGCGACGAGACGGACGACGACAGACGGACGACAGACGGACGACGGACAGACGAGACGACAGACGACGAACGACGACAGACAGACGACGAGACAGACAGACAGACGACAGACGACAAACGGACGACAGACAGACAGACAGACAGACAGACAGACAGACGACGACGACGACGGACAGACGAGACAGACAGACGGACAGACGACGAGACATGCAAACAGACAGACGTTTTACCGTCAATCAACTTTTCGGTATCAAGAACCCACTAAACATGGATTCTGTCTACCCAATATATTGAAGGAAGTAATTTACTATATACGAGAACAAGATTTATCCTTTTTTTCGTAACCAGGGTCCGGCAATGAGTGATTTTGTGTCGAAAATTCGCCGTTTCCGGTGCGCGATTACAATACTTTCTCTTCTTACGTATGTAAGGACAAAAAGTAAAAGTCTACAGAAATCGACGGATTTTATTTCTTTAAAGATGTCGCTTCATCAGTGGACGAAAATGAAGCACCTATTGAAAGTTCAGAGATCTTCCAAAGGTAATTGACGTCATTAATCATAACATTTTGCATTCAAAAATACCTTCTTATGGAATTAGTTGTATCCGTGTATCTGGAAATCTTAAACATTAGAGAGTAGATATACCAAACTAAAATGACGATTACTATACATATATTGCACATGAGGTTTGGCAGGGTATGCTTTTTGGCTCTGGCCTCTCCTTCCAAACGTATCGTCCATTCGAACCCGCGACCATTGGGACCGAAGCGCTGAGTCGGTACTCGCTCTAAGCCACCTCAGCCATCCAGGTCGGCAATTAAAGTATTTCATTGCGTTATTAGGTCTATTCTCATACTGCACATATCGAAAGAATTCTAATACTCAATACTTCACTGCTTAAGTCACAGCTTTGTCAGGCTCAACAAGGTTCCCTGACAGACGGCGCCCGCCACTAGAAATTTGTTATTCACGTGTTTGCGTTATAGAACAGCAATTTTTGATATTGTTGGTATTTAAAGAACAGTTGTACTTGGTGCTAAACTATTTAATTGCAGTATTTGTGAAGACTGCTATTGTTAAAATATTTCATTCATGTGATTTTATTTGTTGTGCTTTAGCCGTGCGCGTGCTACTTTTAGGAAAAACATTTTGTGTGGTTTTGTTCAGCAGCATTTTTGCTGTTACATGCCACTAGTATCGCCTATTTGTGTTTCAGGTCGCGGGTGTGCACAGAATTTGTTAAAGATTTATTGCCAGCACCAGTGAGTTATGCAATGGGGCACAAATATCCTCTTGATGACGTAGTTACAATGGTACGTATTTAATCTCACAAAAATGAGCAGTTTTGTTTAATTCAATATTTCCTAAACATGTTCAAATATATCACTAAAAGTATACATTAATTAATAAGTACCTTTCGTTGATCATTATTTGTGAAAATCACTAAAAAAAAGGATTTGAAAAAATTAGAACCACTAGCGTAACCGTGCGAGAACTCTCGCATGTTAAATTCAACTCTTCCCTATCTTTCCTTTTCCATATTAAGAGATTCCATTTTGAATGAAGGATTATTTAGCATTATAGACATTTTCTCGGAACAATCCACAACAGTTCCTTAAAAACAACTTTTAAAGTAGTTATACAATCTTCCTGAACAATTAGCTTTTCGCTTTCCTGGATAGTCACAAAACATTTACATATGCATATTACATGTGCATATTACAAAAGCTTTTTACTCTCGCAAAAGCTACGTAAAGTTGTCTATGCGAAAATACAGGATCGGGCATGCCCACTCCTACTCTTTGGAATATTATTTTACTTTATTACCGAACTGAGAGGTACACCCGTGCAATTTGATTGCATATAATATCAAGTAATTAGTTTAATTTCATATACAATTGCAGATTCTGCACATCTCTGAACAGGTGGGGTAGTATCGAGAAGCGCCGGACCAGCAAAATGTAATAGAATGTCCAAGAAACTTTCGGCCTCTAGATTGCGGTGCGAGGAACGTTTCTTTATGGCCTTCGGCCTTCAAATTTCAGATTTTAAGGCCCTAGAACGCTTGATTTACGAGTTATTCAACTAAATATATTTTAATAATGCTACCCGAGTGTTGTGTGTTACATTTGGCAGGGATATTTAGATGCATTTTTTCAACAAATCCTTCATATTCTTAAATTCAAAGTGCAAATCGTCATGTCTCCGTTAAGTTCTCTTTCTTTAGAGACCTCATTTATGAAGATCAGTTGCGTGTGCGCAAAACTCATCTATTCTACTGAAATAATATAGACAGGATTTTATATTATATAAACAATAAAACATGAGATACAAGAGCAGGACTATTATACAAGATCTGGACTATCATACGCTGTACGAACTATATCTTCACCTATTTTCAATTATTAATAAGTCGATCTGTTTAATAATAAATTTATCTTGCTTGCACGTAACATCTAGATCTTTTGCCCTGCTCCAAAGAGCATTTACAGTACTAAATGTACTACGAGAATAGTCACCCTAGTTTTCTTGCAAATGTTTCAACTTGTATAAGATATAACTTAATTTGTTGAAATTACTAATCACTCTAGGGAAAGTATTACTTCCCAGCTTTTCCAATGCAATATCATGACTGAACAATCTGACTTGAAAATTTCTCCCTGCTGATAACGACAATACTGGCACAAGTAAAACAGAAAACAATTCTAACAAGACACAGTCTTCACTCTTCACTGTCTACAATCGTGCATTCTTTGCCAATATTGTGTCTTTCTTCTTTTTGGCGAAGAACATTAAAAAATGTAAGAGCTCTCTTTCCATCATAGTTTGATTTAGTTTTTAAGTAATTTGATATTGCCCTATGAAATTTTTCTTGGACCTTCTGCCTTCTCTTTTGGATTTAAACGCTGAACACCCTGGCAATTTCGGGGAGGGGGGTTCCTTCCCTGAGTCTCGACAACACTAGGTTTTCAGCTAGGTCAAATTCAGTCGCTGTCTGGAGGAGAATTCTAGCGGCCGGCTGGTCTGATCGGTAGTTTTCCGTGGTTTCTCCGTTCAACACCAGGCGAATGTCGGAGCAGTACCCTAACAAACGAGCCACTGACCGCGCGCGATCTTTTCTTCCTCTTCCTTGTCCTATCCTCTCCCTTACACACACACACACACACACACACACACTAATATGCACTAGACTACCACATATTTCGGGAGACTGGTCGGGAGCTTAGAACTTGTCCTGGCTGGGGCGGTGTGGGAGAGTCCTGTTTAGGGGGAAACCCCGCTAGCCGACAGCAGATCGACGCCGGATCTCGCCATACAACGGGGGAAGATCACCGCGATCTCCCGAGGGAAAACATGCACTACGCTTACAGGAATAATGACCTAAGCTGTTGACGCGCCCGGAATCACTAACCAACCAACCAACCAACCGAGTCTCAGTCGTCCCAAAGAACACCAGCTACTTTAGTGACTTTTCATCATATAATGAGGGGCAGCGAATATCCCTTTTATGAAACTGAAGTGCACCCACCTTTAAAGAAATGAGGGAAGTCAGACAAGGTGAAATGTTGTCTTTAAAAGCAACCCCAGCAGAAAAAATAAACAATATTGCGAAAGAAATATAGGCCTATGCTTTTATCAAAATTCATTTTTTAGTTTATGTTTTTAAAAATGTACTTTCTCCTCTTGAACTGCCTTGTTCATGAATGTATATGGACTTAAATTAGCAGAGTTTGAAATTGGAGAGGTGAGCGATAAAAGCAAACAAAAAGATTGTAAGTAAGAATAAAATTAGCGTTTAGTGATTAGTAGAAATGATGTGGTACTATACCAAGTGCACGAGTACTGTAGGTTATGTCACAAACTTCTCACAGAAACAAGAATGTCCATACTTGTACTCCTTCGTGTGTTGCGTGGGAAGGAAATCTTGCCAATGAATAGCAGATATCTCATTTTTCATAAGGGTATCATTGAATTGAAACATGAGAACATGTGGTCCATTTCCATCGTTAGAAAGGTACAAGGACAGGTACAAGGTACACAGCACTTGAATTCCATGGCAAAACGATAAATGAACGGTTGCATTATATACATAAAAACAATTTTCATGGGTATCAAGCAAAACTATTAATACTTCTAGTTGTTGCAGCGAGAGCATTTAGGTTTATTTGCGTGTTCTTAAATTAATGATTATGCAAATAAACCTCATCAGTCGGCGCAAATCACGGTGAACACAGAAAGCGTAAATACTCTTATAAGATGGAGGAATCTAAGCCTTATAAGCGAGACGTCACGAACAAAGATGGTCCCCAGCGCCGAGGTCTGTCATGCAGTTGGTGTTGGATAGTATCGATAAGCGCCGAACCAGCAAAAGTATATTACAATGTCCAAGAATTTCGTATCTTGTAGATTATGGTGTGAAGAACGCGTCTTTAAGGCTTTTAGCCTCTAAATACCAAGTTTTAAGGCCCTAGAACGCATCGTTTAGGAGTTATTTAACTATATAGATTTGGACAATGCTGTCGAGTGTTGCATGTTGCATTTGACATGAAAACTTAAATGAATTTTTTTGACAAATTCTTCACATTTTTAAAGTCAAAATGCAATCCGTAATGTATTCTTGAAATTCTCTTTCTTTAGAGACCTCATTTATAATGATTGGTTGCCCGTGGAACCGCAAAAGGTATCTGTACTAGTAAAATAATACAGCAGACGATTTTGAACCAAGATAGTTCTTTGTTCTAAATGAGTGACGCATCAACATAGCAAGTACATCTACAAATTGTAACGGTTCTATAAAATGATAATGAAATGAATGTAAAGCTATTATTTTAGCAAACATATGAAAATCCCTGTTCTTTCGTAGGAAAAAGCAGTTATGCAAACAAGTATTTTGGTAATAAATGCGTTGGGTATATATCATAGACTAAAGAGGTAATTCTTTACTCTATGGTAATATGTGTTGGGAAGACTCAAGGGTTTTATGTTACTCTTCGCGGGATCCCGATCTGAAGGTGTAGCAGGCCCGCATGTGCGCTGAGGAAGGCCCGTAACGAGGGGTGGGGTGGATGGACTGCCGGCGGAAGGAGACGAAGAGAAGGCAGTGACGACGGAGACGGCGGAGACGGCGGAGACGGCGGAGACGGCGGAGACGGCGGAGACGGCGGAGACGGCGGAGAGGCGGAGACAATGGAGGCGGCGGAGACGGCGGAGACGGCGAAGACGACGCAGACGGCAGTGGCAGCGCGGAGACAGCGGAGACGGCGGAGACGGCGGAGACGGCGGAGACGGCGGAGACGGCAGTGACGACGGAGAAGACGGTGATGGCGGAAATATGGGAAACGGTGGTGACGGTGCAGACGGCGGAGAGGACGGAGACAATGGAGGCGGCGAAGACGGCGGAGACGGCGAAGACGACGCAGACGGCTGGACGGAGATGGGGGGAGACAACAGCTTGGCGGCGGACACGGTAGTGACGGCGGTGATGGCGGAGACGGCGAGACGGCGATGACTGCGGTGACGGCGGAGATACTGGAGACAGCGGTGACGGCAGAAAGGCGGCGACATCGGACACGGCGGAGTTAGTGGAGACAACGGTTGAAGGAATTAATTATTTTACTTATTATTATTATTATTATTATTAATAATAATAATAATAATACTATTAATATTTATATAATTATTATTAAAACGTGAACTTTTACGGGGCTTGTTGGACCGTGAATTTGAACGGACATAAGGCGAGTGAGCAGGACAACGCGCTAATTTTAAGTTAAATTTTTAAAATATCAGTTTAGTAGTGGGACTAGAATGTATTCAAAAAGTGTTGAAAACTTTGGATATGTAAATTCGTATAATCTGGAATAGCCGGAAGATTTTTAAGGAACGAATTTTGTGACAGTCAGTTAAGTACAAAGTCCTTGTCAAACTGTTTCATAATTTATGAAAGCAAGAAATGGAAAGTTATTTAAAGAATCAAGAGAAGTATGTTCAATGTTCTTATTGTATGAGTTTGTGATTTTCAAACATATATGTTGGCATGTTTATTATGTGTATTTTTATTCACAGGAAGAGTGAAGTGATACAATTTGTTTTAAAGCTAACTTGAAGATGTAGGAACCTGCTTAAATAAAATGATCTCTAAAAAGGTACACAATTTTGATGTAGGAATTTCTCCAGAATCATTTAATAAATGTTATTAATTTTGTTTCGAAACTGAGAAGACGAAGGTTTTTCTCCTGAACGTCGTATGGCACGTATTACGCAAGTGTGCCCACTACTATAAGTCACCGCCGACTACACTAACACCATGCGCAGTGTCTGTGATGGAACAGTGCGTGTGCCCCTCCGAGTGGTGAGTAGTGCTGGTGAATAACAAACATTAACAAGTTTTGTGATGGTGCGCGGGAAACCAGATAAGAGTGCGTGTGTGGGTAAAGTCAGTGACGTTCAGGAAGAGTCAAAACAACTCGAGTTGGCAGACTTTAAAGAACGGATCATAAGTTAGTAAGATTCAAGAGCCTAGCTCAAAGTGATTTTTTTTACGATTAACTATGTGATATGAATGATATAGAATTATATAGTAGATATAATTAGAACTAAGTTTGTAAGTATATAGTACATACGATTAGTTTAGTAAGCACTCCCCCTATATAAGACTGTAACCCATAATAAAGGCATTAAATTGATATTTTTGAGCTGCAGTATCCCATAAGATTGGCGACGACGGAGAGCAGTATAAAAATTGTTATGTTCAGAATAACTGCACGCTTTACATACACAAACATTTATTGTAATTAATTGCCGAAAGTACAAAGGTTACAATTCCAAAGTCCAAAGAGCGTACCGAGTCACAAACCAAAATCAAGAAACCAAAAGTCCGGGAGATGTACCAATAACAAGCTATGTCGAAACCAGAAATCACACTGTACAATCTCCTCGCAGAATTCAACTGGGCGCACGGTCACTATCGCTCTCCACTCAACTCAATTGCCAATCACTGTCGTACTTCTCGGCTGGCGGCGCTCGCTCTTAAAGCGGGCGGCGCTGGAGACTCGCTGCTGCGTAGCTGGCTCTCCGACCAGCTCGCTTTCCGGGATTGGGCGGCGTCTTGTCGCTCCGCCGCCTCCGCTGCCTTCTCTGACCGCCGCTGAGCGCTGCTTCTTAGGCGCGCTCTTTAAAAGTGTTTCACAGCCGCGACAAAAATGGTATATGGCAAAAAATTAAATAAATAAAAAAGTGCCAATTTAGTATAGAAATATGTTAATATTCGTGATCCAGTAAAATCAGGGAAACGCTTAGAAAGAAACTTCCCATCCAATTAAAATATAAATTATATTGTTAATTTTAGAAGGTATAGCGATTCAATAAAGGTAATTGGTTGCAAACATTTCAAACTCTCAAAGCTTACGATACACGGTTGACGCTGACGACCTTCGATTTCAGATGTATAACTCATAAATGTTGGAACATTTATTGTGACAAACCAGCAAACCTTTATTGAGAACATTAGATACCTTTATTTATTTATTTAATTTATTTGCTTATTTATTTATTTAACGTCAAAAAAACAGTTAAAAGTGTGTATGACGTGCTATGGCGAAAAGTGACCTTTTAAACGGTTAGTCTGTTATTTGCTGTAGAAAAAGATGACATCGCTTTTAACTGAGAAAAACGCAAGCGCTTTTCCAGCATTACTCTAAAAAATTCTCATAATTTTCATAAATATCATGTTTTATTATGAACATATTCTGAGAGAAACAGGATAAACGCAATACATACGTTCTCACATTATACCAAGCATATTTATCATTTCATATTTGGATCTTGTTTGCATTTCATGAGGGACATCCATCTGAATACATTCATTTATTTTATTTATTTATTTAGTCAAAAATAGTCAAAAACTGTATGTGACGTATGGGGGAGAAAATCATCTGCGCACGCTTTCTTGAGTTTCAGAGTCCCTTCCCAACAATTTAACTATTAATAGTTGAAAGATGAAAAATAATAATAATAATAATAATAATAATAATAATAATAATAATAATAATAATAATAATAATAACAACAACAATAACAACAACAAATTTAAAAAAGCGAGGGATTAACATTTCAAAGACTAGATCATTTCGTTGCCAAATTATAGAAAACTTATTTTTAACGGTAAAGGAACAAACAGTTTTGATTTTTCTGTACTGTTAACAAAATAGAAACTCACCCTAAGCTCTATTACCACTACAAGCAAAAGGAAAGTTCAACAAAACGTGCGCATAGTGAAGCTACATTTACATCCAGAAGCAAATCAAGGGGCCATCTCAGCATTTGCTCAATGGATCAGGGAAACTGGACAAAAACCCGATCGAGATGGGGGTCATTGACCCGGAAGTACATTATTTGTTACAGGCATATCAATTAACTATATCTTGATATAATGCAAATGTAACTAATTCATTATACTTATCTTGTTTTTGTTAAAGTAATCATTATTATTCTTTTTGACGATCAGTATAGTCTCTAATTGTATAGAAACAGTTTTGCAGCAGAAAAGATTTTACTTTTAACTTAAATTTGTGTACCAATTTTAATTGTTTAATTTTATCTGGCAATGCGTTGTAAAGTAACGTACATGTATTGCATGTGGATTTCTTGTAGTGAGCTATTGATACTGACATGTGATGAACATGATTTCTACGTCGTGTTGTAACTATAAATATCAGTATTACATGAAAATAAGTTCCCACCGTTAAGTAAGTCAGTTTTGACAAATACTACAGACTCATAAATAAATAGGCAAGGCAATGGTAAGATTTCAAGCTCAATGAAAAGAGGCTTGCACGGATCACGTGGATGGGATATTTTGATTATTCGGATAATTTTCTTTTGCAATCTAAATGTCTGGGAACTAAAGGATGAGCTGCCCTAGAATATTATGCCATATCTCAGGCGGGAATGTACATTTGCAAAATACACGCAACGAGCTGCATGAAGGCTGACAGAATTAGACAGAATTCTGAATGCATAACATAATGAGCTTAATTTAGTGTTTAATTCTGTTATATGTACATTCCATTTGAGGTTTGATTGAATTGTTATACATCATATAACAATTAGAAATAATCACATAATACAATCAGTGTTATAATATAAACGTTCTTCACTTTCATACTCTCGTATACTTACGAATATAAGGAGTATACGTAGTATGGACAAAGTTATCTGTTGCTGTTTAAAAACGATTTGAAGCTTTCAACCTTGAAATCGTTGCGTACTAGTTTCTTGGTCTGTTTAGTCTGTGCCACATTTTCGGTTTTCCCCACCCTCTTCCCAGCTGCTACATATCTTCGTAAAAATAGAAAGCATTGTTACGTGCTCAGGAAACGGCGAAATTTCGACAGAAAAACACATTTTGCTGGGCCTTCGTGCGTTGTGAAGTTGCGCAATCTTGAGTTCAGTTTCACAAAAAAAAAGTTTTTAACATGTTGTGCGCGAAACACCATTTCTCGTGCTTGTTTTCCAAACACCTATTTTTTTCACGAGTGCGAAACTAAAACGATTCGCAATTGTCTTTCGTCATGACGCGTCTTTGTTTATTGTTTTCAGACAATAATGTTGCAACAATGACTGGAATCCTTTTTTTTTTCTTTTTTTTTTGTATAAGTAAAGTAAAATATGACTTCAGAAAGTGATACACACATAGATTTTGAAGAAATGGTGCCGAAGGATTTTGCAGAAATGGCAAATAATATTAACACATTTCAGACATCATTTGTACAACTCATTACCAATTGTTGCGATTACGCGCGAAAAATTAATTCATTTAAAAGTAATATATCGACACAAATTCGACATTACGAAACGCCGTTCCCCTACACTCAGAAACACGTTATTCTGAGAATTTGAAACTATGTTGAGGCGCTCCATTGTTGCGTTGCAATATGAAAACTCCTGAAATTGTGTAACAAAAGAATCAAGGGAAATTCTAATTTGCCAATACAAAAGTTTGCAAAATTGGGCAAAACTACTTATATTTATAAGAGATTCTAATTGAAGCTTGAAATACACGTTTTGAAGTCCCCTGATACCGAATACCAGATACCCATACGTCCGTTCGTTTGCCCGTCAGTCTGTTCTTTCATGAATAATTCTAAAGCCTAAACAATTCATGGGATTTTTATCAAAATTAACATTCCTTGATCGATCTGCCCGACTCCAGGCCTTGCGATTTTGAAAAGATTCCATTAAAGTTTGCGGTCCTTTACTTCAAGCTCCCGACACGTTTTCAAACTTTTCTCAAAAACGTCTATATTTTTTTAAATTGCTTCTAGGAATGAGTGAAATACTCGAACACACATAAAGATTACGAAGCCCCGATTGTCAGGTTACCCCTCAAATTTCGAAAACTACCAAAATTTTTGCGATGTCTTTCTTCAACTACAATACTGAAGAGGGAGATTTTATTCAAATGAAATTTGTTACCTACAATCAACCTTTTAATAAATGTCATGTAATTATTTTAAAATATTAGTGGATTTCGCGCGATTTTAGGTGAAATATAAACAATATTAAAAATATTAGAAACCAGATTTCTTAAAACTGTCCAAATTTGCTTTTAAACTTTCGATACAGATAGTAATAATTTACTTAATAACATCCACAGACGCCATTTTGAAGTAGTATTTTTTTTAATTACACAAATGTGCCTTCTTTTATATATCTCTTTTACGTCGTTACTATTTACATTGCATACGCTTATCATACATTCCTGCATTTGTGAGTACATGTGTTTAAAAGGATTTATTACGAAGTTTATCAAATTAGTAATTTATATTGAAATAGTACCAAGGGCGCGAAACAAGTTTGTTTGTTTGTTTTTCAAAATTTAAGTAGTATATGACTTAGTGTAGGGATCACAGAATATTGAAAATGTGCACACAATTCACTTTTCCCCATAGCACGTCATACGCAGTTTTTAACTTTTTTTGACGTAAAATAAATAAATAAACAAGTGATTTGCGCAGATGATGAGTCCGAGCGTTTCGAGGACGACAAAGAGGCGAGAGCGGGAATCACATCGCGTCCGTGTTGCATAAGATAGTTTTTAACACACCGTGAGCGCATTGCGTCAAGTAAAGGAATATAGATTAAATACCAAACAGGTGGAAATGCGTTATGCATAACTCAAAATATTTATTGTGGGAATCTACATATTACATTTTTCTATTCCTTTTCACACTCATCATTCATAACAAAATTAAGTGAACAATTAATAAATTGAAAGGAGAAACGCTGGTTTTTTTTAAATATTTTAATATTGACAGAAATTGGGATATCGTAATTTTACGTAACCGTTACTGATGCGAGGAAGTATTTGCTGTTGCACCATTAGTTTTAAAGTAACATGAGACTAATACTGTGAACTCTTTCCATTTGACCGTATGTGTATGCATTATACTTATAAAATAGAAGTGTTATAGCGGCACACACTGTTTCGTATTATTTATAACGCATTTTGAAAATTAAGGGAGTTCAACACAATTAAGATCTGGGACATTTTTGAGCGTTCATTGCTTTTTCCGAGAAAAATAATTAAAGAAAAAATTTGGAACTATTAGTGAGAAACAAAGTCATAAATTTCCTTGAAGTAAAAATTTCTCGAAAACTAGTTTTTTTCGAATAATTGTGCCTGACTTTTCGCCGCAGCATTACATAACTTTCTCTGAACTACGTACCACATTACTATGTATTTACATACGTATACGTGGAAGTAAAAAAAGTTTTTTTCTCTTTTTCCAGGTGGAAGAGATTCTGAGTGATATTCGCAAGAGCTTCCAAACACTGGTTCGCGACGCCCAATGGATGGATAGAGACACACAAGACGCCACCATCGACAAGATGTTTGCCGTTACAAGTTTCATAGGCTATCCAGAATGGGTGAAACACCCTGAAGTATTGGATCACCGATACGAAGGAGTGAGTGCCTTTGGAATTAAAAATATATAATTAGACTTCGGCGATTTATTTCCTTCCTAGAGTTCTTTTCCTTATAATAGTGAGGGAAGCATTGAGCGGGAAATCGGAACGGAGCCCAAAGCAGTCATTATCCACACCAAATTGTCACTAAAACACTGACGCAATTGCAAGTGCCAAAATGGAGGAAAGACACGTTTCGACAGAAAACAACTAAATTTTATTGCCCACATACGTGTAGCATAATATTGGTTTTAGATGATGGAAATTATTTTCTTATAAATTGCATTAACTTCAAGCAGAAATTGCAGATTTCAAACAGAAATTAAAAGAAAGTAAAAATTTCCTACAACTTTTGTATAAAAGATTTCTTTCAAAATCAATTACCAAGAATGCTTCAGCTTTTCAAGAAACGCAATTTTTGTATTTCTCCAAAATGAGATCAAAAATACACACGTTATGATATGGTTATCATCTTATAATAAATATAATAATTATTAATGCCTGGATACACACTACATAACCAAAGAAAAAGGTTTTATGACATTTTCCCAGGTAACATCTCTTTTTCAGTTCTCAATTGCATACGAAAGAATAATGTATTGATATGTATGTATAACCAGTCAGACAATAAATTGAAAAGAAAACATTTTTCATTGTATGCTTGAAATAAAATATCAAGAGCTTGAAAAATCCGCATTTTTAAGCAATTGGTACATTACGTTCTATGATGGAGTCACATAAGTCACTAAAAACACATGTCATGTATTAATGTTCCGAAACTAAAAGTATTAATTTTTTCTGTATTGCTTAAACTTTGGAGCCAGTTTGCAAGGCCCGAAAATGACTTAATTTAAATCCATCCCGGAAAAAATTGTTGAATATATTACTACTTGCTACTTTTCTCTATTACTGTTTTCTTCTGTTTCTAAATTGTTTTGTTTCGTGAGTAGTTGCAGATGGATTCTAAGAAATATTTAATGAATTACATGAATGTGAAGTCTTTCACCGTGAAGCAAATTATAGATTCATTGGGAGTCAATGATTCCAAGGAGCCTCCTGATCTGTAAGTTACATTTAAGCCCCTAGACATTACATGCAAAAATCGCACAAATAAACAATTTATTTGGTAATAAATACGTTCTTTATTGCAGATGGGAGACCATTGACCCAATTCAAGTGAACGCCTTTTATACCCGGCTCACAAATTCTATAGGTAAGCCCTCGGAGCATCAAAAAATAACTTACAACTTGCTACTTAACAGGACAAGAAATGCTACATAACAACAAGGAACATTAAACGTAGGTTTTCACTAACGAGCAACAAAAATGCCATGAAATTACTATAGCCATCGATAATCAATTGATATAATTGAATAAAACTGAGAAAATGTGAAAAAAATATTTTAGATCCCGATAGGTAAGAACTGGACAGAAGTCGGGACCATACTGAAAAGCTACCTCAGACAAAAGAGATTAGAAAACTAACTAGTACGAGAAAGCGTGTGCCATTCTGTAGAATCATTAGTTTCTTTTTACCTTTTTCTAAGGATAGAGCTAAAGGCAATGAATAGCATTAAATGCAAGCCATTTTGAGGTATTCTTTTAATTAAAAAATACCCAAATGATTTTCCTTTTGAAATAGTACTTATCACAACACTTACATTACCAGAGTTTTGATGTCTTTTTGGATTTGTGAATACAACTGCTTCAAAAGATTCTTAATGAATTTTCTCGAAAGGTCAACAATTTTGTGCAAAAATGAGCTTAAAAAGCACATTTTCAGAAGCACATATATTTTCTCAAAAAGTACTCCAATTTTTTCAATGACAATAGAACGGGGTTTTACTCTTCAATAATATTCTTAAATTCATAATTCACTTCTACTATTACGAGACCGCAAAATAGGGTACGATTCAATAGGTCTGAGGAGAAGATGGGGCAAAACCGAATAGCTGGCTGGCCCAAACTAAAGAGATTGGTAAATTTACTATGACGAGAAAGTATGTGCCTTTCCGTAGTACCACGGGTTGAAATTAATGTTTAATGATTAATTAATTAACTATCCTTGATGCGCTCCACAAAATTCACTCCGTCAATCCATAAAGAATTTTATGCGTACCATAAACTTCTTTATGGATTTATATAAATGTTTTACTTTCTCGCATACTACTAACGTAGTGTAAAGAAAGTATTGTAATGCTGCGGCAGAAATACTGAGATTTGGGGACAGAAAAACCGGCCTTGTGGGGCCCTAACACCGATGAAGCGCATAAATCGTGTTCCAATATGTGGTAAATTACTTCCTCGAACACGCTGGGTAAGTCAGAATCCACGTTTTATGGGTTCTCGTCACATAAAAAGTAGCTCAAAATGTGCATTCATTCAAAACCTAGAAATCAATGGTTCATAGCCTCACGTAACGTTCTTCTCTTACTAGTGTATGCTTTACATACTAGTGTATGAAAAAAAGGTCTAAAATTATTTTTCTCGCATACTACTTATGAAGTGTGGAGAAAGCAATGTAATCCTTCAGCGAACAACGACGATTTTTTGACAGAAAAATACATATTCTAGGTCCCTGATACCGCAATAGTGGATAATTCTAATAAAAGTGGATAAAATAATGCTTCATATATGTAGTAAATTACTTCTTTAAACACGTGTTCGCAGAAACAATTTATTGAACCTTGATACCAAAAAATTGGGTTACTGCAAAACGTTTGTCTGCCCATCCATCCGTCTGTCTATCTGTCTGTATCAGTCTATCTCTGCCTGAATCTGTTTCTGTCTGCTTCTGTCTCTGTCTGTATCTGTCTTTGTGAATAACGCTAGCGGCTGAACAGTAAGCATAGTTTGCAACAAAATAGAAATTTCTCGACCGTGCAAAATGCATATTCCCCGATCGCGGCCCCATGAATAAAAATATATTTTAATTAAGGGGGGGTACTTTACATGTTGCCTCAAGGATATTTTCAAACTTTTCTCAAATGCGGCCCCAAGCTTTTTGATTGTTTTATCGGATAGAGAAAAGTACGATTATAAAAATGGCGTCGATCAATTTTTGTTGAATTCTTCTAATTTTCCAAAGTGCAAATAATGCAGAAGTTATAAATAATGCCAGAATGTATGTGCTGTTGTATCACCACCAGATTTAATTGTGACAACGAGTTTGAAGTGAGTTCAGTGTCTCCTTCTCCTGGTCGCATAATATAATATTAATCTTGCAATTTGATTTTCTTCAAATGAACTTATAGTGCCTCGTCAGTTTGCTAATGGATTAGAAGCCACGATTGTAATAGTCTTCACAAATGTTCTTCAGTTTGTTGTCATCAATATCTTATAACACATTGACCTCAATATTTTGGGTGGAGACGGTTCGTACTCACTTGCACTAGAAGGTTCTTGCTCTGGATTGATGATTCCGGACGCATCATCTGCATAGCTCTCTTGCAAATATTAGTCCCGTAAGTGCAATGCATGCTTTTTTCTCCGGGAGGTGGCGGTGATCCTCCCCCGCTGAATGGCAAGATCCGGCACCGCCATACCGTCGGCTAGCGGGTTTTTCCTATCCAGGTATCTGCTACCAGCGAGGCACCGATCCACTCGGGACAAGCTCTAAGCTCCCGACCGGTCTCCCGGCATGTGTGGTATTGTAGTGCATGTGAGTGTAAGTATGTGTAAGTAAGGGGTGAGGATAGGACAAAGAAGAGGAAGGAAAGATCGCGTGCGGTCCGTAGCCCGTTTGTTAGGGTATTTCTCCGGCATTCGCCTGGTGTTGATCGGAGAAACCACGAAAACTACCGATCAGACTAACCGGTCATTAGAATTCTCCAGACAGCGACTAAATTTGACCTAGCTGACAAGCTAGTGTCAAAAATCCTGCCACCATCGGGACTCGAAACTTGGGCAGAGATACCCGGTCAGAGGCGCTGCAGTGACATCAGTTGATGACTTGAACCACTTTGCTGTTCTAATGCTCTGAAGATGAAAGTCTTGTAATGCTAGAAGAGACAACTGCTCCTTCTACCCTTCAAAATCACTACAGATATCCAACTTACGGGCATGCATTTCTGTGTCATTCCCGTTGTATTCATGAGTTATTGCTTTATAAGATATTAGTTAACTCCATATATGGCACTCCAATTACGTAATTACTATTCCCTCTAACATTTTGATAACATTCATGCAATTAATTCGCCTCATGATGTCGATATACACTGTTTACTCTTTTACCGAAAACGGCCTTCTACTTCAGCATTCGTCACACAACTATACTTGAGTTTTTCTAACGTGGCATCTGTGAACAGTATCTCCAAGATGGAATTAGGCACGACTCTTTGCGTCATTCTCAGTCCTGCCGCTAGAGTCGCTTCATCTGCAGCACTGCTTGATACGGTCGCGATCATGCAACATGCGGCAGGATATACTACCCACAGATACCACATTTAAAAAAAAACAAGAATAGAGTAAATACTTGTTAGAGCAAGTTCAATATGCCACCGTCGAATGGGTTTATTAGACTAACTGAATTTCGCACGGGAATGTCTCATACCTCTGTTGTTGAAAGTTATATTCCGACATAAGCCTATTTTCGTGCGTTTCTGCGAGTGCGAGACAACGCACAGTCCATGTGAGTATTTAAATTTTTTCACTTGTTATAAAATTTTGTTCTCGTTCTACTTGGGAATTTGCCTTTCAAAGCCATTGTTTTGTTTCGTACGTTGAAATTTTAAAAATTATTTTTTTTAATATTATTTAAAATATATATCACGTGTTGTATCTTGTTTTCCCTCTCTTGCAAATAACTTGGTCGTCAGAGTAGCATAAATAGTTAAAATGCATCTCTCTCCGACAAATGAATTCCTTTATCTATATTTCTTACCTTCCATCATCTGAACATGTCGTTCATATAAATTATTAAACAATTAAAAATTGTTGTCGAGAGGCTTCAACCTCCTTGTATCACTCCCTTATTTGTGTGAATCTTCTTCGCCAACTCTCCATTTATATTTAAGCACACACTGGTTCCAGTATACAGGCATTTAATAGCTACAATTAGGTAATTTGGATATTCTTTTTTTTAAGGATTCTACACAGCAAAACTCTATTTACACTATCGAAAACTTCTCCAGGCATAAGACCGTCATAAATGCTATTCTGAAGCGTAACGCGAGTTGTGGGTTGCATATGCGTCTGCTAAATTAAACATAACATAATATACAAAATTCTACATTTTCCGTCTTAAATATGTTTATGTAACCCGGGGGAAGGGGTATCCGATTAGTAAATTTACAAGGTACCATCTCTCAGAAAAGAGCGTCAGATTTCTGTATTATTTAAACCAGATTATTTAAATATATCAAATGTTCAATAATTTTAACAGCTTTTTTGACATTACTTCAGATATAATACACATGTGAATTATTAATTTTAATGAGCTTAGTCGAATAACAGTTATAAATCTGCAACTTGTAGTTCACTTTCTGCACCCAACATTTTGTCCTACGGCAATGAATTGAGATACGAGATGTTAAATGAATGAATCTATTTTCATTTCCAGTTATTCCCGCAGGAATTCTACAGAGACCTTTCTTTAGAAGAGGACATGGGTAAGACACAAAATAATTAAAATTGTTCTTGTAGCTTTACCCGTATAAAGATAAAGAAAATATTTACTTTCTCAGGGCACTGAGCTACGGAGCCATCGGTGCAATTTTGGGTCACGAACTTACTCATGGCTTTGACAGTGAAGGTAAGAGGAAAATAGGAGTAACACAAAATTAATTAAGGGCTTAGACATTACGTTGCTGTAAAAAAGCAAGTGAACATTATCTTCCAGAATCATCTTCCAACTTCTTAGTCTCTAAACATTACCCGTTGTCAATCGGAAAATAATTCCATACATGAATACATTGTGAATTGTATAATTAGGGCATGTGAGAATTCGAAAGCAACGAGCAAAGATTCTTACAATATTTCAGAGAGAGGTTTGCTTTAATTAAAAATAAATGTTTGGTTCGTCTATTCATTTATCATGAATTAATCATCTACATAAATAAAATTGACGTGCCTGTCCACGATTTAAACATAAATGCCTGTCTTTTTGGAATTTTATTAGTGTATTTTGATGATATAAAAACCTAATCAATTGTTTTTATTATTTTTGTTTGTCAGTTTGTCTGGGATAATCTCTGAAATCGCTGAACCGATTTCGAAGATTTTCATTGAAATTCTCAATGTTCATTGAAAGAGTGAGTGTTCGGTCGGGCACAATAGGTTACTTGTTTCAAATTTCCATTTTTTCTTACAAAAAGAGGAGCATTTGTTTGTTTCACTCAACTCTACGGATTTATTCCGACTTAATGAAAGTTTGTACATGTGACCATCAAAACATCAAAAAAGGTACTGCCTGCAAGAGATTTTGTAAAACTACCTCCCTCCCCCTAGGGTAAGGCGGAATACATTATACATAGAATTCATTTTTTTACATGCCTAATACAGTTGTGATTAATAAATACCCGAGCAACTCAGGGTACTTAAGATAGTTAATTTATTAGACATTCTCGTATATACAATGTTTCTTTGTTCGTTAATAAAGTTATATATTCGTACGCACCCTTTGTTACTTTTACATTTATTACTTCGGATTTAATAATAAGGCATTTTATCTGCTCCGAACGCGAAATTATACAGCATGTAAGAGCGATTAGATAAGAGTATTTTAATACTAGAATAACGATTAGATAAGAGTATTTTAATATTTTTAATACTAGAATACTTTAATATTAGATAAGAGTATTTAATACTAGAATCGAGAGAAAAACCTCCCAGGCTCCTTCGTTGCTCGTTGCTTTAATAACAGATTACCGTTGCCGAGCTAGTACTTGAATAACTGAAAACCCGAAGTCAGGAGATCTTCGACCCGGTGCCCTCTCCCTATTACCTCTTCGACAAACGGTCGCAAGATGGAAGTAGCACCAGACGCACATCATTCTTTCGCGATTTTTAGTGATTCGGGGCCCTAAAGTGTTTATTGATTCGAACTTCTAATTTATTTCTGAATTTTAGTCTAAACAGTTTGTACGTAGGTCTTGACGATATTTCTTCGACTCGTACACTCAAGCCAGTGATTCCATGCTATCTATCACGTTTTACGACGCACCAAGTATTCTGGGTTTGCAGAATGTTTAAATAAACATAAACAAACGTTTAACAAACTAAAATGTTTAAATAAACATTTCCTCCCATGTAATAAAATCTATTTTCAAAGATAAATAAGCAATAAATTTTGGCTCTTATTACTTCCTGCCGCGACAACATGGAAACGATAATTGGAATAATTGTATTTCCCACTGAATTCTAGAAGACGTGCACAGAAAATGAAGTTACATTTATTAATTTCATGGAATCTTCGACTCATTTACTCTAATCCAGTAAGGGGGATGTTTAGTCATGCTAATGGCAGAAAGACTGAGTTGTTTGCGTAAACTATCGCATGACATGTCTGAGCGGCGCTGCCGCATTCCAATATGTCGCAGGCAGAAAATACGACAAGCACGGGCGCCACTCGTCGTGGTGGAGCGAGGGCAGCGTGCGCGAGTACAACCGGCGCGCGCAGTGCTTCGTGCGCCAGTACGGCCGCTTCCGAATGCCCGGCAGGCACAAGGTGGGAGGCATGCTCTAAAAGATCGTGTTTATTGACATCTCGATCAGAATGATACAAAATTCAAGGGCTCAGTAGAACAAGGGGCTATCTCACGTTTTTTGTGCAATTGAGTTATTAGCATTACATAAAACTTCAAATATTATTATTATTATTTTAGAGTAACAAGTTATTTAAATCCAGTATGTGCAAGTGTACTGTGTTTAAAAGAGTCCTGAGTTCTTGTATGAAAGTTCTAGTAAAACCCTCAATATTTCAGAACTAGGTCAATGTGGGATAGTCCCTTGTTCTACTGAGCCCTTCAATTGTAACTTCTCAAAAGTATTAAAGATAGATGTCTTTGTGTTAAACAAAATCTATTTTAAAAATCAGATCTTTTTTAAAAAAGGTGATGTACATTCTTTTGAAAAAGCTATTTTTTTCGAATAATTTGTGCTTGAAGTTTATTTACTAACAAAGCGTTTTGCTTTATTAGTTTATAAAAAAGATTTTCTCAAAAACCGCGCCAATTGTTTTTACATGTTTTCCACGGATAGAACAAGTCACACAAAATGATAAAAGAATGGTATATGTCTCATTTTCGTTGAATTATGATTTTTCGGCAATTGCATAAGTTAGAAGTAGTGCGAGAAAGTACGTGTAGTTAGTTAGTTAATGCCTTATTTTACGTGGCGAGACTCGGGCCATCAGGCCCGCTCTTCCGTCTAACCACGCAAATTTCGCTACGCTCCTTTCACCACCTAGCAGAGAAAGGGGGTATTATCTTGGGCGACGAAACAGGCGGAACTCAATTTTGCTCAGAGGCTTCATTTAGGCTTGAGGATATTTTACATGCAGTAAATCTACTACATGGTACACCCGGCTTTACTTTCCCCTCCGAAGGAAGGCGTACGAAGGATTTTTTCGCCCTTAAAAATCCACGGCTTCGATCGGGTTTGAACCCGCAAACTCGGGTACAGGCCGATACGCTAACCGTTATACCACCGAACCCGAATCTCGTACGCCGCATCGTGTTCGTGTACATCTCGTTTATTACCTGATTTCCTCATTTATTTCTTTTTAGAAAAATTTGTACAATGACATAGACCTCGTGATAATCCTGAATCTTTTGTTAATTTTACTAATTAATAATGGATTTAATTGATTCTGACAGTGCCTTTTTCTCAATCACCGACGTTATACACATCCCAAACGCTTTTCGAGAAGGGATATTTACAGTACTGCAGCGTATAAGCGTTCAATGCGCTAATGTCACACATTACTACGCACATGGCATAACCTACACACAGATAAATGAAATCTCAAAACATTAACTTATACTGACATTTCATGGCACGTCTTGATATCATGTTCATAACTTTCTCCAAGCGGAACCTCATCGTCTCAGCGACTTCGTGTGAGCCAGATGAGCGGCAAAACGGAATGCCGGCTGTGATAAAGTAAACAAATCCTCACATGATGATTGCTTCAGAGCAGAAGTACCACAGCACAGCACGTGCCGAGAGAACGGTCAGAGTCGCTTATACGCCACCGGCACTGCAATCTCTCAGCCTTCGCAGATCCCGAGTTCCGAAGCAAACTATTGTCTGGGCGGGCGCGCCGCGAACCTAAAAAGCGAGTCCCGCCCTGGCTCTGAGCTTGTCCCGGCTGAAGCGCCGCCCCGCTGGGGGAGATACCAGGAGCGGGAAATATCGCAAGGCAAAGTTTAAGTGGGCGCAGGATCTCACGTACCACCCCTACTGTAGTACGCACTACCCTCATAAGACTAATAATTAGGGGGCGGATTTTGATGAATTGTCATTTTTTTGCGTGCCGTTTAGTATAGACATTAATTTTGTTATGTGAAAAGAAATGACCCATTTTGATGTCATTTTTTCCATTTCTAGTCGATTTTAACTAAGGCATTTTTTTGCCTTTTTCAGTAATTTTCGCTGATCATTTTTCGCTGATTTCATCGATTTTAATATAATTTTAACAGTCCTTGCATGAAATAATATTTACGAGATGCAAGAAAAGTTCCCCTCAGAATTTGTGAGTAACCTGACATTACAATTTCTTCTCTCAGAAATTGTAATGTCAGCCGTTGTATATAGTCTGTAGTTGTGTATATAGTAAGGTTCCTGTGGCGCCTATCAGCCGCATTGTCGGTTCAGCCGATTTCGGGATAACTAAAGGCAGAGATTTCCGGGTAAAGAACGGTCCAAACGAAAAGTGTGAAAGCTAAGTTCTCTTGAACGAATAAAAGAAGCCTCGATTACATCAGTAACGTATCAGACAGCTTAAATTGATTGTTCATCCGAAATGGTTTTGATCACATTTTTCACGTCAATTTTCTTTGCTTTGAGGACATTTTTAAAACATTTTAAGAACATTTTATTGATCATTCCTGGATACGTTCTAGGTCATCAACATCCACTCCTACTAATGACGAAAGTATTAGACGTCCCTGAACACTCTAATTACTCACTCACCCTCCACCTCCTCCCACCTTCTCGCTAGAAATAATTCGATAAAATATATGCTGTTGAAGCAGCACTCGTTGGGTTCTTCCTCGGAGAATCCTCTTGCTAAGAATGCGGTGGGCGAGTGGCTTGAGGCGCTGGCGGCCTTGCGCAGCTGGACGGCGCGCTGACGCTGGCGGAGAACATCGCGGACAACGGCGGCATCCGCGAGGCGCTGCTCGCCTACCGCAACTTCCTGCGGCGCCACGGCCCCGAGCCGCCGCCGCCCGGCCTCGCCCACTTCTCCCCCGAGCAGCTCTTCTTCCTCGGCTTCGCCAACGTAAGTTGCCGCTTGGACGCGCCACACGACACGCCTTGGTTTAGCATCGCCGCCGTCTCTGCAGCGATTCTGACCGGCGGGTTCCTAGGGTTCGAGTCCCAGCAGTGCCGGATTTTCGACACTAGCTAGATACCTAGGTCGAATTCAGTCGCTGTCTAGAGTAGAATTCTAGCGGTCGGCTGCTCTAAGCGGTACTTTTCCGTACATTCTCCGATCAACGCCGGAGCAGTACCCTAACAAACCACCACTGACCATACGCGATCTCTTGTTCCTCTTTCTTATCCTATCCTCTCCCCTTACACGCACTAATGCTTGCATGCACTACGCTAACACACATGTGGAGAGACCAGTCGGAAGTTCTCTTGCTGGGGCGGTGCCCCGCTGGGAGACATGCCTGGAGGTGAACATTCCCCGCAAACAGACGCGTAGGTTCGCGCCGGATCTCACCATCCAGCGAGTGAGAAACACTCCACCCCCGGTATATACTAATGGGACTAACGACCATAGCAATTGACGTGCTCCGAAACATCAGTAAATCAATCAATCGTGGTGCTGCAATCCGTTCGAGCTGTGGCTCCTCAGTCGCCACTGCAGTTCTGCCGAAGTGCTTTTAGATCCTAAGGAATCGGCCTCCGGTGATAGCGGAGCTACACGTAACTCGACCCTAAGATATGGGAGCGGGAATCCATCACAGCGGCCCCCTCTAGAATTGTCATACAAGCAGAAGCATTCTCCGACTCAGAAGGAGTTGATCATTCCCATGTCTGCAATCGGACCTAGGATCTTCCGACCACACATAATACAACAAGCATTTCTTCGTTGGCGTACACAGTTCAGTGTATCACAAAGATACATTTTCGCCTGAATTATATTTTAAGCAAGCCTATCGTGTGTTATTCATAATTATTATGGATCACAGAAAAATCTAGCGAACCGAAACTTTTCTTCCTCTCAGAGTTATTACTCAACAGCTGCTCAGATATTTAAAATAAACGCATTACATCATTGGAAAATCTACAATTGAATTAATATATGCGGGGACCATTCAAGCTATAAGAGTCAATATGGTCGAAAATGATCGAAGACACATTGAAAACTTGGGACATATCTTGAAATTTCAAACAACAAAAATTTTAATATTTTAATCCCAAAAAAAGGCATGTTTGGGATGTGGTTGTAGAAAAGTTAGGAAGTTCTACATATTCACTACACAGAAAATATAAAACCCCAAAAATATTGTTTCATGTCGTTCAGAATTAATCCTCAAAGACTAATGGAATGAACGACGTCACACATTCTGAAACAAAAAAATTGCTATTCACTGTGAGGCCGGAGTTAAACATTTTTCAAAAAATGTAAAGGAATTTTTTTTGTATTTACCAAGGTCAGTACTTGTATGTTGTAGGGAAATATGGCAAAGGAATCCTACCGTTCTCCTACCTTACCTTAAAAACCCAATGCACCATAATAAATAATGAAAAATAATTAGGATATTTTGAACGCTAGAAACAAAACTAGAGAATGTGGAATATCGTAAAAAAAACGACCACGTCATCACGATATTTCGTAGAGAATGTTGTTTTAAAGGATAATGAAAGAGAAACATGTAATCCAGAAAAAGTTGCGAATTTCTTCAATCAACACTTTTCTAGAATTGCGGTTGATCTCACGAAGGAACTAAAACCATAAAATTCAACATCATATGCTTCTCAAAAAAAATGTCGGCACGAAGTTTGTTTACGAAACTCCTTCCAACAAAATCCTCAGAATAGTCAGTAAACTAAAAAATAAATATTCATCTGGTTTAGATGAATTTCCGGATTGTTTATTAAAAACGTGTGCACCTGCCTTTATACACCCATTATCTCACATTTTCTATGCTTCCTTGTGCACAGGAATATTTCCAGATATTTTCAAAACAGCAAAAATTAAGCGCCTTTTTAAAAAAAGGAAACAAAAATGAAATTCAAAATTACCGGCCAATTTCTCTTTTGTCAGTTTTCTCAAAAATATTAGAGAGGCATTTCTATACGCGAATGGAAACTTTTCTCAGGAAAAAAGAAGCGTTTTCAGACTCACAACGCGGTTTCAGAAAATCAAAATCTACTGAAACTGCCATTTTTTTCTTTCCTTAAAGACGTTGCTTCATCGATGGACCAAAATGAACAACCCATTAAGATATTTTTCGATCTTGCAAAAGATTTTGACGTTATAAACTATAACATCTTGCTCTCAAAATTACCTTATTTATTTATTTATTTATTTATTTTACGTCAAAAAAACAGTTAAAACTGCGTATGGCGTGCCATGGGGAAAAGTGAGTTGTGTGCACATTTTCAAAATTCTGTGAGTCCTACACTGTCATATATTACTTGAATTGAAAAAAAGCTCCCATGTAATAAAATCTATTTTCAAGGATAAATAAGCAATAAATTTTGAGCTCTTATCCATGTTATCCTTCGGAATAATACTTCCTGCGCGACAACATGGAAACGAAAATTTGAATAACTGTATTTCCCAATGAATTCTAGAAGACGTGCACAGATAATGAAGTTACATTTATGTTCAGAAGCAAAACAAGGGGCCATCTCAGCATTTGCTCAATGAATCAGGGAAACTGGACCAAAAACCTGATCAAGATGGGTCATTGACCCAGAAGCTGCGATACAATACTTGTTACATATAGTTTATAATTATACAGTTCAATGGCAAATAATACATTAAATATCACTGTTAAAATTAATGTTACTTTCCTGGTGATGCTCAGTATAGTCTCTAATTGTATAGAAACAGTTATGCAGCAGAAACAATTTTACTTTGGATTTAAACTTTTCCATCGAATTTAATCGTTTAATGTCATCTGGCAAAGTATTGAAAAATAATGTACATGTATGTGGATTTTTTGTAATGAGCTGTTGATAATGTCACCTGATAATTATGATTTCTACGAGGAGTGTTATAGTAATATACATCGGCATTTTCTGAAAACATATTTCCGCCCTTAAGCAAGTCGTTTCGACAAAAACCACTAATTCGTAAATCAACAGACACGATAATGGTAAAATTCCTAGATTAATGAAGAGAGGCTTACAAGAATCACGTGGGTGGGATTTGGTTATTATTCGTACAATTCGTTTTTGTAATCTAAAAGTCTGACCGGTAGCGGTAGCTCAGTGCATCAACTGATTTCACTGCACCGCCTCTAACCGGGAGTCGGCGAGTCCTGACGGCGGCAGGATTTTCGACACTAGCTTTTCAGCTAGGTCGAATTCAGCTGCTGTCTGGAGGAGAATTCTAGCGGCCGGCTGCTCTAATCGGTAGTTTTCCGTGGTTTCTCGATCAACACCAGGCGAATGCCGGAGCAGTACCCTACCAAACGGGCCACAGACCGCGCGCGATCTTTCCTTCCTCTTCCTTTCCTATCCTCTCCCCTTACACACACACTTACACTAACATGCACTACACTACCACATATTCCGGGAGACCGGTTGGGAGCTTAGAGCTTGTCCCGACTGGGGCGGTGCCTCGCTGGTGGGAGAGTCCTGGTTAGGGGGAAACCCCACTAGCCGACGGTAGGTCGGCGCCGGATCTCGCCATCCAGCGGGGAAGATCACCGCCATCTCCGCAAAAACATACACTACACAATCGGGACTAATGACCAAAGCAGTTGACGCGCCCGGAAACACGAAAAAATCAATCAATCAATCAACTAACAATGAATCATCATCGAAATGGGTATTCGGATCAATTGTGGGCTTTCCTTTCCAGCTGTGGTGCACTGCGGCCACGCCTGCTTACGACAGCGCCTCCGTGAAGGGCCGGCACAGCCCCGCGCGCTTCCGCGTGCTGGGCTCCCTCGCCAACACCCCGGAATTCGCCGAGGTGTGGGGCTGCCCGGCCAAGAGTCCTATGAACCCAGGCAACAGGTGCATCATTTGGTAACAGGGGCAAATTGACTTTGGATTAACTGACATTACCTGTTTGCTTAAGCGTAAAATAAATTGAAAAGCGGTGTAACATTGAGACGAACTAGACAGTCGAATGTTGAATGACACTAAAATGAACTACTTATACGTGTAGTACATTTTACAGCGAACTAAAATTTGTATTTGAAGAGTTTGGAAGTGAGAAAGTATTGCATTCCAATGTCACTCTACGAGTTAGGCAGATTTCCAGTGAGTAATACGGTACATTTAAATGGCAATATTTTATCGAGTCTGTTCTATTTTGCTCTAAAGAATGGAGATAATTCTAAGAGCATCAAAGTGTGCTCTTTCTATAAGGATGTATTTGAAATGATTCATGTAAGTACGATGCTGCAAACGTGAGTTGAAAATACACTATTTTGGGGCTTTTGCACACATTATCAACTTAACACTTAATTGTTCAGTAATGATACAAGCCGAGAGATTGAATTTATGCACTAAAAAACAGGGTTATGTTGAGATAATCTGTGCTAAATGTCGATTTTTTCTTAAATGTTGATGCAACTATACAATAATAAACTTGGGCATTATTATTGAACCTATTTTCGTCAATGTTACTGCACTATTGAGCAAATTTTGGGGATTGTATGCTTCCAATGGACACTCAAATTAACGTTTTTGGAAGCTTAAAATTCTACTCTTTCTAACGAGATAGGCTTGACAGAATTTCTAATAGGTTCTTTTCTGTAAAATTACTTTTTCGGCGAAGCAATGTACCCACTGGGTGTTAACAAAGGCAAAATCGATAGTTTCCTTGAATAGGGTAAATAAGTTGTACAATTTCTTTTTTTTTTTTTAGGAATAACAAAGAACGAAATATTATATGCCAAAGATGCGAAAATCTTGTAGCCGTACTTTACTCAACAATGCTGCCCGAGGTCAAATCACTATATCTAAAAAAACTATTGCACCTATGAAGCCTCAATTTCACAAAAGTTTCTTTGAGACTTGTGTGTCTTGGCATACAAAATTTCATCAAAATCCCATCAAATATTCATAATAACTGCAAGGAAAGAAGAAGAAAAATAATTTTATTGATAGTCCATTCTCACGGTGTCCAAAACCTTCTTCTCGGACAATAACAATTCCCCTGAGTACCGAGTAGGGTCTACTACGTGTATGTCTTTCAGATATTAGCACAACATTCATACATTTCCAATTCGGAGGGTGAAGGGAGGGTAAGATAACGAAAAGGGAAATTGAAACTCACGTCAAATAGTTAACAGAACACTACACTCTCAGATTTTGTCACATAAATACGTACTTTTTTGCTAGTAAAAACTATGTGTACTGTTGTAAAATGGACATGTTGTGACCAAGTTAAAGACAAATGCCTTTTTAATTTTCTAAAAATGGATTTGAAGTTTTAATATTTAAGCTTTCGTTCTGTGAAAACTATTAAACACATTTGTTTTTCGACAGATATCAAAATATAATGAGCTTTTTATAAAATATGAGACACCTAATTATGACATCAATTAACATGTGAGTTAATTTTGGCAAATTTACATTTCCGCCAAGAGACGATTCTTGATGGCCGCCATATTGTGGTCGCTACAACGCGGTATCTTAGCGGTATGCGGTAAATTAGAATTCAATTATCTGCATTTTTGCTGTTTTTTATGTGGCCTTGGAAGAATATTAGTCCTTGTAGGGCCTGCAAAAGACGAAGTTTCCTTCATTAGAATATTGGAATTCATGGTTCTTTAAAAATTGAATTTAGAGTTCGCATGTGTCCTGTAAAATACGGGACCGTTCCATTGTGCTGAAAAAAAGTTTTTGGGGTTGCCAAAATGTCCCGAATTTCACTTCGCCCCGTTTTCCGCTAAAAGACGCGACTTAAAAAATACTATTAGTATTTTCTCGTTAAAATCATGTGAGAAAAAAATAGTCAAGTATTCCGCATATTTTGTAAATTCGAGGCCTTTTTAATGTTTACGTTCTAACTACTCCAAACACAAATATGAAGTAAAATATTTTTTCTCGCTTATAAATCGAAAATGATGTTTTGTAGCGAAAGAAAATACCATGTTTAAGATGACTTGCTCATGAGAATTGTTTGTATATATATTTTTTAAATTGTTTTCGAGTTATTTCTAACAAATCTTATTTAAAAAACGCTTTAATACACCCAGTTGAACAGCAATTTTCTTGTTGTTCAATAAAGGTAGAATATATTTAAATTTCCTACAAGATGAATTATTTGCTGTTTTTCTTCAAATTGTCAAAACTTACAGAATTTTAGACGTGGGAGCATTTTTATTCTTCAATTTCGTTTTTTACAAGCCCTGACCACAAAAGCAATGTTTTGTGTTCATGACCACACTTTTCCCTTAATTTTACATCACAAAAATATTGGTTAGAATCCAAAAGATACTTACCCCGTCAACCAGTGATATTATAAAAATATGAAGTAAAATATTATTATAATAACGATGATCGATGGACGGCTGTGGTCGCCGCTAGCGCCTAAACCGTTCAACCTATTTTCTTCAAAATTGATATTCTCCAATAAATCTGATTAAATTCGAGGCTTTGGGAATGTCAAATGAATAGTTTTGAGGGTACTTTACATAAAGCCACAAAAACAGTTTCAAAATTTTCTCAAAATGGCACCAATTTCTTTTTTATCAAAATGTGTCCTCGGATAGCGTAAAGAGCGCTTAAGAGAACAGGGAGTTTTAGCACCACGCGTACGGTAGCGACGTTATGCACTAACAGTCACGTGACGGACCTTCAAGTCATAACGTCTTATCATAGGCCTAAGCTACGACCTTATACCTTCATAAATAGTGCAAGCCTCTACGGTCACCTTACAAGCGGCAAAATGGCCGCCTAAAAACAGGAAACGTTAGGAATTTTTTCATCTCTGACAAACCGATTCTCGTATATGAGGCAGTTACCATTGTTCCTAACTAACTTCAAAGTGCTGGCAAGAATTAACAGGTAATGTTGGAGAAGTGATAGGAAAGAAATTCGCGAAAAAGAAGCTAAAATCATATCTTCGAGGTAGGTTATGTCTTACTCTCATAATGAACGCTGTAAATATATTTCCTACGTTCTCAAGATCAGTCGATTCAAAATTCCAGAGTGGATACTCATCGCAGAGTGCCACAAAATCTAAAACTCCGAACACAATGTACATTTATTACACTCTTGCCTCGTATCGTGGTAAAGTCTCACCGCCAGCCTAGACTGTCTGATATATTATGCAACTTCTTTGTTCAACGCTTGAAATTTTTCTTTTGTTATAATGCAATGTCGCAATTGCTAAAACTCTTCTGAACGTTATTCATTATGACCGTATAAAGTCGTTAGTCACGTGATCAATAGAGTTCAAGGATGTCTCCTTACGCCTGGCACTAAAACTCCCTAATGGTGCAGGTCTCACGTTCCTTGAAATCCCAGATTTTTTGAAAATTGCGAAAGTGCAATTTTTGGGGGCGTCTTCCTACAACTATTATATTGAAGACAGGTAATTTTTTTTAATACAATCTGTTCCTTAAAGGCGGATCATTAAGTTGGTTCACGTTCAATTATTTGAAAATGTAAGTAGTTTTCGTGTAATTTGGCGCGTAATGTAGGCAACGTTTTTTTTAATAACTTTTTTTCTCAAAAACTGTTTCAAATTTTTTCTTTAAATTTTTTCCATGGATAGAAGGAGGGATGCTTAAAAGAATGGAGAAGGTCTCTTTTTGTTGAACTCTGAATTTTTTTAAATTACAAATTTAGAAAAAAAATAATGCGAGAAAGTATGGGTTGAAAAGTTGGTGCACCACTGGTTTTGTTATGCAATCACGTTTATTAAATTATTGTAATTGAAGTAAATAATAAACATTGTATCGTATAAATTTTCATAGCTATTTTGGGTTCAATTCGTGATATCTCGGTTATTAATAACACACACACACACACACACACGTCAGACCCAGACTTGAAACATGTTTCTCTATGTATTTCGGCACGCTGAAGCCGAATCTGAAGTCACAATCGCGCCATCGTCCTCTATTTTTTTTTATAAGCAAAAAAAAAGTCATGCCATTGTATATTTTGTTTTCAGGGGTTGTTGTCAGACCCAAAGACTTGATACATGTTTCTCTGTGTATTTCGACGCGCTGAATTCAAACCTGAATTTTTGTAATGCATGTGACTGTCCTTGTATGTCTATATAATCAAAGATATCACTTGAATTTTTGTTTACTCAAAAATATGTGAACTATACACGACCACGTTTTAACTCAATGATCAAAAAGTGTCTTTTAATTAATAATTGACAAACAATTGACCCGTGATATTTTCAAAGTCAGTATGTTCAACTGATTTTTTAAAACTTACTTGGCGATTTAACGCGAAGAAACGAAGCTTACCAAATCAGTGGAAAGTTTCTCATAATTTCAGAACTTTGAAATTCGAATGCATGCAATGTACAATAATCAATAATAAAATATATAATAATCAAACTTGCTGCGAAACTTCTGTGACACGGATTTAGAAGACAAATTGGGAATTGAAATGTTACACTTCCAAGCACACCGCGCAAAAATATTGAAAATGTGTCTCCAATGGAATTGATGAAATTTCTTCGTGGAAATGACTTGTATGTGGTGTGGTGTATACTAATGTTGATATGGCATACCGGATGATTGTCTTCCCGCCGATAAGTAATCGCAACGCTGAAAAATGATTTTCATGTTTGAAACTAGTGAAAAACTACCTCAGATCAAATATGACCGAATCGATTAAATGCGCTTGCGTTGTTGGCAATAGAATTCGAACTTTTAAAATTAATAAACTGTTATCTCATCGACCAATTCACTGTCCAATCACCAAGACACCAGAGATTTTAGTTTATTTGTGTAATGTTATTCCTTTTATTATAAAAAAGTTATATTATTTTTGATTGAATAAGTACTTCGGAAATTATTGAAACTTCATTGTATTTTGATTCAGTGGTGAGGTGTAGTTGACATTTACATAATTGGAATGATTGAAGGCGTTGTCATTGTCAACAATATACTATTGTTGACAATGACAACGCCTTCAATCATTCCAATTCATTGTATTTATTGAAAAATTAAACAATAGACTAAAGACCGCACGGAGTGTAGTGCCCAGAGGTGCCCCATGTGTAAATCCGCCACTGTTACCAATGTAAATGATGAAATAGTAAAATATAACATGCTCAACTGATGAAATTCATTTCTATAACTTTTGAATTTGAGTGTTAAAAACCTAAGTATAGTATACTTGAATAAATACAAATACATACAAATAAAAGAAGCAAATTACTCTCCAAGTTCGATTATCAATTCCGATTTCTACTTTTTTTTAAATTTATTTCTTCTCGTTCGACATACTTGTCTTTCGAGGAGGTTAAATTATGAAATACACAGTTTTTTACTTTTTGGGGATGGCCATCCATAAGCAGTTGTTTTTATTACTCGGAATAACGTAAACATTGGGCTAAAGTAAATGAAGCGAGGTTAAAGACTGTTTCAGTTTGATCTATTGACATTTATGGGGGATTACGGTGGTTTGAATCGGTCTTTGGGATACCTGGATTTAATACGTGAGTATGTAGCACTGCGACCTAGGCTGAAGATTAAGGAGCATGGGGAAGTGTGAAGGTTTTGGTAAAAATTTTGGGCTATTTGAGTTATGTGATCGCTTAATGAAGGCACTTTCAATTCTCTGCGAATCTGGGTGTTCGGAATGAACCAGGGGGCACTTAAAGTTCTTCTTAAAAATACATTTTGAATGGCTGTTAATTTTTGGAGATTGCTTGTCGCTGCACAACCCCAAACTGGATATGCATAAGTCATGGTTGGTAGAATTAAGGACTTAAATAGTAGCAATCGGCATTCGACTTTCAATGAAGAATATGCATTTATTAGAGGGAAGAGTCTTGATATTTTTGCAGATGCTTTGTTAGCTATTGCATTTATGTGTGGTTTCCATGTTAATCTTTTGTCACGCAACAATCCTAAGTATTTTATCGGTGAGGAGGTCCACGGAATATATGTATTGTGAAGGCTACTACATTTTAACGGGTTTATTTTGATTCTCCAATTTTGAGTCCAGTTAACATACTTGTTTAATGTGTTTTGAATATAGTCCTTGGCTACGGCAATGTCGCTGTGCGTTGCGAAGAGGGCGACATCATCTGCGTACAGCGCTAACTTGGAGTCACCCTCAGTGGGGATATTGTGTCTAAAAATGTTGAACAGAATGGGAGAGAGTGCCGATCCTTGTGGCACTCCTGCATCAATGGTGCGCGGGTAAGATATTGAAGAGTTGATTTTTACAATAAACGATCTGTTAGAGAGGAAACTTTCGATAACCTTTTGTAAATACTCCGGGACTCCTAGTTGTCGCATTTTATAAATTAGGCCCGAATGCCAGACTCTGTCGTACGCCTGACTTATATCCAGAAATACTGATGCTGTATGTTCCTTTTGGTGATAGCCTTGTGATATTTCTTCAGTGAGTCGAAGTAGTTGGTGCGTTGTTGAGTGATTGGTCCTGAACCCGAATTGAATCGACGGAATAGCGTTGGTGGAATTGAGGAATTTAAAAAGTCTAGATAGTATTAGTCTTTCAAATATTTTAGATATGGTTGGCAATAGAATGATAGGTCTGTAGCTTTCAACGTATCTCGGGTGTTTTCCATCTTTACAGAAAGGAATTATTACAGCTTTTTTTCCACGCTGCAGGAAAATAGTGAAGCCTTAAAGCCGCGTGGAATATTGCCGTCAGGGATGCAATAGATCGCCTGTTCAACATTTTCATGCACACGGTATTTATGCCGTCAATTCCAGGTGCTTTCTTAATTTTCAGACGCTTAATTTCAAAAGCTGTCTCAGATGGAGTAATGAGTTTAATGGGTGTTGCGGCAGTTGGAAAAGTAGAGTTGACGAAATTTTCGATTTTGGAGTTAAATGATGTGTTGGTCACGGGGTGCGGTTTGAAGGTAGTTTCAAGGTGTTCCGCCATTACCGATGACTTATCCTCGTCTGAGTATACTCGGTTAATTCCTATTTGCAGGGTGGAATGTTTGATTTTTCTTTGGTTAGGCGCTTGACCGATGACCAGAGGTGACTCGAATTTGGATGAATTTCGCCTATATACTTACTGAAACTTGAAAAACCTAGTTTATCAGGTTTGGTTTTCACCAGCCTTGTTAACTTATTTACTTTCGTTTTAACGTCTGGTCTTCGAGGCATTTGCCAGTACCGTCTCATATTATTTTTTGATTTAATTCAATTTCGAATGTTTACTGGGATCGGTTTAGCAATTGGCGTACGACGAGATCGTGTCGACTGTTTGATGGCATTAATAGTTGCTTTGGAGAATTTATCAACTTCATCGTCGATGTCGCGCGTATTACTTATACTTTTCAGATATGAGTAAAAGGATAACATTAGATTAGTATACTTATTCCAATTTACGATTCCTCTTACTTCCTGATCGAGCTGTATTCTTTTGATTTGTGCCGATAAGGGTATTAGTATCGGGCAGAGGTCAGAGTCGAGTTCCGGTAATACTTTTTGATGAATGGGAATATTAACATTTTTGGTGAGTACAATATCTAATACATCTGGAATGATGTTTGGATTGAACGCGTATCTTGTTGGTTCATTTGGAGCTAATATGCCGATGGTATATGCCGTTGCAAAATCTGATGGCTTCTGTCCTTGCCACGATGTCGAGTACAGCCCCACGCTATATTTTTACTATTGAAGTCACCTAGTAATAGTGTCTGATTGTTATCACTGAATATACGTCTGTATGAGTTACAACTTCTATAATTAGCTACAACGTCTATAATTAGCTGCGTGAAATTCAAAACAGTTAGCACACTGTGGTGCGGCGTCTTTAGACTTTGCATTCCGAATAATGATGGTTTCCCACGCATTTTACGCACCTGGGATACTAACCACAGTTTGCTTGTGAATGACCATATTTCTGACATTTTTTACATAGTATTACTCTGGAATTTAACCTTTGTTGCACTTTCATTACACTATGAATAAACCTGTTTAAAGAATACCTTTCGAGTTTCATTATTGTTTTCTAAATCTACTGCACATACTGGATTGGGCTTTCTTTCCTTATTATAGAGTCTGCAAACTTTTAACATTGGCAGATTCAAACGAATAAGTTCATCTTTAATGTCTTTTTCTGAGTAGCTTGTAGGTATGTCCTTCATTATCACTGATAGGGGCTTTTGTGTTGGATCTCTGAACGAGTAGTACTGAATGTTTTGTTCATCACAAAATTTTCTAAAACTGCGATAGTCTTCAATAGAAGTGAGCTTTATTTTGACCGAATTTTTGTTAGGTTTAGTAGTAACGTCTGCTTGGGCTATATCTTTTAAGTCTGATATTAACTTGTTATAATCATCTACTTCGTGAACGTAAATAGGAGGGACTTTCACTTGCACTGGTTCTATCTGACTATGCTCCATGGAATCACTTACAGTATTTTCTAACAACTTATAAGTAGATGTGACTGGAATACTTTAACTGATTTCACTGCACTCTTCACTATGCTCTTCGTTACTTTCACTAACGCTGGGAGAATTTGCGCTTCTTACTGTCCGATCTGCTATCGGCGTTAACGTCACTTACTTGTGAATTTTGCAAGGTAGTAGAACCAGCAGTACGTACGCCACTTTGTTGGTCTCCTGCTGTAGCATTTGGCCTTGCTTGAGATATTAGCGGAGGCTGGCCATGAGGCTGTTGAAGCACTCCCATTAGCTGCGGCTGAGTTTGTCCTTGTTGCGCGAGCTGCAGCTGTGTTTGCAACTGATGAAGCTGCTGTTGATACATCTGCTGCTGTTGTTGTAGATGAGCTATCATGTTAATATATGACTGGGAGTTCACATGATCACATTCACTATCCACTTTGCTCAAAGTATCCATGGCACTTTTGATAAGTTGCCCAGGTGAGGGCCCTGAGTTTACTGACATTCACGATAACTCGGCACTTAACTGGTGCAAGAAAGTCACAAAAAACAATGTTTTAAATAAACTTAGCCCGTTACGGGCTCCGTATTCTATGATCACCACCTAACGCTTATCTTGATTTGCCACTACTGAGGCGAAGGGAAGCGCTGCCGTGCAGCAGGACTTGCGTACGCTACCACTGCTGGGCCGAGACTGGGGATTTCTACTTTTGAATATAACCGACACCGGTTATAGTGAACTCAGATGTAGTGAACTCTCAGTTACAGTGAACTTAAGTCACTAGTTCCGTTTCACTTACATTTCAAATTAGCACAAGAAGGTTCGGGTATAATGAACTCTGAACTTTGGCTATAGTGAACTTAGGAAATACAAGATCCTAGAAATGAATTCTCTCCTGGAAAAAGAAGTATCACCACAAATTCCAACTCTACGCATAATGGTGAAAAAATATCGTCGGTCAAAGGTCATAATCGAAGTCTCCCCTGAGGTAGAGGACCCGGAATGGGGGCCTAACTGAGTGATGACCTTGTGCTATTCAGTTTCGCTGCGGAAACAAAGGCCGTGTCCTGCATGGGCTACAACTGGCGGCGGCGACGCGCGACTGCGATTCAGTTTCAAGCTTGATTTTACTTGAGATACCGCGCGACAAAGCGCGTGGCGTTCTACGTGAGCGACAAGAAGCCCGCGACTGCCACTACACCACAGCCTGGCGACTCCCGCCGCGCCGCAAGGAAAAGCTATAGATTCCATTAGCCATTTGTGCCATGCCGCTACTCTTATACTACTAGGGGAGTAAAAGGGCCTTCGGAGAGTGGGACGGTGTTCCAGCAATGCAAGTCTTTGAAGGGTATCAAGTCTGCATTTCGGTACTTAGAGAAACTGGAGAATGTAGAATGAAGAATGGAGAGAGCACGAACTCTGGGAATGGATCTAGAAAAATTATTCATGAAAATGTACGAAACAAATAATTGAAAGTAAATTGATTTATTGAGGTCAAATAAAGATATTAAATTTTAAGTGATGTTAATGTTAATGTATTTTGCAGTATCTCTATATTAATAAAATAAATAATGATGGAGAAATTATACTCAATTTTGACATCGGATGTAGTGAACTTTTGATACAGCGAACCAAAAATGTTCATCTTCAGAAGTTCACTATAACCGGTGTCGCCTGTATTTCCTATTGTATATCGATAAAGAAAAATGCCTAACCATTCTGTTGATTAATTGAAGACATAAAGAGCTAGCACTACAAAAAATTTTGTATAAAAAACTACTATCTAATAATTGTAACACTAAACATTTGAAAAATGTCAGCATGTCTAACCAAGATGTTAGTGGTCTCAAAACCAACTACATAAAAAGTTGTTAACAGTGAACCTCACTTCTAGCCCTTTCTAAATATCACTTATTTCTACTTCAAAAATAATTTATACATAATGAAATTAGTTTCAAAAAGGATCCACAATTTCCGGGGAGAAATGAAAGAAAACAAACAGAGGAGAAAAAAAAACTCCACATTGAACCATGAGCTCAGAGCCTCGTCAAGAACCCCGTTGCGAAACGTCAAGTGCCGTAAGTGTTCGGTCAAATGTACCTTAAAATGAAATGTGTTGGACAAACTCAAAGATGTTTCATGTTAATCGCATCCGCTTGATCCTCGTCATGGAATTGAACAAGCTTAGCGAAGCGTCAACTCACCTTTTAAATTTATGGTTATCCACGGCTGTCCACGGTGTAAGGTATTTCTTGCACCGTGACACTGTCATTCGCATGTTCTCGTGGAAGTAAGCACATTTCTTCACGTGAGCGAAATGGCGTGGAATGTATAACGTGAAACGCTTGGCGAATTGACGCTTTGACGGAGAGATCCGGCCTAGGCGATTCACATGAAACATCCTTGAGTATGTGCAACGCATTTTGTGCCAAAAAGTTTTTAAAACTTAATGCACGCCATTCTCGTTTGGTCTACAAAAGTGTACCCCCGAACCCGCAACTTATTCGTTTCGTCCACCTTTCTCGCAGAGTATGTACCCTACTGCATTCGTTGTGACAAGACCCACGTGTCCAGCTTTCAACCATTTTTGAAAAAACGTGAAATGGTTTCTTTACATTCAATATCTCATATTGTTAATATCCACGCACGATTTCATGTCCCGGAATACCTACCCCTCCCCACTCCCTCATTAACATTAGATGAAGTTAGAATAAACGTTAGCGACGTGCGTTGTTAATATCTAATTACCAAAACATTCGAATCCTTCCCGTAAAAACTATTTTGCGCCGAAAAACGGGCTAGATTTGATATAATAGTCGTTGTCATTAACTCCCACTCATTTCGCATGTAGCGGGCTCGAGAAAACGTGCAAACATGACTTATGAAGTTAATTTTTAAAAATGAAACTATCTATTCAATTTCCAATATTGCCTATCCTAAAGGAGGACCCAAAGCATGCATTTCTTTGTAAGCCAATGACTTGGGCTTTATAAGAATTTACAATGACTAGTTTTTAGTAGCACTTAGGATGCACCATTTAACTTACGACCTATCATTTATCTACCTCTAAATTTAGTTTATATCAATGGCGGCTCGTGTACAAATGTTCAGGGTACGCAAAACAGATTACTGAACAGCAGCACACTCCAGAAATGGGGCATGGTTGCAAGGCCCAGTCTGTCTTTTTTTTTTGTAATTTTATTCAAAACAATTGTCTCAATGATATCAATACATCCCAAAGCATTATTTCCATGAAGCACGCGCAGACATGATTTCAAGATTTTCAGATTCTAAAAAACCTTGCGAGTTTGTGTTGTTCTGACAAAAACTCAGAAATCATATTAAATTTTTGCCCAGAAGTTCAAATTCACTAAATTACATCTGATCTCTTGACATTTCAAGTTTTTGTATAGCTTTTGTAATTTTTTCCATGTAAAACATCCATCGCTATTCAAAGTTCTCCCCTTAATTGATAATAAAAGAAATGACCAACAATAAGTCTTAGCCATTTCTGTAAATTCTAAAATCTGATTTAAATAATAAAATGAAGTTAAACTAATGATACGCAGCTTTCTAATTTAACATGAAGCCTACATAATAACCGCTTTCTCCGCACGTTAACTCATCAATAAAACAGTAAATACCGGCGCAACGTGGGTGAATGGAAATCGGGAGTCTTCCGAGCGGGCAGGCAACAAGTGAATTCGCTGGCCTACGCACAACGCGCATGCGTGAAGTACTAGCCCGTGCACAGCATGCTTGTTCTAGGCTCACTACAGGGCCTTTTCTCAGAATGCGGTGCGAAGCGAGGCAGCGCCCGGGCGTGCCTACCCAGAGCGGGCGCATGCCTCTGCAGGAAGAGACCAGAGAGGTCTCATGACGCACGGGCTGTTAGAAAACGTCTGAAACGGAAATATGGTTCGTGCATGACATTGAAATGTTCATTATACATTTCCAGATGAATAATACTTGCACCAAATTGTAAGTCATTTAATTTTTTTATTACTGAATGTATTAAATTAGTACATATTGGAAGTGTGTACCTTGCATACCCCAAGGAGCTGCCACTGTTTGATAAGCCTGTAAAAGGACACTAAAAAAAGTTTAATTTGAAATATTGGATGTGGTATCCATTTCTCTACTTATTTAGACGTATTACAAGTTAACTTCAGAATCAACTTCCATCTCAGAAAAGAAACAAATATTAGTAGGAATTTCAAAATCCAAATTAAAACATATCAACCAAGATACGCACAATTTACCAATGGTCATCTTGAATTGGGATAAAAAGAAAATAGATTTTAAAAAATTAATATACAATATACAAATACTGCTATAATTTCACACCTTCAAATGTACAGGATATGTTCCAACACTGGGTGCGAGATTTATTGTATAAATTTGTTAATCAACTGATTTACATTATCGTGAAATTAAAAAAATCAGTTGCACAAGAATAAAACCCCTCTAACAAAAATATTTCAACACTGGTCTGGATCATTTTATGCATTCTCATTCTTCAAATTTCAAAACAGTATTTTGTATCGGAGTATCTCACACACGCACACACAAAAATAAAGATAAAACAAACATAAAATTGAAAATATTACAAAACTATGCACAAAGACATTTCTTCCACAAACATGCCAATGGTCTCTCACTGGTCCTGGTGGCAATTAACTGACACACACAAAATAAAAATCAGTATATGTGCTAAAATTATACAAGACTGCTTTGGTAAACAAAAGATAAAAGAATACAGTATGCAAACATTAACACCATAAAGCTGAGGTTCCCTTATTAGTTACCACTGATTCTAGGTTTGCTTTTTCACACTGCTCTTTAAATAATAAAGATGCTCACCTGTCATACTCTATGATCCACAAAGGAAAACCATTATTACATTAAACTTGATACATGAATGTAACACTTCTTAATGCCAAGCAGTTATTTTGAATCATTACAAATTTAAAATTTGATCCAGACACATTAAATTCAATTGTCACTAAATAAAAATCTTAATTTCTACTTATAATTATTTCACTGTTAATAAGTTCCTAATGCAATGGATGACAGTTTGCCAAAGTCTAAAGTTGCTTAACAGCCACCTTTAAATATATTTATGGAGTGCATTATGAAGTTTGATCTTAAAAATTTACTTACTTTATGCTCTATAGTAGACAAAAGTAAATTTTGAAATCTACCTACAGCAGATGTTCCAAAAATAACTTCAAAGTCGCTGCTGATAATAAAAACTGTATTCTGTGCTCATAACCCTAAAGATTGACCAATCTAAACTGTCATGCACTTCCACAGCACACTTATACCAGGCAATGCAAGAAGCCATGCCAACAGGGAGAGCCCAGCAAGCTACTTTCACTCATTAAGGTGTACGACAACCCTCAGGAATAAATACATATTCAAAGGTTATTTTAGTTGTCTAATTCGAAAGGATAACTCCACATTGCTCTTATGAGTAACTAGCAAACGCAAAACAAATTTTGTAACAATGACAATCTGAATCTTAACTACCTTTCCGCAAATCTAAAAATTACTTGGGAATACAATAAATTTTGTTTTTTTTTTTAATTGAATTGCAGTTAAGGCTTAAAAAATTAGGCAACATTATTTCAAATTTTTACCCTTTTGGGGTGTCACAGACCTTAATGCCCACTTATTAGCACTTCAACTATAAGCATCCATAAGTCAGTAGCCAGATGAGAAAAATTTTGACTTGCTGACCAGTCAAATTTATTTCAAAGTAGTAAACTAGAATTTTGCAATTCATTTCTGAAATAGCCATTAAAATAGTTGGTTGTTCTGGTTTTGCAAAACAGCATTACATATTTTATGTACCACTCGTTTAAATTAAGTTTGCAAAACATTAAGATACAGTTTCGCGAAAGAAAGTTATTACAATGGAAACAGCTCAATATAATGACTGTTTCATTGTAATCGTAGCAGTTCAAAGTTTTTGTTAAACAGAAGCACATTGAATATTTTTTAAATACCATTGACCTAAATTACAGTGTCTAAGATAGTAGAAGCACCTTGACAGTATTTACATTATAAAGAATACTAGTTAAAAAAAAACAACAAAATTCTCATAATTTTGTGCTACTGAAGTATACAGAATTTTGCAGCTACATAAATAGTACTGAACGTTATTCAACTGAATATTGAAAAATGTGTCTTTCAAACTCTGAGATGGGGTGATATTAACTAACATTCATTTATGTTGAATTTCCCACTAAAAGGAAATGCACGTATATTTATAAGCATACCATAACACACACACACAATGGTAATATTGGTAAACGCAAGAAAGAATGAAAATATGCTATTTCAGTTGGTGGAATCAAATTTCCTCCAATATGTAATCCTTACAACCAATGTTGAAAAACTGTATTTCAACACACACAAGACATTTAAAACTCAACATTCTGAAACGCAAATATATCTCAAACAGCAGAAATAAACCGCTATCTAACATCCTATGAAGTACACAATCAATCTGAGAAAACATGCCTGCAACACAGTATAATTCTCATAAAGAGCAACAATAAATACTGACAAAAAGCATCCATACACCAATGCTTCACAACATTCACCACCATGGAAGTTTTGTACCTGTTTTAAAACATCAAGTGTCTTTCTTCTTTTATTAAAAAATTGGCATAAGAACTACAGTTGGTACATTAGAACACAAATAGCTTTATACAACATTGAAATACATAGCAACTATTCCACAGTTTATTGTCCCTGGTCATAACCAAGAATATTCATAACTTTTCACGCGATGGTGATCCCACTAATCAAACTTTTTCAGTCTGAATCTGAAACACTTGATGATGAGTCCCCAGAGTTCTTGCTATCACCATCATTTGATTCACTGGAATCACTAGAGCCGCTCTCACTGAAAACTGATCCAGATTCCTGCAATTTACACCAACTGAATTAATTGAAATTACCTCAATAAAAAATTATTTCATTAATGTATTAAAAACTGTTAGTAATTTTTTAAGTTTTGGGAAGGTAGTAACAATTTTTAAATTTCTTATATACATAGTTTAGAGAAAGTATTAGATGCTGCACAAAATAATGTGGATATTAATGGAAACACATTTTGGAAGTGTGATACTGAAAAATATGTAAATTTTTCAAAAATTTGCAGGGGGACCATACCTACATTTCCAAATGTCAAATATAATTACAGAATATGAACTTGCATATTTAGTTGTGGTGTCCACATTTTCTAACCCACCCATTCCTGAATTCTGCTTTAGAACAGTAGTTACATCTATTTAATAACCCTGGTCAACAGCAGTTTTATAGCAACATGAATGATTAGCAAAGATTGGACACTTAATTTGGATATGAAATCAGTTTTTGCCAGTTTTCATGTTACACGCTACTCTCTACTTTCAGAAATGCTTGAAAATGCTGCTTATTGACTATTTTGCTGCAGCTTCATTTAGTAATTCTGCAGATGTAAAGGTTCAGGAACAATCAAATTTGTTCAAGGAATTCCTATACATGACACTGAATTCAGAAAATTCACTTTTAGGAAATGAAAAAGGTTTGAAAACATTGCTAATAAGTTCTGCTCGATCACAATCGCTTTGGGTTTCTTGACAGATCTGACAGCATGGAAAGCGGCTTGGATGTGCCTGCTTGTTGCTCTAGGTGCATGAAGCTTTGATCTCATTCGGAAGAAGAAATGCCTTGTAACTGTGTAAATAACCCAATACATTATATTACATCTGCAAAGAATTAACTCTGAAATCCTTAAAACTGATCCTTAATCCTCTGAGAAGGAAGTATTATAAACTTTACTTCAGGTGTTATGTTGGCAACACTCGAGATGGTCCTCCCATTTATGCTGTGTCATGTGTTACATTACTAACATGCTTGTTAAAAAGTTCACACCTCATGCCCCATGCTGATCCCATGATCTGGAGGGAACCAGCAAATCACACAACTGACTGCTATTTCTGTTTGACAAAACTAGCTGGAATCACCTCAAAAACAGAGAGAACTTAGCAATAACCTAATTTACTATCTGCTATATGTCTGTATGTCACAATGAAGAATTGCCAGTACCACTTCCTCTCGAGAACGTGACCGTGAATGAAGATAACGCTACAGTGATGAATATTCTGAAGACAGGAGTCATCCATGCTGATCCAACATTTCAAGCCTCCTGTGAAACATTCCACGCCTCCATTTCACTTTTCTTAACACGTATGTTCTTGTATTTCTTTCTGAATACATGTGGATCTGTTGTTATTAGAGCGTGTCATTTTGTCAGATACATATAATATGTCGGGAGATTTATGCAGTTACAAAACAACATAATACGAAAACTGAGGCCGATATAAAAATTATGAAATTAGATCTGAATTGAGAGGCAATTTATCTTCCAGAAACCTTTCAGAAAACTTCCTTCTTGTTCAAGTTACAGGGGGGAAAAAAATTATTTTTTTTCTAGACTAATGTAATTTATAACAAAAGCACACCCCCACCCCCACCTACACACACAAAGCAAGCACACCCACACACACACACCTACACCCCCACATCCACACACACAAAGTGTAAATAAGGGTTTTCACAACAATCCCTTTTTGCCATAATAATAGACCTACATAAAATTAAGTCATTCTTAATCTTAACATAAATTAAATGAATTATCACTCTTCTGACCTGATCCTCCTCCTCTTCATCATCATCATCATCGTCATCACTATCATCACTACTGCTGCTGTCATCATCTTTAGCCGAGCCATCTGAGACATCAGCATGTTCTTTCTTAGAACTTTCTTTTCTTGCTGAATATTCCTTCAGTTCTTCTTGTGACAGGCTCTAAAGAACATGAGGCACAAAATCTCATTTAAAAATTAAAGATTTGAATACATAGAAGAGAAACAACTTTAACTTCAATTGAGGAGCACCATGTACATACAAAGAACACAGTAAAATGGGAATAAAAATCATTGTTTAAATAAAAAGTTTAAATAAAATTACATTTAGAAATTTCTCATAATCTTGAATGTATTTCGTCTTTATTTCAGAGAGCTTTTTACGGTATTTTGCTTTATCAGCATCTGGCAACATTTGCCACAATTTAGGAGCTTCTTTTTCTGAGTAAGTTTGACTTTTGTCTTGAAGCAATGCCTTAAGGAAAAGATGATATTCATTCCTGAAACAAAAAAAAAAAAATCGAAATGAAGTATGATGTAGAGCAGCAGAAATATTTTTACTTAAATAGAACAATAGAATACCTTGGTGGAGGTTCTGGTTCTCCTTTATACAATCCAGAGGTTTCATTCTTTGGATGTTTACTACTTTTTGTTCTTGTGGGCTAAAACAACAAAATAACATATATATAATTCACTCAAAAAATTTTTAAATTTTTAAAATTATGAAAAATTATCTATATTAAATATTTTTAACCCCCCTTTTACAAAATTAATTATATAGTTATATTTTTCTAATCTTTAATTAAAAATTTTACAAAGACAATTATTTTTTCTAAAATATGCTTGAAAATTTTAGTGTGTCCCAAGAGGAAAACTCATATATTTTGGGATGCCTCTGTATCCAAACAACAAGTTCAGTGAACAGTCTTATTCCGAAGGGGTTTTGAGATTGAATGTACAGTATTTTGGATCTGATGTGCAATAGTGTTCTTTCATCCTGTGTTCTGGGCCAATTTCTGAAGCATCTTACTTCGTGAAATATCAGTTGACAGTAATGATCATTGGTGTCACGATCTTACACATGTTGTGCTAACGACATCCATCTTCACAAATGAAGACTACGTTGATATATGGAATGGGACTTTTGCTATGGTAGTACCAATGCAGCTGTGGAAACATAGTGGTTTCCTATGTGCAGAATTCTGGATAAAAGAGCTTTTGGTACAGCTTAACAGACATTTTGTGAATGTGGTACAATACCCTCCTCTTTCAATGAGAACAACAACATGTAGTGGAAAAAAAAATTATTCTTCAAATAATAAAACATAACCCTACAAACAACACAAAGACTTTCTGCATGTCTCCATTTTTCAAGAACATGTTTGGCAAACATTGCATGAAGATGGCATGCATCCAAATTACCTACGGTCTGTTCTAAATCCATATACAGGAAAAATTCCATGCGTCTAGAATTTTCTCACTAGTTTTGCACTAATCACCAATTACTTTCATCCATGCTGTACACTGATGAAGCTACTTTCACCACGAAACCTCAGGTTTCACTACAACATGCAATGCACCTCACTGTCACACAATTTGAAAAGTACACTGATGTAGATGGCAGAATTTTTGGATAAGGTTTTGTGGTACGTAAAACGTACATCCAATGTCAGTTGAAAAATTAATACCAATACCAAAAACAAATATTTCAGAAAGGGAGTTGAGGCCCTTCAGAATAAGAAACACAATATTGTACAGTCAACTAGTACAAAAACATTTTGGAATAGGACACACGTTCACAGAAACTTTATTGCTTAGAATGACATATCGTCATCTCTCATAACATTTGTTTTCTTCTGGACTTCAATATAAACAATTTTATTGGACTAAACATTAATTTTTATTAGAGAAATACGTTCACACAACCTATTCACAAAAATGTAAAGAAACCTAAAGAATTCTGTAATTATCTGAACACTTTTTACCAACATGAACAATGTTCCATTTAACAATGCTGAATTTAAACATAGCAACTTAAATTTTTTGTTTTATGCATCACTAAACCCCATTTTGCATGTCTCAGGGGCAAAAGAAACTTAGCTCCTGCAACGATGTAGGGTTTTGCAGTGTCTGGCTGAGGCCCTAGAAAACCTGCTGACGGTATAGATTGTGTTGAGTGGCATTTGTGATCTGAACGAGGTTACTCAAAGCTGCCAGTGAGTCCTTTGGCATTATCGGCTGGTCAACAAAACAATGGCAAACTACTTCACCCAGTGTGTCTTGTTAGTGCTACTCTGTAATGATGCTTTGAGGATCCAAACTGACAAGTACGAAAAAGGAATTTAAGGAAACTATTCATCAATTATTTCAAATATTACATCTAGATTCTTGAAAAATACTTGCAGTCACCTGAAGAAAAAATTTCAAAACATGAATGTACTTATTATAAAGGAATTTACTTAGCATAAACTTATGAAATTTCCAATTTTTTTTCCAATACCTACAATAATGGGTGTAGCACATCGGTGAATTACTCGAGGACTTTCAAGATATGAAGAGATAACATGCCAACCAAATTCTAGAAATAGTTTTTACTTCAAAATTAGCAACCCTATGAATTATCCAGGCAATTCCAATACTTAACAGGGTTTATTAAATAATGAAACCATTACCAATATTTCCCTGTACTGAAGACATTGTATTTCAACAACAAGCAATTCTGTGTCAACTCATGTTTGTGGTGTAATTCTTTAGAATAAAGTTGGCATTATTTTATCATGTGATTTCAAAATTAAAATTCAATCAATCTCAATTAATAGACATTCATACACATGCCTTTTGGATTTCTTGATATCCTATTTCTTAGTGATGGATATCTAAACATCTCAAATCATACTTTTAGTAAAAAAACATGTTTTTCATATCCATATTAACAAACCAGGAAAAAGGAATGTCCAATGATAGCTAAGTAAATCCTTAATTATTGTTAATTTTATCTTTGTAAAATTATCTAATCCTAAGTAGCCAGAATAAGAACACAGCAATTCTTGTTCTGAAACTCAATTTTTTTGACATGCTGTAGGAAGTCATGAGGTTTTGAGTGAAAAAATAGATGTGCTTTTAGCTTGGGCAACCCACCATTTTCTCATTTTAGGTCATCATTATTTACACCTTTGCATCCGTGTGAAGAGGAGCTCAGCACTGGAAAGCTGATGATCCTTTCCTATTCCTTGAGTACCACTCAACATATAGTAGTTACCTTTCTGTTTGGATCTCAGAATCTAAAATTTTCAAATGAGATGTGCACAACCGAAGGTACAACACAACAATTGGTAGAAGACTACTATGCCCATTGTATAATTTTATATTGTTGGACAGTTTGTTAGTCTACTACTTGGTTAATATATCAACCACATTGTTGCCTCTTGCTCTCGGCAGCTGGCAACAGCAGTGTTGTCACTGGAGGTGGTGACAAGAGAGACTGACATTTCTCATTACAATAGCTGAATGGCTACAATGCAACTAGCCAAGAGAAAACACTAATTTTATTTCCGGTTCATTTTCCAGAATTTTTGTCAAGAACGAGATATCTAACAGAGATGATCATTGGCAAACAATGGGAAGGATGTTTATCGTTACACACATATGTAACACAGTTCATTACACTATTTACTGCTTGTGTAGGTGTGATGACAACAACCAAACTTCTTTTTTATTGTTTCTCAACAAAAATGCTGTATCTTTTGTGATCCAAAACATATATATTAACAAATTGCTAATGTGATGAGCGAGCCAAGGTTGCAGGTCAGTGGGATTGAAATAAAGAGCTGAAAGAAATGCATGAACTCAAGAATTATAAGCACAAAGGGTTTAAGAATTTCATGTTTCCTCAGTCCATTGTCAATAATAGTAAGATTTAATTAGGTTATTTAGATATGAATGTACCTCTTAATAATAATGAAGATGGAATTCTGGCTTTTCCTACAAACCATTAAGAAATAAATCACAAGGACACTAGAACAGAAGTTTTACCTTCTTCCCTTCAACTACCTCTGCCACTTTTGGTTTTACATTCTTTCTAGCTTTTGGCAGGTTACTCTGCAGCTCCTCTTGACGTTTGTCTTCAGGAAGAGATTCAAGGTACGTAGCATATTCCAATTTATATTGATCCAACATCTACACAAACAAAAAATTATTTAATTTTCAATGGTATTTAAAAATGTGTTATTTACACAAGTATACATAATATTCTAGATGACAGTTTATATATCATGGTGCGGAGGATCTCTTAGGTAATGGCTTAAACTACATTTCCTTAATGTAAAATTTTTTAGCCCTTAATGGCTAGAATAAAAACACACTACCATGTTATCACAGCTCTTCAGCTCTTTCAGAAAAGAGACGAGTCTAAAAGGTTACCAGAAAAACTCTACTCACTTTAATAAGTAGTAAAAGTTAATGAGAGCACTTCTAATTCAAAAGCATGACAAATAATGGAAAAAGAATGCAAGTCACACCTTGGTATATTTTAAGGAGTATATATTAAAAAAACTAGCCCAATTATAACTAATTCTAAAAATACAGGCTTTTCTTGAGTTTGCAATTTAACCCCAGTTGGTTGGATTTAGGTTTTTACCATTGCCTTTCCTTGTCACAAAAATGTAAATGTTGATGTAACAATACGCTGTGATAGCAATAAAAAAATCATGAGTATAGAATACCTAATTATATTCACAGAAGTATTGTCAGCATCCCTCACACATTTCCCAGGCAATTCACACTGATAGTTAAATAGGCCAGTAAAGAGAGAATCTCAAATGGCATAGTTTCAATGAAACACAACTTGAAAATGAATAAAAAAGGTTTCCAAGATTTTGTTGCACGATGTTCAAAAAGGTCACTTCGATTCTTGGTTCAAAGCTCAGCAAGAGCAAATTGGTGTGTTGTGACAGAAATTAAAAAAATTCACGATGACAAAAGTAAGCAATCCAACAAACTGTTTCACCAACAGACATGTAAAGTTAAAAGTAATTACTCGAGAGTAAGCATCACTCCGATAGTTACTCTCAAGTAAAATACAAGTGTTTAACCTTGCATCTGGAGAGTTATTTTACTCTAAGAGTACATACTCCCCCATTTACTCCACAAACCCAATGAACGTGCAATTTTGCATAAGCAGCTGAGAGCAACTCAAAGAGGTTGCGAGTGAGAGTGACACATAAAAATAGCAGACCAATGGAAACCTCTGGTTATTTCCTTTCATTTAAAGTTTTGGAGTTCTTTGTGGCATCTTGGTGATATAGTCTTGGGTGGTGCTTTGCTGGATTTGAGTTAGCGCAACATGTCTTAGTATTGTATTTTTATTTTGTAGTCTAGTTTTTCTAATGTATATTGTTCCTAATTAGTACAAAAATGTCTAGTTTTTCAAATGATGTTTGTCTCACAATTTTTATTAATTTATTATTTATTTTGTTTGTTGATATTTAACCTTTATTCATCTTTCAACTGTTTATGGTTAAAACGTGGGAAGGGATTCTAGAATTTATTAAAATGTTTGCAAATAATCTTTTCCCCATTAGCCCATAAAGTTTTAAACTTTGACTAAAATAAATAAACTAATAAATAAGTACTTTTAGCCCTTGTAGTTATTATTTTTCCTTTAGTTATCATATATTTACTACTTTTAATTCATGAAAAAGTTATTTAGAAAGTCCTCTACAGTTTGTAATGTACCTGTAGCAGTTTCCTTTCAAAAAAATATATTGTTACACTGTTTAAATGATTTTTAAGAGAGATATCCTGTTTTGATCTGGACTCTGAACTGATTGCCTAAAATTTTATGATACCTACAATTCACAAAAAATAGTTTATGAAATTATTCTATTACTTGAATTTATTTTTTTAGCTTCGTAATTAGGATGCAAATTATTAGTTTCTAAATAAGCTTTAATTCTTCCAAATAGAAGCACCGATGATTTGGCCAAACATAACCTATAGTCAAAATCTTGATTGTCATAATTCCAAAAACCAAACCATTCTCTCCTGCACCCATCTTTGTGTCCACACTACAGGACAATATTTCAAATCATTGCTGGAATCATTTTCAAATACCATCATTCACAATCGTCGAGCCATAACAACACATCTGAGGTACACACATATTGAAAACTGAGCTTCTCCAAACTTTACTTTAAGGATTTTCACCAAGTAAAGTCACACTCAAATTTACTCTCATGTAAGCAATTTACTCTCATAAAATTTAAGCAATTTGTGAATTGATCCAAAGAGTTACTCTCAAGTAAACACGATTTACTCCAGAGTAAACTCTTATTCCTTTTTTGGTAAAAGCAGCCCTAAGTAAAATTTGTAACAAAATAAGCAATAGTAATTGTGAATTCCTTTAGAAGTTCCAATAAAACAAATGCATTACTTACGTGATTCACTCGCTCTTGGTATTTCTTTTTCTGAGTATCTTGCAAGTTTTTCCACATTCGAGATATCTCTATCATTCTCTGCTTTGGAGAGAAATCTTTCATATGATCACTGGCCAACATAAGTCGTGAGAAAAGGCTGTATCCAGAATTTGGAGGTTTCTCAGGTTTCCCTGCCACTCTAAATATGAAATAAAAGGAAATGCTCATGAGCTTACAAATAGAGAATGTTACTATAGTTTTTTGTTATTTATTAATTATTATTATTATTGAAATCACGATCATGATTCAGTTTCATTGTTATCAATTTAATTATATTAATAAATCAAGGTTTAACCTTCAATAAACAGGGAGAAGAAATATGTGGTGTAGTAAGTTCCAACATCTTTTTACTGAAGTTTTTTTCCAAAACATGACACTTAAGTTGCTAATACAATTGTACTGTGGTATAATTCACGCACATCTTTACTATGGAAATGAAATTCGGGGAGGTACAAATAAGGGATATATGAATAGAATAATGATACTGGAGAAAAGGGCTATTAGAAACATATTCAACTTGCAACTCAGACAATCGTGTAGAAACTACTAATGGCTATAATAGCACTGTACATTTTCAGAATAATATTACTAATGCAAAAAAGAACCTATATACGCTTCACTAAAAATGAAAAAACCTATTACTACTAGTGATGGGTCGATACTTGAATTTCTCGATACTCAATACGCGATACCGTTACCTGTCCGAGAGCTTCGATACTCGATACCATACTACTTTGCAGACTTAACAGCAACAGTGGTTGAATCAGAATTGGAAGGATATATTTTGTTCTTTATACATGCATGCATTTTAATATTTAAAAACTATTGAGATGAACATACATTTTTTTAAGTTTTTAAAGATTAGTATTAAGGAAATCTAACAATTTAACGCTCTCTGGATCCACTTATCAATCCAGCTGTACTGAAAAGTCTCTCCAAAAGCACTGTAGCTGTTGAAATGCACAGGTATCGAATAGCAGTTTTTTCTTGGGGAGATTGGGGATATTGGGGGGAGTCATTTTGTTTTTCCAATAAGGTAATACATTTTCAGCAGGAGGAAGAAAGTCCGCATGTTTAATTCATCTGTTTGAGCTGTGGTTTCATATACACAGCATAATATTTCGTGGTCACCCTTTAGAATATTCCTATAAAGAGACAGCATGCCAATACATTTTTGGGGGTTCAGTAGTTGAGGATGCCTACAAAAAAAAATTAAAAGAATTAAAATTTTGAACAATAAATGCTTGTCTAATTTGAAATGTCTAATGTAGATACTGAAAATAAGTTAGTCAGAATTATATACAGTGACTTTAATTTTTTTAACTATTGAAATATAGGAGAATCGAAATCGTGATTAAAAAATAGGGTTATTTTCTTGTGGGCATGGTGCATCTACGTTCAAGATGTTTAATTAATTCCTTGAATCCATTGTCCTCAATAATACTGTTAATAACGGTTGATTATTTTTGCATATCGTGTAAGCAAATTTCCTTGTTATTGCTTTTGAACGATTGTCTCCTGGTTTAAATTTGTTCTTTGTGTCCAAAAAAATCAAGGAGTGTTGGTTGATTTGTGTTGGTTTTGAGAATCTTGACAGGACTGGCCATTGGTCATTAACTTCTACCACTTCACTCGTACGATCTGCGACATTTCCAAGTCCGATGCAACATTAGTTGGCTCGGTTCTCTTGTGTTCCGTGGAACAGAATACTACCCAGTGTAACATCTTTTTTTTAATGTATAGTATTGTGTGGTTTTCCACCAGGCGAAAATGTTCGAGTCCTCTTCAAAATAATTTCACACTTCATTTTGTATATGGAATGCACTAATATAGTCGTCCTTCAGGCACTTTAAAACGCAGAACTGAACTCAAGAGCTCTGTCAGATGCCAGCACGGTGGGCTGAGGAGGGGGGTATCCTGGGAAGAAACATCGTCATCCGGCTTTGGTTATCGTGCCTGTCGGGAGACAGGCTAGATTGCCAGGAGCTCACAAGGAAGAGTTTCCCAAAGCCAAATTGGTTGCGAATGGCATGCTATATCAAGAGATAGTGACAGGAGCAAGTGCGATAAAGAGCGGGGCATGACGTCCGGGCATTGCAGCGTTGGCTAATTTCAACGATCATAAGTGAATCCGAACAGACGGACACTTCCTTGTTGCCAACAGAAGATAAATAGGAGAGAGATTAAAGTAATGAAGGCAATCTAAAAACAGAAGAGATTACATAAAAAAATGAAAGTATCGAGTCATTATCTGAAAGTATCGATCGCTATCGATACCACCCGAGTATTGAGGGTATCACGGTATCAAAAGTATCGAGAACCCAACCCTAATTACTACACTAGAGGGTCACGAAAGTACCACAGGGCACATTCATCTAAATACTCAAAAAATAAAAAATATAGAAAGATAATATTATAATACTTTATATGTACTTTATGTATTGTACCTGAATTATACATTTTAATTAAAAATTTTATTTACTGATATTTTCACTGAACATTTATATGGTTTCTATGGTGCTTTAATATTTATTGTTGCTCTATAATTTCTTCTATGAATAGTTTACTCCAAAATACTTTTGTAATAATGTGATTAAGACTCTGCTTGAAACTTTTGTATTATAAATCTATAAGCAATAAAATTATTATCATTATAATTATCATTATCATTATTATTATTATACGAAATTCTACAATCCTAATCTTCTATTAAATAGATGTAAAATTTCTGAATTGCACTTGGTCAAGAATCATTTACAGAAGAAACCAAGACAATTGTGTTGTCAACCATTTAGTTCTTAGTTGTCAACATAATATAAAATTAATAATTCTGCTTAACTTACAGAAACTGATTAATCAATACAACATAAGGGGTTACGAAGGTTTTTGTGAAAATTACAATGTTAATTACATAGTAATGTAATGTAAAAATTAATGTAAATAGACATGTCAAACATGTGAGCTCTGTTGATTTTCTCTATCAATCAGACAGCCTGATCTATGCAATGTGGTAGTTACAATATTCACTGTCATCAATCTTCAATAATCGTAATAACTAATGTGCTTTAGATAACCTCAGAGTTTAAAAACAAATATGTAGTAGATGAATTAGTGAAGTAGACATGATGTGGTAATGCCATGTTGCCAAACCCTAGAATTTTTCCAAGCAATCCAGATTTCCATCTTGTATCATTACCCTCCTAGTTCCTCAGCCCATGATAAAATCCTGAAGCATATGCTTATAAGTGACCAAGGGCCGTATTCATAGTCTTGACTTATAATAAGGAAAACCTTAAGGAGTTCCTTATAACATTTTCCAATCCATAGTAGCAACTTATCCATCCACATAAGAAAATACTTATACCTATAAGGAAGGTCCAGCCTTCACTTATAGCTGTAAGTGAACCCTCTCTTGATGCGTTGAAAATTGTCGTAATTTGAAAGAAATGGAAATGGACGACCATTTCAAAGTTTATAAGGATTTTTACAGTGGCATCTTTCTTTGTAGCAAAAAGTGATATTTTCGTCACATGCCAAACCTGTTGAAAATGCAGTGATCAAGAATTTAAGAAAAAATATTGTTTTACTAAGCCTTTTTTTGTACACTTTTTGGTAACATTGGAGGCTAAAACCACCTCTAAATACAGATATTTACTGATTTCACCACCATTTAAGCCTTTGTTTAAGATACTGGCACTATTTAAGAAACTGGGTAGGTTAGGTTACCTCACGGACGCAAGCATATGATTCACGGCCAGTTTGATGGAGCGCTTCTGGCAAGATCCAAGTGGCTGTGAAACAGCGAATACGCTGTTGCCACACGAGGCACTGCTAGCATCGTACTTATTAGCAAGACCCCTTTATAAGAGACACTTGGGGGAATGGAATTTTGTCTCTCATAAGTGGGAAATGTTGCCACACGAGGCACTGCTAGCATCGTACTTATTATAACAGCAAAACCCCTTTATAAGAGACACTTGGGGGAATGGAATTTTGTCTCTTATAAGTGGGAAATGGGTTTTTGATACGTTTAATGAAATGTTACCATATTTTTTATGGATTAGTAAGATTTGTATGTTATTTTAAACTTGAGAAAACATTAATAACTTGAAACCAGAGCCCATTTAGCCAGATCTTTTGAGTTTCAATGTACAACAAAATCTTGTTGTACGATAGAAGAGATAATACCTGATGTTATTATTCTTTCTATATAAAATAACTCCATTTTCCGTTACCCACCTCCCACGGCGAGGAGGGTTGGATTCTGGGAGGCAAAAGTATGTACAATATTTACAATTGCGTACAGCTATTTACAAATGCTTAGTAATCTAAAACTTCTTTTTTTTAAATAGGAAGTTATATCCATCTGCTTTCTATGAGGTCTCATAACTCCCTTTCAGAAAAATTAATTGCAGTCAATGTTGACTCTGAAGCACCTTTGTTTAATAAATAGTTTCTCACTGACTCCATCATCATAACGGCTTCACTATGTGATGGTAGTGGTGGACTCTCGTGATAGTCTTCCACATCATCACCGTCACTCTGATTGTCGCAAAGGTCTGAAATGCACGAAATTGCCACTTCTTTATCTGCAGTAACGTCCTCATCAAATGTAACCCCTGCTTCTAAATCTCCCCACTTCTCCATGACAATTTCTTCCTCTGGAAAAATTCCTACATTCAGGTTGAATCCAGTCTTCTTAAAACAATTGGAAAGACATCGTGATGCACATCATTCGAAGACGAAATCCAATGAATGGCTTGGAGGACGTTCACTTGGATGTAGGTATTACACGCATCAAGATTGGCGAGAAGTCTTCTAACCACCATCTTCCTGTACTTGGTTTTAAAATTGTTAATAACACCCAAGTCAAGTGGTTGCAGCTCACTCATACAATTGGGGGGGAGGCAAAAATATCACATTAATATTTTTTAGGAAGGATGTATCAGGAGGATGAGCTGGACACTTATCAATAAAGAGGAGAATTTTTCTCCCAGCACTTCCCATTCATGCTTCAAATGCCTTCAGAAAATTAACAAAAATTTCTGAGGTCATCCAGGCATTTTTATTGTTTTTATACTCACAGGGGAGGTGCTGGATACCTTTGAAACATCGAGGTTTCGCAAACTTCCCTCTCACTAGTGGCTTCAGTTTCTCTGCACCAAGTGCATTGGAACAAAGGAGAACTGATTATCGTTCTTTACTCTTGGTACCTCCATGGCATTTTTCTCCTCTAAAAGCAAATGCTTTGCAGGGAAACATCGAAAAGAAAAGATCCATTTCGTCTGCATTAAAAACATCTCTCAGTTCATAATCTTTAATGAGGGAAGGTAAATTGTCCTTCCACTCGTCCACTTTTTCCGCACCACACTGTTGCTTTCCCCACAAACGTTTCTGTACACAATATCATGCCTTTTCTTAAACCTATCAATCCACCCATTCGCGCCGAAAAATCTTCAATGTTCAAGCGCAGAGCAATTTCATGCGCCTTCTCCTGCAAAATGTTCCCATCAACGGGGGCACCTACAGCTCTGCACTGTTGGAACCACTCCAACAGAATCCTCTCCAATTCGTTGAAGGGAGACAAACTAATTTTTTTCGCCGAATCCATCTTCCCGGCGGCATTGAGGATTTCTTCTCTCTTTTGCATTATCTTTCCAAGGGACAAAACTGGAATTTTCAATCTTTCTGCCACAGCTCTCAGAGATTGCCCTATACATGTATCAACTTCATTGATAATGTCCAACTTCTCGGCTAGCGATAAAACCTTCCATTTCGATGCCATAACTCGGACAAACTTTTTGCCAACTTCGTTGAAGGCAAAAACAAAACAAAAAAACAGAATAAATTCACTCGCGTAGCACTAAAGTGCCTATGTAATAATGTGCACACGTACTAATGCAGTATTACACACTTATAACTGCACTAACTACACTCGAAATTGTGCATGTGGCAAAAAATAGCTCCACTGCACCAAAAATAATACAAATGTACACACTGCAGCGTCTTCCTTGTTGCCAAGAGACACGAAGCTTACAGAATGAGCTTTCCTAGAGAGAAATTTGCAGTCCCCTTGCCCCCCCCCTCCAGGTGACGCTGGTGTGCAAAATCCTACTCCAGTCTATTTAAAGCACGTGCCCCAACCCTTACCAAGCTGACGAAATTCCTGAGTCACCTGGAGGAAAATTTCACGCTTTGTTTCTTACAAGCGGGAAGGAACGCATGGCGGGTAAAATCTTGTCTGCAATAGGCGGGAATCTCTTATAAGCAGGAAATAAATACATTGTTTATATACAACTGACCTCGGGACGGTGACTTTTGTCTCCTATGTGCGTGATTCTCTTATAACAGGGTCTCTTATATCGGGGTTTTGCTGTATCATCTATGAATACCAAATATGTGTAAGTATTTCCTTATCAAAAGTAACTTCTTATAGCTTAAGTATTTTCTTATCCTATAAGTGATGACTATGAATATGGCCCCAAGACAAAGAAGCAGCCCATAACATTTTATAAGAAGAATTTTAGGGGCTCATGAAATGCTTCACTAAATATCCATCCACTTTCACCCACCAATAAATAGTGATTATCCACAAATGCAAAAGATGCAGTTCATTGAACAAAATTTCATGAAGGTTTCCTTCTTCAACACAATTCAAAGTTTTTACTTTAAAACACCTTAATTAATTATTGCAATTTTACATAAACAATTGAATATGTCCTGTTATAAAATGGCATCTTAAATTTAAACAAAATAAAATACTTTTCACTAAAATATGCATGACGTTACCTCTCACGAAGTGTCTTCTCTTCTTTTGTTAGAACATTCTTAACATTACCTGGAACAAACTCTGGATTTTGGGACATATAAGCTTTGAGCTCTTCCTGGGAGAGAAAGAACAAAAAGATTATTCTCATGATATATACATCTCCTTTTTTACAAACTTCATTGAAGGACAGATAAAAAGAAAACCATTCAAACGTACTGTGTATCGGGCCTCCTCTTCACAGGCCCAATTAATCCAAATCACTTTCTTCTTGTCAGGCATATTTTTCCACTGCTCTTTACATTTTTCAACAAAACCACTTTTGTCAAAACCAGGATCATTCTTATGTCGTTTTAATTTGTCCTCAAGAAATAGCTGAAATTAGCAATTGTTAAATGAGCGTCAAACCAAACAAAAAAAAAAACAACAAATTTTAAGTCAATATTTTTAAAGGATATAGACACACACACAAGCAGACACACAGAGAATGAAAATAGAAAAGAAAAAAATACATACCTTGAATGGTGGCAAAGGTTTCTTTGGACCAAGCACAGATCTTGAATCATGTTTTTCCTGTTTAGGAATCAGTCCAGGATGTTCTTGGCTGTAAGAACATTCCAAAGGTGCATTTGATTCCATTGTAAAGCATTTTGATTTAACATAAGTATTATTGATAAAATGAAAAATACAATTCTTAACACAAATTCCAAGGGACCGAAATAATCAGTGTTTATGTTTTAAAGGGTTGCATTATCCAATTATTATATGCATACATTATAAGCTTTACTGGCCAGGACTCAAATTTTGAGTGTTATATTGATCTTTATTTTATGCATATTCATACTAACAAGAAAATACTGTACAAAATTACTACTTGGAAACTGAAAAGCATATTTTTTTTAAGTGATCAAGAATTATAATAACAAGACACCCTCAATGAATTTTTTCCTCAAATCAAACTGCATCACTTTTCTGAATATATCTCATCTTTGAACAACTGCATTGAACAATTTTATATTGTTAAACAACAATGTTCTTTAGTATTGAAGAATGACCCACTTTCATAAAAATAAATTGCATTATTCACCAATCACAATCAGATAGGACATTATTTGTGGAACTCTTGACTTATAGAACATGTGGACTTACTAGAATTGAATCATTTTTTCATCATATTCTTTCCTCTGAACAGCTGCCATGTCACTATATTTCTTCTTCTTTTTCTCAGGTAGTGCTTTGTACATATCAGCTATGTACTTGGAGATCTCAGTCTTCATGCAAATAAAAATATTGATCATTAAATAAATAGAAATAATGGTTATTACACGTTAATGTTACATTCATTTCCAAACATCCTCACATAATTTTTAATTCCAAAATATTGATAAATTTACGTGCAGACATAAATTTAGTTTTTAAACTTCCTAGTTTTAACATTTACATTTGAATATGCCTATATTTAACAACATAAACATTAAATTTTAATGGAAAATTAAAAATGCTTTTGAATTTACTGCTGAACAGTGAAGAAAAACAATTTGAATTTTCTAATAAATTAACTGTAAAATTTGCTTGCAATACTTTTCCTAGTGATAGTTCTACCAGAAAATAATACATACCATCTCAAGGCCAGGATGTTCCTTTGCCACTTTGTCCTTAGTTGCTAAATAGAATAGCATGTATGAAGATAGAGGCCGCCGGGGCATGTCTGGGTGTCTATTCTGTAACAAGTAAAGTAAAATACAAACAAATCCACACAAATACAATACGCAAGATGGATGTCAAGATAAAACACATTTTGGGAATGAATTTAGCTGCTTGTGGTTTAATTCTTTCTGCCACATTTTCCCAATCATCATGATTAATTTTTTTGCACTTAATATATTTAGAAATTATTTTGTGCAAGATTTTTCTTTTATTATTGTTTTTTTTTTTCATTTAAATGGTTTGGGTTATTCAATATCACAAGAATATATCTACAGACCATCAGAAGCTAGTCTAATGAAATGAATCAGCACAATTTATAATTACATTTGTTCATTCATTGTTGTGTAGTAATTCCAAATTATTTTGACAGCACATAATTTTCCTTAATCATTTTGAAAACTAAATGCTTTTGTAATCTAATTAAACATACCATTGTTGCACAGCAGTTAATATTGACAGCTATGAACAAATGGCTGTGGAAGTACTAGCGAGTATGTACATTTTCCAAAATATCAATTTTAGTTGAATTTGTTTATGCCCTGATATCTAAGAATGACTGACCATGAAAAATCTTCAAAAATCATATTCAAATTTGATTGAGGAGAGTCAACTCTTAAAAATACCAAAGTTGCAATGCGAAAACAGTTATCAAAAACATAAAATGCTACATACTGTTATATGTAGTAGAAAATAAGGATTGGTTCAAAAATGTCAAGGGAGTTATTTTCACAAATTATCAACATATCCAATATCTGTCTATAAGAGTAATTCAGCCCAATATATTTTCCTGAAGTCCTCCTTTGCAAAACAACCCCAACCACTTACCAAATTGTCCAATACCCATAGTCACAGTGTACAGAAACGACAACCCGAATTTCAATACTTTCTAAAGGTTCCATGAAAAAGGTGTTTTGTAATGACAGTAGTTGAAATAAAATCAAATTAAATTGTATATTATATTTGGATTTTTGATATTTGGAAATAAAAAGTCATGACTAAAAGGATTAACAAGGTAAATACAGGGAACCGTTTTGAACATGTATCAAACAATAGCATCTCTAAAACTTCAATTGAAAGTAGACAGTTATTAATGGTACATAAAAAAAGCATATAATGAATTACATAGTAGAGAAATTCAATTAGTTGATACATTCCTACTGCAGACATGTCAATATAAGAATAATTTCAGGAATAATAATAATAATAATAATAAAATTTTAAAAAAATAAAACAATAAAACACACACACACACACCACAGATTACAGAAAGACTACTGTGATCAATCAGTAGGTTTACGTATGGAAAAAAAGAAAACAAAATTCAACTTGAACAAAAATTAATTAAAACACAAATAAAATGCATCTTCTCCCACCTGTTTCCGGCTCCTGTAAAAGTGAGTCCATGGTTCCGCAGCCCATGCTTTCCCATCTTCAATTAATTCCTTCAATAATCTGAACTTTCGCACACGTGCTTGCACTTTCATCCATGTTTCTTTACACTCCTGTGCAGACCGACACCCAAAACTTACCTAAAAAGAAATTATTAAGTATTAGTTACTTATCGCTTACTTCTTACTTGTGTTCATATATGGTCCATTCCGGCCAGTAGATTTTCTTGACAAGATCTAAAGTAGTTGATCATCACTACTTATTTCAGACCATAATGCTCTGAAATTTATTCTTTCCCCAGCCAGATGAACCTAGTGTCAGCTGTTAATGCATCGAAGTGGCAGTTCACTGTGTGCAGTTGAGGTGAGGGATAGTTCTCATAAGCGATTGACATAGTCCTCATATGATCACTAAAATGAACATTGTAAGAATTCATACATTCCATATTGAAAAGCAGATGAGAATATGTATGCTTGAGAATGAAGTTAACAAATGGATGCAAAGGGCCAGGCTATAAAAGCCAATTCCAAAGAGCCTGAATATTTTACTTTCATCAGCCTTAATTAAACTCACAATTTTAATCACTGAATTAGGCACGTAATTCAATAATAATATTTCTTAAAAGGGAAGTACATCTCTCTTGCATTCTAGCCCCATAAATACATTGATTTCTTGCGAAAATTCTCCAGTAGGCAGAATGATAAAAATAATAGGCAGTAAAATGACCCCAGCACAAGTTAGCCAAAACTTGTTAAACAAACGTTCTATGTGTTACTTCTCACTGACCGCATCCCCAAATGGGTTTCGCATTAATGAGTGTTAAATAATAGTCACCCATTCCTCCATGTGGAAACATTTGGAACCCTAAAAAGGGATCAGAGGATTAACGAAATCCTTATCACTCAGATGTCGGCAAGGCTTGTTAAACTTAAACTATAACATCCAATTACCAAGCACCTCAGATTTGGGTATAGGTATATTTAATCTCCATGTAACATTTTCTGAATGAAGATCAACAAAAGTCCAGACTTCAGAGAGCAATTCTAAAAAATGTATCATGCAGAGTTTCAATTTTGGATACGTAAATACCAAAGAAGGGTGACCAAACCACAATAAGAACATCAGAACTGGTGTAACCAGCATGAGGTACAGCAATCTGAAAATTATAATCAACTGCAGTTCATAACATGTACATCTAATAAAACTTAAAATTTGATTTGATAATGGTCTCCACATGATCTGAAAAGGTCATCTCAAATAGATATCACACCACAGTCTCTTACAGTTGTAACCCTTTCAAGCACTGTGGAATTCAGAACATAATTGAAGGCAACTAATGATCGGGATTTATTAAAAGTGATTGGTATGCATTTCTTTAGTAATGAGATGAAGATTATGTGGGCACCAGTCTGATAAGGCATTCAGTGCATTATGAAGAACATTGTCAATGTTTGATTCGATCTTCAAGTAGACCTTAAGAAGCAAATAGAAGCATACTCAACATCATTAAAAATGTATGTTGTTTATGAAGTTAAATGAAAGGTCTCAATATGATCCCTGTGGAACTCCTGAGGAGACAAATACGGTTAAACATTACCTTTTTATATGATACAAACAATTAGATGAACAAACTGATAAATTACTGTAAAATCAATGTAACAGAGGTTCGCAAATCCCAGTTTACGATATCCTGAGTTACATATTCAAACTTTTTACTGAAATTAGTGCCAACAATTTCCTATTTAAGCTCTGTGTTCAGAATATTACTTCCGTAATATTCATTAAATAAGCATCTATATTTTTACCAGGTTCATAACATGCAAAGCCAAATTATCTCTGACAAAGTGGGTACGCACCTTTTCCAATTTTGACCATAAACGGGGACTTTAAGATTTTTGGAACACTGCTTAGAATTGATACGGATCTATAATTAGCTATATTGTTCTTGCCACCAGACTTTTAAGCAAAAGTAGTACAAAGTAAGGTTTCCACTCACATGGAAAAGATCCCTCAGTCAAGATTTATCAAATAAAAAGTTAAAAATGTGAGAATAAATGTATAATTTTTATAAGAGGGATGGCACGTTATCAGGCCCTGTGTTAGGTTTACAGCCCAAGTGTTCAATTTTACATAATGCACTAATTGCCACTACACTGATTTCTATATTGCAACAGTGGTTCATTATATTGATCAGACCCATAATTGAGCATGCTATTTGATTGACGAATGTAAAATAAAATACCATTCCCAATAAATTCAACATAAGTTGAGCCCAGATGTTTGACAAAATGCTTATCAAAATGTGTATCCTATTTGTTATCGATACTATTTTATGACTTTTAACAATAAGAATCACTTAATTGTACATTTGGGGTTGTTTTAGTACATTTTTATGTTGACAATTATTATTGCAAACCAGTACACAATGGAAGAAAATGTTGGAACCAAATGATTCCAGCCAAGACAGTTGGTAATGTATATTCATTATTTCATATTTCAACTCATTTATGGGTTAGGGTAGATATTCTAGAAAGAGCATGAGCATAATATCTACAACTGGGAGCATATGCTCTTGCAATTGGCTCTCTCTAAATTAACAAGAGTATTTTCAATATCAGTAAAACAAAAGATAAAGGAAGTCTAGCATCACTTTGTCATTTACAATAAAATTTTGAAAAAGGTTTTAATAGCAAAATGTATCAGCCAATAAAACCACAAAAGTTTTCTCACACAATATTGTATTACACTAGGTGGCTACATTATTAGGGGCAGGACTCATGATTTGTGTTTTTTACAGTTTAACATAATTTTCAATTATTATTTTTTGATTTTCTAGATATTTTTTATTCTTAAGAGTATTATTAAAATCATAAAAATAAGATATTTAGGCAAAACTATTTTTAGATACAATTAATACTAGTATTTAGTGATGGCACCCTTTGATGCAATTATTCTACCAATATGGCCTCAAGAAATCAAAATTAATTATAACTAATCTCACCATAATACCATAATCACCTCGTAGCTGAATCACTGGACCATAGAGGTCAGTTTGTCTTTATTTACGCTCATTATGCCAAAGCCTTCCATCACATGGACCGTAACATCCTCTTATACAAACTCTTCGAACTTCAATTCAGAGACCAAATATTGTCATGATTGTGGACCAACCTCATCAGAAGAAAACTTTTCCATTTCAAAGGTGGCTACTCAATACTTATACCATGTTCTCTGGCATACCACGAGGGTCTCGTCTTGGCCCTTTACTGTTCAAGATCTTCATTAATGATAGGCTATCAGATATTATATATATAGCAGAATACAACTCTTTGCCAATGAACAAAAATTTACTCCAGAATCTATAATGCTACTGATGTCCATTATCTACAATTACTTATAATTACTACTCACTTGTGCTCAGACAACAATATGCAGCTAAACATTGAAAATTGCAAAGTCACAAGATGCACCAGAAAAACATCCCATATATTACTCCTACATAATAAATGACCTTCCCTTCATTTCATTGACAATATATTTGATCTTGGAGGGAACTTTGATCATGTTTAAACTTCAACTTGCATACTGAATTCACTTGCAGTAACGCTGAAGGATGCTTGAAAATCTTCTGAGGAACTCTTAACATCTTACATAATATTGAAACTCGAAAGCTGCTGTTTTCTGTCTTCATTAGGTCTATTTTTGAATACACAACTGTCATTTGGACACAAACTACAAACGCATTTTTCACCTTATTTGAAAGAATGCAAAACGCCTCCCTGCAACATTTCGCAAATATTGATGGCACACTTATGTTCAAACCACACCATAATTAGATGATATGGATGTGACTAAATATTCCCACACTAACTGCGAGAAGATTAATTCATGACTTCATTTCCCTGCATTCCTTCATTGCAAATAATATTAAATGTCCTGATATCCTGTCTCAACTTCAGTTCAGCATTCCTCAATGCAGCAACAGACTTCACACATCTTTCTACATAACAAACACAGGACAAATTATTTGTTCTTTGACATTTTCAACAGATTATCAAGTGAAGCCAACAAAATCTGTGACAAAATTGATTTTTTGACACTGACCCTACAAAATCCCACAACTCCCTAAAACTTGCCTTAAACACAGATCGTTTGATTTTCTTTGTTTTCTGCTGCAAAATTTCTGATATGTATTATTTATGGTTACTTTCTGATGTGTATTACTACTTTCCCTTTGTAAGGGATATTCCCATGAATAAATGAATAACCGAATAATTGAAATAATGAATAACCGCCTCCCTGCAACATTTCGCAAATATTGATGGCACACTTATGTTCAAACCACACCATAATTAGATGATATGGATGTGACTAAATATTCCCACACTAACTGCGAGAAGATTAATTCATGACTTCATTTCCCTGCATTCCTTCATTGCAAATAATATTATTAAATGTCCTGATATCCTGTCTCAACTTCAGTTCAGCATTCCTCAATGCAGCAACAGACTTCACACATCTTTCTACATAACAAACACAGGACAAATTATTTGTTCTTTGACATTTTCAACAGATTATCAAGTGAAGCCAACAAAATCTGTGACAAAATTGATTTTTTGACACTGACCCTACAAAATCCCACAACTCTCTAAAACTTGCCTTAAACACAGATCGTTTGATTTTCTTTGTTTTCTGCTGCAAAATTTCTGATATGTATTATTTATGGTTACTTTCTGATGTGTATTACTACTTTCCCTTTGTAAGGGATATTCCCATGAATAAATGAATAACCGAATAATTTTTCATTAATATTATTAACTCTTAATCAATTTTTTTCTCCCTATAATGTTGATTATTGTATTTCGATTGGTTAACTGGCCTCACGTAACCAGTGAGAAATACAGACGCATCTTGTGTAAACAGTTTTTTTACTCAATATAATTGATCATGTAAACTTAAAAATTTTACCAAGTAATACACACAGTTTGATATTATGCATCCAAATTAAATAAAGAAAAAAGTACTACTTTTCAGTGAAGCAATCATCCTCATCGTACTATTATCCCCATCCTTACTTCTTTATAACATCACACCTACAAGGAAGCCACATTACCAGTGATGCATTGACATCCCCTGCATTTGACCACTAATGGAGAGATGAAGTACAAAAAAAGATTTGATGGCACTACTAGAATACAGCAAAAATACTTGTTAGCATTATTATTTTGAAGTACAGACGTGTGCAAATTATTAGAATGATGTATGAATTTGTGTTCTTTCCCTTATTTAGTAGAAAAATAATCTCTACATCTGAATGTAAAAGTATATTTCAACCTGTGTACGTCTTCTTTGGTTTACTGAAGGTCCTTTGGGATATCCGAGGGAAAATTATTTCTCTCTCTGTAAGGTTTGTAAATACTGCATATGAAAATAGCTGATGTGGGTTCCTTGCTTTTTCTAGATCAGTGTTGCATTCCTATCCCAGAATTGAAGCCTAGAAGTGTTTATATAATGTCTGTGTATTCCATTTTTTTAATAAAATTGGTTTTTGGATTTGTTTCCTTGTGAGTTTTTGACACAGTGAACTGAAGATGTTTCATTTTGCAAAACTGCAGTTGTTGGTAATAAAAACACCTTCGCAGAGAAAGACGGCATTGAATGAACATTTAATAAAGACGGACATTTCTAACAAACTTTTGCCAGAAAATTGATTCCTTCACATGCATTGGTTTGTAGAATAACTTCTGCACTGAAATCAGGCAAGACCCTTGCAGTCAAATGTAAGGAGAAATGTGAAAACCCAAACTCGGCCCTGGTTTGCAATAAAAATTAATTCAAAAGCCCAAGATGATTAGGAGTAAGAACTTGAGCAATCAACTTAAGTCGAATGGAGTTAAAATATCCCATCAATTGTAAGAAGGGGCTTTGTGCTGCAGGATTTCCTGCAAGAAGGTCAAGATATAAAGCGAAAATAACTCCTACAATGGCTAAGAAATGGTTGGAATCAGCAAAAGGAATGCAGATTGACGTTAACATCAGTTGGGAAAACGTAAGAAACGTATCTTTCATGATCTACTGTTTACTGTTAACTTCATTCTCATAGGTGAAGTGGGATTTTTCAATTTTTTGCAAAAATTCTGTACAGACATAAGGATTTATTTGCTATAGTTTCAAAAAATTATATTGAAAAGTCAATATAATTAGTGCATATTTTCTTGCAGGTAATATTTTCAGATGAGTCCATATTTTCTATGTCCAAAACAGCCAGTATGTGAGAATGGCCCGATGAGGTGTTTTCTCCAAAATGTATCACTCAGAATCAAACATTCAACTTCAGTTTTGATATGGAGTTGCATGTCAGTTCATGTACATGGCAGATAGTACACTGTTGAGGGCATGGAGTAGAATCATTACAAAGAAGAGCTTCAATCCCCCTCAGATCAGGGATGGTTTCCTGATAAAGATTGCATATTTATACACAACGGCGCACCATACCATTATGTCAAGTCTTAAGAAATTTGTGGAGAAATATGACATTTAAGACATTGCCATGGCCTGGTAATAGACCAGACTGCAACCCAATTGAAAATTTATCAGGAATTGTAAAGACAAGATTGAAGAAAACGATAATAACCAGAAATGGCCTCATCGAAATCATCATAGCCATACGGTCACATGATGAAAAAATTCAGAAAACGTGCAAGAACCTTATGAAAAGCATGCTAGAGACGATACAAATGGTTATAAAGAATAAGCGAAGACACTGCAAGTACTAAAAATGGCATCATGTTTTGATACATTGTGATAATTATATTTCGTAAGTAAATTACTGTTTTTTTTCAATTATTCTAATAATTTGCACACATCTGTAAATAACTTACAAAAGTATTCAAACATGGATGCAAATAAAGCCAAAAACTAATTAAAAACATTTCTAGTCACCAAGAATCATCAAGGTTCAAGGCACCCAGGGTTAATAATATACCAGCTTGAAATGAAAATTTTAAAAAAATAGAAAAATTAAAAAATTGAAGTAACTTACTGAATCCCAGTCAAGTTTCTGAAGCCGTGATTGATATGTTAACATGTCACTGGCAGGAATGGCACGCTCCATTCTTTTCATCAATTCCAGTAAGTCATTTGGAGTCCAATCAGGGAAATCTGGAAATTCATAAATCACAATACTTTAATGGAATTGTTGGTATTAACAAAATACATTGGAGTACCCATGTGTGCTGCACCAAGATGCTGTTGGAGAATTAATAGTAACAAACATTACTTCACCACACCTTTATACATTAATAAGGACAAGATCACAAGCCATTGAATTACATACTCTATGGGAAATGCTTTAAATTAACAAGATTGTGGTACAAGCACTTAGAGTAGTTTGTGAAATCAACAATAATTATTGCCTTCATGCATTCATAAGATAGCAAAAATGAATGCAATGGTAGAATATTAAAATGCAAAAACCTTGGTTTATTGCATTCTAAGAATGAATTAAATTACAGCACATTAGAATATTTTCTTCGCAAGTTCAAAAAAAAATTTAACCATAACAGAATTATCACAGTTCATTAAGATCAACATTCCTTACTATGACACACTCCCTCTTGGCCAGATAACAATTTGGCTGATCAAACAGTGGTTCCCTTAATAGCATTAAAACATACTCCTGAATTTTCATCTGTAAAAACTATGTATGTAGCTTATTTTACATTAATGTGATATGTACCCCCCATAAGAACACCCACTGGAAGAAAAAACATAACACAAACATTGTATTTACGACACATAATTACAGGATATTTATGTACACATGTACAGCTTTACTAAACTCTGCACTAAATCTCACATTCAGTACTGGATTTCTCTCTGTAATACTGGATTTTCCTTTGTTTCCTTGCAAGTGCGAGAGTCATTGTCGTCATCAAGCATAAGGCAGTAGTTTAAAAATAGAAATACACTTCTTAAAGGATACATATCAATTCTAGATCCACAATGTAAATTACAAGTTCACAGATTCCAGAGGATGTGCAGTTGCAAAAACCCCACATTATCTAATTCCAAAACAATATGGCAGGCCATTTATTTTAGCTGAGCAACTGCTGTTGATGCAAGTACCTCATGCAATTACAATACTTCCAGTTTAAATCAAATAAGTAAGTCTAATTGATTTTAGATTCTTATTTTACATTGTAATCTATAGACAAGAAACATTTCCAATATAATATAAAAGGCAATATTACTTAAACTGTATGTAACAGCCCATCATGTTCTCACCTATTGCTCCTTCAATTTATGCACAATGACTCAAATTGCACTTTCTCATTAGTAGTCCCCACTCCTACAAGAGTCGCATCCCCACCCTTCCACACTGCCTGGTTTTTCACTCAAGTGACTCGCAACAGTTCTATGATTTCGCCATGCTTGCCATTTAAGTCTTCCTCGTTTTATGATATCACAATTAATCCAAGTTGTTCTCTTCATGATATCTGGTGAATGAGTATTTGAAAGATATATCTCTAAGATTTAGATATATTGCAGTTCTCATAACTAGTTTCAAGATCATTGTTTTTATCATGTTTATTATCATCATCTGTATCTGGTAATGCTTAACATTCAGCCAAGCATCTCAAGTTTTGTTTAGCCTGTTTAACAGAAATTCCATTTGGAGATAAAACACTATTATTCATAAATGATTCAACAAGTAAAGATGCAATAATTGTCACACATATCACTTTGACCAATGTTTGGCTTCAAGATCAGGGATGCAATGTCGTCTTCGTCATTAGTTAGTTCATAAATTACAACAAAATCTAGAACAGTAGTTTTAGTCAGTATCTAGAGATTTAAAGATCTGCTGAGTAAGATCCGAGTCCACATAGTGTTTAATAAATTCTCTTACAATTTCAGTCTGTGGGATAGCTTGAGTTTATTCCAAATGATAATGGGAAAATTGAAATCTCTGAAAATAATAACTGCCTTATGAGGATTGCAAGCCACAAAAATTTTCTCGAAGAGGTTGAAATCAAATTGCTGTGGCCTGGTGCAACCATGTTGATAGCCTATATATTCTTCACATATATTATACATATATATTTGGCCACAAGGTATAAACGAACAGAGTTTCTAAAAATAAACATTTTTTAGAATATATTTTCAAAAATTTTATTATTTGTCATTTGCTGAGGGACGTTTCAGAGTTTAAGTTTTTCCCTATCTTAAGGCTACAATGCAAAGATGAAAAAAACAATTAATATTTTAAAATAATATAAACGAGACGTTACATAGATTGGGGATATCAATATCAATAAAAACATATCATGGATTGAGGATATCAAATTATTACAACTGCCATGCTCTACTTTCATCCACACGCTCTTTTGAACGTATTTATTTATATTTTATCTTAACTTTGTGTGTTCTATTGTTTGTTTATAATGGCAAGTCTTTATGTTAGTTCATTTCAAGTGCTATGTTTCTGTATAATAATATTTTCATTGATATTGATACATTAATGTCAGTAAGGTCTTATCTATATTCTTTTAAAATATTAATGTTTTTTCTTCTTAATATTAGTAGTCTGAAGATGGAGAAAAATGTAATCCCTGAAATGTCGCTCAGCAAATGACGAATACTAAACAGGTTGTAAAGATATTCTAAACGTCTTTGTAGTTTTTAAACACTGTCAATGTAACCCAAGTGGCCAAATACAGGTATGCGATTGTGATACAGCATACAATTTACTGTTTTAATGTCTATGTATTCTTCCTATAACATCTAGTGTGTTCCCATATTTAGTTTCAACCGGAGTACTTCCACACATGGGTCCTGGATTTCACTCACATGTCACTTTCAGAGTCTTTGTTCCAAACTTTTGCTCCATGCCTATCCCTATGATAAATGTGAATGTATTAGCGAGTGAAGGATGTCCGCGTTAAGCCACGGTTCAGTAATTACTATAATTCTACAACTTTGGTTGTGTGATGTTGACTTCCATCAGAAATTGGTCAAACTTTGGAAGCAGAGCAATGGTTGTGTACACAATATTTGCATTAATACCCAAGTTGCTTGTAGCTGCTTTTTGTCATTTCCCTTTCCATTTACAAGCCAGGGAACTCCCCTAATATATTTAATGCAGTTTGATTTCATTCTTGTAACCTTTTTAGGTCTTCACTAACTTCTTTCAAATCACTTATGTATTTTGGGGTAAAGAATGTTTTTAGCCTTAACTCCATGTGCAAATTTCTTCTGTTTTTTCAGAATGTTCTTGGCAAAGGTGAAATCTCAAGATTTATTTTCATGGGTCTTAATCTGGATTGGTCATCATCCAAATTCTGCTTTCCCAACCTGATAATGTTATACCAGTCAGAGTTGATATTATGTTGAACATAATCCTTGGCTATCTAGTTTTCTCAAGATTTCCTTAAGATTGGTCAGGTCATGAGGTTCATGTTTCAGTTTCATCAGTTTATTCCTACATGCCATAAGGTATTACATTTCTCCAATGTAATTTACGCTCATCTCTATAATAACCCCAAAGCTAGTACTGTGGTTTGCTGCATAAGTCTTCATATTTCAGAGTTCGGTTGATATCTTCTTTAATCATTTTACAGTGCATTCTTGTGAGGACTCACTCTTGTCACATCTTTTCATAAGTTTCTTCTGTGCTTCCTTGCAAGATTAAATATTTGTTGTAAGTTTACTAATTGCATTTCTAATTTTGTTATCTTTCTTGATACCTGCTATAACTACTATGTCCTTTAAGGTTGTTTTCAAATTCAACATTTTTATCAATCAACTCCTTAGTGGTTTTATCTAACACTTCTTTACATATCTTCACCAACTCTTGGTTAGCTACCATCTCACTGTTGGCTGAACAGCAATCAAATACATCAGCATCAAGTTTACCTTAGATCTCAGATTACTCACTTCAGGTTAATTTCTTAGACAGCAAAAACTTGTCAATTTTATAAATACTTTTCAAAAAAATTATAAAGGGATGAATTTTGATGTTCTTGAGTTTAGGTCATGGTAGAAAAAATAATTCTATACTTGTGGTAGAAACTCGTGAATGTCAAAATCAATTCCTTCATAACTCAAGAGGTCAAGAAAACCATAACAATTACAATAAACATACAATTACTAATTATATAAAAAGGCAGACAAGACAATTGTCTCCTATATTATTTCAGTAATATACATACCTTTTGTGGTTTTCACATGCAACCAATCTTTATAAATGACATCTCTAAAGAAAGATTTTCACGGACACACGACGAATTGCACTTTGACTTTTAAAACACAAAGGATTTGCATAAAAAATACACCTAAATATTCATGTCAAATGCAACTCGCAACACCCAGACAGCTAGATCATTTATAACCCCTAAACAAAGCATTTTAGGGCCTTAAAAACTAAAATTTTGAGGCCAAAGACCTCAAAGAAACATTCCTTACACCATTATCTACAGGATGAGATACTCTTGAACATCTATTCTAATTAATGCTGCAATTCTATTAAATTTTTGCCGGTGCTTATCCATACTACCAATACCACCTATACGTGGAGGAATACAGAAAATATTCCTCCGTGAACCATATTTCAGCCCTTGGTGCAGGTGGCCCTCTTTGTAACATCTTGCTTGGAAGGCTTAGATTTCTCCATCTTATACTATTTACACTTTCTGTGTACATCATGGTTTGCACAGAATGACGAGATTTATTTGCATTAATAATTATCATTAATTCAAGATTTGCTCTTCCAGCAACAACTAAAAGTACTATTAAGAGTTTCTTAATACCGATGATTGTTTCTTATGCATGTAGTGCAAGCATTCATTTCACAATTTGCCGTGGTCTACAAGTGCTGTCCCTAATTGTGGAGGGAATTACCATGGAAACAGACTACATGTTCCCATGTTTCAGTTTCACGGTACCCTTACGAAAAATTAGGGTGAGGTTAAACATAAGAGGGTTCTCACACTGGTATGCTAGTTTTTTTACTTAATTTACAGATTTTTAAATGGATGAGTATGAACACTACTTGAACTCTAACCTTCATATCAGGTTAAAATACAAGAGGTACCCCACAGGAATGTATCCTAAGCCACAAACCCAACTGAGGGATCAGGGAGGGCATCTGACCCAGACAGCTCACATGCCAGCTCTTCCGTCACATAGGCTGACCAGAAATGCCATGATAAGAAAGGTCATTTTTTACAATTTTCAACAGGTTTTTCAGCTCAGAAAAGCATTTATCCTCAGGCCATTGTCACTATCTTACCCTTTTCTCTATGAAATTGTCTCTCTTTGAAGATGGGTATTTGTGAGATATCAAATGAAATTACTAACAGACCTCCTCAATATTATACAGGAAAATTGGATGCAGCCTATGTCAACTTCATCAAAGCCAATCAATTAGGTCTATGTAAATTTGAACTCGAGCACAATAATCTAGTTCCTTAAGATTTTGGTAGTAACGAGCCCAAAACATTTGAGTATCATAAATTCAAATAGTAAAACATTCTATATAAAAAGTACACAATGTGCAACATTCAGACTATAAGATGAACAATAAAAAAGGTGTTGTACTTCATATAACTAGTCCTAATAAAAAAAAAAAAAAAAACAGTGAATAGTACTCATATCAATAATGTTGCAACATATTTATTACACTTTAATGGGCTTTTTTATATGATTACATCATGTTTCTCACATTGTAAAATTAATATTGATAATGTTCAAAGGACTCCACAAAGATTGATATAAATAATTAATATAAAAGGCACATGTTACAACTTAAGTGCAAATAATTAATTAGAGAGGAGATCTGGAAAATAACACGTGACTGCAGAAAATTTGGATAGTTAATTTCATACTTTAGAACAATTTCATGCAAAAAATCTAGTTTAAATGATGTCAAAGGTGTCTGGTTCCAGTGGTGGCAATGAGTTGGACATGTGGCCACAGAATGGTACCCCAAGAGATGGGCATTGGAGAAGAGGACACGCAGTACACTGGCCAACACCCTGCAGTACCTGAGGGGCCACTCTAAACAAGGGCTACCTAAAATAAAATGGTGTGGAAAAAAATAGAGGAAAGCTATGAAGAGATGGTGTAGGCTGAACAATAAATAATAATAATAATAATAATAATATAATAAAATAATAATATAATATAATAATAATTTAAAAAATTAATTGAAATAAAGTTTTAAAATTTAAAAAGATATTAAATCATAGGATCAGGGATTAAAACCTAGGATCAGAGGGGAATAACACTACTTCAAAACTCAATAGAGGGGAACAAACCACTTGGGTTTGCGCTGAATGTATGCTTGGCAAGAAAGGTTTAACATTGAGACGTGAATAATATTGGTGATGGTTGGAACTAAGAATTTTTTGACTTCACTGTAGCCACAAAGTAAGACAATACACTGCACTATTTTGTATTTGAATGTGCCACCACACAAATGTGCAAGATGTCCAAAGGGTTTGAATGGGCACAAATTAATTTAACCCAAACAATTAAAATGAACCTAATAGTTTGTATTAAATTTTGATAAAATTATGTAAATATACTTTTGCATTATCCTAGCAAAAATTTCATATTGTTTTACTTTGCAGTTCAATCATATTGACATTCTACTTGAATTATTTTGAATGCTTCTAAAATTTCTTGTGGGGATTCTTATTTTGAATGTTGTAAGGATAGGCTACAGTTCATAAAATAAAGCTTGACTTTTTCAATACACACGATAATACACACGATGTGACTTGTGCGAGAGATGTTCCATTTAAAAGATTCCAAACTGAAACTACAGCTAAGCTTAAGACACATTAAGTCTAAGCAATAGACCAGCCCACACCATGGAGTGCTTTCACTCACCACTGCTACATTGATTATTTTCTGGTGCATCTTCCTCTTCTTGTTCTGGTTGTGCATCATCTTCCTGCTTGACTTTAGACTTTGTGGTGGTTCCACCTCCTCGTTTGGTGTTTTTTGTTGGGCAACCTGAAGTAAGTATTCTTTATGTTAAAAAAGTCTTGATAAGTAATTATCAAACCCAAAATCGAAACTGTTTCCTAAAATGTGGAGTCTTAGCTAAATAATTATCAAGTTTCAAACCTTTTTTATTTTATTTTTTACTGAAAATAAAAGAATTTGTTTTAACTCTCACCCTCAAGCAATGAACACATATTACTAGAAAATAAATTGTTCTCATGTTTGCTACTAGTGTCTTCTGAAGTCCATTCCTTACTTAGTTTTTGCTACTTCTAATATAAATTCCTTAAGAAATTCATTTGAAAATATCAAGTCACGAATTGCTTTCTCTTAAAGACACAAACTGCTGACAAACTACTCTCAATTCAGAGAAAATGTACATACTTTGTTAAGAACATTTTTGGATAGTTATTACAATTGACAATCACATAATTTTATATTCTTATTTAATTAGAGTGGCTTCTGATGTTTAATCACCTGAGTTACGGTTATCCAATTTGGAGCTTTGTTACGACAAAAGTTTTGGTATTTAAGCTCCCAACTGGACAACAATATCCCAGCTGCCCAAACTTCAGAAGTTGCTCTAAATAAATTTGAGAAAAAAGTGAAACAGAAAAAGGATGCCAATGATTTACTTGTTTTATCACATACACCCCAAAAACAAAGTATTAAATATACAAAATTATTTTGAAAACACTGATGAAACCTTGAAATATTAAAAACCCTTCTGAAAAAATACAACCACAAACGATAAGTGACAGATTTGAGATAATTTCAATTACATGACAAGTGAAATTAACAAGTTAATTTAAATAATTATGAAATAATGTTGCATATCTTGATGAACTCTACCTCAATATTTATTTTCTTTTAAAAAAATTGTATTGACTCATTTACTTCTAAATATACAAATTCTACTTTTTCACCATTTCAGAAAAGCCAATTAAGACTAACCTTGTACTTCATTCCTAAGTTTTATCAGAATAGCCAATATCTGAATTTTATTTTATTTCCATAACTATTTATGAACCTCAAATTTTTGTATCAATTTCACATTAATTAGGTTGAAATTCAATACACAGTCAGCCAAATTACAATGCTAAATTTGAATCATAATACCGAATTGAGAAATCTTGCACTAGTGTTTCTATGCTCAACAATTTTTTAATGTAGGAAACTCATTGTAAGAGAAAGCACAAATGTGTATCAAAATGCCAAGCTGCCATTGTATCTAACAAATGTTCACAATATGAACTATGTTTTTACAAATATAATAGGAAATTCAAACTCTCATTTCATTATTTTAAAAGACAATTCCACAGTATCAGAGTTCTCTCTTTTCCATTATTAATATTTATAATTAAAACTCAGAAGAATTTTTACAAGAAATTTGACATTCAAATTATGCTCTAGAATAGCTAAATCCATTATGGGAAGTGCAATGTATTTTTACTTACCGTCAGTTGCCACTAGTTTGCTGTCTGCATCCTCCTCTGTTTTGATTTTATTCTTAGCAGCGTTTCCTCCACCCCGTTTGGGACTTTTTGATGTTGATACAGCACTTGTTCCACTACTTGTCCCAGCAGCTTCTGAAGGTTTACTTTTCTTTGGAATCGTATCACTTGCTTCAATAGCAGGGGGTGGCCTTTTCTTTTTTGAAACCATTATGTCTTCAGTAAATCACCAAAACAATTCTTACGAGAACTTCACTAAAAAGGAGTGAAAATTGTGGATAACTAACGAATTATGAACAGATAAAATACAAAGAAAGTGTTTGGCACGGCCTTCATTCACCCCAGGTCACGTATCCTCCATTTATACAAAGCAAAACATTATTTTCGGAAATTAAAATTCTCAAACATCAAATGTATTTTCAAGCACGTGTTCACAAACTGAAAACACATGGGTTGTAAAATGAACGCTTGCCTAGGACCTACATTATTACAATATTTCAATTGAAAAAAAATCAAATTGTAATACACTTAATTCACGAACTTACCAAACTGAAACTTCTTTGCCACAAAGCGTAACACCCCCAACGCCTCACAATACCCTACGCTTTGACCAGCACTACCTCGCACCGCCACAGGCTACGCAACCAGATACCAACAGACACGGAGAGTATGGATACCAACCAACCACCCGCCCACCTAACCAACCACCGAAGAGTATGGGTAGAGTTCGCGCGGCGAATCTGTGCACTCGGTGACGTCACAGAGGAGGGGATCGCCTACACTGAATACCGTCTCAAAGATATTGACTTCCTAGCCTCGTCACAAAAAGAAAAACAAGCAAATTTTGAGTGTGATATCTATGAGCAAGCTTTCAGTTAAATTAGGAATCGACATTACGACAGAAAGTGTGTCTACCACTCGCGCAACTTTTCTTGACCGATAGATTGACGAAATGCGGGCGGAGTGGGGGTATTAGTTACAAAGACAGCCACTAGAGTATTTTCAGTAATGCCAACTTTTGGTAGATGAAACTCAAACCCGCTATGTGTGCGGGCAGGTCATCGCTCTGAGTAGGCAACAGCAGGGACAGTACATAGGAGTTTTAGGTGCCTTCCTTGAAGGTCCTGGACCTGCCTCAGATATTTCTTTAGATAATGGTAATAAAGCTGAACAGAAGTTCTCGACTATGAAAGCAACTAGCTTCTGTTTCGTGCCAACGAAGTTTTAATGCTGGGAATGTTGTCATCAGTGCTCGCTGCGATCTTTTGCCTTCAGCTGTTTATGGCTCCAGGGAGGGGGAAGCAAGGTCATCGGTCAAGAAAAGGTGCGCGCATGGTACTATATTCCAATGAACATGTTTATAAACTTAGGTTATATGGACGAATTATGAAAAAACAACCATTCTCTCAGTTTGAGTTTGGCGTAAATGCTCTTCTAGGAATATTTGAGTTGAAACGCCTTTTATTCTTCAAGAATATTTGTATTTCCTTCTAGTCTTAGTTAAAAATAAAGGTTTTAATCATGTTCAATTTGACTCATAATGTCTACCGGTAACAAGCTTCCATTTTTGCTTCTTATTGGGAATCGCAAAGGAAGAGATTCATTACTTTTCACATAATTTCATTTATTTTTTTAAGTGTTTGATATCCTACGAATGGAAAGGCTAGTTGCTTCAGCAAACCTTCTCTTACATTGTGAGCGGGAATGTTTTCCTGCAGAAGTTTCTTTCTTCATGAAATTGACAATTTTATATATTACTTCCCGCGTCTCGTGTAATTTCGTATTGCTTTTGAATGATTAGGAGACATTGATAATATATTATTTCTTGTTTCCGGGCCCCTCAACTGCTATGGTCATTAGACCCATAAGTGTAGTGTATGTTTTTTTATCATGGGAAATGGAGCTTTTCTGCCCTGTTGGATGGTGGGCGCCGACCTACACGTCGGTTTGTTGGCTTTTCCTCATCGAGGTATATCCTACCTCAAAAAGGGACAAACATTATGTCCCCACATGTAGTAGTGGAGTATATGAAATTATATTGTAAGTAGGAGTGCGGGTAGGACAAGGCAAAAGACTGCGCAAGCTCTGTCTGGCTCGTTAGGGTACCGCTCTGGCATCTGCCAACAGTTGATCGGAGAAACCACGGAAAACTACCAACAAGAAGCTGTTTCCTCCAAAGAGTATATCTGGTTTTCTCGAAATCATGCAAATGTATTTGGCAACATTGGAAATCGAATTAATCTCTTCTCCGTTTAACAAAGAACAATAGTTTAGCGCAGGCGATTTCTCTTTGGAATCATTTTCCGTCTTCCACGAAATTCAAATGATCAACTTTATTGTGTTCAGCCCCACGTGCACGTGTGTATGTAGGTATATACATTATTTACGGAATAATATTCTGGGGAAATGCCCCTGATAGCTCTGGCACATTTATTATCCAAAAAATAACACTACAAAAAAGAGACCAGCACTCGTAAGCTGGAGTCTTGCAAACCCTTGTTCAATATGTTAAGGATTCTTCCTCTACCATGCATGTATATATTTGAAATAGTGGTCTTCACAACGAAAATTCTCATGGAAAACAAAGACACTTTTACTCTAAATTCTGATGTACACAACTACAACACTCGTCAAAAGGTTAACCTACATGTTCCCCGCTCAGAAATAATAATAATAATAATAATAATAATAATAATAATAATAATAATAATAATAATAATAATAATAATAATAATAATAATAATAATAATAATAATAACAATAATAATAATAACAATAACAATAATAATAATAATAATAATAACAATAATAATAATAATATTTATTGAGTCACAAATACAATTACAATCGTGTATGACGAGTCAAATATGTTGTATATGGAGGGAGTACAATTGCATGCATCTTCTTGGGTGCAGCGAGTGAAGTTACATTTATTGTCCAGATGCAAAACAAGGGGCCATCTCAGCATTTGCTCAAAGGACCAGGGAAAACGGACAAAAAACCTGATCAAGATGGGGTCTTTGGCCTAAAGACTATGCTACAATACTTGTTACAGATATATTAAGATATTACATAGTAGATAATTATTTTTAACAGCAAAGTAGATAAACATTTAACTTAATTTAATTTAAAATAATTTAACATTTCAAGATTTGTAGTTTCATTGTTCAAAATAACATTTACTTGGAATAATGATTTTACTGGTACTACTTATAATAATAACAATAATAATTATATTAATAATAATAATAGATAACATTTCTTATAAATTAATAATAGTAATGGCAATGCTAATAGTAATAATAACAGTACATGGTATCAATTATGGTAAGTTTTGTTATGTTAATGTTAAGTTTTTTGAATTGAGGTCTGCAGGACTCTGTTCTTTTTGTATTTGTCATTGTTCGAATGATTCTCTTTTGTATTTTGAATGTTTGTTTAGCCTCTGGTGCTTGGCCCCATATTATTATCCCGTATTTGAGAATAGAGTGCACATTTGCAAAGTACACTGTTCGTGCTGTCTCAATGGTGCTGTTTCTTATTATTATTCTAAGAGCATAATTAAGTTTGCTCAATTTTGAATTAATATCTTCTAGGTGTGAGTTCCATTTGAGGTTGGACTGTATGGTGATTCCGAGAAATTTTGTTTTCTGTGCTTGTGTGATGCTGTTTCCTTCTAATGTTAAATTTGGTGAGTATTGTTGTGTTGAGTGGGCAGGTTTGTGGTGGATCCATTGTATTAGTTTGTCGATGGCTGGATTGGCTTTGTCTTGCAAAGCTTTGGTTGTCTTTCTTTGAATATTATATTAGTGTCATCAGCAAAAAGTACGGTTGTGTTGTTTTCCATTATTGATGGCAGGTCATTTACAAACATAAGAAATAAAATCGGGCCTAGTGTGGATCCTTGCGGGACCCCATGTGTCACATCCCTTGGCTCGGAGTGATGATTATTTATTTTGTTGTCTTTTTGGTAAGGTAATATTACTATTTGTTTTCTGTCTGATAGATATGATTTTATCCACTTGTAAGCAATTCCTCGGATTCCATAAGATTCTAATTTTGACAATAGAATACTGTGATCTATCGTGTCAAAGGCTTTTGACAGGTCAAGAAACTACACTTTATCACAAAAAGTACCCTAATAGAGGGCATTACACTTTACAACAAATTGAGCCTTGATATTAAATACAAACACAATACACACATTCAAAAGTTTGCTGCTTAACGACATGTTCTACAATCTAAAGGAATATACAAATCACAACACTACTTCCCTTAAAAAACAAACATAAATAAATACAAATTCTTATCCTGTTTGACTTTCTGTTTCATCTTGACTGTTCAAGCTGATGCAAAGAAAAAAGAACTGACTTATCTCAACCTGCCTGTTAAATTGCAGTTGGACTGAAGTAGGAGGAGAATGCAAGACCAAAATTCTATTTCCTTTCCCCTGAATTTGCTGAATGCATTAGGCATTGTTAACAATAATATTGTTAAATCATTTCTCAATTAATACTATTAATATATAATTAATGTTTTTAAACCACATGAATCTTCAAATACTGACAATGATTCATTAGTTCAAAGTTATATTTCACCAGAAATTTCAACTGTTTCTTATTCCATTTCTTTCATTTCGCCCTTCCAAGTAACATTATATAATAAATTTGCTGCCACAATTATCCTTTGGGCCAGATTATATGCCTCCATTTATAATTAAACAATTTTCATTTTCACTTATGGTCTGATTCACTACCATATTTAATGCATGTCTTTGTTTAAGATATTTACCCAAATCATGGAAACATGGCCACGTTATTCCAACTCTTAAACCTGGAAAACCACCAGAAAATCCTTCAAATTACAGACCAATTACTTTACTCCCATTTTAAGGAAAAGTTTTTAAATAATGCATTTTCCATAGACTAAATATTAGCTTAAATTCTATGAATGCTATTCCTCACTATCAATTTGGGATTTGCTCTCTTCTCTCCGCTAATCACCAAATATTCAGACTAACTGAAGACATACTTCTTGCTTCTCATAATTTTCAGTATGTTAGTGCAGTTTTTCTTGATATTGGAAAGGCTTTTGATACAGTTTGGCATCCAGGTCTAATTTACAAACTTTCATTTTTAGGAACTCCTCAATATCTCCAAGATTTAATTTGTAGTTTTTTAAATAATTGCACCTTTCCATCCATTTAAAACACTATACGTCATCTCCATAATCAATTCTTGCCAGTGTCCCTCAAGGACGAGTACTTTCACCCATCCTCATCAATTTATTTATTTCAGATTTTCCTTCAACAAATGACACTTAATTAGCATTATTGCAGATGACTCTATTATACAGTATGCGTAGAAACCTTGGAACTCCAATTACTTTGCTCCAAAATTATTTAAATAAGATAGACTCAAAGCCAAAACTGTGGCAAATCAAATTGAATACTTAAAAATATGATGCAAACACGTTTTCCTTATGTAGATATAATGAACCATCTCCTCTTACGTATGAAAATTAACCAATAAAATGGCTTTCTTTTACTGAACCAATAAAATATTTAGGAGTATTAATGGACAGAAGACTCCATTGGCAAAATAATATTGCCCATAGAATATCATTAGCTAATAAGTGATGGCACCAACTACTTACTCTCGTTCAATACTCTTCTTCACTAAGTGTACTGACTAAATTACACATTTATAAAACAATGATTGGGTCTATAATATATTATGCTTGTCCAATTTAGGGAGCAGCATCTAAAACAAACATTAATATAATAAAAAAAATTCAGTATATCTGTCTAAGAGTTATTATTAAAGCCCCCTTGGTTTATTTCAAACATAAAAATTCATTCTGAGTTAGGTATACTTCCAATTCAAAACTTTTTTCTACAAATATCAGCAATATTCTACCACAAAATTAATAATATTCCATTTGCACTTCATTTTGAACTAGGTAAACATAATCCTCACTGTAACCAACTAAAATGCATATTACCAAGATAATTCTTCAACCCGCCAAATCCTCCTTTCAAATCTTATTTAACCATATGAAATAGTTTTGTTCTTGATGCGAAAGCTGCATTTCTATAGCTACTCATTTTCTGTATTTAATATTCGATTTGTTCATCTGCTGCCAAGGGTCTAACTGGCCAAAGGCATGGCAATAAAAAAGGATACTATTGTTGTTATTATTATTGGTAGTAGTAGCAGTGGCAGTAGTGTTGTCGTTGTCGTTGTCGTCGTTTTCGTCGTCGTCGTCGTCGTTGTTTTGTTGTTGTTGTTATTATTATTATTATTTAAATGATACTAAAATAAATTATTAGCACATGTAATAATTATATCTAAAAATATTTCAAAAGTTACAACTTTCAAAAATTCATAGGCTTTAACGCATATTATGTGACCTATGCCATTCTTTAGGTTTTTGAGAATTTTTAAATAATTTGCATTAATTCGATGCAGAAATCCCGCAAAAAACACTCGTTTTTACTTTCCCGTATACGTACTGTGACATACCGATATGTCACATGAAAATAAACTAACATTTATTTGTAGACTATATGGTGGAACATGCATTAGGAAATATCACGAGACAATGACGAGCTTAGCAACGACCGTGAATAAACAATGTAGTTTTTGTTTTTTGTAAATGCATTAAGAGGTGGCTGGATGCCGAAAGTAGAAAATTTGGGATTGGGCGAAGAAGTTTAGACGATCGAAAGGTCAGCTACACCAAAATATAACGAACGTATGGATTGGCTGGGTGAGAGAAGGACGGTCAAATGTTATGAAAAAAGAGGAAGGTAGTTTAATACGAAGTCTTCGAGGGTGAATCATGCAGGAAGATTTCATTCTGACCGGCATCGCGTTTATGAACTGATCGTAGGTTCGTGAGAGGGAACGAGTATAATACAGATAGTCAGAATCGGATTATCAGATCGTGAAATTTTAAGGACAGTAAATGATATAGCAGATATTGCATGTGGAAGTAATATTGATGCATAAATTGGGACTTTGTCGGGAGTGGTAATCGAGTACTAGATTTCGGGACTATGTCATACGACGTAATCGGGACTGATAATTTTGATAGTTTGAGACCAGCTTGGATAGGGGCAGAAGAGGATTTCTTGGGACTTTGGACTACGGCAAGCTCGCAATATATTTCGACTGAGAAGTCTAAGAGGGACATCAACGAAGAATAGATAAGTTAACCGCGGTATAAAATTGTAAATTCAAAGATATCTTGATCAAGGGCATAACATAAATTCACTAAATTGTTTGCTAAAAAGGTAACAATAAACTTTGTTAAATTTTGTTCTTTAGAAAAGAAAGTGATCTTTCATTTAGTCAATCCAAACAGAAATGAACTAGGAATAGAATCATTCTATTTCAGATTTCCAGCTGCGCTGTATAGTCAGCGGATCATATAATCCATTATAAAGGTAATAAGGATTATAATATATCGTGACCCATTGACCCAGCAAGCCGGACGCTAAGATCTTTGGCAGATATTAATGTAGAGAAATTTTGTATATCTCAGTACTATCCCGTATACGTTTAATACGCATGTGCGGAGTAATATACTTAGTACAGAGAAAGTTATGTAGTGCTGCAGAAAATCGATTTCCAGATTTCAACGGAAATACACGTTTTGGGGTCCCCTGATACCGAAAAAGCATTTTCCCCTCTCTCTCTTCCCCCCCTTTTTTTCCTTTTTCGAAAAGTACGTTCGTCCGTCCGTCCGGCTTTCTCCATTCGTCTATAAACACTACTAACGCCTAATCCGTGCGTAGGATTTTTTTTTCAAAACTAATGAAACTCCTGTCCGTCTGCTTCTAGTTGAAGCTTTGAAATTTTTAAAAACATTCTTTAAAATTTTAGGGTACTTTTCATATCGCCCCCGGACATTCTAAATATTTTCTCAGAAATGGATTCAATTTTTTTCTTTAAATTTCTTGTTAGAATAGAGTAAAATACAAAAGGTGGCATAGGTTCTATTTTCACGGTTAACCCTGAATTTTCGAAAATTGCGAAAGTTTGAATTTTCTTCGTCTTCCTACAACTACAAAATTGAAGACAGAGATTTTTCTTTCAAATTAAATTTGTTGTCCATAAATAGATCTTTCATTCAGGTCATGTAGAATTTTTTGAAAATTTTAATTTTCGCACAATAGTGCGTGCAATATTTGCAATTTGAAAACATTAATCAAACAAAGTTTTCTCAAAAAAACGGCTCCTTATGTAGATATAAATTTTTTCTTTAAATGTTTGGTAGGGGGAATGCGAACTATACTCTATAAGATGACAATAAAATGACATTGCTTTATTCTTTTGTTTGTTTTTTCAAAAATTACATAAAATGTAATTACATAAAATTACAAAATTACATAAAATGTAATTTTTTGACTTGTTATCCACGTCGGTAATATTTACATTACAAGGGACTTTTTTACATTATTATATTTATGAGTACATGTGCTTTAAATAATGTCATTTAAAGTTTCTCGAAAACTCAACAGTTTTCTGTTTGCGAAGGTTAATCGTCGCCAAAGTGACATCACTGTAGTGACGAGTAGGAGTTCGATTGGGTGACACCGTAACAGCTGATTTACTTTCAAGTGCAGCTCAAAATAAATCGAAGTGTAATTTACAAACCACCGGCCGGCTCTGCACCCAAATAAATTGTGAATGGCCAACGGTTACTCATAGGGCTGATGCTGTAGATTATAAGAATTAGATGCTGTTGCGTTATAAAACAATAATCTGATGCTTGTTTTATCTCTCGTTGTTCTACCAACAGATGCATCATGATGCATTGTTGACAATGAAATAATTCTTCGTTTGGTCTCCGTCCCTGTCTCATTTTCTATCCGACCAATTGTCTTCAAATTTACCATTATCATCACCCACAACTTCCAAGACTTCGTCCGTTTTTGTTAGAATACATCAACAACTCAGTCAGCGTACTGTGGACTCATATTCAGCGTGCGGACGAGTCGAAGTGTCAGCGCCGGAAGTTACATTTATGTTCAGAAGCAAAACAAGGGGCCATTTCAGCATTTGCTCAAAGGATCAGGGAAACTGGATTGATTGATTGAGTTTATAGGGCGCTTCAACTGCTAAGGTCATTGGCGCCCATGTCAAAGTATTTCTAAAATAAATAAATTGAAGTAACAGTAAAAGTGTTCCTGATAAAGTTTACCAGCTAATTTAAAAACACATACATACCCTAAAAAGGCGAGTTACAATTACGCATAAAAGATACAAGTACATAAAAACAAACTTCAAAAACGTAAAGCTGAGGCCAGGAAAATATAAAAACTTATTGCCCTTATAAGTCAGATAAAATTATATATTCCGCATTTTCTCCAGAAACAAAAAAGTTTTGAGAGCGCGGGCTCGTCATCTCCGAGCACCTCTCGTACAGAGTTGCCCAGACCATGTCTTCGTCGACTGCCAACAAATTTCAAACAATGCAGGATGACGTGTTACACAGAAAGAACAGCCCTGCATGAATCACAGGTAGGAGGAGATTCACCTCGAATGAGAAAACTGTGAGAGAAGTGGCAGTGACCGATACGAAGACGGGTTAAAATAACCTCCTCACGGCTGGAAGGTCGGGATGAGGAGCGCCAGGAATTAACAGAATTTTTTTATTGTGCTTAGTTTATAGGTGGTATTGTGCCACTCTGTTTGCCACGCTCTAAAGATGGACCGTTTTAAAAAAGCTTTAACATTGGACGATGGTACAAAAGGAATGTCAACATGAGTATTCTCCATCGCCGATTTCGCCGCTCGGTCAGCCAGTTCGTTCCCCATGATTCCAACATGGCCTGGGACCCAACTCAGTACCAGATCATAGTGGCAAAGCACAAGGCGATGAATGAGGTTTTGAATTGATTCCGTCAGATAGTCTCAGGAAGAACGGGAGATAGCTTGTAGTGAGCTGAGAGAATCAGAACAGGGAACTGCTCGACGCAAGGTCGCTGAATCGATGTATTTTAGGGCTTCAAGAATTGCATACATTTCAGCAGTGAAGGTACTGCGCTGAGAATGTAACCGATATGATTTGGTCACTCTGATACAATAGAAACTACATGCCACTGTGTCGTTGCATGATGAACCATCTGTGTATAGGAATACATGATCTGGATAGGCTACCCTCATTTCCTGAAAATGCATCTGGTTAACAAGAGGGCTAGTGGTTTGTCTGGGACGATTAGATAGTCTGAGGTCAATATTCGGTCGGAGGACTTTCCAAGGGGGAATGGGGTGACTTGGGGGTTTCAAAGGGGTGGGAAGGTCAACATTAAGGTCCCTCAAAAGATTACGAAATCGAATACCTGGAAGCTGAGGCAGCGATGTTCGAAGAATATATGATGTTTCATATTCAGGATGGATAATTATTTGGCGACAAGGATGATTAGAGAGTCCTGATACTTTAGTACCATAAGATGCTAATAAAATATCCCGCCTTCTTTTTAAGGAAGACTCACCAGCCTCGGCTAGAAGGCACTCAATTCGGCTGGTGCGGTACGCACCTGTTGATAGACGGATACCAGCGTGGTGTATACTATTGATGGGTCGCAGAGTGGAGGGAGCTGCCGAGCCATACACTTCACTACCGTAATCCATACCTGAGCGGATGAGTGACCTATATAACCGCAATAGGGTAGTGCGGTCGGCACCCCATGAAGTGCCATTTAGCATTCGAAGAAGATTAAGGGGGAGATACATCTGGTTTGTAGTCCACGGATATGAGCACGCCACGTGAGTGACTTGTCAAACGTGAGCCCCAGGAATCTGGCCGATTCCACGAATGCAAGCAGATTTCCTCCCAGGTAAAGGACTGGATTGCTGTGCAAATGATATATCCTACAGAAATGCAAACCGATACATTTAGTGGTAGAAAAATTAAAACCTTTGTCGTGCACCATTCATGGAGCTTGTTCAGCACTATTTGGAGTTGCCTCTGGATCACACTGATGCTGCTGGATGAACAGAAGATGGCAAAATCATCCACAAACAACTATGCCTTTACAGGACCACGCACAGTCGACGCTATACCATTGATGGCGATGGCAAACAGAGTGACACTAAGGACTGATCCATGGGGAATACCATTTTCAAGAGAGTGACTACGGGAAAGCCTGTCACCCACACGAACACGGAAGGATCTGTTTGAAAGGAAGTTTTGGAGGAATAGAGGGAGCTTCCCCCTAAATCCCCAAGAGTGCAGGGTTTGCAGAATGCCGTGCCTCCGAGTGGTATCGTAGGCCTTTTCTATATCGAATAATATGGCCACAAGATGTTGTCTCACGACGAACGATGTAGAAACGGCTGTTGTCAGCGAAATGAGGTGGTCCAAGGTTGACCGGTTTCTTCTAAAACCGCTTTGGATTGGCGTCAACAAATTTTTGTACTCCAAGGTCCAGACCAGCTGCTGATTCACCATGCGTTCCAGTACTTTGCATACACAACTTGTGAGGGAAATAGGTCGATAACTAGATGGAAGTGATCGATCTTTCCCTTCCTTGGCATCTGGCACGATGATGGCTTGTCGTCAAAAGGTAGCGATGGTGTGCTCTTCCCAGATCCAGTTATAGAGCCGGAGAAGAAATTGCGTGGCTGTTTCGGGAATATGTTGCAGCAATAAATTGTGAATTTCGTCTGGACCTGGTGTGGTACTTTTCGCAAGCATCAGAGCAGAGCGCATTTCATACATTGAGAAAGGAGTGTTGTAATCCTCAGTTGCTCGGGTCGAAAAATCCAAAGTGCGGTTTTCCATTCTTTCTTTAAGCAAGAGGAAGTTGGGAACATAGTTTGCCGAACTCGACATACTTTCATAGTGAGAGGCAAGTTTCTCTACAATAGCGTCTCGAGCTGTGATCATTTGACCATTTTTAAGAAGACCTGCCACTAAGTTTGAGGAAGGGTATCCTTTAATTTGACGCACCTTGCTCCATATCAGACGTGGTGGCATATGGCAATTCAGAGAGGAGACGTATGCTCTCCATGATGCGTTTTTACTTTCTAAAATGGTTCTTCTCGCCTTAGCTCTGCACCTCATAGTCAATGAGGTTATCTGCAGTTGGATAATGTTTTAGACGCGCCAACGCTTTCTTACGAGCACCAACAGCCCTTGAGCAATCCTAGTTTCACCACGGAACGAAAGGGTGTCGCAATTTGCCAGTCGACTTGGAAATTGCAATGTCCTCAGCTTGTAGTACAGCACTGTTCAAATGTGCTGCCATTTCTTCCACACTGACAAACTCGCCCTCCGATAGACTAACGTTCGCTTGGAATGTCAGCCAGTCAGCACGTCGAACACACCACTGAGGGGGGCGCGTCAACCCACGAGCAAGTCCTTCAATGTGGACGATAACGGGGTAATGGTCGCTTCCGCACAGGTCGTCTAGGATGGACCATTGCAGGACAGTTGCAAGAGAAGGGCGGCAGAGTACTAGATCAATACACTGCTCGAATGTGTGGTGACGGCAAAATGAGTTGGCTCACCGGAATTCAGAATAACCAAGTTCGCCGTGTCTATTACTGATTCTACTATACTGCATCTCGGACAGGTGCGGGAAGAGCCCCAGAGAGGACGATGGGCATTTACATCTCCGACAACCACGAACGGAGAGGGCAGTTGGTTTATCAAGTCCAAGAGTTCATAAGCACATAGAGTCAGTCCTGGAGGGATGTAAATATTGCACACAGTGAGTGTGAGGGATGGGAGGTGCACCTGCACACACACTGCTTGAAGGTCAGTCTGAACAGGCACCTCTGTAGGCAGCAGCGAATCATGTACCAGTGAAGCAACTCCACCATGAGCACGGAGACCATCATCCACATCAAACCTGTAAAGGGAAAATCCACGAAGAGACAAGGGTCGAGTTGGGGTGAGGTGAGTCTCTTGGAGGCAGATTATTAAAGGGTTGTGACGGGATAACAGAAGTTTAAGATCGTCCCGTCGCGAGGAGAAACCATTCATGTTCCATATGAGAGCCATGGTAAATTCAACTTTCTTTTTTCCTCCGACGTTGGGATCCGGATGCCTCCCCAACGGGAGCGTCCTCCGAAGCCGAGACCTTCCGGGCACTGCCAGGGGGGCTGGATGCTCGCTCAGTGTGGGTTTCGGAAGGAGTAACACGCGGCTTTGATGGGCCATTCGTGGCCATGTCTGAGGCAGATTTGCGTCTAACGTTTTCTGTTGAAGGGGGATTGGGTATGTGTTTAGTCGACTGCAACGGCTGAGTTTTTCTGTCCATCTTATATTTCGTCGGGATGATCACTCTCCCACCTTGGAGGGGAGAGGCATCCACTGGGGACACCTGGCATGCGAAATTCACTACTTGAGGAGTAGTTTGGCAGCCCGTTGCTACCCTCGGTGTCTTTATTTTCACGGCATCGGAGAAGGTGCGAGAAAGATCAACAGGGTTCCTCGCCTAGTACCGACGTTTGGCCTCAGGAAAGGCCACTTTTTCAACTGCTCGAATCTTCTGTATGGCGCTTTCCCTCAAGAAAGTAGGGCATTGCTTGTAATTGGCCGGGTGGTCACCTTCGCAATTAACACAATGCGATGTAATTGCACAGGGTTCAGGTTCGTGTATCGTTCTCCCGCACTTACCGCACACTGGGTTATCTGCCATGCACCGCTGCTGTGTATGGCCGAACCTCTGGCACTTAAAACACCGCAAAGGGTTGGGGACATATTGCCTTACGTGAAGATTATAGAAACCGCACGAGATCTTTTGAGGGAGAGTTGGAAGATTAAACGTGAGAATAAGGGTGGAAGTGGGGATTTCTCGCCCATGCTCCCTCCTCTTGTACGTATATACTTCCGTCATTCCCTGGGTCTTAAAAAAGGCTATTAAATCGTCCTCACTCTCTGCGGAGAAGTCTTCATGGTTGACCACTCCCTTACACAGGTTAAGTGTTGGGTGAGTGGTCACTTTCACTTGGAGGCCGGCAATCTGCTTTGTTTTCATAATCTTATCTATTTGGTCATCTGAGCGTGCTTCAAAGAAGGTACCATTCCTTTCCCAGCTTGTAGATTTTCATAAGTTTCTTCAATTGTGCACGCTAAACGGACAGCACTTTCCATTTTAAAAGATTTTCCTTCCTCAGCGCATTCCATGAGGAGGAATCTAGGTTTCTTTGGCCTATCTTCTTCTTTCGAAAAGAAATTATTCAGATCAATAGTTCGTTCCGGACATCGCCTCTTCCTTGCGGAAGAGGGCGGGGTAGAAGGTTTAGTATTCATGAGATGGATATCAGATTCATCCCCGTGGTCCCCACCCACCACGGAGCCCAACAAGGGACACTCCATCGGAGTGTTAGGGTTGCCACGGAGATATAGTGGGAGAATAACAGCGCTGCACCACCGTGAATCCCCCCGCTCACCCTGGAGTTCAGTACAAGACCTAGTCCAAGCCGATTGATCGGGAGTGGGTTAGCTCCCGACCGCCCGTCTAGAAGAGTCCGAGGCCAAAGCAAGCGTATTGAAGCCTACAAGGAATGTTCCCCAAAATACGTAACAACGTATCCCTGAGTGCAAAGCAGAACGTAGCACAAGGGACTGGGGAAACAAACAGACCCCTCAACCGCCAGGGCACACATTCCCTTCGACACGGGTCGCCATGCACGGCAAACACATGGGTGGGTGTTCAGCATACAGAGAGAGCCAGTGAAATAGAAGAGGGAGAAGAAAGAAAACAGGATGTTATAAAAGAACGAGAATGAACAATTGGGAGAAGAAAAATGACTGGTGAAAGAAAGGAATACTTGAGAGCCCTCCCTGCATCCCCCCGTCAGGACGTGGACCGACCCACCTCGACGGGGGCAATTGGACGAAAAACCTGATCGAGATGGGGTCATTGACCCAGAAGCTGCGTGTCAATACTTGTTACAAGTCGTTTAGAATTATGGTCCAAATGATAAATAATACATTAAGTATCACTATTAAAATTAATGTTACTTTCCTTTTGATGCTCAGTATAGTCTAATTGTATAGAAACTGTTATGCAGCAGAAACGATTTACTTGCGATTTAAACTTTTCTATCGAATTCAATCGTTTAATGTCATCTGACAAAGTTTTGTAAAATAATGTGCACGTATGTGAATATTTTGTAATGAGCTGTTGATACTGTCACCTGATGAATATGATTACTACATCGAGTGTTATAGTTATGAACATCGGCGTTTTCTGAAAATATATTCCCGCCCTTTCATTTCATCATCCCAGTCATTTTTGGCAAAAACTACTGCTTCGTAAATCAACAGACAATGAAATGGTAAAATTCGTAGATTAATAAAGAGGGGCTGACAAGAACCATGTGGGTGGGATTTGGTTATTATTCGTACAATTCTTTTTTGTAATCTAAAATTCTGGGAGCTATACAATGTATTTCCCCAAAATATTTATCATATCTCAGGCGGGAATGAACATTCGTGAAATATACACAACGAGCAGTATGATTAATTGATTGTTTGAGTTCAAGGGCACTTCAACAGCTAAAGTCATTGGCGCCCGTGTAAAATTATTTTAAGACCAGTACACAATATTGCAGTGCCAAGGAAAATTAAAATTTTGCCAAAAAGGAAAATTAAAATTTTAAATGGAAAGCAAAGTAAAACTGAAAGAACGTATCCTAATAAAAGGGTTTGGCAGAAAAGAGTCAGATAATTACTTTAAAATCTCGGACTAAAAGCCAATAATTGGCATTATCATCTTCTCTCAGATAAGGCTGTAGAAGTTAATCTTCGTAAAAAGCTAAAAGGCTTGCAGAGAGAAGATTTGTCTTTTCTAAGAATCTCCGCTAGGGAGCTAGCAATGTGATGCCTTCGGTGGCTGTCTCTTATCTTACAGTGCACGAGAACATGCTACACGGTAAGATCTATTTGGCAGTATTCGCATATAGCGGTGGGTCCCCGCGGAGGAGATATCTGTGAAAGAAATGGCAGTGACCGATCTGAAGGCGGGCTAAAATGATCTCCTCGCGCCTAGCATCACGAGATGAGGAAGACTAAGGATTTATGGAATCCTTGATTCTCGCGAGCTTAAAATCTGATTTCTGCTACTCTATTCAATGAGTGTTTGTTGTTGAGTAGAGCGTTTGATAAAGAGCTTAGTGTCTTCCGTGGGGACTGCAAAGATGTTTATCTCTCTTTTCTTAGTGGCGAATTTGCTGCCTGGTAAGCTATTTTATTTCCTCTTATTCTCAGGTGCCCAGGGACCCAACAAAATACTACAATATAGCGGCGGACCAATAGATCGGTTTGGAGTTGGATGGTCATTGTCAGAGGGTCACAAGACGAGAAGGAGGAAATGGATTCAAGAGAGCTTTTGGAATCACTGCAGATCACTACTTTCCTTAATGGCATTGATACAGCAAGCTAAGTACCTTCAAGAACGCATATATCTCTGCAGTATAGACGCTGCACGAAGAGTCCAATCAGAAACGTCGCGTGGCACTACGGCAGTAGAAGGCACATCCGACTTTGCCGCTTTGCGGTTGGTTTCTTGGAGGAGTCATTTGGGAGGTGTAAATGAAGTAATTGCCAGGATACGTAGATTTTATCGCCTGAAATTCCGATAGTAATGTACGAGGGGGAGGAGGAACAAGGATTTAGGAAGGTTAGACAATTTAAGATCTTTTATGGGCCGGTGTAATTTTCAATAGGAAACAAGATTTCGGAGAGACTCGTGCGGTAGGCGCCTAGACTGATCCGTATACCGGCATTGTGTATGTTATTTAATGGCCGGCGGGTTGATGGAGACGCTGACCATACACTATTCATCCGAATCCAAGATAGGGCGGATGAGGGTTCTATACAAACACAAGAGACATACACGGTCTGCACCCCAAAAGCTACTAGTAAGAGTCCGAAGGAGATTCATTGGTGATACACATCGGCCCTGTAATTTACGAATGTGTTTTCGTCAGGTTAAGCTCTTGTCGAATGTGAGCCCAAGGAAGGTTGCGGATTCAACAAATGGAAGCTGCTGTCCGCCAAGAAAAAGGTGGGGGTGATTATGGAGGTGACGAATTCTGCAGAAGTGCATGCGGTTGGTTTCTGAGGTGAAGTTGAATCCTGTTTCATCGCTCCATTCCTGCAGTTTGCTGAGCACAAGTTGTAACAACTCAACAACTTGCATGCTCTTTGAGGAGCTAAAAATTGCAAAGTCGTCAACGAACAGCAATGCCTTCACAGGCTCCAGGATTACTGATGCAATACTATTGATAGCAATGGCAAACAGACCGACGTTCAGAATCGATCCCTGGGGAACACCGTTTTCTAACTGATGACTTGAGGATAACGTGTCACTAAGGCGGACACCGAAAGATCTTGACGAAAGAAAACCTACTTGAAACAAAGGGAGCCGTCCCCTCAGGCCCCAAGTGTGCAAGGTGCGAAGAATACCGTACCTCCAGGTGGTGTCATACGCTTTCTCTATATCGAAGAAAATTGCTAGCAGGCGTTGACGTAGCACGAAAGAAGTGGAAATCTGTGTGGCAGGGGTAACTAAGTGATCCATGGTTGACCTATGCTTCCTGAAGCCACATTGAAGAGATGTAGGTTATTTTGTTCCAGGAGCTAGATCAGACGTGTATTTACCATTCGATCTAAAAGCTTGCACATACAGCTTGTGAGCGAGATTGGGTGGTAACTTGAGGTTGTTCTGTTCTTTCTTTCTTTCTTTAGGGATCGGAAGAAAAATGGCTCCACGCCAAATCCTTGGTAAGGCATGTTCAGCTCAAATCTTCTTGAAAATGCCGAGGAGAAAGGAACGAGCGTTCTCACGTAGATGTTTCAACATTTGATTATGTATTTGGTCTGGTCCTGGAGCAGAATCTTTTGCAAAAGCGAGGGCACACGAAAATTCATCGAGAAAAAGGCATTGTAATCTTCGTCCACGCGACTCGAGAAATCTAATTTGCGGTTTTCCATTCTTCTTTTGTCTTTTTGAAAGCCAGGAGGCACGGAGCTGGAGATGTGCTCGTAGTGAGCTATTTCTTCGTCAATATCTTCTGGAGAGGTGAGATTGCCATTTACCAGAAGCCCTGAGACAGACGGAGAAGGAAGTCTTCCACCGATCGGTCAGACCTTTCGCTACACTACTTTAGGGGATGTACGGCAAGAGAGTTATGGAATATAAGCTCTCCAGGACGCAGGCTTACTTCCCCGTGTGGTCAATCAAGCTCTGGCTCGGGATCTTTTATAATTTATTAGATTATCGGTGGTTGGGAACCTATTAAGTTTTGCCAATGCCCGCTTCCAATCACGCACCGCGGTGGCACAGTCGGCATTCCACCATGGCTCAGGAGGATTTTTAGGATGAGCCGACGACTTCGGGATGGCAATTGAGGCAGCATTAAGAACGGCGTCAGTAAAATGGGCAACCATAGCATCGATATCGTTTGGGCAGTTCTCCGATATCCATATTTCTTTCCTAAATGTTTCCCACTCAGCATGGTGGATTAGCCAGCGAGGAGGGCGGGCAACGTTCAGGTCGAAGTTGAACAGAATGGGGAAGTAGTCACTGCCATGCAGGTCGCCAAGGACAGTCCACTCAAATATTGTGGAAAGAGAAGGACTCCAGAGAGCCAGATCTACGGACGAGAAAGTGTTTGAAGCCACGGAAAAGTGTGTGCTTTAGCCAGTATTCAGAAGAATAACGTTGTGGTTATCAATAATATGTTCAAGTATTTTACCTCCCGGCACGATCTTGTGCCACCCTAGGCGGGATTGTGGGCGTTGATGTCCCCCACAATCAGAAAAGGGGCGGTCAACTGAGAAAACACGTGTTTCAGCTTCTCCTGCGACAGACTGCGGCGAGATGCAAATAGTGATATAAATAGAGCGTAAATTCACACGAACGCAAGATATCTGAAGAGTGGATCGTACGTCTATTTCTTTAGACACAGGGAGTCTGTGACAAATGTGGCAACTCCGCCATGGGCACGAAGGCCATCATCAATGTCTTGCCTGTAACAACAAAAGCCGCGAAGAGAGAGGGAAGGTTCGGGGCGGAGATGTGTTTCCTGCAGGTAGATAACCACGGGTTACGCAAAGACATTATCAGCTTTAATTCATCCAGAGCCATAATTTCTAGGCATTAAGTTTCGGGTTTCTTCTTCTTCCTTCTCTGTTGGAGAGTGATGCCCTGGTTCGTGTGGGGCTCCTCGTTCCCAGCAGAGTCGTCTTGACTACTGCTAGAGAGAGTCGCACGTGTTGGGAGACCACGTTTCCTTGATACAGGTGGCCTAGATCTAGAAACAGGGCCTATCGGCCTCGGTTTCTCTTGATGCCCTTGTGTATTTGTCGAACGATTTACGCTTTTCGTTGCCTTTTTAATTTCTGATGGGACAAGATACTTCGAACCTGCATTTCCGCCGTTGTCTTCAAAGGACACCTGACAGGTAGCATCGCGCACAGAGGTAGCTTTAGGTGTTTGGGTTTCGGAATTTACTTTCTTCTGTTGACCCATGGTCAGCGAAGCTTCGGGCCATGTCTACTGGGTTTCGAGTCTGGTACGGACGTCGTGCCTCAGGAAAGGACGCTTTGTCAGTAACTCTGTTTTTTGGATCTCCCTCTCCCTGAAATAGGTAGGGCACCTGTTTGTATTCGCCACATGGTCTCCTTCACAGTCAACACATCGAAGTGGGAATGTGCAGGGATCCATATCGTGCGTGGGTTTTCTGCCCTTTGCGCAAATAGGGTCCTCGGCCATGCACCGTTGTTGAGTATGGCCAAAACTCTGACACTTGAAGCAGAGCACGGGGTTTGGCACATACTGCCGCACGTGGAGATTATAAAAACCGCAATTAATCTTCTTTGGAAGAGAAGGGAGATTGAAAGTCAAGATCAAAGGTCAAAGATAAAAGAAAGGTCAAAGATCAAGATCAAAGATCAAAGTTAAGGTCAAAGTAGGAGTGAGGATCTATCCCCCATTTTCCTTCCTCTTGATCCTAAACATCTCCGTTACCCCCTGACTCTTGAGGAAAGATAGGAGTTCTTCTTCGGTTTCGGACGCGAAATCATCGTGGTTGACCACTCCGTTACAGAAGTTAAGGGTAGGGTGAGTGTACACTTCCACCTGGAGGCCGGCAATCTACTTGAGTTTGACTAACTTTTCAATCTGCTCGTCGGTGCGCGCTTCAAAGAGAATGGTATCATTCCTTTGTTGCACGACCCCTTGGAGCTTCCCGAAAGTCTTTTCAATTCATCGCGCAAGAGAGACCGCGCTCACACTCTTCAAGGTTTTCCCTTCTTCAACTGTTTTTTCGGTTTATCCTCTTCTCTAGAGAAGAAGCTATTCAAATAAACAGTATTCTCGAAACATCGCCTGTTCCTGGCGGAAGAGGACAGGGGTGGTGGTTGGGTATCCATACGATGGATGGAAATTCATCTCCGTGCTCCACTCACCACGGCGTCCAACAAGGGGATACCCCATTGGTGTCCCAGGGTTGACACGGAGATATAGTGGGGAGACTTCACAGCGCTGCACCGCCGTGGATACCCCCGCTCATCCTGGAGTTCAGTGCAAGACCTAGTCCGAGCCGATTGATCGGGAGTGGGTTAGCTCCCGACTGCCCCTCTAGAAGAGTCTGAGGCCAAAAGTAGTGTATTAGGACGTACAAGGTGCAGCGACCTCCCCTCAGTCACCAGGACTCACTGGTATTCGCGTGGTGAACATGACTAGATTGGGTCTGCCCATAAGACACCAGCGTCAAGGTGACAGTCGGGAACGCTTACAAAGACCCCTCAACTCTCAGGTCACCCATTCCCTTTGACACGGGTCGCCATTCACGGCAAACACATGGGTGGGTGTTCAGCATACAGAAAAGGCCAGTGTGGAAGATAAAAGAGTGAAAAATAATTTGGGTGGCATGAAATGAGAAGCGAGAACATGAAAAATGAAGAAACGAACACTTGAGAGCCTTCTCTGCATCCCCCCGTTAGGACGTGGACCAACTCACCTCGACGAGAAATCAGTATGAAGGCTGACTTAATTTGAAAGAATTCTGAACGTGTAGCCTAATGTACTTAATTTTGAGTTCAATTCATTTAACTGGACGTTCCATTTGAGGTTTGAGTGAATTGAGAGACCTAAGACTTATGTTGCCTTAACATCAGTCAATGGTACACCGTTCATTTTCAATGGAGTACAGAATTGTTTATTTGAAATGGAAAACTGCATTAAAACGGTTTCTTTTCATTTACTATTAATTTTTTATTACGGAACCAATTTAAAAATCTAATATTGTACTACTTACGGTTTCTGTATTCCAAAGAACGTGTGTATCATCCCAAAAGAAAACTGTTCTTCCATTTCGAATCAACGAGGGCATATCGTTTACGTATAGCATGAAGAGAATATGATCTAAAATAGATCCCTGCGCGACTCCACATGCAATTGGCAAAGAGGCGGAAAGGTGTGTACATAATGTTCCATCATTCCAGTATGGTATTTCTACTCATTGAGATCGTTGTTTAAGGTACGAACATAACCAATCCATGGCAATACCACGGATTCCGTATGAATTTCCGAATTTTGAAAGTAAAGTGTCATGTGACTTAATGATATAGTAGTTTCGTATGCATTCATAAGACGTTACATTGGATGGCCTTTTGTTTTGTATGTATTCCCATTGTAACGCATTTACAGACAAACCAGGCCCCAAATATGAAACGAAGAAATAATAAGAAAAAAAAAAAAAAAAAAATGCAATTAAAAAAAACTCGAATTTAATGATAGAACAAGAACAGCTGACAGAAATGATGTAAAATAAAAAAAAAATTTACAGAGCGAGATAAAATGTTATGACATAACAGAAGAAAAGGCAAGAAGATAAAACTGCCAGCTCACCAATAATATATAGCATAGAGAAAAGAAAATGCAATACCCTACTAAAGGAAAAAAGAACGCATTATCTAGGGAATGAGACCTTTGAAGGATTAACGGAAAATCTCAACAAGGCTCTGAGAACAAAACAACCATGTTTTCCGCCAAACATTCACGTAGGCATTTGTGAAAAACACATCAAACAAATCATCTTCATTAATCTAGGAATTCTACCATTACCGTGTCTTTTTATTTACGAATCAGTGGTTTTTGTAAAAAATGACTTGCTCAAGGGCGGGAATATTTTTTCAGAAAATGCCGAAGTCTATTACTATAACACTCGACGTAGAAATCATATTCATCAGGTGGCAGTATCAACAGCTCATTACAAAAAATTCACATACAATACATGTACATTATTTTACAACACTTTGCCAGATGACATTAAACGATTAAATTCAATAGAAAAGTTTAAATCCCAAGTGAAATCGTTTCTGCTGCATAACTGTTTCCATACAATTAGAGACTATACTGACCATCACAAGAAAAGTAACATTAATTTTAACAATGATACATAATGCATTATTTACCATTTGGACTGTATAAATGAGTATAAACAACCTGCAACAACTATTGTACTACAGCTTCCGGGTCAATGACCCCCATCTCGATCAGGTTTTTCGTCCAGTTTCCCTGATCCATTGAGCAAATGCTGAGATGGCCCCTGTTTTGCTTCTGGACATAAATGTAACTTCATTTTCTGTGCACGTCTTCTAGAATTCAGTGGGAAATACAATTATTCAAATTATCGTTTCCATGTTGTCGCGGCAGGAAGTAATAAGAGCCAAAATTTATTGCTTATTTATCTTTGAAAATAGATTTTATTACATGGGAGTTTTTTTTGTCTCCCTTTTAGAATTCAAAATTTATTGCTTGTTTATGCTTGAAAATAGATTTTATTACATGGGAGTTTTTGTTTGTTTTTTTTTCTCCCTTTCAAAAATTCAAAATTTAAGTAGTATATGACTTAGTGTAGGGATCACAGAATTTTGAAAATGTGCACACAATTCACTTTTCCCCATAGCACGTCATACGCAGTTTTTAACTGTTTTTTGACGTAAAATAAATAAATAAATAGACTTCTGGCGCCGAACTTGCGGATTGACTTCAATGGATAAAATTAAGAACGAAGAATGTAAACGTAAAGTGGAAGTAAGTTTTGATATAATTGACACCATAGAAATTTGATTTGATTTTTTCGTGTTTCCGGGTGCGTCAACTGCTTTGGTCATTAGTACCATTAGTGTAGTGCATGTTTTTTCTCGTGAGATGGCGGTGATCTTCCCCGCCGGATGGCGAGATCCGGCGCCGACCTACCGTCGGTTAGTGGGGTTTCCCCTCAACCAGGACTCTCCCACCAGCGGGGCACCGCCCCAGCCGGAACAAGCTCTTAGCTTCCGACCGGTCTCCCAGAATATGTGGTAGTGTAATGCATGTTAGTGTAAGTGTGTATGTGTAAGGGGAGAGGATAGGACAAGGAAGAGGAAGAACAGATCGCGCGCGGTCCGTGGCCCGTTTGGTAGGGTACTGCTCCGGCATTCGCCTGGTGTTGATCGGAGAAACCACGGAAAACTACCGATCAGAGCAGCCGGCCGCTAGAATTCTCCTTCAGACAGCGACTGAATTCGACCTAGCTGAAAAGCTAGTGTCGAAAATCTTGCCGCCGTCAGGACTCGAACTTAGGACCTCCCGGTCAGAGGCGCTGCAGTGACATCAGTTGATGCACTGAGCTACCGCTCCCGGTACGATAGAAGTGAAAAGACTAAAATAGTATGGGCACATACAAAGACTGAACGAAGAACGCTGCTCCAAAATACTGTGGAAATGGCAACCAGCTACCCATGGAAGAAGAGGAAGACCTAGACTCACATAGGGAGGAGTCGAAGAGGCAATAATGAAAAGAGGATTGAGTAAAGAAAACTACACCGATAGAGAGTTATGGAGGTTGGGATGCGAGACACACCCCAGACATAGAGTAAAGAATTATACCTCTTTAGTCTAAGCCCAAGGGTGTATATTACTCTCCGTACTACTAATTTTTAGCAACTGTATTTATCCACATTGTCGTTATCAGGGTCCGGCAATGATTTTTTTCTTCCGAAAAAACGCCCTTTTTTGCGCAGTCTTACATAACTTTCTCTACAGTACGTATATAACTTGGTATATACTTACGTATACGAGAAAGTCACTAGAAGTACTACAGAATGGCATAGACTTTCTCGTAGTAAAGTTTTATAATTTCCTTGGTGTGGACTGGTACTGTACAGTATCGCATTTCCCTTCTGCCTGCTGCCACCTATCACTGCCAAAAATACATTTTTTAGTTTCTAAACTTTTCAGATACGAAGTAGTAGAACCGAATTATTATTTTAAGATTATTAAAGAAGGATAAGGAATTTTCATTGAAAAATTTGAAGCTGTCTTTAGGAAAATGCCGTTAAGCGTTACTTTAAATGCGAAATTTGAAGCTCTTTTTCAGAGGAATCGATTGAGTTTTCGAAAAACTTCTTTTGAAGTCATTTGAAGCACTTACACTCACAAGTATAACTGTCCACTAACAAATAGATGGAAATGTGCACATTCACGGCGTAAAAGACACTTCAAAAAAATTAGATGTGTAATTTTTGAAAAAACAAAAGAATACAACAAAAAAACTATGTGCAACAGTTACAGTGCAACAGTGTTAAACAGTGCAATTAGCACAATCCATGAGAAAATTTTGAAGAAACAATTTGGAGTCAGATTTGAAAAGATGAGGTTTGTGCGTTTCAGAAAATTCGAAATTATGAATTCAATTTCACAGAATTTTTGGTGCAAAAGTGCGTGAAATATTTGCAATTTTAAATATTACAAAATCAAGATTTTGTCAAGAACTGCTCCAAATTTTTTATTTAAATTTTTATGCATCCTATCCGATGACATAAACGCCATATTGCTATCTTCTTTTGTTTGTTCAAAATGTACAAAAATGTAATTTTTTTACTTGTCTACCACGTCGGTAATATTTACATTAGAGGCAATTTCTTTACATTATTGAATTAATGAGTACATTTGCTATAAATAATGTCAAGAAAAAGTTTCTCGAAAACTAAACAGTTTTCTGTAAAATTGAGTTCAAAATTTCGAATTTTCAGAAACGCACAAACCTCATTTTTTCAAAACTGGCTTTAAATTGTTTCTTCAAATTTTTCTCATGGGTAGTGCTAATTGCACTGTTTAATATGACGTAGAGTTCCTTTTGTTGTATTCTTTTGTTTCTTCAAAAATTACACAAATCTATTTTTTTTAAATGTCTTTCACGCCGTGAATGTGCACATTTCCATCTAGTGACTGGACAGTATTATATTTGTGAGTGGAAGTGCTTCAAATGACTTCAAATGAAGTTATTCGAAAACTCAATCGAGTCCTGTGAAAAAGAGCTTCAAATTTTGCATTTACATTGCTTAATCGCAGTTTTCTTAAAATGTGCTTCAAATTTTTCAATGAAAATTTCTATTTAAGACGAGCTATTACTCTTCTTTAATATTCTTGAAATAATATTTCGGTTGTATACTATTAGGAAAGCCAAAGGTTGAGAAAATGTCAAAAAAATGTATTTAGGGCGACAATAGATGGCTGCTGGCCAGAAAATGGAATAAGACCATAAAGCCAGTCGACACCAAGGATATTAGAAAAATTTGGTATGAAAAAGCCTGTGCCATTCTGTAGGACCTTTAGTCACTTTCTCGTTTACATACGTATATACGGCGTAATTATACGTTGTATAGAGGAAGTTATGTATTGCTGCGGAAAATCGATTTCGAGATTTCAACGGAAATATGTTTCGGAGTCCCCTAATACTGAAAAAGTTTTTGTTTTTTTTTCAAAACGTCCGTACGTGAACACTATAGCGCCTAAACCATACGTACGATCTGTTCCAAATTTAAGAAATACCTGTCGATCTGGCTCTAATTGAAGCTTTGAAATTTTTAAAAACATTCTTTAAAATTTGGGAGTACTTTGCATGTAGCCCCCCGGACATTTTCAAAATTTTCTCAAAAAAAAAGCTCCAAATTTTTTCTTTAAATTTCTTATAAGAATAGAGTAAAATACACTTATAAAGGTGGCATAGATCTGATTTTTACGGTTAACTCTGAATTTTAGAAAATTGCCAAAGTTAAATTTTTTCAACGTCTTCCTACAACTATAAAATTGAAGACAGATTTTTCCTTTAAATTAAATTTGTTGTCCATAAATAGTTCTTTCATTAAGGTTGGAACAAGCCTTACCTTCTACCAGCAAAATTAGTAATTTTACCAATTTTTAATTACGTTAAATTCATAACTCGTTTCGTTTGAATGACACTCGTAATTATTTTCCGAATAATTCAGTTATTGATTTGACCGCCAGTAAATAATTACTGCCGTAACCTTGATGTTTCCTACGTAATTTTAATATTTCTCATCCAAAATTATGACGTGCTAGCTCAGTTAATTGAGTTTGAAGTTCATAATTGTTGCTACTTACTCCGCAACCAATTACTCAATCTGCCATCCATACGGAGTGGCGAGGAATCTGAAAATCTTATCAAAATATCTACTACTGGATTGCACTTAACGACTAATGATAATCAGCTTTCTTTTAAAATAACAAATTGGAATTTATTATAATGTGAAATATTATGAGACTGATAAAAGCTAACCAAGAATTGTTACATCGTTAATCAAAATTAAATTATCTTTGGTCATGGCCGGTTTCCTCTATCTTGTAATAACTATAAAATAACCTTGTTATATTCGCGGATCGTCGTGCGCTCTTCACTTCTCCATTCGATGGCACCCCATGGAATCTTCTCCGTCGTCGCAGCAGAATCTTCCTTCTTCATAGAGTCCTTCGCCTAATGATCGCGATCAAGTTCAAATTCTCTCAGTGATAGAATTATTACCCGTTACTTCCCTTACTCGCGTCACGGGTGGACGCCTATGCACGTACTGACTATTGTAGCTTTGTAGAATTCCTTCGTCTCTTCCCATAAGAACGTTTTATCCTAATATAAGAAACGATAGAAATAATTATAATATAAGTTATTGCATCGAATTTGGTTGTCAATCAACAGTCTTTCCTCGACCTGGTAAAATGTCAGGAGCCGACCCGCTCATTACCGCGTTGCTAAAGAGAGTGTCACTGTTTTTTTCATAAAACCCAAAGCATCAGAACTCTATATCATTCTCTTCTGTAAAAAAAAATAACAACAAAAAACAATACTATTTCCGCCTCCGTCCGGTCACTTCCACATCCCGTTCTCCCAGCGAAAATGACCTTCAACGCCGGTTGTTTACTTGTCACATAGCGCACACACCCCGCGATCGTCTATTGACATCCCTATATTCTACTTCATATAAATGACATTTTCATAAACAAAAATGGTTCGTTATTTTGGTATAACACATTGTTATGTAGATTTTTGGAAAATTTTAGTAGTTTTCGAGCAATACTGCGTGCAATATTCCCTTCTCTACTTAAAACAATACAAAACATTATTAAGAAAAGGCATCACGCTGGCTAAAATCATGGAACACGAACAGGATATTTTGAATTCAAATAAAAAAACAAAAGCAATGTGGAATATAATAAAACAATACGACCAAATCAACTAGAAACCTTGTAGAGAATGTTGTTTTAATACAACGATATACATATAAACGATCCGGCAACAGTGGCTAGTCTCTCTAACCAATACTTTTCGAGAATTGCTGCCGATCTCACTAAGGGTCTTCGGCCACAAAATTCAAAAACAGACTTTCCCAAAAAATTTTAGACACGATGTTTGTTTCCGAAACTTCTTCCCATGAATTTCTCAAATTAATCGGTAAACTAAAAAATAAATATTCAGCCGGTTTGGATGAATTCCTGGATTCTTTGTTAAAGACCTGTGCGCCTGCCATTATACACCCGTTAAACTCACTTATATAGTACATCCTTATGCACCGGAACGTTTCCATGTATTTTCAAAACTGCTAAGATTAAGCCGCTCTTCAAAAAAGGCAATAAAATAAATTCAATTAGGCCTTTTTTTTTTTAAAAATATTATTTTTTGTTTTAGATTGCCAACATGGATTCAGAAAATCAAAATCTAGGAAACAGACATATTTTCCTTTCTTAAAGATGTCGCCTCATCATTGGACCAAAGCGAAGCACCTATTGGATTACTTTTAGATCTCTCAAAAGCTTTTGACGTCATTGATCATAACATTTTACTTTCAAAATTACCTTCATATGGAATCCGTGGTATTGCCCTAGATTGGTTATTTTCGTACCTTAAACAACGATCTCAGAGAGTGTAAATACCTTACTGGAATAACGGAACATTATGTACAAACCTTCCCGACTCTTTGCCAATTGTACGTGGAGGTCCTCAAGGATCGATTTTAGGCCCTATTCTCTTCTTACTATACGGAAAGTATATACCCTCGACGATTCGAAACGGAAAAACAGTTCTCTTTACGGATGACATGAACATTCTTTGCAATAACGAAACCGTAAATAGTACAATATCAGATTTTCAAATTGGTTCCGAAATAACAAATTAATAGTAAATGAAAAGAAAACGGTTTTAATACAGTTTTCCATTTCAAATAAACAATCTGTACTCCATTGAAAATGAACGGTGTACCCAGAGGCGTATCTAGGTATTCAGGCGCCCCTCTCAAGAAACTTCATACTAGGCTTATTATTTTTTTAGCGGATATACTCTACTATGAATAAAATTGCGATTATTTTTAAAAAATGTTCATAAACAATCTATATCGAAAAAAGTTAACTGTTTTTGAGATTCATGAATTAAGATAATAAAGAGAAAATAATTCATGTTTAATAATATTTATTTACATTCATTTTAAAAATTTAATGACAACATTGTTACTATTTAAAAAAAATATTATTACGACTCAGCTTTAATAACATAACATTTTTTAGTAGTCTAGAAGTGCACTTTTCTTGATTTTACTGATGCGAATTCGTCAATGACAGAATCAAAGTCAATTTTCTCCGTTTCTTCTCTTTCGACACTCAACAGAGCAAGATCACACAATCGTTCTTGCGCCATTGAAGCTCTTAAATACGATAGTATCAATTTTAACTTACTGAAAGATCTCTCACAACTTGCAATAGAGGCAGCAATAGTTAACATAATTTGAAGAGAAATACGTACATTCGGGAAAACGCTCTCGTCGCCATATTCAACAATGAATTGTAAAAGTTCTTCAGGTCTGGATATTTTAATATGAGATCGAACTGAGAGAAGCATTCGGCAATCTATATTTTTTTCGTATAGCTGTTCTCCATCAACATCGCTGCTGTAGAACGTGGCGAAGTTTGTACATTTTGTATTGATTATTTTTGTATCCACATTATAACACAGACCCTCAATGTCGAGCAAGAAGCCACATTTTTCGTCAGTATCTTGTAAGCGGGTAAATCTTCCATTCATTTCGCTATAAAGATGGTCAACCGTTGCCTTCATGACTCTTTCAATTTCCTGTTTGGCTGTTAAAGTGACGTCATCTGATGATTCTCCAGCCATTTTTTTCTTTCGTCTTAATCGTCGTTCAATTGGTACATCCCATTCTTGGCAGAGATTAAGTCCTTTTTCCAGTGATACAGTTATCAATACTTCCCTTTCATCAAGAAAATAATTTTGAAGAGCTTTTAAATCTAGAGCGGCATTGTGAAAATTTATTTTTGGATCCTGAAGTCTTTTTTGAACACGATCAATTTTAATAAGTAATTTATTCCAAAATCCTAGTAAAATCAGAAAATCGTAAGTTAACATTCGAGTGTACAATTGTCGGGAATCACTTTTTGTGTCACTGATCTCGTTTGGGTTATCAGTCATGTTTTGGAGAACTTCAAGGATTTTTTCAAGGAAATTTTTTATAGGTTTCACAGCTTCTACCCGTGCACTCCATCTGGTTAAAGAATCCGACTTAAGAACCACAGGCAAGGCATTTTTCAATTTTTCCCAGCGTGTTGTAGATGCTGAAAAGGACACATACAGAGCTTCAACAGTTCCAAAAAATGTGACCATTGATACTTCTTGCTTTGCTGCGTGTACGCCCACCAAGTTAAGAGAGTGATTATCACAGTTGACGAACATGGCTAGATTGTTTTTCTCTCGTATTCTTTGCTGGACGCCAGTGTTGATACCACCTATTACAGCAGCGTTATAACCTTGTTTTTTTTTTTTTCCAATTGTTGGACGATGGTTTCAGCTAAGCCTTCAGCATTTTTTAACTTATTTGGAGGAAGCAAGGAAAGATTCCCGAACAGGACAGTCTTTTCTCAAAATAACGTCCACATATCTAACTATTTCTGACAATTGCTCACGGTGTCCTCTATCAGGAGTTGAATCAAACATGTGACCGAAGTATTTTGCTTTTCGAATTCGTTCCAGCAAACTTTGGCGAACGGTAGATGCCATCAAATGAATAAATTAATTTTGAACACTAGGAGAAAGATATGTTGTGGATCCAGGATGTTTCTCTGTGGTAGCGATGTATGCTGCCATAACAGGGCCGTAAAGGCCGAGTAATTTCACTAATCCTAGAAAGTTACCTGTGTTAAAATCATCGTCTGATTGCAGCGATTTTTTGTGTCCTCGTAAAGCCAGATTCTGTGCAGCAAGGTTTTTTGATGCAGTGTAGTATTCTTTGCAATACATCGCGCCATTTTTGTTCTTCCCTTTCAATCTGCGATTGAAGTTCTGCATCTATTATACCATCTTTTGCTGCAAAATTTCTCTCCATTTCTTTCCACTTTGTAAAACATTCACGATGGTTTTTATCATTTTCATGGGCTCTTATTCTTTCAAATGACTTCCACTGAGAAAATCCACTTTCCTGTTCTAATGTTGACTGGTAATCGGAGAGAGAAAAAAGTAAACAACATAAACAAAATGCAGACTTTTTAGAGGGCAAATAGGCTAACCATGAGCGTGTTACTACTTCTCCACACCCATTTCCCAGTGTTCTCTTGAACCAAGATTTATTCATTGAACGGTTGTTTGTTGGTAAAAAAATGCCCTTCACTGTTTTGAAAATACTTCCAAGAACGCTTTATTATCTGTATTCTCAGCGAATCTGAAAGAATTGGTTTTCCAGTATCTTTATCAAACTGTAAAAGACCAATATCATGTTGCTTAATGACATCTGGGGGTATAACAGATTAAGATTTTTTAATAACATCTAGTTCCCCAAATGGTATAGTGCTAAGTACTTCACTACTATTTAGAGGCTCATCGATAGTTTCATCTTGTATTGTAGATTTAGCGTTTACTGTGACAGTAGGGCGTGTAGTCTCAGATTCATCAAGTTTGTTTGGCACTGACTTGCCCTTTTCATCACTTTCTGATACATTTGAACTGAATTCATCTTCAGATTCTGACAAATTGAGACATGACACACAGGATTGTGTCATCGCCGAATCCAAAGTAGAAACTGCACAATTTGTTTTTGGTTTGTCAAGAAATGTCATCAAAAATTTGGTAGATTTCTTATCTTCTTGTTCTTCTAACTTTCGTCTTTTCCGTCCACCAGATTCTTTTTTATTTGTGATGGAACGCTTCATTGTATATGTACTAAAATCGCAGGGCGTGTAAGTAAACTAAACTAAATATACATTATAATTTGCTTGTATTTTAAATCGACACTTATTTTACTAGATTTAACTTTACCTTTAGCTTTCTAACTATCCTTGACAACACATTCAGAATTTTTATATCACACTTTTTGATATAGCACTAGTTGTAACGTCTAAGTTCAATTATGTCGTAACACTTGGAAAAAGGATTTTTGGTGGTCTTATAGCGAGGATCTCAAAAACATTAGAATGTCGTAAAAACAATTGTTAGATTCACAAAAGTTAGCACTGGGTGGAAGTAAATCAACAACTACTCTGATTCCACTTTGTACGTGTACGTCAAACACATTTACAAGAATATCTTGACCGAACGGACAATAAAATAATGCGCACCGATAAGAAGAAAATCATCGCCATGGTCTTCGGTCGAAGTGCTTCCTCGGAAAAGCCAATATGAGAGGTGTCGCGTTTCCTTCGGGGTATACGTGAGTTTATTACGCTTTCACAATAAAGAAAACATTCATTAACAGTCGCGGAGAATATTTGACTTGTCAAAAAATGCGATTAATTTTATGCCATGAAATCTGTAGTCAAAATACGGCTTCGTTAAAAAAAAAGCTGCTCTCAATAATAGTAAATCTCTCGCGAGGGCGCCACCGGCGCCCGAGCCTTTGTAGACTCTAGGCCGTGTATTAGGCCCATAGACATATAGTACTATATGTCTATGATTAGGCCGCACTAAATACGCAATACGGCAGCTTGAAAGATTTCCTGTCGGATTAGCCAACTTATGAAACTATAACTCTGATCAAGTCTCTCGCTTTTGTTTTGTTTGTTGTCTCATTCACAATCCTCGCGCGGTCTCGAGTCTACTCCACTGTTCAATAATACACGTTTCGTTTTTCGGTAGAATTAAAAAGAGATGTTCATCTATAAACGAATATTAACTCTGTGAATAATTATTAAGTTAATTAAGAATTATCATTATCAACTATTGCGAGCTTAAGAAGTGTTAAAAGTGTCAAGTGCAAATGAAAAATACAACCTCAAAAGTTATCTGCGGGCATACTTCTATGTTATTAATGCTTTTGAGATGTGTGTCAACAGTTCCATCACGTTTTGAAGTGGTAGTAATGAGTTTTATTGAACGCAAATAAATACCACAATTATTGAAGTTAATTAACGTGATCTACATGGTAGTTTTTAAGTGATCTAATGAATTGTTCCTAACAGTCCAGTTATTCAAAATTCAAAATTTATTGCTTGTTTATCCTTGAAAATAGATTTTATTACATGGGAGTTTTTTGTTTTTTTCTCCCTTTCAAAAATTCAAAATTTAAGTAGTATATGACTTAGTGTAGGGATCACAGAATTTTGAAAATGTGCACACAATTCACTTTTCCCCATAGCTCGTCATACGCAGTTTTTAACTGTTTTTTGACGTAAAATAAATAAATAAATAAAAAATAAATAAAGTCAATCTCAATGCAAATGCCTTTAATTTATCAGTTCAATTATTCATTAACTTTTAAAAGTAAGTTAAAAAAATAATGAAAATCATCATTACTATTCGCGCAACTTTTCTTGATGAACTGAGGAAATGCGGGCGGAGTGAGGGTATTAGTTACAAAGTTGGCCACAAGAGTATTTACAGTAACACCAACCTCTGAAAAATCAAAGTCAAGCTGCTACCTGGTAGGCAACAGCAGCGACACTAGATACGAGTTTTAGGTGCCTCCCTTGGAGGACCTGGACCTGCCTCAGTCATTTCTTTAGAATTGATTATAAATCTGAACAGAAGTTCTTTACTATGAAAGCATCTAGCTTTGACTAGCTTCTGTTTCGGGCCAACGAAGTTTTAATGCTTGGGATGTTGTCATCAGTGATCGCTGCGAGCTTTTGCCTTCAACCGTTTATTGCTCAAGGGAGGGGGAAGCAAGGTCATCGTTCAAGAAAAGTTGCGCGAGTAGTAAGTCTTCAATAACTTATCCATTGTTACCAGAGACAAGTCTTTGAATACGTGTTATCTCCAAAGGTTCAATATTAAGTATAGACCCAGATGTTGTTGGGCTATCCATTATTTTCCAGTTATAATTAAAATTAATTCAGAAAAAATAATAATAAATATAATATAATTAATTTAAAACAAGAAATACTAAAGGGACACTTAACAACAAATAATGAACTACTATAACTATTTCAATTAACTTTATTAATTAATACTAAAGAAATTAAACAATTGAAAAGAAAATAATAAATAAAACTCAAAAACGCCTAGTACTACTAAATAAATAAATTGAACGATAAAACGCAAAGAACGAAGAGCACCAAAACGCAAAATGCAAATCTTTAGCAACACTCGTAAACTAACACAACTTCACTTGGATGGCTTTGAATGTTGGCGGAAAATACGGAAGTAGTCATTGTTTCATTGCAAACTTAAATTTTAAAAAATGTCCCTACCGCTTGAAGGTAATATATACAGGGTATTTGTGTGACGGTTGGCAACAACTTTTGCCAACATAAAACGAAACGAAACTACCCTAAATCGAGTATAAATGTATGTTCTCATCCGACAGTGACATTTTTCAAAAGTTGTCCCGTTAGTTCGGCTTTTTAGCTGGCCAGCAGCTTAAGTTAGTTTACATGGCGCGGAGAGGGGCGAAAAGTGAACGAATAGTTCCACTTTTTGCCGCGGTCCTAGCCGTGAAAAAGAAATTGTATGCGTCCTATAGAAAAGTTTATTTTATTTTATCATTTGTGTAAAACTTTATTCTCTAATTGGTTTTTTTTCTTTTTCAAATTAATTTTTAACTTTTTCCTTCAATGTCGAATGCTAAATATTGCGCCCTTTGTGAGTGGCGCCCATGGCACGTGCCATGTCTGCCATACCGTAGATACGCCTCTGGATGTACCATTGTCTGATGTTAAGGCAACAACATTTTTAGGCCTTTCTATTCAGTCAATCCTCAAATGGTACGTCCATTTAAATCAATTGAACACAAAATTAAGTACATTATGCTACGCGTTCAGAATTCTTTTAAATTAAGTCAGCCTTCATACTGCTCGTTGTGTATATTTCGCGAATGTTCATTCCCGCCTGAGATATGATAAATATTCTGGGGAAATACATCTTATAGCTCCCAGACTTTTATATTACAAAAAAAATTGTACGAATTCCCACCCACGTGATTCTTGTAAGCCTCTCTTTATTAAACTAGGAATTTTACCTTTGCCTTGTCTTGATTTATGAAGCAGTGTTTTTTGTCAAAAATGACTTGCTTAAGGGCGGGAATATATTTTCACAAAAGGCCGATGTCTATTACTATAACACTCGACGTAGAAATCATATTCATCAAGTGACAGTACCAACAGCTCATTACAAAAAAATCACATGCAATATATGTACATTATTTTACAACACTTTGCCAGATGACATTAAACGATTAAATTTGATAGAAAAGATTAAATCCCAAGTGAAATCGTTTCTGCTGCATGACTGTTTCTAAACAATTAGAGACTATACTGAGCATCACAAGGGAAGTAACATTAATTTTAATAGTGATATTTAATGAATTATTTACCATTTTGACTGTATACAAGTAAATAACCTGTAACAAGTATTGTACTGCAGCCTCCAGGTCAATGACCTCTATCTCGATCAGGTTTTTCGTCCAGTTTCCCTGACCCATTGAGCAAATGCTGAGATAGCACCTTGTTTTGCTTCTGGATATAAATGTAACTTTATTATCTATGCACGTCTTCTAGAATTCAGTGGAAAATATAGTTATTCATATTATTGTTTCCATGTTGTCGCGTCAGAAAGTATTATTCCTTGACGAAAGAAATGCTAGATAAGAGCCCAAGATTTATTGCTGATTTATCATTGGAAATAGATGTTATTATATCGGAGCGGTTTTTTCCCTTCAAAATTCAAGTAGTATATGGCTTAGTGTACGAATCACAGAATTTTGAAAACGTGCATAATATTCACTTCTTCCCACAGCACGTCATACACAGCGTTTAACTGTTTTTGACGTAAATAGATAAATATTTGCTATTTTAAAGAATAACAAAAAAAAAAAAAAAAGATTTTCTCAAAACCGGTTCCAAATTTTTTCTTTAAATTTTTGGTAAGATTAGTAACAAATCAACCCCTATACGATGACATAAATGCCATATTGCTCTATTCTTCTTTAAAAAAAATTAGAAAAATGTAATATTTTTGACGTCTCCTACGTCGGTAATATTTACATTAGAGGCGATATCTTCATCATATTATATTTATGAGTACATGTGCTTTAAATAATGTCAAACAAAGTTTCTCGAAAACTCAACAGTTATTTGTTAAAAATGAGCTCAAGGTTCCGTATTTTTAGAAACGCTCAAACGACATTTTCTCAAAAATGGCTACAAATTGTTTTTTTTCTTTTACGAGTTGAAAATGGAATTGTTTAATATGACGTAATGTTCATTTTGGTGTATACTTTTATTTTAAATTACACAAATGTAATTTTTTTTAAACTCACGCCGTTAATACGCACATTTCCACCGATTTGTATACATTATTGCAATTGTGAGTGGAAGTGCCTCAACATCATATAAATGACGTTTTACGAAAACTCAATTGATTCCTGTGAAAGAGAGCTTCAAATTTCGCATTTATAGTAATGCTTAAACGCCATTTTCCTAAAAACTGCTTCACATTTTTCAATAAAAATTTCTATTTAGGACGACGTTTCACTCTTCTTCGACGCTTAATTGGCGTTGTGGGTCTTTGTCTCGATACCATTCAAACTGTACACCACTGGCGTTTCTTTGAAATCCCTTTCTTTCTTAATCCCTTCTATATAGCTTTCACTTCTGTCGTCGTTTACTCACAGACTGTCAGAAATTAGCAGAAATTATTGTTTCCGTAAATAGCCGAAGACCGAAATGGTATCCTTAAAGATACCACGACTCCAGTTTGTGTGTTAGGGGCCGTTGTCAACGTTACCTTCGCCGCTCCGGTTGAACTTGACAGGTTCACTGATTCACTTGTGTATGACAGCATCTAACGCTCGTGAATTTTTGTCAGTTACTGATCCTGATTTCGGAGACTTTATATCTACTGTTTTAGATGAATATGAAGATAGATGCGAGTGAATGTGAAAACATATTTTCTTATGCCTATGTGGATAAAATGTTGGCAGGTTTCAGAAGCCGCTGTAGATTTCGAGTTTTTATGGCTAGTAACCATACAAACTGATGTTGTCCAGACTACGATTCAGATCATTCTACCGATTCGTAAGTAGAGTATGACTGATGATGGAGAAGAAAACATGATAAATGGAAGGAACATGAAGGACATGATAGATGAAATCGTTACTATAATACGAATATATTTAAAAATAAAAGACAACTTGTAGGTAGTGGAAAAGTTATACGAGAGGATTTAACCTCACGTAGGTTAGAAATATTGAGAAAATGTATTTCAAAATTCCAGCTTAAAAATGTGTGGTCCTTTGATGGGACAATATATGTAAATATCACACAAGGGAAAAGACGCATCACCAGAATGTGTGAAGTTGACTCGCTACCTGTAAATGGCGCGTAACTTTAGAATCTGTTTTCAGAAGTCTCTCTTATACTTAGATTATTGTTTATTATTTAATTTTACTTGTAACATATTAATTTTAATTTCTTTCTGTCTGTAAAGTACACACTTTCAAATACTATGTCAGAAATTTGGCAACCTGTAGATGACGAAGTCTTGCCGGAAACCGCGCCCCTGGACATACCTACCTGGGACATTGGCAGCTGTCCGGCGTTAAGCTTACTACCTACCCCTGGAAGCCCTGCTACACTCTCTGATCTCAACGCGTCCATTTCGCACTTTCCTCGTGACTTGTCTGTCTTTCACATTAACGCGCAATCTCTAAAGAATCATCACTCAGACATTTTTCATGTTTTTTCTGAAGCTAGCTCACATGTATTATTAATTAGTGAAACTTGGTTGAAATCTACTGCGCCGTCTGATCATGTGTCGATCCGTAAATATAAACTCATACGAAATCTACTAGTAACTCAACGAACTTGGAATACATGTTTGTTGATATGGTGATTGCGGGAAAACAATTACTTGTCGGGGTTGTATATTGGCCTCCAAATACGGGACTGTTGTCAGAATTAGAGGAATCACTTTCAGAATTCACAGATAAGTATCAAGATATTATAATGGGGGTTTTAATTGTGACTTAAAAAATCCCATCACAAAATTTGCCACTAACTTTATTCATACTTTCAATTCGTATAATTTGCAAATATTAAAATTGAATCCTACTCATAGCTCATCTAAAGCGGAATCGTGGGTTGATCACTTGTCTCAGATATTTCCAAAGTATTACTATATGGTGAAGTTCCTGTTCCGGGTATTTCAAACCATGATTTACTCTTTGTTGTATACTCGGCTAAATGTACTAAATACAAAAACAAAACAATTACCGTGATTACAAAAATTTAGATTTTACAGCATTTCAAGTAGACAGTGAACATGTACCTTGGCACCAAGTTTATCAACAATACTCATTAGACTCGAAAGTAAATATGTTCAATGAAATCATAACGAATCTTTTTAACAAGCACGCTCCATGGAAAACTTCTCGTGTCCGGCCTTCCATGGCTTACAAATGAGATAAAAAGTTCACATGAAAGTTGGAAATTCCGCATATAGCCGTTTTAAAATTACTAAAACCGATGAAAATGAAAAGGAGTATAAAAACTTAGAAAATTCGTAAAACAACAAGTCAGAAACGCTAAGATTCGTTATCATAATCTTTTCCAAACAAATTCCAGTACGAAAGGAGTATGGAACACTGAAAAACTTAGGAATTTGCAAACGTAATTCAAATGAGTTCATTTGAAATTCCCCTAGATGACTTAAATGACTATTTTGCTTCCGCTACACATAAAATAGACTCTATTATTAAAGAAAAGACACTTCACTCTCTGGAACCACACGCACCTCGCTGTGACGATAGTTTCTATTTCAACAATGTTTACTGCCAAGAAGTCGAAAAAATAGTGAAGGCACTCAAATCAAATTCAAAAGGCTCGGATGATATAACGGCACAGCAATTAAAATTGGTTTTAAAAGATGCTCTTCCAGCGCTTACTCACATAATAAACTTTTCTTGAACAACCGGATATTTTCCCCAATTGTGGAAACTAGCTTACATTCGTCCCCTCCAGAAATGTTTAAATTCGTTAAATCTTTGTGATTATCGACCTATCAGCATATTACCAACATTATCTAAAGTCCTCGAAAAAGTTGTACGTCAACAAATAAACAAGTATCTCGCCATAAATGATGTTCTCAATAATTTTCAATCTGGTTTTAGGGAAGGTAGAAGTACGCAAACGGCTTTGCTACGTGTCACCGAAGACATTCGTCAATCTCTGGATGAAGGCAATATAACAACGCTAACCCTTTTAGATTTTAGCAAGGCCTTCGATTCTGTAGACCATGACGTGCTTCTGGCAAAATGTAAATGTCTCGGTTTTTCTGATTCTATCTTATCGTGGATTTCAAGTTATTTTAGTAATAGACAACAGGTCGTAGTTGTAGAAAATACTTTCTCGTCACCTAAACCAGTTTCACGTGGAGTGCCACAGGGCTCCGTACTTGGTCCACTTTTCTTCCTTATCTATGTAAATGATATACCGTCGGTGCTCTCAAGATGCAATCATCATATGTACGCAGATGACTTACAGATCGACGTCAGTGGGAAACCTTCTGAAGTGGCTCATTTAATTAGTAAAACAAATCAGGATTTAGCCTCTTTACATGAATGGTCACTGAGAAACGGCCTTAAGCTAAATCTATTAAAATCTCAATCAATTATAATTGGCTCTTGTTGGTCCCATAAAGCACTTAAAAATCTAAATATTCCTCATATCGTACTAGATAACACTACTGTTCCTCTATGCTCACAAGTTAAAAATCTCGGTCTGACCATCGATAAATTCCTAAATTGGGAACCTCATGATCGGGACACTTGTCGCAAAGTGTTTGCTTCAATGTACTCACTCAAATGTGCTTTCAAATGCCTTCCACCCAAAACCAAAGAACTACTAGTAAAATCCCTCTTACTCCCTCTGCTTGATTACGGTGACATTGTGTACGGTAACGTAAAGACATCAACTGCTGACGCTCTTCAAATAGTTCAAAATGCGTGTGTTAGGTTTCAATATAATATCAGAAAGTATGATCACATATCGGGATACTACAAAGCTAATAACATACTAAACTTGAAAGCCCGACGCATGTTTCATAGTTTGTGCCTTTTCTACAAAATATTAAATACGGGTGTACCCATGGTGGTTATTTCCATCATGGATGTACCTACTTACCTCTCTCATAAAATTTCTCATCTTAAAACAAGAAGATTCGAGAAATCTTTGCTATGCAATATTCCTAAAAGCAACACTTACTTTTACAATAAATCTTACTTAGTAGCAACGAGTAGAGAGTGGAATAGCCTTCCAGTAAATGTTAGGAAATGTAAAACACTGCGATCATTCAAAAAACATTTAAATACTCTTTTTCTGAGCTGATATTGTATGATATGAAAGTGTGTACTAAATGTGTCTAAAATTGTAAGGTAAATGTAATATTTTATATCGCTTTTTAACAGTTATTCTCCATTTCTTGTATTTTCTTAAGTTAGTTCTTAAGTGAGTTCAAAATTGTAAGTTAAATGTAATTTTTATAGGTCTTTTTAACAGTGTTGCTCTTTTCTTTGTTTCCTCCATTTCCTCCTTCCTTCCTTTCTCCATTTCTTGTATTTTCTTAAGTTAGTTCAAAATTGTAAGTTAAATGTAATTTTTATAGGACTTTTTAACAGTTTTGCTCTTTTCTTTGTTTCCTTAAGTTAGTTCTTAATTTAATTAACAATAGTATAATTAGTCTAAATTAAGTATATTATAGGGTTAAAAGGTTTTTTGTGTTATCTACTAGTATTTTCTAATTCATTGTTTAACTTTGTCATGGCTCTGACTGAATGCTTCTTTTTCCTTGGTATTTGATGTTGAAATCTAAAATCGGCCCTAAGCCATCGTCCTGGCCGGGTGGTTGTGTGCATTATATTGTTTTTTATGATTCATGAATGTATTCGAGATTTTTGTTAACATTTGATACGTATTACTAAATTAATATCTCTCAGAATTTATATTTCGGGCAAACCTTTAGAGTTTTCCAGAGTCAGTAATGTTTGTTTGTTTTTAAAATTATCATAAATATATTATTTTGTTGCTCAATGTTGAAGAGCATGCACACTTCCTTTGTTTTCCCTGGTCGCTTAAGGCAAATGCTGGGACGTTGTATTCTTGTCGCGTTTGTGAGCCCAGGGGCATGGCATCTGTAAGTTGTATTATTTACTTATTGCTAAGTATTATTATTTACTTGTTTTTATTTACTAAATGTATCTCTTAATTCAATTCTTATCTATAAATTTATGTATTACGTGGTTAGGCGGAAGAGCGGGCCTGATGGCCCGAGTCTCGCCACATAAATAAAATTATTATTATTATAATATAAAAATTACCTCTTACAGATCAAAATTTGTTAATCAGACGCGCACAGAATTGAAAGGAACTAATGCAATAGAACACAGATCACTTTTCGGACGCCTGTATTACACGACAATGTTCAAATCAAATCATGGAAGTTGTGAATCAACGTTCGCTATGGATAATACAGGAGCAATATTTTTTAAACCGTTCTTTCTATGAAGAGGGCTTACGTTTTACAGTGTGGCTTGCGTTTTGACGATCTCTCTAGCCGAGAAGAAATAAAAAAAGGCAATCCATGTGCTGCAGTCTCGCACATTTTTCAAAGAGTGGTGGATAATTCACAGTCTTAGTATAACATATGTTCGTATGCCTGTGTGAATGAAATGCCGGTAGGTTTCAGAGGTCTTTGTAGATTTTGAGGGATACCAATACTAATTATTTAATGCCTACACATATGCTTGAAAAGACAATGACACAGGTTTGGATGCAAAAGAAAAAAAACTGCTAAAACCAACTCAGTCGGTGCTGCTATTATTATAGCAAAGCCTATTTATGGTAGTATAAATATTACGGGCGACAATTACTTCAGCTCCATGGAGTCAGTGTCCCTTCTCAAAGAACAAAACCTCACATCTGTAGGGACAATGCGGAAAAATAAAATAGAAATCCCACAAGAATTTCTGCCTAACTGGAAAACCAGAATTTTTTTCTACAATAGCCCAAAGGAGGCGTAGATACACTTGACCAGAAGTGCGTAAAGTACAGCACAAGCAGACGGATCGTGAGATGGCCCATGGCAATATTTTATGCATTGCTAAACATTATTGGTGTAAACAGTTATGTACTACACACATCATTTAAGGAGTGTAGCCCTCTTTCATGTTTCGAATGTTTGAAAACACTGGCAAGACTTTTCCCATGTGAACGAAAGTTTCCCTGAAGACCTATAGGTGAACGAAAAACTAGTAAATATCTGTCTTCCAAAGGAACTCAGGATGACATTTTACCAGATTTTGAAGAAACCTCTACCAGAAATGGAAAGTGTCGAAAAGAAAGAATGTTCATCGTTCAAATGAAGCAAGACAAACCAATAATGCGTTAGTGGCGATCGCCCAATTTGCCAGGTATGTCAATGCGTTGTGCAAAGAATGTGATGATTAGAAACTTGTAAATTAAATTAATTTTAATAACCACATGATTAATTTGTTAACAAATGTATAATTATTCTTAGGTGATGTACTGTTCCGGACTAAGTTCTCCAATCGCGGTGCAGAAGTAACATACGCGCTTTCGCAGAAACGGAGCAGCGGTGGGGGCATCCTGCCCGTCGACGTACTACAAGCCTCGCGAAAAACATTTTTTTTTCCCACGATCGCGGACACTTTTCTTACGTGATTATTTAAGCATTGAGCTTACCTTATTCATCTCATGATGATCCGCAGGATTTACTCTCTGACGAATCACAGTCGGTATCCAAATTAACAATTAGTTCGTCAACGATGTTCGGCACAATACCTTCTCCCAATAATCATTTTCTATTTTTTCCACATGGCTACAAAATCTTTTCCAGTCCTTCTCGGTTACTTCTTGATTTGCAGTTTCAGTGTTTTCTTGCAACTTGGGAACTGACATATCACCAGTTACATTTCGCTCTATAAATATTCTCTTTATTTTCGCCCAAGCAATTTCAATTGGGTTCATCTCACACATGTAGGAAGGAAGTCGCACGACTCAATGTCCGTGTGCTGCTAACAACTCATCAATCTTGTACTGCTTTGCCCGTGGTTTGAGAGGTGCATTGAATCGGTACAAATCTGTCTTACGCTTACTTTCTTCACAATGTACTCCCTTTCTTTGAAGCCATGCAATCATGTCGGCTTTCTTATGTGGACGGTGACTTCCATATCGTGGTATGGAGCGTTGTCAAGGACAACAGCACGCTCTGGCAGATGTGGCAATAATTTTTTACGCACCCATTTTTCAAAATTAATGCCATTCATTTGGCCGTGGTCGTCTCCCACAGTACTACCGGCTCGGAAAATTAGACAGGTGTCACAAAGAAATCCCCCTTTCCCCCTGCATGAACAATTATGAGGCCACTTGTTGCATTTCCCATCACTTAGACTCCCAAAACGTCATCACTGCCGGCACTTTTGAAATTTGAAGGTGTTATCAACCCATCCACATAGATGATATCTCAGTTCTCTTGAAATTGTTTCAACTGAACAATGTATCTAGATCTCCAATCCACTATGTCCGGTCTCTCTATCAGCACCCGTCACTGATTGTCATTTTCCCATTTAAAACCCCTTGATTTTATAACCCGCAATAAACATTTTAGGGCCCACGGAAAATAAATTTTATCTTTAATAATAGGGAGAAGCACCGTCAGCACAACCTTTTCTCTCACGCAGAAATCCAGTATCGTATTTCGAATAACACACTGGTCAAAACTATCTACATGGACAGAATTGCCACGTGACACTCTTCTCTTACCAGGAGACTTCAACTTCCGTTGTGGGCAATTCTCATTCCTCTGTTCTTTCCGACTGGCTTTGTTGGTGGTGAGCCCAACTCCTGGGTATTCGGAGGCTCTTTCATTCACGGTAAAAGTAAACACGTATCCTTTTTCTCTTTATCACATTTTGCAATGACGCGGACAATGATTTCGCGGCACTCGCTGTGTATAGTAGTACTTCTCTTTGCCATGATGAGAAACTAATGATTTTCACACGTCAATACTCCGGTCCCACCACAAGCGAACTAGCCGCTCCAATGTTCTAGGAACGGTTGCGAATGTCACGTGACGTAGTGCGGTGCAGTGGAAGTCATCCCTTCCTACCCTGCCCCTCGCGGAAACCATGACCCCTCTCCGACGGTCGGAAAACTGATACCCGCCCAGCACGAGTGTGATCAGTAATATTATCATTGAGTGTTCATTTTATTACTAATTAAATAACTCAATACATTACTCTCAGCACTCATTTTTCTTTTAAATATTTTATGAATTTTTATTAAATATTTTCTTAGAATTTTACGTCCAGTTCATTATCATCCAAATTTTTCATTATTCATATTAATGCAAAATAATATAACTAATAAAAGTGCTTAATTTCGTCCATCATCGGTATCATTTTCGACCCCACAACTCCACTTAAGACCTAGAATTTTCACCACGCCAGTTGAGGATTAATATTCTTGAAGTAATACTTCAGTTGTACTATTAGAAAAGCAAAAATTTGAGAAAATGTCAAAAAATGTATTTTGGGCGACAATACAAGGCAGCTGGCCAGAGATTACCGATATATGGTAGGGATGTGAAGTTCAACTGTATTAGTACGAAGGTACATGGTTCATTTAACAAGTCATCATTATACTCTGATAAATTTAATCGCAATATTTATTCCCCATGTTTTTTGATATCGGCAACTGTTTAAGTACTAACATTGTACTTCAACTGAAAGATGTCAGCATCCAGATGTTGTGCATTGCCAGCCAACGGTTTTTGTCGTTTGTGGATATTACATCGGTGCTAAACAAATAAAACAAAATTGTGCTATGCACACAGTTCTGGGAGACATAGCTTACTTATTTCGGTGTACATGTTCACGGCCAAGATGTTTCATGGGCTTCCCATGGGTCTTGTTGCAGCTGTTGATCTACATTGGAGGGTAGGCTACGTTCAAAAAGAAAGGTATACCATTTGCAATTCCCCAGATACAGAGGGATTCAACAAAACACGAAAACTTTTATTTTTGCATGGTGGTCATTACAAATTACAAAAGTTCCAAGAACAGAAGAAATATTTTCTATCCTAGCATACTGACATCTATTGCTCCAGTGCCACATAGGGAAGAGCTACCAATTCCATCGCCACCAAAACAGACCATATGGGAAGAAATGGAAAAATCAGGAAATACGAGTGATTTAATTTGCAGTGATGAAAGAATTTCTAAGGAACTGCAGCTCTGTAATCAACGAAGATTAGATGACCACATAAGAGGGTTGCAAATAACGAAATTAAAAGGCTCAATTCCTCAGTTTTCGTCTTAAGGAATATAATTTCCTTGATGAATCTTGCAAAACAACACTATGTAGAGCAAGGCATAAGATTTTACGTACTTCTAATATACAAAAATCTTTGTTTTGTATGCATGTTAATGGTCTCTTTGAAGTAATTGAGTGTCCTCATGAACCATACCAATGATGTCTTTTTATAGCCAGCCACAAGTCTTAAAGCTGTCCTGCACAATGGAAATAGGTTTCCTTCACTTCCAGTTGCTCATTCAGTTCATAGACTTATGACTGTTTAGTAAAGAAAGAAAGAAAGAAAGAAAGACCTTTCTTCATCAGCAAACAGATCCATCGTACATTTATTGATTGTAAACATCACAAACAAGATTAGAATTGAAAATCATTAACAGAAAAAAATCTAATCCATTATTTATCAAGAATTACATCTTCACTCCTTACTTATACAATTTTAAAAAACAGACCCTGTAACTTTTAGAAAAATAAATTGAACACAATGTCTTCAAAGGTAAATTATTGATGTTAATCAGTTGGATGGTTTCTCTCTAAATACTATTTTATGGTAACAACTTCCTAACAAATATGTGCGTTATAATTTAATTACACTTGATCAATAAGTTTAAATCTGTTGTGCTGCTTATCAGGGATTATATTAACAAACTTTTTGTAAATTGTCTGACCAACACGCCCAGCATAAATTCTTTCAATCCATGTATGATCCCATTTAGGGTCAATTTTTTCACAACTAAAAATAACTCTCCCAGATTCCAGGGCAAATAAAGTTCCATTCTTGCCGAATCCAACCTAAGGAAGAAAAAACAAAATATTTTAGTTATTTTAATTCTCACTTTACAGTGCATTTAACGTGAAGAAACAAACATTCAATCATTTCTAGTTCAAAATACTATAATTTTCAAATAGAACTGTTTCATAACATGCACAAAAAGTCAAGCAAAATATTAAAATAGTACGGATTCTATTAGAATATAGTAGAAGCTGGTATGACTTTTTGTTAATTACTTTCTTCTAAATGCACTTACTCTCTATAAGGAAAGTATTGTAATGCTGCAGGAGATTTCACAGATTTTTTTTGACATAAAACATTTTGTGAACCCTTGACACCAAAACAGTTGGATTTTTTTGCTCCTAAATGTAATATATCATTTCTCACATGTGAAGTGTAAATTAGTTTCCTTGTTTGAGGTTTCTTGAAATCAAAAACATGCTTTTTCTCAAAAAATTTAACTGTGAACAATACTAAACCTAAATTATAAATAGGTTTTTCTCCAAAATGGATATCCATGATCAATCTGGTTTAAGTCGTGGACTCCTGAATTTGAAACAGGTTATTTAGTTTTGGGAGGTACTTAATATGAAATACTTAGTCATTTTTTAAATTTCCTCCAAAAAGGGTCAAACATTTACTACTTTTTAGCAATTATGTTAAGGGCTTTTCTCTACATCAATGGCCACTCATTTCCTGGAACAAATTTCTCAGTTTTCCAGTGCATTTTTTAAAACTTTTCCCTGATGTTTGTAATTGCACACTACTTAAAGAACACATTAAAGCTATCTTTTTACTTATTGTTCAACTCTTTGATTTTGCTGTGACAATGTACATATTATCAATATTTTCTCACCAAATAAAAACTGAGGAAATAATAATGCTTCTATCTTTGTAATGAACTCATATTTTTAAAGAATAACATTGTTTTATAACCCTCTCAAAATTCTGACTTCCAACGAATCTTCCACAAATTCCCGATTTTTCCCAGTTTTCCAGAAAGAAGCCACTCTGTAAATGGTCTTATATGGAGGTTTCAAATCTTTTACATTTTTCATAATTACGTTGTCTTCCAACACTGACATCTAACATGGCAGTAAATTCTCTGTTAAGCTTGTCAGTCATCAAACATAGTCGGTCATTACCAAAACCCTTTGGCCAGGGGCTTGTGCCATTAGATCACTAGGGTTCTCAGATGGTCTCCCATCTAGAACCCAAAGGTCTCAAGTTGCTTAATTAACATCTATGATTTCACAGAGCAGGGCTAAGCAATTTGGCTGATGCCAGCTAAAAAAGCGCAAGCTTTTGATGAAGCACACATTTCACTGGTATTCAATAAACTTAAAAGCATTGGATTAAAAAATGATGTATAAGAATGGTTTTGTAGTTATCTGGCTGGCAGAGTGCAATTTATTAAATATAAAATGTTATTTCTAATAAAATTATAACTACAGTTACCGTGCCACAAGGTTTACCATCTTCAATCAGTCTAATATTTAATTAATATAAATAATATTTCTTCTTCATTTATGTAAAGTCATTTTTTATTTTTTGTAGATGATTTTAAATTATATCAAATTATTAAAGATTAATTTAAAAAGTAACACAATCAATCTTTGAAACAAACTGAAAAGTAGGTTCTGTGTAGTTATGAGCCTTCTCATGAAAAAACAAAACTGACCACAAATAGGAGCTGTTTGTTATTCACAAACCCAGAAAAACACAAACTCAAATTCCATTAGGTTCACCCACTAATTATCACATAATATTAAAAAATGGTAATTTCAGAATAATTTCAAATAAACCATTCAACCTTCAAAACATGAAAGTTAACCCTTAAAAAGGAATATGGATCTGGTAGATGGCTGTTGTTATATTTCAAGTCATTGTGTGGCAACACAGATTGGAATGGACCTCCCTCTATCCTCGTATCTTCTTATCAACCAATCATTCATACAAGGCATGTTCCCTCTCTCTCCTACTCTCCTCTCCTCTCTCTCTCTCTTTCATTTCAAAATCAGAGTACTCTCTTTTGATATAAGGAAGACAGGAAGAAGAACGAAAAAGAAAATTGAATGATTCCTCGTTCATCCTGAAGTAATTCTTCGGATCTTTTTATAATAATAATAATAATAATAATAATAATAATAATATTTATTGAGTCACATATACAATTTCAAGCATGTATGACGAGTCAGATATGGCAGAGTGAAGTTACATTTACTGTCCAGAAATCAAAACAAGGGGGACCATCTCAGCATTTGCTCAAAGGATCAAGGGAAACTGGACAAAAAACCCTGATCAAGTTGGTCTTTGATCTTACAATACTCAATAATAATAATAATAATAATAATAATAATAATAATAATAATAATAATAATAGTAATAATAGTAATAATAACAATTCTAATAGTAACAATACTAATAATAAAATACTATTCATTCAGAAATGATTTAACGATATTAATGATGCCTAGTGCATTTGGCAAATTCAGGATGAAGGAAATAGAATTTTGGTTTGGCATTCTCCTTCTACATCAGTCCAACTGCAATTTAACACAGGCAGGATGGGATATGCCAGTTCTTTTTTCTTTGCTTCAACTTGAACAGTCAACATGAAACAGAGAATCAATGGGATTAGAATTTTTATTTTTGTTTTTTAAGGGAGGTAGTGATGTGATTTGTGTATTCCTTCACACTGTAGAACATGTTAAGCAGGAAAGCTTTCAATTTACTTTTAAATCTATGTATTGTATTAATATCTTTAATATCATGGCTCAAATTGTTGTAAAGTGTAATGCCCTCATTATGTACTTTTTGATAAAGTGTAGTTTCAGATTGGGGAACATGTAGGTTATCCTTTTGTCGAGTGTTATAGTTGTGTACATCAGAATTTAGAGTGAAAGTGTCTGTTTTCCATGAGAATCTTCTTTGTGAAGACAACTCTTTCAAATATGTACATGCACGGTAGTGGAAGAATCCTTAATTTTTTGAACAAGGGTTTGCAAGACTCCAGCTTACGAGTGCTGGTCATTGTTCGCAGTATTCTTTTTTGGATAATAAATGTAAGAGTGCTTTCAGGGGCATTTCCCCAAAATATTAATCCATATTTCACGTGTGAGTGCACATTTGCATAATACATTGTCGTAAGAGTCTCAATGTTGGAGCTTGACCTGAGGGTGTATAGAGCATAACAAGATTTGGTGAGCTTCTTATTAAGATTTGAAATGTGAGCATTCCATTTTAGGTTTTCTTGGATTGTTAGACCAAGGATGGTAGTTTCCTGTGATATTTTTACAGGATTATTATTTATGAGCAAATGCTGGGAGAGCTTTTCTTTGGATCGGGGATTCATGAAATTTAGAGAGACTGTTTTGCTGGTGATAAGTTTGTTGTCTTGAAACCATTTTACTAATGCATGCAACGTTTCTTGAGTTTCTTTTTCTAATAATTGTTGCGTTTTTGCTTTTATGATTATGTTTGTGTCATCTGCAAAACAAAATTGTTTTGTTATTTTTTAAAGCCAAAGGCATGTCATTTATGTATATAAGGAATAATATTGGCCCTAGGATGAATCCTTGCGGGACTCCACAATTTATCATCTGAGGGTTGGAGTAGTACGAGGATATTTATTTATTTATTTAGTCAAAAACTGTATGTGATGTTTGGGGGAGAAAATCATCTGCGCACGCTTTCTTGGGCTTCAGAATCCCTTCCCAACAATTTAACTATTAATACTTGAAAGATGAAAAAATAATAGTAATAATTAATAATAATAACAATAATAATAGTAATAACAATAATGATAACAATAATAGTAATAATAATAACAATAATAGTATTAATAATAATAATAATAATAATAATAATAATAATAATAATAATAAAATTGAAAAATATTCATTTCGAAGTTCTTTAATTAAATATCTGATGGCTCAGAACATGCGACCCAAGCCTCATCCTCAAACTTTACCCATTTCTTCTTTAGTATTAAACATTAATTAGCTATTATCAAGCATAAAGTAACGCAAACATCACTATGTGTACGTCATCCAGCTTGAATCGCGAGTCAATGTACATAAAATATTGGACTAAATATAATACGTTCGGCAAATTTCTTTGTCAAAATTCCTATGGTCAAAGTTCAAAGAACCACTTGTACCCCTTTCTCAAATACCCATCTACTCTCTAGCGGTCAAAGAAATGCAACACGGCTGCACTCTTAGTCAGGTTGTTTTTAAGATACTCGTGGGGAACGCAGCGGCCTTTTACATATCTGTAATTCTCTCTCTCTCTCTCTGGGTCCACAGCTGTATGTGAGTAAATGCTGAGATGGCCCCTTGTTTTGCTCCTAGAGTAAATGTAACTTCACTATCAGTGCACATCTTCTAGAATTCAGTGGGAAATACAGTTATTCAAATTATCGTTCTCCATTATGTCATGGCAGGAAGTATTATTCCTTCATGAAGGACACGATGAGGAATAAGAGCCCAAATTTATTGCTGATTTACCCTTGAAAATATATTGTATTACATTGGAGTGAATATTTTAACAATTCTTGCAAAAAACACTCATTTCCTATCGGTATTCAAAATTCAAGCAGTATCTGACTTAGGGTAGGGATCACAGAATTATGAAAACTTGCACAAAAATTAACTTTTCCCTGTAGCATGTCACACAATTTTTAACTGTTTTTGATGCAAAAATAAATAAATAAATAAAATACACTTTTGTGAAAGTGTGCAGGTCTTACTAACTGGGTGTTTTGACTTACGTAAGGAACATCTAGACATGCGAGACCAGGCGTTTTGTATTATGTAGTATTCATAATATTGTATAATTTTAGATATTAACAAGTTTATATATTTTTTTTCATTTCAGATCACATTATAACCAATCCAGGCCATCACCAATAATATTTTAGTGTCTTGGTACAGATTTTTTTCATTTCAGGCCAAATCATGTGTCATGCTCATCATCCATTGACAACTAATGGTAAATCGTAAACAGCTTGAAGAATGGAGAGAGTATGTATCAGTGATAGAAATGTCAAGATGATTCCGCAGTGCTTGCTAGAGAGCAAAAATATATGAGAAAAGGAAATTGATGATTCAGATGCAGATTTTGACTATGAAGGGGAACAGGAAAATAAAAATGGAATAAAAAATAATGGAAAATAAAAATGGAATAAAAAACGAAAAGAGTGAATGTGGACAATTGTCATCAGGAAGAAAAAAGCGTAAGTCTTAAAATGGCAAAAACAGGAGCACTTAGAACAAGGAGAACTCCAAGTCATAATTCTTCAAGTGCTTGGACTGACTATTAAGGCTAACAAATCCATAGAAAGAGAGAAATTTTGGGGTATATATTTGATCAAGAAATTATTGAAACCATTGTTTCATGCATAGTCTCTCTTTCTTTGCAAGTCACACTAGAGATAATATTTCCTCGCCAATGCATAAATATTACACTGAAGTGCAGAATATTATACTAAGAATGTCCCAATAATTATCAATTTTAAAAACTATTTCTTTCATCATTTGCAGTAACACTTACCTACAGCAAAACAACAACTTAATGTTAAAAATCCCTAATGGATTTCACCAATAATAATAATAATAATCTTAAATAATAATAATACCAAAATAATAATAATAATAATAATAATAATAATAATAATAATAATAATACATAGGGAGAGAATTTTTATGCCCTAAAAAATCTTAAAAAATGCTTTTAAAAATTTGCATTTATGACCTCAAAATTCCGAAATATGTACTTTAATAAGCAATTAAAATTAACAAAATTTCATTTCCTCTACAAACCTTTCTTGATTATAATCTAGAAAAGCATGCTTTGAATGAAAAGATGTATTTTTGTGCATACATTACATAATCAACCTTACTTCTCAGGAGAAATAATTAAAGTAAATATTCACCTTAGTGAAGTACATTGTATATCTTGTTGTACTACTTCTGCCTGGTATAAAAAATATATCAAGAAATATTTTACATTTGCACAAGCACTTTATCATGTACAGGGGGGGGGGGGACACCCGCAAACAATAAGCTCCTTCCAATCATTAATCACTCACAAATACAAAGATTCTATGAAAAGATGGAATGTTTTAGAGATAAGCATCTATTTTAACGGAATATGCAAAATATGCATCTATAATTATATGAATATGCACCAACAGGAAAAAACTGCCAAATATGCACTAACATATTAATCTACATAGCATCATATACTAATTAAAAGTCAAGAAATTTCGCTTAGCTATGAACTGAACCAACGGACAAAAATATGCAAAATCCTAGAAATCCACTCTCTAATAATATACCATTTCTTGAAAATCAAAAGAAAAATCATCTCACATGCAGTCCCGGATGAAACCGAAGATTAAGTTGGGTAACAATTCGTGACCCTGCAGTGGCATATGCTCCATCATGAAGTTTTATCCCACGGTGCTTTGGTCTTCCATGTGACACCCTGTTTCTTGTGCTTCCACCAGCTTTTTTAGAAGCCCATCTTATTAGGTCTGAAAAAGTAATGCCAAATTAATGTTAACTGTAAGAAGAGAGCCACGAAAATAAAATTGTAACAATAAAAAACCTAGATCCAAGTAAGGTCAGCTCTCTTATTATACCTTCCTTCTTGAAACAATGAACGATTTTTAATCTTCTGTTTCAACCAAATGTCCAAAGACATTTGGATACCTGAGCTTAATTAATAATTTATTTTTTCATACAGAGAAAAGGAGTAAAATAATGGACAACGTTCAAGAGCAAACATTTTTTTCACATGTGAGAATTAGCACTGCATTATCATGTATGTCAATACTTTTTGCTGAACCTAAAAAAGTTTATTGCATTTCTCCAATTTCACAATTTAAAATAAAGAAATGTTTTATTGTTACATGAAACTATTTACGAACTGAAAAGCAGTGTAACAATTTGTGCACATAAATCATTATTCTTGGCTCTTATACAACAAATTATTACACAAAAATAATATAACACTTTCTAGAACTGATGAAGGGCTAATGAATTATAAGCAGATGATTCAGTTTATGTCTTTGAAGAAAACTTAAGGACTCACTTATATTAAACTCTTGTATTGAATTTAAAAAAACGAGATGTACGACAAATGTTATTCAATAACGAATATACACCTCAACACAACTAACCATGCCGATGTACGCTAGCAAGTGAGTGCCAATCCAAAATAGACAAATTCTTCAATACATTACAAAATGATGCCATTTTATCAGGACCACTGATAATAATTACTAAAACATGATCAACAGATGATCTGCAGATGATCAACAGCAGCTATACTTTCGTTTTTATAACGTGACGCGTCAATGATATAACGGCTCATTAGTACACTCTCTGGCACGGCTTTTCGCGTCTTTCTCAGCGTGCTGCTAGAAGTCGCTTGAACTGAAGTTAGAGAGTATACTAATGCATGCAGTACTACTTGGTACTACTTGATACAGTCGCGATCATGCAATATCTAGCGGCACAACCGAGAAATACGCGAAAAGCATGGCCTACTCCATTGAGTAGGCCATGCGAAAAGCCGTGCCATATTCCATCGTGAAGACAGGTCTTGGCCCGCCAAGTTATAAAACCGAAGTAAAATCGGACACACTTGGTTTTAGCGACATCACGCGGTGAAAGATGGAACTGATGGAGTGATCTCCGCTTTTTTCGACACGTGTATTTGAACTCGTGTTTTACTTCTCGCTACTGCTTACGCAGTATAGGGAAAGTTTTGTAATGCTACTGGAAAAACGGCGAGTTTTCGAAAAAGATCATTTTATCGGGCCCTAGTAACGAAAAAGTGGAAAAATCTTGTCCCTATTTATAGAAAATCACTTGCGATGTGTAGTCAGAATCCATGTTTTCTGGGTCCTTGATACCGAAAAATCGATTGACGACAAAATTTTGAAAATGTTTTTGAGGCTTCATGTGAAGTACCCTCGAAAATAGACATACCCGTTTGAAACTCCCAAAACATCTAGTGCATTCAGATCGATTGGGAAGATCAATTTTGAAGCAAATCGGCTAAAATTAGGCACTAGCGTTGACCACAGACAGACAGACGGAAGTTTTGCCATCAATCGATATTTTGGTATCAAGAAACAACAAAACCGGGGTCAAATGGCTGACCAGGGTCTGGCGGGAAGTACCGATGCACATAGGTGCTCACCACGAAAATACTAGATACTCCCCCCCCCGTAATTGGAATTCCCGATTTGGGAGCAAAGTTAAGCAAGTCCTATTTCCCTCCGCGTAGCGGCCGCTGGATACTCTCTGTGGTGAGAGATCAGAGAGTAACAAATGGGTAAGGACGAAAGGCGAGTCTCTGGCGCCTGAAAACGAGAGCACTGGAAGACAAAGGAAAGGAAAACTCCGACCGAAAACTATGGGGGGAGGGGGCCTCCGTAGGCGTAATGAAGCTAACGGTTCTATGGGAGTAAACTCAGAAATAAAATCCTGGCCCTCCCGGGATGGGGTTCAGTGGAGGGCTAACAACCCAACATGGTAAAAGCAGGGGCGGCTCGTCCTAACGGGCCACAGGGGCCGGGCCCCACCAATATTTAATAAATACACAATTTTTTTTATCTTTACAGTAATCTTTTTGTGTGGTAATTGCAGTACTTTATTGGAATTGTTTATTCGTGAAGATCGACAATTCGTCCCCAAAACTCATTCTAAGTCCCAATAACAAGAATTGGGGGTTATAGTTACTTGCCGCACTCAAAGATAGCGTTAGTAGTGCTCACGGGGCCCGGCCTGCGTGGGCCCCAAAGCTGTATCTCCACTCCCTTTACAAGGTCAGCGCCCTGTCGTACTGGGCGCGACCACTGCTTGCTAATTTTAGCGGTCCTAGGGGCCCGCACCAGCGGGCCCTTCTCAGAAAACGGCAGTCTGGCCGCGCCGTTTGCAAAGTGCACGTGGAAGTTCTGCGCGCTGTAAGATGAACACGGTGGATTCATTATGCCTTTTCATTTCATAAGTTAAGTTTTTTTTTAAAAAAAAAAAACTCTCAGTATTCCGAAAGATAAGCATTAGCATCATTTTTACAAAAATCTTTTGTTTGAGTTGATATAAAACTATTTTAAAAGTCTTAATAAAAAAATCCTACTTCTGATTTTGAGGAAAGTTTGTAGATTTAAAGGTTTAATTAATTAATAATTAGTGATAATTATATGAATGATTAAATGACAATTCTTTAATTAAATAAGTTATTGATTCTGAGATGATATTCATGCTTTTGCACCCGACCCCACCAGGAAAAAATGTTACGATCCGCCACTGGGTAAAAGATTCATTGTTCAGAAACCAGGGAAGAAAGCCGGGCAAATATATTTACATGGTACGGAATTTGAATCGAGATATGAAACAAGGAACGTACGATCTATATTTAGAAAGGGTGCTCTCCGAAATATAATAAAAGTGGCTAGTGACTACAAACTCGATGTGTTTGCTCTCCAGGAAATAAGATGGACCGGGAAAAACTGATCGAGCAAAGGCTGGGAACATTTTATTATAGCTGTGGAGAATCACACAATTTTGGAACAGGATTTATAGTTGGCAAGAAGATGAAACAGCGCGTGTTACACTTTATGCCTATAGATGAGAGAATATGTCTGAAAGTTAAAGAAAAATTTAACAACTACAGCTTAATTACAACACACGCCCCTAATGAAGAAAAAGAGGATATTGAGGACGCTATCTATGACGTTATGGAGAAAGCGGGGAGTCCGTTGTCTTCGGGATTTATCGTCTGCTTTGTGCAGTTTCAACGCCAGTGCAATGCTGCTGCTGCTACTACTACTACTACTACTACTACTACTACTACTAGTTGTTGTGACCGCCCGAGCGCTTTTGTAAGTCCCGCCACCGAGCCTCCTAAAGGCGGGAAGCGCGCGGGCCGTCACGCCAAGATGAACGTGCGGAGACTCGCCGCCACCCTGGGCGGCGGGCCCAGCTCGGCGAGCCGGGGCCCCTAGGGGTATAAAGCGAGCCCTCGCAGAGAGTCGACAGTGGCGGAGGTGCGCACACGGGCAGCAAGAGGCAGTGGCGGGGAACCGACCGCCCCTCTGCCTCTACGCCGTAGGGAGACGGCGTGACGCCCGGCCTAAGGAGAGGTGCGGGCCGAGTGGCGGTGAACCGACCGCCCCCTCTGCATCTACGCCGTAGGGAGACGGCGTGACGCCCGGCCTAAGGAGAGGCGCGGGCCCGGAGCCTGGTACAAGGATCGACGCAGCGTCCCAAGACGGGACACCAGCAGGAAGGGCGTACCAAAGGGAACATGTTAACTAAGAGAATATGTTAACTAGAGAATTTGCCTTGTACATAAATGACAATAAAATAATGTTTTACAAACACAGTGTTTTGTGGATATAACACTAGTGGTGGTAATAATAATAATAATAATAATATATCTAAGCTATGTGTCCAGCATATGATGTAAAAATGATACGGGGAGATTTAAATGCCAAGGTGGGAAGAGAAGAGTGGTCAAAACCAGCAGCTATAACAGAAGTCCTTCACAGCGAAAGTAACAATAATGATATGCGGTTAGTAAATTTCGCAAGTAGCCAACATATGATTATAGGCGGTACGCATTTTCCCCATAAAGATATTCATAAAGCAACATGGAGAACAGCCAATGGACTTACAACAAACCAGATAGACCAGCGGCAGAAGTCTAGCCTATTCGGTGTCCGCTGTATGAGGGGAACTAACGTTGTTTCTGATCACTTTCTAGTAATATCTAAAATAAGAAGTAGGATTTGTAGAAACAAAAATAAGGAAAGTGAAAATATCAATACCAGAAGAATATTTGACATTGAAAAACTGCGGAGTTCTCAGGTGCGACAGTTGTTTACCCCAAAAGTTGCCACGGATATCCAAAAATTGAAAAATGATCACTTCGGAATACAGAAAGAAAGGAATAAAATCCAACAAACTATGAATCATGTAACTGATGTAGTTTTGGGGCGAAAGCGGCAGGGGAAACGTAATTCATGGAATGACGCTGAGTGCGAGAAAACTACATTAGAAAATGAAACCTACAAGAAAATTATCCAGAAGAGGTGCTCCCAAGTAAGGAGTTATATAAAGAACGCAGAGCACAAGAAAAGATTATCAGAAGAAAGAAAAAAATGTTTAAGAAAGATAAAGTAAAGAAGTTAGATAGTATAAACCCATATAAAGAAAGTAGGAAGTTTTACCAACTGGTCACTTGCATAAAAGGCCACAAAGAGAGAGTAAATCTCTGTAGAGATGAAAACAACCATCTGCTGGCCGATAGATGTTCAATTATGAAGAGATGGCAGGGGAACTTCCAGAGCCTATTAGGGATAAGTACAACAGGACAAACACTGTAAATTATTGAAATGGACTAATGTGAAAGTGACTAAGATAACTCTGCTACTGGTGGACATCCAGATGTGAACGAACAATTAAATGCTATCAGAAAATTGAATAATTACAAATCGCCAGGGGTGGATGGTATATCAGCAGATTGATGAAAATCTTTGAAGGGGAACCTACTCTACTGTATAAATTACACCACATCATATGTAAAATATGGGAACAAGAAGAGCAGCCAAAACAATGAGAAGAAGCATTTATATGCCCAGTACATAAAAAAGAGGATAGACTAAAACCTGAGAAATATAGAGGAATCAGTTTGTTGAACACAGAATATAAGATCTCCAATATTTTGTATGTATGACTGAAACAGTTCTCTGAACCACTTATCGGAAATTACCAATATGGTTTCAGGGAGAAGAAATCAACAATCATCACATTCATACGATGAGACAAATCATCGGAAAGACCAGGAAATATAGTTTGAGCACCTTTTATTAATTAATCAATTCATTCATTCATCCGTCCATCCGTCCGTCCGTTAATTAATTAATTAATTAATTTGTTTGTTTGTTTGCTTTTTATTTATGACCTTGCTTCCCCCTCCTTGAGCAATGAAGAGTTGAAGGCAAAAGCTCGCAGCGGGCACTGATAACAACATTCCAAGCATTAAAACTTCGTTGCGCGAAACAGAAGCTGGTTGCTTTCATAGTCGAGGACGTTTTTTTAGCTTTATTACCATTATCTAAAAAAAAATGGCTGAGACAGATCCAGGTCCATCAAGGGAGGCATCTAAAAGTCCTATCTAGTGTCCCTGCTGTTGCCTACCCAGAGCGATGACCAAACCGCACACGCAGCAGGTGTGACATTGATTTTCCAGAGGTTAGCATTACTGTCAATACTCTAGTGGTTGACTTTGTAACTAATACCCCCAATACTAATCGTCTAAGTTGCACGAGTAGTACAGTGCAGAGCGAAAATAACCAAATCGATATCCGATCCTTTTGACAGCGCACAGGGATTGTGACAGGGGTATGCATCTCTTTATGCTTGTCATCTTGTCGTCTCTTTAACGTAGCTGTAGAAAAAGCAATACGTGTTTCTGGTATCGTAGTTGACACGATAATGAAGAAATCGGTACATCTCTTGGCCTGCGCGGATGACAGCGTGATAAGTCAAGAACCTTGGAATTAGTTTTTAATGATAAAATCAAAATTTAGCGTTGGAATATGTCACTGTTTTCAGTCAAAGAATACACTTTTTTAGGACAACGGATCAACAAGGGTTAATATCCCATGTTTGATGTCAGAACATTATGAAAATAGACACGGCCCCGAATATATTTTGTGCATAAAAGTGTGAAGAGGGCGTTGGATGGTCGTGATCATCAGGAAGGACGCATGGATTCAGTCTCTAGAAAAAATTCGTAGCGAGCACATGCAAGCGGTTGTTGAGGCGCGATCGGGTTTTCAACATAGACTGGGTATTATGTAGATGATAGTAAGCCGAAAATTTGTTTAGTTTGAAATTTGAGAAACTGGTCTTGTGTAAATTGTAACATAAAACTGTAATTGGGAAATTTTATTAATATAATAGTTGGAAGTTGGAATTAAACAGACTCCATGTTTCGAGAAGATATCCACAAGGGTAGCTCCATAGATGGAAGAATTTTCCAATAAGTAGATGAAGATAGCCAGTCGCGAGTAGGTGTTTCCTACGAAACACAAAGTCGCGACCGCGTGTTAAAATTGTGGGAATATTAAGTCCAATTATAGCAATCGTTGAGGACATTCTAGAACATTCTTCGTTTTAGTTTAGGGAAGTACGCAAGAATTGGCACACCAAAGACAATATTCTGCTAGTCAGCTGAGAAGCCATCGATGAAGATTACGAACGTAATTACGAACGCAAGCTTACGAACTATAGCAAAACCCGTACGGTGTTTCAATGTTTAAAGTGAAAGTAATTCGCATAAAATTTACAGAAGTGTAATATATAGATGACAAGAATAAATGTTAAAATTGTATTGTTGAAAAAAGGCTGATAATTCATAGTAGTTGCCATCAATCTAATAATTGATTCCATACAATAGAACTTCCAGGAATCGTGATTCTGAATAGGGGCTTCTTAACACGGCCACATGCAACAGGTAGGGAGTGTGTGTTGTATGTCGAATCCATGATAAATGAGCAGTAAATATAATAATTTAATAAATGAATAATTCAATTTTAAAATAATCAAGAGGACTTTTTCAAAAAGTATCACAATAGTGATTGTGGGGAGAACTATAACGGTGTTACGGGAAGCGGCATCAAGTTTGATTGATACGGTAAAAGAGATTGGACTAAGTGTCAATAGTAGAAAAACCAAATACATGGAATTAACCAAGAAGAAAACTAATAAGAAATAAATCGAAAAAGGGGAATATTCCTTTGAAAGAGTAAACTCTTTTAAATATCTTGGAACACTTCTGACGCATAATTCTTCGACTGCTGAAATTAAGGCAAGCGTAAGTATGGCAAACAGAAGCTACTTTGGACTAAATGGACTTTTTAACTCGTAAAAGGACTTTTTAACGATAAATATAAGCTAAATTATATAAGTCTTAGCTAAAACCTATAGTGTTGTATGGAACTGAATGTCTATCCTTAAATAAAGACGATATAAATCTACTAGGTGTATTTGAGATAAAAATCCTGAGAAGAATTTTTGGGCCAGTGCAGGTCAGCGGCGAATGGAGAATCCGACAGAAATATATATCAGTTATACAATAGCAACAATATTGCTAAAGAAATCAAACTGGCTAGACAGAAATGGCCTGGCCATATCTGTCGCTTGCCGGAATCATCTGTGTGTAATGAATTGACGTTTACGCGACCTGTTAGCGCCCGCAGAATTGGAAAACCACTTCTAAGATGGCTGGATGGTGTTGAGGAAGACCTGAAACGCTTAGAAGTGAAAAATTGGAGGAGGAAGGCACGGGCAAGAGATACACAGAACGAAATCCTGATGGAGGCCCAAGTTCACTTATGGACTGTTGCGTTCGATGAAGAAGAAGAGGAAGAAGAAGAAGAAGAAACAACAAAACGTATTCTGGCAACACTACGTGTTAGAGGATTTTTTTCTAAATATGGCAACAGGATTTATCCAGTTTTTCGCTACTAAAGCCCGAAAATTATCCGGCGCATGATTACATAACTTTCCCTTCTTACGAAGAACTTCGTAAGGTGAGAAAGTAAAATTCAAAATGTTTTCGGCGTCTTCCTACAACTTCAATTATGAAGATATTGTTACTTTCTTCTATACGTACGTATATACAGAGTAAGACATAGTTTAGAGAAAGTTACATAATGCTGCGCGAAAGAACGGCGGATTTTTGGCAGAAAAAATTCTTTGCCGGGTTCGGATAACGAAAAGGTGGATAAATCCAGTTGCTAAATTAAGGGAAAAAACCCTCTAACATGTGGTGTAGCCAGAATTTCTCTTTTGTGAGTCCTTGATACCGAAAAGTCAATTGACGCCAAAACGTCCGTCCGTCTGTGAACACTAGCGCCCAAACCATGCGAATGACTTTTTTCCAAATTGAGAAACACCTGTACATCTGGCTCTACTTGAAGCTTTGAGGTTTCGAAACTCATTCTTTAAAATTCGGGGGTACTTTACATGAAGCGCCTGTGACATTTTCAAAATTTTCTCAAAATGGTTCCAATTTTTTTCTTTAAGTATCTTGTAAGAATAGAGTAAAATTCACTTATACAGATTGCATAGGCCCGATTTTGAGGGTTAACTCTGAATTTTCGAAAATTTCAAGAGTTTGATTTATTTTCGGTGTCTTCCTAGAACTACAAATTTGATGAGAGAGATTTTTCCTTCAAATAAACTTTGTTGTCAATAATTAGTTCTTTCATTAAGATCATGTACGTTTTTTTAAAACTTTTAGTAGTTACCGCGCATTAATTGCGCGGTAACTACTAAATTACTAATAATTGTTTTACAAAACGATTTTCTCAAAAACGGCTCCAGATTTTTTCTTTAAACTTTTGGTATGGATAATAGTAAACCATATCAGATGACATAAACGCCAGACTGCGCTATTCCTTTGTTTTTTCAAAAAAAATAAATTTTTTTCTTGTCTCTCACGTCGTTAATATTTATATTAGTGGCGATATTCTTTTATAAAAGAGCTTCAAATTTCGCTTAAACGCCATTCTCTCGAAATCGATTTTCCGCAGCGTTACATAACTTTCGCACATCTACATATATTACTCCGTATACGAAAAAGTAACTAGTGGTGCTATAGAATGGTGGCACAGACTTTCTCGTACTACAGTTTTATAACTTCCTTGGTGAGTGATAGCATTTTTGCCCCATCCTCTTGCCAACTGCCAAACATCACCACCCAAAGTACATTTCTTCGAAATTTTATCAATTTTTCGGTTTCCTAATGGTAGAATCGAATTATTATTTCAAGAATATTAAAGAAGAGTAAAACCTCGTCCTTTATGGAAATTTTCATTGAAACTGATGGAGCTGTTTTTAAGAAAATATCATTTAAGCGTTACTGTTATTGATCAATCTAGCCCGTTTCAAAGCTTTGCGATTTCGAAAAACATTCTTTAAAATTTAAAGATTATTTCCACGAAGCCTCGGGACACTTTCAAAATTTTCTAAAAATGACTCCTAATTTTTTCTTTATTTTTTTAAAAAATATAGTAAAAACTCATTAAGATGGCATAGTTCCGTTTTCACTGTTACCTCTAAAATTTCGAAAATTTTAAAAGTTTGGACATTTTACGGATTATTCCTACTAATACAAAAGTAAAGATAAAGATTTTTTCTTCAAATAATTTTTTTCTCCGCATTTCTTTCTTTCATTAAGGTCATGCACATTTTTTGGAAAATAAGACTTCCTCGTAAACGGCACCAATATTTTTTCTTTAAACTTTTGTTAGGGATGTTGCTAATTGTATTCTATTCGACGTCATAAACGCCACATTGCCCTAAGGTTTTGTTTTTTTTTAAATTAGAGAAATGTAATTTTTTGACTTACCTCTCACATCGTTAATATTTACAATATGGGTGATTTGTTTACATTGTTGTATTTGCGAATACGTGAGCTTTAAATAATGTCAAATAAATTTTATCGCAAACTCCAAAGTTTTCTGTAAAAATGAGTTTAAAATTCCGCTTTTTCATAAATGCTCAAGCGGCTTCAAATTTTTTCTTCAACCGTTTCGTACAGATAGTACGAAAAGCACTGTTTAATATGGCATGAAATTGATTTTTCTGTTTTCTTTTTTTAAAAAAAAAAATATCCCAAAAATACATTTTTGAAATATTTCTCGCACCTTTATTATGTACATTTCCAGTGATTTTCAGTGAAATGACATTATTGCATTTTTGAGAGAAAGTTCTTCAAATTACTTCCAATAAAGTTTTCGAAAACTCAAAACATTTCTGTGAAGAATAACTTCAAATTTAGGATTTACAGTAATGCTTAAACGTAATTTTCTAAAAAAAACTGCTGCAAAGTTTTCAACAAAAATTTCCTTGTAGGACGAGGTTTTACTCTTCTATAACATTCTTAAAGTAATATTTCTGTTCCATCCTTAGGAAATGGAAAAATTTAGAAAATTTGGAAAAATTGTATTTTGGGCGTCGATAGATAGCAACTGAGAAGAGAATGGGGCAAGAATGTAAAGCTAGCACAAGCCAAAGAAATTAGAAAACCAAATAGTAGGAGAAAGTCAGTGCCATTCTGTAGCACCACGTTTTAGATTATTTTCGATAGGCTCATATTATTCTTTTGAGTATTAAAAGGAAAACATGTTTTGGTATATTAATTAATGATTAAAACATCTAAACTAATTTTTATTTAAACCGATTTATTATAGAATTAATTTCATATTATGTTTCCGTTTTTTAAATAAAAATAAAACTTGAAATGCTACAATAGAATATTCTTTCTCGTATTAGTGTAAATAGTGACGTAATATTGAAATACTGTAATTTTTGCTGTAATATAAACGGTTATAACATGAAAAAGTCAAGCAGTAGTAATTTCTAATTTTCATAAATGAAAAAACATAAATTTAACTGTTACAATTATTGCACACAATACAGAAAAGCAAGAATAATTTCTCGCAAGCCTGCTTTGATTGCATTGAAGTGAGTTGTGAATTTTTTTAATACTACAATCATCGATCAAACTTCTTGCAGTAAAGAAGTGTGGTTGTTAGTTTATTTATTTATTTATTTTACGTCAAAAAAAAACAGTTAAAAACTGCGTATGACGTGCTATGGGGAAAAGTGAATTGTGTGCACATTTTCAAAATTCTGTTCTAAGTTAAATTTATTACTTACCTTCAATCTATTTCATTTTATACGAATATTATCTACATCATATAATCACCACGACCGACCACAATGGGATGAATTCAAAGAATTTCAAATTACTGTGGTGGCATTTTGTGAAATGACAACGCCTCAAAAAAGTCATTATCGCAAAGGAGGTAACTAAAATGTTTCATTTTTGCTGCCAACTTCAAAATTTCGTATGTTTATTTTATTAAAGTTAAAATAAATTGAAATAGTAAATGAACGAATACTATTATAAAAAAAAATTGTCGATTTGACATTTAAATATTATTTATTTCTAGGTTGGCCTTACACGTTGTGTACATTGGAATAAACATGTAAATTTCTAGGGAATGTTACAAAAGTTTCCAACCCTGTCCATCCTATCGAATAAAAAAACTAAATGTAGGCACATTATAATAAGTTTATGATTATTGTAGTACTTATTTATCATTTCCATTTTTATATAAATAACAGTTATGTGTCTGAAATTTATCAGCTTGCTAATCAGCAATGTGTCACCGCCCCAAACAAAGCGCGGGAAATTCGACTTTACCATTTGGAATTTTCAAATTTTCGAAATACAAATGCAAGAATGCGCCGAAAATGAGACCATCACCACTTTCTTTGCCCGGCGCTCTGGCCGATACGAAGGTCTGCGATTTTGAAAAACATTCTTTAAAATTTGGAGATTCTTTACATGAAGCCCCTGAGATATTTCAAACAAGACCTCAAAAATGTCCCCATTTTTTCCCTTAAATTTTGATTTGATATATTTGGACAAAAATGGTAAACATTGTATTTGACCTATGTGAGAGAAGTATGGACTCTACTCCTACCACTACTATCCAGTGGCGGCTCGTGCTTGGGTTGCACGGTTACACAACCCCCAGAAAATGAAAAATATCTCATAATATCCTAGTAATAGGCATTTTCCTGTTTAAAAATTCAATATTCAAGATATTGCAGCAATATCCATGTATATGAAATTTTTTTGAAACCAAAAAGCGTCCAACTGGTGCTCTCTCCAGTGTCTGGTGCCTTGCCAGGAATTTCACCATGCTCTTGGCTGTATTAATGGGTTTAGTGAGTTTACTCTTTGCCACTGATTTAACACAGGGAACATACGGTCTTTTGGTTGGGCAACCAGTCAGGTGGCGCTGTCTAGGGCTGCGCGGCGACGGAGGAAATCTCAGGGAAGTATCCATATTCTGTCTTCGCCTGACTCACTGCAACAAAGTTTTATGATTTTCGCTTGTTATTGAAAGTACACAAGTCCAGTCAATTATTGACGACATTCAATGCATTGTTTATGATATTTGGAGAACTATACAATACAATGTCAACTAATACATTAAACATTATTTTTCTTTATGATGATCAGGAGAGTTTCTAATGGTATAGAAACAGTTATGCAACAAAATAATTTATGATATTTACTTTTAATTTAAATTTAGGAACCGATTTTAATTGTTTAACGTCATCTAGCAATGTGTTGTAAAGTAATGTAATGTGGATTATATGTTGATTTCTTTCAATGAGCAGTTGATACTGACTCCTAATGAATGTGATTTGTGCGACGTGTGTTGTAATTATAAATATCAGTATTGCATAAAAAATTCCCACCATTCTACCCAAGTAAATCAGTTTTGGCAAAAACTAAGATTCGTAAATATGTCGGCAAGGCAATGGTCAATGAAGAGAGGCTTGCGAGAATCACGAGGATGTCATTTTCTTATTATTAGGATAATTTTTTCTACGATCTAAAAGTTTGGTTTCTGTAGAATGAGCTTCCCCAGAATATTATGCAATGTCTCATGCGGGAATTCACATTTGGAAAATACACACAACGAGCTGCATGAAAGCTGACAGAATGGAAAGAACACGGAATACGTAACGTAATGAATTTAATTTACTGTTTAATTCAGTAATATGGATATTCCACTTGAGGTTTGACTGAATTGAAATACTTAGGAATTTTGTTACTTCAACATCAGCTAACTGCACATTGTTCTTTTCAATGGAGTATGCGACTGCCGGTTTGAAATGCAAAAATGCAATGAAACAGTTTTTCATTCGTTAACTATTAATTTGCTATTACGAAACTAATTTGAAACTTCTGAAATTGTTTGATTTACTGTTTCTTCTTTGCAAATATCAGTCGTGTCAACAGCAAAGTAAATAACGTTCTTTCATGCCAGTTCGTTATTTGTACCCTTTAAGATGATAACATGGATAAGAGCCAAAATTTATTGCCTTTTTATCCTTGAAAATAGATTTTATTACATGGGAGCTTTTCTTCTTCTTCTTCTTCTTCTTCTTCTTCTTCTTCTTCTTCTTCTTCTTCTTCTTCTTCTTCTCCTCCTTCTTCTTCTTCTTCTTCTTCTTCAAAATGTAAGTAGTAGATGACTTAATGTAGGGATCACAGAATTTTGAAAATGTGCACACAATTCAATTTTCCCCATAGCACGTCATACACAGCTTTTAACTGTTTTATGACGTAAAATAAATAAATAAATAATGATCGGTGTTTATGCATGTTTTTTTCTAACGTGACAGCTGAGGGTAGTATCTCCAAGATGAAATATGGCACGACTCAGCGCCCTCTGATTCTAGACTGCACGACTTTTTGCTTCGTTCCTGCCGCAAGATGTCGCATGATCTCGACTATATCAAGCAGTGCTGCAAATCAAACGACTCAAGCGGCATGACCGAGAAAGACGCGAAAAGCCGTGCCATATTCCATCTTGAAGATAATACCCTCAACTGCCTCGTTAGAAAATCCCAAGTGTAGAGTTCGAATCCCGATGGTGACAGGATTTTCGACACTAGCTTTAAAAAATTAATAAAAATAAATAATAATAATAATAATAATAATAATAATAATAATAATAATAATAATAATAATAATAATAATAATAATAATAATAATAATAATAATAATAATAATAATAAAAGCTAGCAAGCTAGGTGGAATTTAGCCGCGAACGGAGGAGAATTTTAGCAGCGGGTGAGTTTGATCGCGGTTTTCCGTAGTTTCTCCGATCAACACCATGCGAATGTCGCAGCAATACCCTAACCATAGACTGAAGAGGTATAATTCTTTACTCTATGCCCTAACAAACACGGGCCATGGACCGCGCGCTCTCTTTCCTTCCTTTTTTGTCCTATACTCGCCTCTCACTCACTCACACTCACACACACATACACACACAAACACACACAAACAAACAAACACACACACACACACACACACACACTTATATGCACTAACTGCCACACATGCCGGGAGACCAGTCGTGAGCTTAGAGTTTATCCAGACTGTGGCGGTATCCCGCCGGTAGGAAATGCATGGTTGAGGAAAATCCGCAAGCCGACGGGTAGGTCGGCCCTGGATCTCGCCATCCAGAAGGGAAATATCACCAACACCTCCCGCGATAAGACAGGTCACTTACTGGACCAATGACATTAGCAGTTGGAATCACGAATTAATCAAAATCCATGGAAGCCATCGCCATGGAAGCGAACTCGGATTCCATATTTTCGAAGTAGGTATCATGTCCGACGTGTCCTCGACCAACCTTTGGATCATCCGTGTCAGTAGATCATTCGGTCAGGATTTAAGCAAGGAAGGAGCCAGAAGTAAGGAAGCCAGAAAGAAGGAAGGAGCCGGATTCGGCTACAAGGTAAATAAGCAGTTGATTAGGGGTCTCATCCATTATTTGACGGTCTAGCACCGCAAGAAAAAATCATTAAATGTTCGAAAAATGTAATACACATGTTGTATCTGTAAAATGAACTGCTAATCAAAACGTCTACTGGACTTCAAAATTTGTATTTAAAAATAAAAACAAAAAATAGTTTTACAAATATTAAATATTTATTTGTATATGAGAAATTAAAAATGTTTTTAAATAAAAAAATAAAATTATAGTTTATGACCAATTGTATAACCGATTGTTAATGTTCATTTGTATTTGTGCATAAAGTAATTCTATTACAATTTTTGTTAATTTTGTGTTATAATTGTGGTCTTTTAGTAATTCTAGAAGACTCTTTCTCCCGGAGGGAGGCCCCAATACGCTTTTGTGCTAGGAGATTCCGCAATAGCTAATCTGGGCGTGGAAGGAGCCTTCTAGTCTTAAATGACGATTGGAAGAATACTTCGTTTTCTGCAGCCCGCCAAGGCTACGTACTGCTCATGCGCATTTGAACGAGGGTGCTTTCGCCGCCCTCTGCCGCCCTCGCGAAATACCCTGGCAGCATCCACAGCCTCCTGTGCACTTCTGTATTCTCTGGATCTAGACCGGTCGGGATTGGGGTGGGGGTGGGAGGAGAGAGAAAAAGATCTGTCAAAATAATTAAATTGTGAAACGTGGGAATTTTCGTGCCGATAATTTTATTCAAAGGGATAGAATTCGACACAAAACAATTTTATTTTTCTGTGGTCCTCGTAAGGTGCGATCTTAGCCTAAGTTTCTGACTGCCAAGTAACCATATACCTAACGCAGTAGAAGTAGATAAATGCAACCCGCATCACTCTTAAAAATAATACCGGCAAATAGTAGTAGCCTAGTATTCCTAATGCATGATATCTTCCCTGTAACTGAAAATAGTGCTTGCTGTGAAAATTTGTTGCTGTATTATTCTGTAATGAGGAACTTGGTATAAACAAGTATTAAGCTAATAAAAAATCCATTATCATGCTGGTTTGTTTTCTTTTGCTTTTATGACTTACATTTATGTACCTACCTCAGTTATTCAATAACAGTGGTGAATCCTTTGCCTTCTGATCTTACTGAAAGTACCTTGTTACTTAAAGGAAATATAAATCTGCCTGCTCATTACCACATTTTATGCAGTCAGCAGAAATATAAAACAATATATTACTCTAATAGTTGAAATATTTAGAACATATTTTTTTTTGTTGTTGTTGTTAAAGCATTCAGTTTTGTTTTTTGTAGCAATTAATTGGATTAGTTAAAGTAATGTAGTACATTATATTGTTGCTTTTTAGGCTACTAGTTATACTTATTTGACTAGTAAAACTTTTGAAGTAGTTTTACTTGCTGAGTATGCCCTTCAAGTTTGCAATCCTCTAAATGCAATAATATTTCAAATAAATAAAGTAACTTGCATGACTTTCAGAATTATTATTTTATTTAGGAATTGAAATTTGCTACAATGATGCTTGGAAGGAAACAAAGTTTGAAAGGGGAGCCAGTTCTGGCAGATTATGGACCTGAAGAATCTCTTAATGAAAGTGCTGACATTGAATGGGTGAACATGGTAAAACAAATTATACAATTCCAAATGTTTCAAAATGATTGGTCTGAAGTGTCCTATGAAGTTGTAATATTTCATCTTATTTCTCTCTCTTCTAGCTTTGGGTTCGTCGCCTAATGAGATTCTGTGCTCTCCTCAGTCTTCTTTCTGTGAGCTTGAACACCTCCAAAACATTTGAGAAACATCCACCCCTTCAATATGCAACCTTCTGTTGTGACCTTGTGGTAACTTTTCTTTTCACCGCAGAAATGATTGCAAAAATGCATATTCGTGGAATTTTGAAGGTAGGTTAATGGAAAGGCTGTAGCAGGATAAGGGGAGTAAAAATGCCCCAAGCTTAATTCAATTTTGAGTAGAGGGTATGTTTAGTTTATTTTAAAAGTCATTTTCCCCAAATCTCAGAGCAACAGCCTGATTATTTTGTAAGATATCAGAAGAAATATGAATTTTTGTTTTTTGATTTTTTTCATATCATTACCTGGAGATAAAATTCTGAAAAAATTGTAAGACATAGTTGACATCTTTACATATTTTAGAGAGCTTTTTCAAAAAAATTTGGCGGGAAATTCTATGTTTAAAAAATTATTAAATTATTATTCGGTTTATTTTTGTTTTATTTCTGAGGTGACAACTCCAAAAAATTTCTACAAACATTATTAAGGTGTTCTTTACTACTGATTTTTTTCATTTTATCTTATTGTGTGCCATATTGATTTTCTTTTCTTTTTCTCCCCTTTTTTTTCTTTTCTCATTCACTTATATGCATTCTCATGATGTTGATCACTTTTCTAGGAAAAATACTTTTCCGAATGAAAATCATATTTTAACATCCAAAAATATTTGTGGTATATATCCATATTTTATATAATTAATATTTTATATTTTAATAATTTAAAAAAAAATTAATTTATCGCCAAATTTTTTGAAAAAGCTCTCCAAGATACCTTTAGATGTCAACTATGTCTCAGAATTTTTGCAAAATTTTATCTTTGAAAAATGATTTGAAAAACATCAAAAACAGAAAATTCGTATTTTATCAAATATATTAAAAAATAATCAGGCTGTCGCTCTGAGAGTTTGGAAAAATTACTTTCAAAATAACACTATACGTGCCCTCTATTCAAAATTGAATTATGCTTGGGGAAATTTTGACTCCTTTTATCCCGCAACAGCCTTTAGAAAACAAGTGGGCTATCACTCATTATCATTAATAATACAATGATTATGGACATTAAAAACATTACATCTTCTCTGCAGTTCAAATGTCATTTTCTGTAAAAATGTATATTGTTGCTGATGAAAATAAAATAATTTACCTAATAATAGTAAAAATAAAAATAGTTCATTGATTTTCATCTCAATATTTTCATCATTCCTATGTATTATATCACTGAATATTTTTATTATTCCTAAAAGTTAAGAGTTAATGAGTGTTTCAGAAACACAAAAAACAATGCTCGAAGTGCTACACAGTGCTTCTCAATGCCATTTTAGTAAAGGCTCTAAATGTCATCATATATTATCACTCCTTTATTTATTTTAATACAATAATACTGTAGTTTTTAAGAATTATTTTTATTGTTATTTTATTGCCTCAATGTTGTATTTTTTTAAGGGTGAAGTTCCATACCTCAAAGATCACTGGTGTCAGTTTGATGCAAGCATGGTGTTCTTTTTATGGATTTCTGTTATCCTTCAAATGTTTGAAATATTGAGTATTGTTCCTCGATTCACATATCTTTCAATTCTGCGAGCTCCCAGGCCCCTCATCATGATTCGATTTATTCGTGTTTTTCTAAAATTTTCAATGCCAAAGTCAAGAATAAATCAAATTTTCAAGTAAGTGACTTTGCTAATATACATACAAGGTAAATTAGCAAGTAACACAAGTATTTTTGTGCACATTACAGTTAAATTATTGTTGGTCTTTTCTAGACGTTCAAGCCAACAAATATACAATGTAACATTGTTCTTCCTATTTTTCATGTCATTATATGGATTATTGGGTGTTCAGTTTTTTGGAGAATTGAAAAATCATTGTGTTTTGAACACAACAAGGTACTTACAATGAAACCTAACCATTTATAGCCTGCTTGTCAAAAATACATTTAAAAACTGTTAATATAAACTTCTACGTATTTTTGTGTCTTTTTCCAGAAATGTCACAATTAATAGTTTAGCAATTCCTGATACATTCTGTTCAGTTGATAATAATTCAGGTTACCAATGTCCTAGTGGAATGGAATGTAGAAAGCTGAACTTTTCACGTTACAAAATGGGATTCAATGGTTTTGATGAATTTGGTAAGTAAATATATTGAGTTAATTGTGCTAGTTTATAACTTTGTTTCTAATGTAAGTAGCCATCGAATTTTGGTTAGATGAACAACAGTAATAATTTATAACTTTATATTTTCAGCAACTAGTATATTTACAGTGTATCAAGCAGCATCTCAAGAGGGCTGGGTTTTTATCATGTATCGTGCCATAGACAGTCTTCCTGGGTGGCGTGCTGCATTTTATTTTAGTACAATGATATTTTTTTTGGCATGGCTGGTTAAGAATGTTTTCATTGCTGTTATAACAGAAACTTTTAATGAAATTCGAGTGCAGTTTCAGCAAATGTGGGGAGTGAGAGGCCACATAACTAATAATTCAGCATCACAGGTATTTACAAAAACTTATCTTTGAAATACATGAATTTTATAAACACAATACTAAAATAAGAAACCAATGTCACTTAGCGCAATTGTTGTTTTCTTGAAAAACTTAATTATCGCTTCCATCAAGAGTTTCTCCTGTATATTTGTTTTTAATCACTCAATACTGTACATGTAAAGTTGGTATGTATGTCATTTGTGTCCATACAGACATAAAAAAATATTCAATAAATATATTAACACAAGCATTTCCAGATTCTTACAGGCAATGATATGGGATGGAAACTTGTAACACTTGATGAAAATAAACATGGAGGTTTAGCACCACAATTTTGTCATGTGATTCTGCGTTCTGCCTCCTTCCGCCTTCTAGTAATGGGAGTTATTTTAGCAAATGGAATTGCTACTGCTACCATGCATTTTAAACATGATTCCCGACCACGATCTGTATTTTATGAAGATTATTACTATATTGAAGTGAGTATTCACCATTGTACCTATCAAAGTAGTACTTGGAAATAAATACTTAGTTTCATGGATATCTTTTTGATAGGAAATTTTATTTTCTGTTTTCTTTCTACTTTCTTGTATACGAATGTATACAAGACTACACATATTATGGAGTAATATATGTAGTCTATGTAATATACGAGGGGCACACAGAGAAAACAAGGGGTCTGGGACAGTTGATCAAAGGGGCCCTTCATTTCAAACAAAAAATTCCCCTCTACCCAATTCATAAACAAAATTAATTTCTCCATGCGTCTGAAATACCTTATAGCATTAAATTCGGATTAGAGATGAATACGTTTTTCATTTCTTTTGAAAGTTAAAAATATTTGGAGTCCTAATTAAGTCAGGAACTGGGGCAACTTGCCCAGCTACTCCCCCCTTCTGGTTGTCCCTGAATATTCATAACACACTACTTTCTCGTATACGAACAAATACACGGATAATTCACATTTAGATAGATAGATAGATAGATAGATTTATTAAAGTTCGCTTTGAGCTAATGCTCGGTGGCAAACATTATTACAATTAGATATACAATTACAAAACTATTACGAATATTTACAAATATAATTACAATTAGAATTAGAGATTAATATCCTAGTTATAATTAATTTTGAGTTATCTATATGTTGACTTATAGCTTTTCTAACACTTCACTCCACTTCACTTCACTTCACTTCATTTCACTGCGCTGCACTACACTCCCCTCCCCTCCGTTCCCACACTACAATTCACTTCACTTCACTGAATAAGAGACATGACTATATTATTAATAATACTAACGATTATAATAATGAAACTAATAATAATAATAATAATAATAATAATAATAATAATAATAATAATAATAATTACCCGTGAGGTGTCGGGGTTTTTAGTAGAATAGCACCTCGGGACCTCCCCTGTCGTAGAAGGCGACTAATCGAGCAGCTGACCGCTCTGCCTATGCATCCTGTAATCCCACATCGGTGTCATTGCTTCCACTAACTGGCACACTTCTATTTTTCTATCCTGTAGGCCAATCTTCGTATCGGCCAACTCTGTGTTTCCGACCCCGACGCTATTAGGTTTCGAGGGCTAGGAGTCGTTCCTATTCTACTCTTCTATTCTAACTCTATTCTTTACTGTCCCTCTTTTTTTCTTCCGTTTCCCTTTCAGCAAGCGGAAGCTTAAAAACGATAGGGGAAAGCGACCCCGAAGAAAAAACCCGCGATGGAAGGTCCTTTAGGATCAACCGTTACGGTGCAGGGGATCGGAGCCCCAGTACCGGCGGTCGGTGGTGAGCAAGCAGGCCACCGGGCGTCGTCACCAAGCAACTGCAATGCCAGAGACGTGGATCACTTGGCGTCCTGTCAGATAATGCCACAGTGCATTTAACCCTTCGTTGGAAGGCGGAAGCTGCAGAGATCACCTCCTAGCAGCCCCTCCATATCTGGAGTAGAAACAGAGCCGAAATTGCAGGGATCACCCGATCCTACGACAAGTGGTGACCCACAGGAGTTAAGGACAGAGACGTGGACTTGGCGCCTCGGTCAGACAATACAAGTGCGATTAACTCCTGGAGGTGCGTGAAGCTGATCTCCTGCAGAGGAGGCGGTGATACCCCAAGAGCTATGGGTATACTGCTGGAGTAGTGGCGGCCATGGAGATGTTGCATGGGCACAGACGAAGTTAGTCGAGGACCTGGCAACTGCCTTAAGTGTGGTAAGTGGCAAATGCTGAAATAACCCACAGCCGGTAAAGGATGCAATGATAAAAGCCTTGCATGACATCGACTCGATGAAATACAAATGCAAGGCATTGCGGAGGAAGAGCAGAGTTCCCTGGATCGACTACAAGAGTGCTCAACTACAAAAATAGAAAGCACTATGCGGAGACTCCAAGGGAAGAAAAGGGCAAGAAGGAAGCTCCCAGCCCCGGCGAAACCACCAGACTGGATAAGAGGAAGGTGACAGTAGTGACGGAAGGAGAGGTAACGGCGGACAATGCCGTAAAAGAGAAGAATATAGAAGTAGTGAAACAGAGGCCACGGTGAACAACGGCGAACAGACATGGTTGTTCGCAAAGTCGACAAAAGAAAGAAAGCAAAAAGCAACAGAGTCGGAAGGCCCAAGAACCGCCCTGGTATACAGAACCAGGCGATTAAAGTAGTGGCCAAGATGGTGAATCCTACGGGGATATCATCAAAAAATGAAGGAGTCGGTAGACCCTAAGGCACATGCGCAGAGATCCTGAAGATCCGCAGGACGCAAAGGAAGGAGCTGCTAATCGTCATCCGGAAGACCGGTGATATTGACCCCTGAACAAGGCGTAGTGGAGGCAGTAGGCACGCAAGCCACAGTAAAGCGCTGGTGCCAAAGCGGCTTATTAAAATAAGGGACATCGACGAGACTGTAGTAGTCGAAGAGGTAATCGAGGCGGTTGCCCAGGTGATAAAAGCAGAGACTCAGAAATCGCTGGCTCCTGTAGAATGCGGAGGATACAGTAGTGTGCAAACAGCGACACTACTGCTACCAGCTGAACAAGCCCAGAGCTTTAAAATGGAAAAGCTCAAAACTGGTGGTTAACTGCCAGATTACGAAGAGAGGCAGATAATAAGATGCTTCAGGTGTCTTGATTTCGGGCACATATCAACCTCCTGAAAGGGCCCTGACAGAAGAAACATTTGCTACAAATGTGGCAAAGCAGGACACAATGCAAAGATTGCAGGGGAAACCAGTGCATTCTCTGCAAAGACAGGAACAAAGGGGACGACCATGCCCTGGGAGGCAGTAGATGTGAGTCGTTTGCTCTGCATGTAAAAAGACAAACGCGCCAGATATGCTCCGATTGTTACAAATTAATCTAGGCAGAAGCAGACAGGCACGCGACTTGGCACTGCAGGTGGCTGCAAAAGAAGATAGACCTGATTTTATTTTGTGAACAGCCCTCTGACGACTCTACTGGTATCAGGATGTGCAGAGAAGAGCTGGCATTAAGGTTGTAAATGGTAACCTAGGCGTACAGAAGTACAAGGAGACGAAATACGGTTCGTCTGGGTAGAAGTTAGTAACATAAGAATATACAGTTGCTACTTCTCTCCGAACGATACCATCGACAAATTATAGCCGAAATGTATGAACTAGACACTAGTCTACAGACAGCCAAATCAAAGATATTACTTGCCGGCGACTCACGGTAAATCTCGGAATGGGTGAGACACGCTCCGATAGAGAGGACTATTGTTAGTGAATTCGCGGCAAGGAATGATCTTATCATTCTAAACTCGGGCTGGGAGAACCTTCCAACGAGGAACGCCCCCTCCATTCTAGACCTGACAATATGCTCAACTAGCCTCGCTAGATATGCAAAGAGCTGGGAAATATTAGAGGAAACTCTAAGTGACCACCTATATATAGTGTCCTCAGTTGAAACAGAGCGGGTACAAAACGACAAGCGACCACCCAGGAACAATAAACGACCACCCTGGAATCCTAAGAAAATGGATGTGGACAAGGCAAAAAGTCCTTGGAAGAATCCAGTTGTTGAATAGCCTGGGCTGGACAAAAAGCAGAAACACTCGACGAAATTACAAAACAACAATCGAGACAGTAGTAGCTGCATGCGATGCCTCGATGCCTGAGACGTCGTGGCCCTAGACGCAAACAGCAGGTCTATTGGTGGACACAGGAAATAGCAGCAATACGTAAAGATGCATCAAGGCGAGAAGGCAAGCGACGGAGCTAAGACGAATCCACATTTAAAGAGCATTACAAGACGACTCGCAAACTCTCAAGAAAGAGATTAAAAAAGTAAGGTCATATGTTGGAAGAGGCTCATCGAAGAGGTCGAAAGTGACCTGGGGCATGGCCTACAAAATTGTGACCAAGAAGCTTAGAATGGAGGAGGACGCCTGGACTGAGCGATCCAGACTGGGTGAGGAAAGTCATAAGTGACCTATTCCCCCTTAGAGAGTGCTGGACAAGACAAAGACCGAGCGTCTTCTCTTTTGACGAGGAGTCCTGTTTACGACGGACGAACTACGGAGGGCTGCAAATAGCCTAAAATGTGGAAAGCCCGGGATTTTGATGGGATTCCGAACGAAATGCTCAAGATTGTTGCAGAGCAACATCCTGACTGTCTACTCTCCGTGTTTAACTCATGTCTCAGGAACGGAATATTCCTCAGAAGATGGAAGAGGCAGAATCATCCTCCTCCGGAAGGTAATAACCGCTCGACAAGACCTCGTCTTTTAGACCGCTTTGCCTCCTGGACACCATGGGAAAGTTACTAGAGGGACTAATATATCAAGGCTGGAGGTATACCTATCAGACCTATCCCCTAAACAGTATGGCTTCCGGAAGGGCGGACGACAACTGACGCCATTCTCGAAGTGGTCAGGATTGCGGAACAGGCCAAAAGGGGTGACGGGAAGAAGAAAGGACTCTGTGCTCTGGTGGCCATAGACATCAGGAACGCGTTCAATAGCGCCAGATGGAAGGACATCATGGAGCTCTGATAGATAAGAAAGTCCCTGAATACCTTCTGAGAATGGTTGAAGACTATCTTCATGAGAGGAGTATAGTCTATACGAATCTCTTCGCAATGGGGAAGACGTGACGTGTGACGTGACATGTGAGTACACAAGGTTCGAAACTAGGCCCATTCTTATGGAACGTCATGTATGACGACCTATTAAAATCGACCTACCACAACATACCCAGCTGATTGGATATGCAGACGACACGCTGATTACTAGCTACAGTGAAACACAGAACTGCTGAGATGCACCTAAATGAGTCTCTCTTCAGGGTTAAAAAATGGATGACGCAAAGAGGCCTGCAAATGGCAGCTGAAAAGACAGAGGCAGTACTAGTAACGGACCGAAGAGCTATCAATCCCGCATCACTTTGGACAGATAAATATCCCTGAAACGCCAAATTACATACTTAGGTGTCGAATAGACCATAGGCTGAGCTTCGGGCCCCATCAGCAAAATGGCAGACAAGGCAGCTACTGAGCAACCTCTCCAGAATTATGCCAAATATAGGGGGGACAAAAGAAGCGAAGAGACGTATGATTGCCAGCGTAGCCCACTCACAAATGCTTTATGCGGCTCCGGTGTGGGCTGACAAACTAGGTAAAGCAAGCGTGGGACTGAGTAGCGCAAGTGCAGCGGAGATTGGGGCTGAGAATAGTGTCGGCTTATCGCACAGTATCCGACAGCGCAGTAGAGTACTGGCCAGAATACCCCATTGATATGTTGGCTAGAGAAAGAAAAGCGGTGTATGACGGCGAAAAGTCTGCTGACTCCAGCGGAAACAACCGGCGAGTAGGACGAAAGAAGACATTAGAAGAGCGCCCGAACATCACTACTGGCGGAATGGCAGGACAGGTGGGGTGGGGATCCCAAGGAAGGTGGAACACCTCTTGATACCGCATATCGAACCATGGTTCAATAGAATGCACGAGAAGTAAATTTCACCTCACACAAGTGCTCACAGGTCATGGTTGTTTTAAATCCTACCTATTTAGATTTAAAGAGCATATGACTCAAAATGTAATTGTGGGTTACGAGGATGATGACGCCATGCACAAATATTTGCATCGGCATGGGACACATGGAGAAGAAGATTGAACGAGTATTTGGAGGCAGACATTTCTCCATCAAACATAGTTGCTTATGCTTCAATCGGAGGAAAGGTGGACAACAATACAGAAATTCTTGACCTTGTGATGAAAAGGAAAGAAGAGCGACTCAACGTAAAATGAAGTAAAGGCTCAGCCACTGCCTGCCTCCATGAAGTAATGTCTGCGACGATTCCGTGGAGGCGCATGGGCATAAGAAGAGAGGTTTTAGTGGGTATACCACTGAGAATGGAGTCCACACACCAGGGATTATACCATCTGAATCCCTGAAGGTGCATAATGCATTTTTTCCTCTCACCAAAAAAAAAAATAATAATAATAATAATAATAATAATAATAATAATAATAATAATAATAATGATAAAAGTCCCAGTGCTATTAATGATACCTACATGAATTAAGTATATTTTTAAATTTCACTACATTAGAAGGAAGAGTCTCTAGTCCTTTTGCAGGTAGTTTGTTCCAATCTACTATAGTACGATTCACAAAGGAGAACTTGCCTACATCAGTTCTTTGCTTTCTACATCGTATTTTCCAGGGATGGTCTCCTCTACTTTTATAATCAGATTTCTGTAATCTTTTACTGATGTCTGCCCATGCTGAGTCCCCTTTGTATGTCTTGTACATTACGCATAAACGCGCCCGTTCCCGTCTCTTAGATAAGGGTTCCCATTCATCTCGTCCATCAACGCGTCCATGATTTACAAACTTCCCGGCCCGTTTTTGAATTTTATCTAACGCCTCGATTTGCCCTTTTCTGTACGGGTCCCAGCAGGCCGCTCCGTACTCTAAAATAGACCGAATAGATTTTTGACCGTATTGTTAATATGATCCGACCAACCCAAGTCGCTACGCAGGACCAAACCCAAGTACTTACAGTTTTTTACACGCGGTATATCGTTAGTTCCTAACTTGTAATTCGAGTGTACATTCGAGCGAGATTTGGTAAAACAAATGAATTTACTCTTTTCGGATTTAATTCCATCTTATTTCTGCCGCCAGTTCCATAAACAGTTAAGATCGTTCTGTAAAACATTTTCATCCGAAGACGCGCCAATACTCCTATATATTATGCAATCATCAGCGAAAAGTCTAACTTTCGATTTTATTCCAGTTGCAATATCATTAATAAACGCATATCATTAATAAACGCATATCATTAATAAATTTGATAGAGAAAGTTACATAATACTGCCGCAAAAAATTTTTCGACTACAAAAACTTTATTGTGGAGCCCATACACAGAATCAGCAATTCAATATGTGAAAAATTACTTCCTCTGACTCGATGTGTAGTCAGAATCCTCGATTTGTGGGTACTTGATACCGAAAAATTGGTTTGCAGCAAAACGCCTGTTAGTCTGCCTGACCATCTGTGAACAAAATATATTTATATATATTTAAAAGACTTGACTTGCTCTATACTCTCTACCTCCAATGAAATGCTTACAATGTTTTTATTCCTACAGACTCTAATTACTTTTGTTCAATCTACATTTAACTTTTTTCAAAATCCTTTCTCTATTCATACAATATTGTCGATTATGGGGTGTAGTTCTTCAGATTTTGCCAAAATAGCTTGATCATTTGCATATTTAATGACTTATTCAGAGGCGGATTAACTATTTTAAGGTAAATATTCCCACCTGTTTTTTCAATAACAACAACAAAAAGTTGTATATAATAACAAGCATAATTTATGTTTAAAAATTGGACAAATATATATTTATGACTAAAATTAAATTTGATTTGATTAATATTACATATTAATATATCATATACATATTAATAAGATATATTTTTATTATTCTTTTTCCTTTTCCCTTTTCTACGGGGTCAGCACTAATGGATGCAGGCTCATTTTTTATTAATTTTCGCACACTCCAACACAAATTATATGTATTTAAGTATCTTTAATTTATAAAATGAATCATTTATTCACATTATAAATTTTAGAAATTTATAGACCGAAATTTTAGTCCACAATTTTTGTTGCACTAAAATTTTGTTGCCAAAGGCACGTGCCTCCTGAGCCTCCGCATAAATCCGCCTCTGCTTATATTCTTTCTCCCCTACCTCTGTGCCTCATTCAGATTGAATAAACTTAGGGACAAAGAGCTTCCTATTTCTACTCCTCTTCCTGTTTTAATTTCTTTCAATGCATTTTCACTACCAATGGATTTTTCAATATTTTCAGTACAAAAGCTTTTTCATTCACTACAATACTACTTACTGAATGTTTTTCCCAATTGATAAAGCATTGCAAATACGTGCTCGTTCTGTTCACTTCCAACATTTTTCCTTCCATTATTCTCAATTTCCTTTGATCATTATTCAAATCTTGTATTGTCTCATTCCTTTTTCTGAAGAGATATTTTTCCATTTCCTATGTTCATCCATTTTGTGTATCCTGTCTTCGAAAATCTGTTCTTTCTTATTTCTAGTTTATTTACCTTCTCCATATTCTTTTAATCTGTTATTCATGGCATTCCTTATGGTGTTCCTTTCTTGTGAAGTATCTTCTTCTGGTTTTATTTATGGAATTCTCCTTTCACATTTTTGATATAGTCTTTAGAGGCTCCATCTCCTAGGTTATTTATAATATTTTTGCATGGTTGACAAATAAAGTATGCTGCTTTCAAAATTGCTCTTAAATTACAACTGACATTTTACAACTGACAAAAATTGTTTATTTTCAATGATTTTGTTATTACCATTAATGAAGGGTATTGTTCTTAAAATCAACGATTGAGGTCATAAATGTCTTTCTTAGTTTAAAATTTTCATAAATATAACTTATTTCTTAAAATATTTATTTTCATTTCAGGTGGCATTTACAATATTTTTAGATTTGGAAACACTTTTTAAAATTTGGTGTCTTGGTTTCCGAGGATATTATAAGCATTCAATTCATAAATTTGAATTACTTCTGGCAATTGGAACAACTCTTCATATAATTCCTCAATTTTATCTTTCTGGACTTACATATTTTCAGGTTTGATATTAAAATTAAAAAGACAATAGTGTCTCTATCAGCATCTGTAGATATATTTTCTCATGTATCAAATATTGCAGGTTCTTCGAATAGTTCGTCTCATTAAAGCTTCACCTATGTTAGAAGATTTTGTGTACAAAATTTTTGGTCCTGGTAAAAAGTTGGGAAGCCTAATTATATTCACAATGTGCCTTCTTATAATTTCTTCAAGTATATCAATGCAACTTTTCTGCTGCCTCTGTGAGTTTCCCAGATTTGAAAGCTTTCCAGAGGTGAGTTTTCTTTCATGAATTATAACAAAAATTTATTATAACATTATTTATTATAAAAATTAATTATAACATTTTTATATTTATAAACAAATATAAAAATTATTATTATTATTATTATTATTATTATTATTATTATTATTATTATTATTATTATTATTATTATTATTATATTAATCTCCATAGCTTATATGGTAAGAGCATTCATTTGGTCAACAGAAAGTTTTAGATTTGGTTTCTGGTAGAGTCAAAAATTTCTCTCTATGTGGCAGTCTGTTTCCAGTAATTGCATTTGGTGTGTATGTACTATTTGCATGTTGGCAGTCAGAGGAGCTTCAGAAAAACCATTTTACTTTATGGTTAAGTAAAATGGATGACTTATTTCATTCATACATCCCCTTCATTCATTTGTATAATTACTAAATTATTAAGAAATGTGATTACTGAATTTCATGAGAAAGTAGTGGCCTGTAGCAGCAAAAATGCTGCTGAAGAAAATTGAATAAAATTGTTTTTCAAAAAGTAGCATGCACACTATTCAAAAACAGCAAATAAAATACTCCCTTAAAAACCTGTGATAAATTAAATTTTAAACATTCTTCACAAATACTATAGTAACATAATATAATCAGTGCGATGTTAACACATGGACCCAAAGGGCCTGTTTCCAGGGCCACCATTAATTCTTAAAAAAAAAGTATTTAATACTTAAATGTTCAAAAAATAAGGTAAAAGCATATAAAAAAAATTATGTATGATGAAACGCGACATAAATAAAAAATCGGCATAACAGAGTGATGTGTGGCGCATCATTAAATAATATTTATAATATGGAATGTTGCTGGTTGACACATTTCAATTTTATATTGTACAATTCAATAAAAAATTAAAACTATTTAAATGGTAGTCTTTAGCTCTGTAATTATAAATCTTATTCTTCGTTATTTATACATATATGTTTAAATTTTTTGTTTGATTAATGTTAAATTGAAACACTAAGAAATACTTTCAAAATATTTGTAAAAAAATACAAAATACAATATTAATTGGTAAGATTCTACTAAATGTCAGCTTCGAAATTTGGGGGCGAGGGTATGTGGAGTGGGGGAAATCAGTGAAAGTAAGAATAAGGGGCCCCCAAAGTAACCTAGGCCCAAGGGCCCCTAATGCTGTTAAAATGGCCCTGAGTGTGGTATATAAATATAGTTCAATAGACCATTACTTTGCAAGTATATGAAAAAAGTTGCTGTTCCATAGTGCAACATGGGAATAGCAAATCTTTAATGGCATGTAGTCTCTTTCTTGGATCCTTGCTTTTGCGTGATGTCAGCTGTACCATAAGCAGTGATGCACTGAGTATGAAAATTCACTTGAAATGGGTGATGCGAGAAAAGAATAACATAATCAAATACTTGCATTTTTCACTCAAAATTAAAACTGTTACATTGTTTTTGCATTTATCCCAAGTTCCTTGATATCAAACAAAACTATATTCATCTCTCACATGCCTAAAAACTCTTTAGTTTTCTTTCAATTGGAAATTAGTAATGTAGATGCCATTAGGTCTGACCAATAATAAAATCTCTCTTGCATATAATGATGTCACAATATTTAATCTTTTTAATGTACATTTTGAGGGTAATTATCAACAAAATAAGTTAAATGTATTGAACTTCAAAAGATGTTGAAAGAGAACATTTCCTTATTTCTTAATCTAATACAAAAAAAATCAATGTTTATTGTTTGTTCATATTTAATGTACTTTATGTACTTGAAAATAAAACTTTGTCAACTTATTTCTTGCACTTGCATGAAGAATATAGGCACAGTACAAGGGGAATATGCATATGTCTGTTACACATAAATGTGTGTTGAAATTTATGTGTTTATGCTGGCTCAAGCACCCCTAAACAGAAGCTCTACGCAACCTGCCACACCCTCAAGTATTAAGCACATCTTCACTGCATATTTTGCCCCTGCGAATGTGCAATATCGTTCAGAATTATTACTTCACGTTATCTAAGAGAAGTACATCAAATTTCTCCAAGACAGTGTCATAATGAATGCATGCCCAAACTTGAGGGAGAAAGTTTTAACAATAGGATACTTGCCCACTATCTCCAAACCAGGACACAGAACAAACCCATACCTGTGAGAAAGTCTTTCATCTATTAAAATTTTTACGGAGCATAGTGTCACAGTGTAACAGTCACATGACCAGTAGCGTTTGAAGTGCAATACATTGCAACAGTGAAGCATTGCAGAGTCCATTAATTCTCAATAATATAATAAGCCAAAGTCAAAACAATGTTGTGTCAATATCGTAGTCTTGAGATGAAATTGTATTGAAGGAAATATCTTTGGTTGAGCTATATCTGTATCTAATTACTTAATTCACTAACATAAACAACACATTGATGTTGTTGAAATTATACCAATAACTTCAAATTAAAAACAAGACTAAGATATGCAAATCTATTTTTGCCATCTCTTAGTGTAAATTAGGATAATGTTTATATTTCATTGCCAATATATCATAGGATCATCAATGGAATTTATTTCGGAGAAACCCAAATAATTTATTAACATAATTTAGCATATTGAACCTGCAATAGATTGTACTTGTAGTGTAGCTTAGAATAACCGATAACTTACAATTTGTATTGCAGGCCTTCATGTCAATGTTTCAAATCCTCACTCAAGAAGCATGGGTAGAAGTTATGGATGAAACTATGCTCAGAACTCCAGAAACATTAGCACCATTAGTTGCTGTATATTTTATTTTATATCATCTTTTTGTTACACTTGTAAGTTATGTACTCCTATTGTATCACCTGTTTAATACTTTATTTCCTTCAATATGTTAATGAAACACAATAATATTGTCATTTTTCAGATTGTATTAAGCTTGTTTGTGGCTGTCATTCTGGACAATTTAGAGCTTGATGAAGATATTAAAAAGTTAAAGCAATTAAAATTTCGTGAACAAAGTGCTGAAATAAAAGAAACATTGCCTTTTCGCCTCAGAATTTTTGAGAAATTTCCTGATAGTCCTCAAATGACATGTCTTCATAAAGTACCTTCAGATTTCAGTTTACCAAAAGTGAGAAGGCAGTATAATTTCTACCTATGAGGTATAATTGAATTAAGAGTATACCTTTTCAAAATGGGATTCTCATAAAGAAAAATAATTTTTTAATAGGTGCGAGAAAGTTTCATGCGACAATTTGTGTATGAAGTTGAAGATGAAGAATCAGAAGGAATCAAGAAAGTTAATGAAGTGTTTGATTCAAAGATAGTGTACAGAAAACAAAAACCCATTAAAATTCTTAGTAGCACACCAAAAGTGAGAAACATTACTACCTATCTTCGAAAGGCAGCTATTACATATATAATAAAGTAAGTTCTATCTTCAATGTTGTGGGTCCAGGAATTTGTGAAATTCATGTATATTTCAGTTTAATATGAATTTTCATTTTAAAAACCTAATATATTTCTTACAGTGATTCAAACAACCAACGTCTCCTTCTTGGAGATTCTGCTGTGATTCCAATTCCTGGAAAAGGTCCTTTGAAATCTCAAGGAACAATAAGTAGTGCAAAGCAACTGAGAATTGACCAGAAAAAGTAAGTGAAATAAAGATTTTCATACGATTTGGAAGTAACTTTTAACAGGGTAGAAGATTTTCAAATACTGTTATTCTGTCATTTTGCAATTTCAATGAATAATTTTATTACTGAAAACTGAAATAGCAAGTTCAGAAGAAAACTAATGTTTTTATTCAATATAATGTGCGATAAATGTCCTGCATAATTAGAGATTTCATTACTAGAAATGAGATAAATATGTTTTTCTCTGTATCTTATAAAACCTATAATTTTTTAAGATCAATTCGAAGAAGTGTTCGGAGTGGCTCTATTAAATTGAAACAAACATACGAACACCTCATGGAGAATGGTGATATTGGTGCAATGAACAGAGTAAGTTCCGCTCGTAGTAGACCTCAAGATCTTGATATAAAGCTTCTCCAAGCTAAAAGACAGCAAGCAGAAATGAGGAGGTAAACAATTTTTTTGTATATCATAACATTTAGATTGGCCATTTCTTTACAACATCGGTCTCTTATTAGAAATCAGAGAGAAGAAGATCTACGAGAAAATCACCCATTTTTTGACACTCCCTTATTTGCCGTTCCAAGAGAAAGTAAATTTCGCAAGGCATGTCAGCTAATTGTGTATGCTAGGTATGATGCAAGACTGAAAGATCCTTTAACTGGCAAAGAGAGGAAAGTTCAGTATAAAAGAATACAGTAAGTAGTGTAGATAAGTTTAAACATTTTTGATGTGTGATGTTATGTTATGTGTGAATTATGTGATGTTATATTATGTGTGAATTTATTTAGATTTTAATCAAATTTTATTTTGTGATTTTCTTAAAGTAACTTTTTAGGCCTAGTTACGTACTTGGATTGGGTTATGATATGCATAACCACATTATCATGCATTTCCATGATGTTTGAAACACCAGACTATCGTGTGATGGAGACGCCTACTTTACAAATTGCAGAATATGTTTTTGTGATATTTATGAGTCTTGAATTAACTCTCAAGATACTTGCGGATGGTTTATTTTTTACTCCAAAAGCATATGTAAAAGATGTGGCATCAGTCCTCGATGTTTTTATATATGTGGTAGGTACTTTTATGTTCCTAATTCTTATTTTATAAATGTTACAGAATTATATTTGAAAATAACTAGTATATATTCTTTTATTATTAAGAAGTTAGTTATTAATTGATTGTGTTTTATTAGGTTAGTTTGGTTTTTTTGTGTTGGATGCCCAAAAATGTACCACCAAACTCTAGTGCTCAGCTTTTAATGATATTACGGTGTGTTCGACCATTACGAATTTTCACTCTAGTCCCTCACATGAGGAAAGTTGTTTATGAATTATGCAGAGGCTTTAAGGAAATTTTACTGGTAAGTAGGTACCATATTTCTTTTTACCCCCATGATACCATAAATACTACATAAAATGATAATTTAATTAAACATGATTTAATGATTGAATCAGCTTTTGAGAATGTTACTCTTAGCTCGTAATTTGCAATTGAATGTTACTCATACCTTTGTTTTCTTTTCTTTCCCTTTCTTCTTCTTTATTATGGTTTCTTCCTCACTTTACTATCAAAACTGTGGTGCTGATGTTGCAAAATATTTCTTCAATCCGGGAAATTTTCTTCAATCCAAGAAATTTAATTAGGAAATATTTGTTCCTTGAAATGTACAATTAATCTTACAGCATTTTTACTGTAGAAATATTTATTAAAACAAAGCCAGTCTTGTTCCAAGTATTTGATAAAATGTAAACTTCAGATATAAAGAAAGTTTATGCTTAAACAGTTAATTTAGCCACTTGTTTTATAGTAGTTAGTAGTTAAAATAGGCAATGCGCTTTGCACATGTCCTTGAAGCTGAACCTATGCATATTTATAATCAATTAAAATAGTCTTACTTTATTATCATTTAAAATAGTCTTTACTAATTTAATTTGCTTTTGAATATAAATGCACCAATTAGCATTTATATTATAACTACGTTGTAATAGGAAAAAAAATGAGTAGAAATAAATAGTTCTCGAAGTACTATCCTGTTTTGAATGCTATTTTCGAACATGTTATTTAAGAATATCATCAATTTGTTGAGTAATAAGTCAGCATTCTATCAAAATTGTTGACTGGTATTTTACTAACAGATAATTGCACACATACTTGTGCTTACAATGGAGAAAATAGCTAAGATGTCAAAACTCCTTGATTGAAACACGAAATATCTACTGATTGAAACACAAAATAACAAATGAACATTCTGATATCCAATTCATTGTTATTTTAGGATTGAAAGGAGAATAGAGAATAAATGACAATTAGGTTGTGAGATCTAGTCAGGAGAAAACAACACTGATTGAGAATCAATAAATAAGATTTTTTCAGTTTCTTAATTCCCTTTCGAAGTAATTGTGTGTATTTTATGTTTTAAAATAAGAACCACTGTTGACTTTCTATATTTTTTCTACATAGGTCTCTATACTTTTAATAGTACTGATGTTTGTATTTGCAAGTTATGGTGTTCAGCTTTTCGGTGGTCGATTAGCAAGATGCAATGATCCTACAATAACAAAACGAGAGGATTGTGTTGGTGTTTTTATGCGAAGGGTTTTTGTAACAAAAATGAAGTTTCAACCAGGTGAAGATGAATCATGGCCTTCAATTTTAGTTCCTCGGGTTTGGTAAGTTAACAGCATTCACACTTTAAAAAAATTAAAATAAAAGTAGCTGGTTCTATTTTATAGAAAAATCAACCTAAGACATAAGTTTGCTATAAATTTTATGAGTTGGAAGAATAGGAAGATCTTATCTAATTTATCAAATGAAAACATTTAATCTCTGTTAAGTGAGCAATTTTAATTGAAAAGATTTGGAGAAAGATGTTTGTGTATGATGAAGAAATAATTAATACTATAAATTTGTTCGTGATATGTTTGGTTTCTATTCTCCATGTTTGAAATAGAGCTAATATATTTGTATATTTTAATTAGGGCAAATCCACGGCGTTTCAACTTTGACAATATAGGTGATGCCATGTTAGCCTTGTTTGAGGTTCTGTCATTCAAAGGCTGGTTGGATGTGCGAGATGTTCTAATTAAAGCTTTAGGACCCGTAAGTTGTACAAGAAACAACAATTAAAAGTTCATGTTCTCAATGCTTTATGGAATGCATGCTTTTAACATTCTCTTCATATTCTGAATTACTATGTATAAAACATCTGCAGATTTCATCACTATTTATGTATTAATTTAAATGTGTTGTGAGTCAACTTTTTTTTTTCTTTTTAGTACTCAAATTATAAATATGAAAAAAATGAGCATGAAATGAGAATGTTGATTATTATTATAGACCTTACAGTAGAATAAGAGATTAAGAAACTGAAATTTATTAAGTATTTTAAATATTCAGTAAACATTGCATGATTGTTTTAAACTTTTCAGTTTAAATTATTTATTTTTCTCCAATTGTGTATTTTTTATTTTATTGCAGTTAATATTTTTGTTCATCCAAATAATATACTAAAATGTTAGATATCACTTAACTAGGCACTCTTTTAAGGTGCTAATTTGATGAAAAGTTATACTGCTAGAGAAAGCTGGTCCATTTAATCAATAGTTGTTAGATAGCAATGTAACACAATGTATATTTTTATGAAACAAACATGTTCCTTAATTTATTGAACACTTTTTTTTGCTGTTTTTTTATTTCATAAATCATCATTTGAGTTTAATGACACCTTCTTCTTAGCTGGTGTTTAAAGCTTTTTTCCCTTTTTGTTTCATCATGTTTTCAAATGCCTAACAGTAGAACGGAAATATGACTCTAAGCAAATTACAAAAGGGTAAAATCCTGGTCCTTTATGAACACTTTTATTGAAAAATCTGGAACAGTATTTAAGTAAGTTATTGTTTAAGCGTTTCTGAAAACGTATTTTGAAATCGTGGGATTTCGGGAAGACACGCGTATATTGTAATTTTCGTAGACGACGGTTTGGTTATTGCAACTGATAGAGAAAACCGGAGGAATTCATGGAAATGCTACCACAGGAATTTCATACAAGAGGATCTCTCAGAAACTTCTTGGGCATGAGAATACAACAAAAGTAAAATGGATCAAGGACAATTGACAGAAGACTACATACGAAAATTTGGGATTTTGAATGGCCGAATCGAATGGAGTGTCTACTCCAATTGGGCGCCAGAACAACGACGAAGGAGAAAAGGTCACAACCAAAGTTACTTATCGTGAGGCAGTTAATGTAGCTGACTACTGATGTTGCTTTCGCAGTCAGTAAAGTCAATAAATGGGGAGCTGCAACGTCACTACAGCTCCGACTTTTACGGCTCCCTATTGGAGTTTGCCTTCCCTCTCCCTCTTTCTCGGGTGACCTAGAGATGCCACGTTAAAGAAATCCAATTATAGAAACAAATAAGCACGATATTACGCCTGTGAATTTCACTTGAAATTAGGCCTTTGCTAAGACACACCACACAGCATTCAAAGATGAAAGGGATAGGACTGAGGACCAGAAGCGATGTTTCCTATACATATATTTCTTTTACTGAACCTTAATATATTAGCTTTTGTACATAGTCTGAAATTTTGATTTGAGTAACTGGCACTTGTACTGCGCGTTGGGCCCGGCACAACAGCCCAGCCTGCCTGTGCATTCAGACACTCCTCCCCTCACCGGCCGCATCGGTTGGCGCGCAGTGCGAGTGAGAGAGCGATATGTTCAGGGAAAGTAGCTGATAATGGGAGTCACCCCTCCTCGCACATGCGAAATGGGGGCCATTGACCCAGAAGCTGAAGTACAATACTTGTTACAGGCAGATTAAGTATTTTTTAGTCATATATTACAAATATAAACTAACTCATTATATATCATTGTTGTATTAAAATAAACATTATTTTTCTTTTTGATTATCAGTATAGTCTCTAATTGTATAGAAACAGTTATGTAGCATAAATGTCTTCTCGTCAATCGATTTTTTCGGTATCAAGGTCCCACGAAACAGGAATTCAGACTAAACTACCTTTTAGAAGTAATAATTTGCTACATATACGGGCAATATGTTCCACTTCTCTACCAGGGCCCGACTATAAGGTTTTCTGCTTAAGCTTTTCTGTTTAAAAATCTGCGATTTCCGCAACACGATTACAATACTTTCTCTTTACTACGTAAGAAGTAAGGTAAGAGGACGTGTTTGTTTTCAATGATTTGAGGCCTTCTTAGAGACCAAACACCCCCGTACCCCGCCGTTTTCGCTCATTCGTTAAATCGCATCTGTTAAAAATAGAGAAGAACGTGTTAAGACCAAATTCCTGCATGCATTATCATGCTGCTTTTTATCATGCATTATTGTTATTATTATTATTATTATTATTATTATTATTATTATTATTATTATTGTTGTTGTTGTTGTTGTTGTTGTTGTTGTTGTTGTTGTTGTTGTTGTTGTTGCTGTTACTTCTTTATGGGTTCCTAATATTTTGACAGTTCAATTGCATTTTTCAGGTCCATGCCATATATATACATATCTATATTTTCTTGGGATGCATGATAGGTCTAACTTTATTTGTTGGTGTTGTCATTGCCAACTACTCTGAAAATAAAGGAACAGCTCTTTTAACTGTTGATCAACGACGATGGTATCCTTTTTTTACTATTAAAATGTTTATCTGTACATTACTCATTATTTGACTGTTTATCAATGTTTATTTATTATAATATAAATATTTTCTTTAGGTGTGATTTGAAGAAACGTTTAAAAATAGCTCAACCTCTTCATCTTCCTCCCCGACCTGATGGCAAAAAATTTCGAGCTTTCATTTATGACATAACTCAAAACATATACTTTAAACGTTTCATTGCTGTAATGGTCCTTGTAAACAGTAGTCTACTTTGTGTTTCAGTGAGTACATATAATTGTTTTATTGAAAGCAATTTTTTACAATCAAACCTTTCAATAAAATAAATATTTTTATGCACGTTTATTAGTATCATAAATCTTAACCCTAGGAAGAACTATCTTCCCTTCTTAAAAAATTGACAAATCAGATTTTTCAGAGAATGCACATTTAGCTGCATTTTTGGCAATTTCCTTTTTGATTTAATATTTATTTCGCGTAAATATGTTGTTAGCGAAGCAGTGATTAGGAAACACACACGAGCCGAACGATACACAAAACTCTAGGATAGCAATATATTTGAGATTAACACTAAATACGTCTACGGCGTAGCAAGATCAAACATGAAGTGAACAGACAAATGCGCAACGCTATCACTTCAGATACAGCACTACCAACATATGAAATTTCACAACCGTTTCTCGCATACGGAACATAGACTATGAGTTCTAACACTTCTCGAGTTGGTTGTCTCATAAATTACCAATCAAAAAACATATTCCGGCCAGTTTAATGCAGTGTTGGTGATTGCAGCGTGACAGGCCCTTGGTTAAGAAGTCTGCCGTTTAATCATCAGTAGAAACCTGTGAGATCTTAAACTCCTTCCTCTTTAGTACATCTCGCGCGAAATGATGGCGTGCATCAATATGCTTGCTTCTGGCGTGGTAAATCGCGTTTTCAGCCGACATCAGTGAACTACGGTTGTCACAAAAATTGTCAAGTCTCTTAAGTTCAAGTAGCCCAATTCTGGAAACTCTCTGAGGAAAATGGCCTCTCTGTCAGCCTCTGACAAGGCCATGTCTTCGGACTCCAGAGTAGACAAAGCAACGGTCCACTGCTTTCATGAGTCCCAAGAAATCGGTCCCCCATTTGGCATGAAAAGGAAACCAGAGTATGACCTATCTTCAGGACAGTTGCCATAGTCGGCATCGGTGTACCCTTTAAAAGATCTTGAATCTGAACCGTATCTCAGTCCCACATTGATCGAACCCTCCAGATAACGTATAACACGTTTGGCGGTCTTCCAAATATCAGAACCAAAACGATTACTAAATTGTCCTAGATAACTTGCCGCAATCGCAATGTCGGGTCGTGTGGTAGATGCCAAGTAAGTGAGAAATCCAACAAGTTCACGGTATGGAAATTCCCAGTCTTCCAAGGATTGCGATGAGTTCAACAACGACACTAGGATCCAAAGGGGAAGATATCCCGTTACAACTTGTCATACGGAATCTCAACAGCAGATCCTGGATGTAGCCTCGCTGATGTAACGTTACTTGTCCATCCGATTGCTCGAATTCTATCCCCGAGCAGTGCTTGACGAAGCCCAACTCCTTGACAGTGAAATAGTTAGATAGTCTCCTCGTCAACTTGGTGACCACGTTCTTGCGTGAAGCTATCAAAATATCAAGTAAGTAAAAGCACGTTAAAACCTAAATTATCCGCGGAACTTGCAATTTTTTGAGGTTTTCCTTTTATTTTTCGGGTAATTCTTAGCCTTGTGGTCTGGTTATTTACATTTGTAACAATGAAACATCGCGGAATCGTCCTTTTGTGTCGGTTTTGTTCTTCTGGCTTTTCGAACTGTCATTTTTCTTTACAAACATTGCACCTGGCGGTGTGCTTCGAGTAACACTTTCGCGCGTCGCTTTCCACTAGAATTTTTATTCGAAGGGCTTCCGGTGACGACAATTCGTCTCGCAATTCGATCGCACAACGAAAGGTTTCGAAATTTGCAGGCAAACTGTATAACAGTAAAATCGCCAACAAATCGGGATTGATCGCGATGACCATATCACTCAATTTGCCCACCGAATGAAAAAAGCCATTCAGATGCGCGGGCTTGTGTCTTCTGCCATTTTGTGCAGTGTTAGCCAATTTTAAATTGTCGCCTGTCTTGCTAGTCCTTTGGTTTGAACAGTTTCTTCGAGCTGTAGCTACATGTCGCGGGAAGTTGTGCAGTTCACCAGCTTCAGTTCGCTCGGTGAAATCTACAAGATGATGTCAGATCGCGCTTTTCAATCGTTGCGTATCCATTCCTGAGCGTTGGCCACGGTCGCGTTACGTTCACTAGGTTCAGGTTATTACCACACCTGTTTTTTTGTGAGAATTGCTTGCATCTGCAATTTCCATGTATCGTAATTGATTTTTCCCAACACTTTCAATACGCGTCGCATTGCTGGCATCATGATGGCACTTCAGCTTCTAGAACTTTCGCACGTGATCGTTCTTGTTCACAAAGAAAATCGTTCGTTTTCCGAGTTTCGCGATTCTGGGCCCATAACCTGTTAGCGAGGCAGTGATTAGGAAACACACGAGCCAAACACAAGACACACAACCCAAGGCTAATGATGTATTTGAGATTAACACTAAACACGTCTGCAACGTAGCAAGGTCAAACAAGAAGTGAACGAAGGCGTCATGCTGACCCTTCAGACACAGCACTACCAACATATGAAATATCACAACCGTTTCTCGCATAGGGAACATAGAATATGAGTTCTAATATATGTTGCTTTATGTATGTAGTGATTTTGCTGAGGAAAATATGACTCATAATATTTTAAATCTTCATCCTTCTAGTGGCGAGAAGAAAGAGCACGTCCTTTGGCAACTATAAGCACGGTTTTAACTCTTGTATTTGTGATTGAGGTTGTAATGAAAAATATAGCTTTTACTCCTCGAGGCTACTGGCAGTCAAGAAGAAATCGTTACGATCTTCTTGTAACAGTTTTAGGAGTCATTTGGATTTTCATTAACTTCACATTACCAGTGAGTGAATTATGCCAATTTATCAGAATACTTTTTCAATTTTACAGTATGTTAAACTTTTATAATTATGTTCTTCCAGCATGATTTATCATACTCTGTGGGCTTTATGGTTGTCATTTTGCGGTTCTTCACAATCACTGGCAAACATGCTACTTTGAAAATGCTCATGCTTACTGTTGGAGTTTCAGTTTGTAAGAGCTTTTTCATCATTTTTGGAATGTTCTTATTAGTGTTCTTCTATGCTTTGGCTGGCACCATTTTATTTGGCACTGTTAAATATGGAGAAGGAATAGGAAGGTAATTATTAGATATTCTCTCACAGCAACTAATGGGCTAAATATCACAAGAAATATGTAATGAATTGAATTTTTTTCAGGAGAGCTAATTTTGGATCTCCAGTGACAGGAGTAGCTATGCTGTTTCGAATTGTCACAGGAGAAGATTGGAATAAAATAATGCATGATTGCATGATCCAACCTCCATACTGTACTCCAGCTGACAACTACTGGGAGACAGATTGTGGCAATTTCACTGCTTCACTTGTTTACTTTTGTTCATTTTATGTAATAATAACATATATAGTTTTGAATCTTCTTGTAGGTAAGTAGAATATTAATTTCTCTTTATAATTTTTTCCTTTATCTTTACATTAAATTATGACGAGATGATGGTAAAGAGATGATCATCAATGTTCACATGTTGACATTGTTTTATCAGGTTGGGCATGCATGGGGCACTTGCTTTCTCTTAATGATTGGGTAGGAAATAAATAATATCTTGAACTATTTATTTTATAAAGGAAAGAAGTAATATTAATTTGTTATATAACTTGTTCTTTCTTAAACATTCATCAGTGAAATAAAATTTCATCGAAAAGTCATAATTAAATTGAAAAATATATACATCCTTATATTATCTCTTTATGTAAAAATCGTTTAAACTTTAAAGCTTTTGTCTCTCTCCATCCCCTCCCAGCCAGCATAAATCTTGGCTTCTCCTGTGAATGTTGACTACAGCTAATCAGAAATGGGGGATGTTATTTTTGAGTGAAGGGTAAAGATCATTCTCTAAGGTGCCTGCACATAGTAAAACGGTTTTTAACTATTTTTATTGTGTTGGGTGATCAGTATTATTTATGATATGGAAATGAATGAAATCATAACGTTGTTTCCTTGCTAAACATAGCTAAATATATATTTGCATTGTTTCAATCTTCACTGTTATTATAGTTTTATCTTTGTTATGTGTTATATGTTCTTGAATATTTTTCATAGCTATCATTATGGAAAATTTTTCATTATTTTATTCAAATGAAGAGGATGCCTTATTGTCTTATGCTGACATAAGAAATTTTCAGAATACATGGAATGTAGTTGATATACACCAAAGAGGAGTAATTCCAGTTCGAAGAGTAAGTTTGGATTGTAGTATATTAATAATTATTATTTAAAATAAGTATCGTAAGATTAAACATTCTAATATACTAACATTTTCATTTTCATTTGACCATCCAGCGATAGACAATGGACAGATTTAAATAAGGCCATGGTTTATTTGAACACTTGTATTCTAATAATTATTTTGAAACTGATGATTGTTATTAATAGTGGGTCATGGAGTTCTAGACACTTGTAATGAAAGTCGTTGGACTACATCATTCATTCAAGTTTATTGTTTGACTTTGTGCGTACACGCCGACTCTTACATTGCCCAGAACAAGATAGCAAACAAGATTGGCTTGACATCTACACAGTAACCTGCCAGTGTAGTAGATGCAGGATTGCATGTCTTACTCGAACCTCAGCTCGAAGCTATTGACCTAATGATCAATTGTAATGTTATGTCTGCTCGCTATCTCGGCCATGACGGACGTTATGTGAAATTTGAGATCGAGACTCTCTCGAAGCAGAGATCATAATCAAAGTTTGAATCTCGAATCAGGCAAATAAAAAAATCACAGGAAAACATTGCCAAATTTGTACTGGCCGTGTGAGCTCTCACGTAATGCCTGTGTGAACTGGAAGCTCTCTCGTAATGAATATTAACGGCCCTGCCTCTGGAATCACGAAGGCTCGGGACTCCTTCCGCTCGCATCCCAGTCACTGATTACTCAGAGGAACATTGGCGGGGGTGCTCTCGCACCAATTACACTGCAAAAGGATCTACTCTGTAAAAGATCTTTGTCAAAGATCCTTTTTAAAAGAAAATGCCAGTGTAATGGCTAATATTATATAACAGATTTCTTTTATAAAATTTCTTTGATAAAACGAGGTTTCAAACATCCAAGTTTTATCATATATTTGGTAACAATGTGTCTGAGAAGTACTCGTGGGGTATTGCTTCAAAGTTTTATTTGCGGAATATGAGCGTTTAGAATATTTATATAATACTGTCCATTCGCACTACAAAAATAAAACCAAATGAATTGATGCGTATGACACAATTTCCCGAGAATAGAAAATGTGGAGCTTGCATGTTACATACGTATCTATTAGTGGGTTATATTCCGCAACAGTTTATGAACCCGTAGGCGCCGCAATCCATGGGTATTTCCAATATAATTTCAGCTGCCGCTTTCCACTTACCTAACGTGGCTGTCCGTTCTCCTCACTCTTGAGGATTGTCAAATAAAACACTTTAAGTTTCAACAAAAAGATAATATATTGTTCGAAAGTTCAGGATGGCTAGTTAATCGGCAAACTTACCTGCTCCTCTTTCGCGGATATCTTCTTGAACGACCCATTATTTCTAATACCTTCTCAGACATTTTCCCAATGTACTAAACTCTGGAAGACGCTACTAATTTGTTATTTAAACAAGTATTTCACATTAAATATCACGACTTAATCGTCATGCGTCTATATCTTTCAAACTCTAACTGGCGACTCTCAAGACAAACTTGCCTCGATAGCAACCCATTACATTATTCAATTGTTCGTTCCCTTACGAGTTGATACCTTCGTACCAAGTTCTATTTTTATTTCGTAATGTTGGACAATGCCCAATTCGTGAAGATATCTTTTCATTTCAAAATCAGACTACTCTATTTTGATATAAGGCAGACAGGAAGAAGAAGAACGAAAAAGAAAATTGAATGATTCCTCGTCCATCCTGAAGTAATTCTTGGGATCTTTTTATTTATTTATTTATTTAGTCAAAAACTATATGTGACGTATGGGGGAGAAAATCATCTGCGCACGTTTTCATGAGTTTCAGAATCCCTTCCCAACAATTAAACTATTAATAGTTGAAAGATATAATAATAATAATAATAATAATAACAACAAAGTTGAAAAATCTTCATTTCGAAGTTCTTTAATTAAATATCTGATGCCTCTGATATCTGAAAAATAAAAATATCCGGTTCAAACTCCGAAAGCCTTGAATTCGTTCAGATGTATAGGGGAATATCTCAGTATCCCTCATTCTTTCCCCCATACGTCATGTACAGTTTACTGTTTTTTGGCCAAGTAAATCAAATATCAATTTTGAAAAAAAAGGGGGCAGAACGTATTAGGCGCTAACATCGACCACAGACAGACATACAGACTTTTGCCGTTAATTGATTTTTCGGTATTAATGATCCGCAAAACATGGATTCTGGCTACACCACATATTAGAGGAAGTAATTTACTATATATAACATCAAGATTTATACTCTTTTTCGTTACCAGGGTCCGCCAATAAACGTCGAAAATTCGCCTTTTCCCGAGGTATGATTACATCATTTTCTCGCACTTACAAAGTGCGAGGAAGTAAAAAAAACAGAACACGGTTTAACGCCACGCATCTGTGCGATTCTTCACGCCCCTTCCCCCCCTGTGCTTCATCGGTCTGAGGCTGCATCGCAGTGGCCTTTGAAATTTTTCTTTTTGAACAAAAAAACCGTTTTGACTGGAGTCCACTGAGTGTTGGGCACTCAATGCATTGGGCGGAGTGTGGTCAACGTTTTTTTAAATAAACAGGCGACTGTCTTTCGATCACTTCCTCAAGCTTTTCGTGCTCCGCCCGTCTCCCCGCACTTGGAAGTCGGTCTCCGCACGCAGGCGCCTTTTACGGCTGAAGAGTGCATGCATGTCTGAACTAGCACACACAAAATATATTTTACCTCTACAAAAATATTTCTTAAATTATGAAAACTATAGCATTAGTATGCAACGTATTTTCACGCATCAAGATTTTTAATTGATTGATTGATTTTTTCGTGTTTCCGGGCGCGTCAACTGCTTCGGTCATTAGTCCCGTTAGTGTAGTGTATGTTTTTCTTCTCGGGAGATGGCGGTGACCTTCCCCCGCTGGATGGCGAGATCCGGCACCGACCTACCGTCGCCTAGTGGGGTTTCCCCCTAACCAGAACTCTCCCACCAGCGGGGCACCGCCCCAGTTCCCGACAAGCTCTAAGCTCCCGATCGGTCTTCGGGATTTTTAATCCTTGTCTAAGACAACTAGTTGATAACGTACGATACAATTGTGCTCACGAAAAAAAAAAGTTATTTTAAAACATATCCAGCAAAGAAAACAGTAATTTATAAAATCAGATGAATTGATTGATTGATTTTTCGTATTTCCGGGCGCGTCAACTGCTTTGGTCATTAGTCCCGTTAGTGTAGTGCATGTTTTTTTCGCGTGAGATGGCGGAGCGGAGTTTCGCGTGAGCGGGTGATCTTCCCCCGCTGGATGGCGAGATCCGGCGCCGACCTACCGTCGGTTAGTGGGGTTTCTCCCTAACCAGGACTCTCCCACCAGCGGGGAACTGCCCCAGCCGGGACAAGCTCTAAGCTCCCGACCGATCTCCCGGAATATGTGGTAGTGTAGTGCATGTTAGTGTAAGTATGTGTGTAAGGGGAGATGATTGGACAAGGAAGAGGAAAGACAGATCGCGCGCGGTCCGTGGTCCGTTTGGTAGGGTACTGCTCCGGCATTCGCCTGATATTGATCGGAGAAACCACGGAAAACTACCGATCAGAGCAGCCGGCGGCTAGAATTCTCCTCCAGGCAGCGACTGAATTCGACCTAGCTGAAAAGCTAGTGTCGAAAATCCTGCCGCTGTCAGAACTCGAATCTAGGACCTCCCGGTCAGAGGCGCTGCAGTGCCATCAGTTAATGCACTGAGCTACCGCTCTCGGTTAAAATCAGATGAAAGGGTCGGTATTCTTAGCTTAGTTAAAAGGCGCGGACTTTGCCGAACAAAACCCTAATAGCAGCACGCTGCGCTCACCTACCTCCCAGTACACTAACCTTCCTCAAGCTTCCCTTGCATCGCATGCATCACCTACGGACGGACTCGCGATAGTCCAAAAAGTGACTCCAAAAACATTCATCATTCGCTTAAGCCGGCACATAAAAACTACATTCGTCCTCAAAATTGCACTGGTGGTATGCACAAATTAACAATTCGATTTATTGCAAGTTTAATACTTTCTACAACTTTTCCCGAGGTTGGCTTTTGTGGGGAGGGCGCGGCCCTGGAGCCCTTAAGGAGCAGCCGCTACTGCTTACGAGTTCCAAAAAATAACGCCACCGCGGTCGGCCTCCTTCCACGCGTGCCCGGTCGGCCCCCGCGCCTCACGGTGAAATGGCCGAGCCCTCAACTGCCGCGGATGCAACACGTTGTCAGAGCCGGCACGTCGTTACAATACACTGACTCACATTACCATTGCAACAATGCTCCCACTGGCAGACACCACTTTTGTTTCTAATAATTTATTATGAAACTGATCTTAGTTTTGTAAAGTTTGACTTTAGAGAAGTAAATAAGAGGATAAATACATTTAGATGATTAAGTATTATTAGTATTATCTAATATAGTACTAGGAAATGTTCACATGAACTTTTAAAAATAATGTTATGTTTACAGGTGAAGTTCATTCTACGTCTCTTAAAAGGTCGTCTGGAAGTTGATCCTCAGAAAGATAGACTTCTTTTTAAACACATGTGTTATGAGTTGGACCGTTTACATAATGGTGAAGATGTTACATTTCACGATGTTTTAAAGTATGAATTTTAAATTTTGTAACGTCCAAAAAAATTAAACATTATATAAATGCTTTAAAATAACGTAAGTATTGTAAATGCTTCCAGTATGTTGTCATACCGTTCAGTAGATATAAGAAAAGCACTCCAATTGGAAGAATTGTTAGCTAGAGAAGAATTCGAGTATATAATTGAAGAAGAAGTAGCTAAACAAACAATTCGTACATGGCTAGAGGGATGCTTGAAGAAAATACGTGCAGTTAGTGTAAGTAACAAAACAATTTTTAAATTGTTTATGAGTAAAATTTTCTTTGTGCAGAAGTCATTTCATGATTGTAGGATGAGCCTTCAATATTTTGTATTTTGTTTAAGTTCATTTTATTTTGTATGTGTATTGTCATCAGCTTCATTTTTTTTTGTTATTTGTTCATTTTTATCATGCTTCATTTTTGCTTCATTTTTATGTACATTTGATTGCGTTTAATGACTGAATTTTTTAATACTTTTCAATATTTTCATATGTTTCAAACAAATCCAGAAGGTGTACCTACTCTCGTATTAGGATTTAAATTTAATACATGATACTTCAAACTTTTCACTTCTATCCCCAGCTTTCAAAGTCCTATTTCTATGTGGTAGCTAACTCAAGTACCTGGTTCCTGAATTATTCTCCATTCATTGTTTCAAACCGAGCTCCATTGAGGAAGCCAAAAGGATGTATTTTTAATGGCTTGAAACCTTTGCCTCGGTGCATTCAGAATCCGATGAATACTGAATCTTTTTTCTTCCGAGAATGAATAAGTTTCATCTTGGCTCGTGCCCTTTTCATCAGGCAGCTTCTTCTTTCTCCTTCTTACTTCTTCAAAATAAGGGCTCACCTTCCCTTTTATTTTCTTTGCTTCCTTTTCTGCATCAGTGGAACTTTTTAACTTTTCCGATTCAAATTCTGAAATCGACGATTAATAATTTTCCTGATCGACCTTTACGTAGTGTTGTCCTCTGTGCAATATTTTTTCGTCAATTTCAATCGACTTAATTCATTTACCAGAAATACGAGACAATGAATTAGAACGTTTTGACATTTTTTAGAAGGTGCTTCCGCTTTTTTCTGCTGTTGTTATTGGGCTGATCCTAGGACCATGAACATCGAATAATTCCCCCCTCTAAATGTCTGTATATTACAGTCACAGCATCCCCTCTTTGTCGACCATCTGGAATTGATTTGTAGATTGAGATTTAGGGAACAGGTTTCATACACTTGTTTTACAGAACCTCCCATCAATTGGTGAAGAAAGCAAAATGTTTATTTAAACAAGCAAATAAAAATCCTAAATTCGAACTCTGCCTTTGGTGATAAGCTAGCAGTATTCGCTTCATCTTCAGCGAATGTTCTGCACATGGCACGAAAGGCGCCAAAGAATGTACTTCTTGAATTCGAAATCGAACTCCTTTATGCACACCGGTCATGTTTTACCCGTTACCACAACACTAACATCGGCAGTTCTGAATATCTAAACCATCATTTTGTAGTTTTTTCTAAAACTGAATGAGCCAATCTAGTTTTCTGAGTAAATTACAAAATTATCGGCACTTTCCACTATCTTAGAGCCATTTTTAGTTATCTTCCCCTAACGAATTACTTCAGATAATTGTTCTGAATAGCTTAAATCGGGCGCGCGGTGCTGCTGGGATCTCGCTACCAGCGATTTCCATGTTTTCTTACACCTCAAGAAGTTCCTGTGCGGTCAGAATTACGGGTATCCCTGTGAGGTGGAGTTGCAGATGGCTAAAAAACACATACATATACCAGTCGGCAGACTTCTACGACAGAGAGATACAAATGTTGATCCTACGGTATGACAAATGTTTCAGTTCAGCTGGTGAATTTGTGGAAAAATAATGAAACATGCACTCTTTCTGTTACAATAAAGTTCTCCCAAGAAATTCAGCTTTCTTGCTGCTGATGACCTATGGAAACTTACTTTCTGGATGCGCTTAGTACATCAAGAAATTTTCCATTTGCAACATCATTACTCGACTTCTTAACTCACTTTTCAATGTGCTTGTTGATAGTTTGATTTTTAAGTGATTAAGTGAAGCTGAATCTTGTCTACTTCAACATTGCAGAAGCAGCAAAACAGTTTAATTGCTGGATTACGAGCTACTAATGAACTTTTGTCAATGCAAGATTCTGAAGATAAATTAAAAGAACCGGAAAGAGATGTTGAGGCCGAACCTAAAGTAATTACTTCTACAAAGGCCTGGAATCAAAGGAATACAGAACTTTCGAACACGGTAAGAGAATGTTCTTAAGGTGTACCTATGTAAAGAAATACAAACTATTTTATATTCAAAACTTTCAATATTTTTTCAGTTCATGGTACTTATTGCAATGAATTTCGTTGTTCGTGAAAATGTTCATCTAAGACAACACATTGTTCATTAATGTTCCACATGACAATACTATTTCAGGACACTGAAGGTCCTAGACATCGTGGTCATCGAGTCATGATCCCAAGATCAGATAGTGTTGGAAGTGGTTCAGGCAGAAAGTACTTGGCGCCCACCTTGTCTGATCCTGCTGTTCGGACGGATAAAGCCCCTAGTGGTTCGAAGAAAAGAAACAGTCGTCCACAAGGTTCGTTTTAACGCAACAACATTTTTTTGTAGTTTTGATTGATTGATTGATTGATTGATTAGTGATTCCGGGTGCGTCAACTACTATAGTAATATGTCCCGTAAATGTAGTGCGTGTTTTGCTCGGGATGTGGCGGTGGTCTTCCCCGACTGGATAGCCAGTTCCGGCGCCGACCTTCCGTGGCTAAGAGGGATTTCCCTAACCAGATATCTCCCACCAGAGCGGGGCGCCGCCCAAACAGGGACAAGTTCTAAGTCCACGACCGGTCTCCCGGCATGTGTGAAAGTGTAGTGTATGTTAGTGTAAGTGTGTGTAAAGGGTGATAATATGACCAGGAAGAGGAAGGAAAGATCGCGCGCGGTCCGTGACCCGTTTGGTAGGGTACTGCTCCGGCATTCGCCTGGTGTTGATCGGAGAAATCACGGAAAACTGCCGATCAAAGCAGACGGCTGCTAGAATTATCCTCCAGACAGCGACTGAATTCGACCTAGCTAACAGGCTACTGTCGAAAATCCTGCCACCGTGGTGAGTGTAGCCTAAGACCTTCTGGTCAGAGGCGCTGCAGTGACATCAGTTGATGCACTGAGCCACCGCTCCTGGTATTTTTCTGTAGTGTTTCACGATAATATTAATAACTAAGCCTGTGGGTGTCTTCAGTACCATAGCCCCAGGGGAGATGCCTCCGGTCGTCGATACATTTGGGGATGACCAAACAAAATCAAAATAATTCAATTTCCATATTTGAGAGAGGATTGAATATTAGTAAAAATAAACATATATTAGTGGGAATGGTAAAAAAATTGAAAAATGTCCATGACACAAAAAATCAAATAATTCGCAAAAGATTCGCCAATATTAGCGCATCGAAATTAGAGCTCGCCAATTCTCATGGTGGCTTATCCGGCCGCTTCGTGTCGTCTTGTTTTGCGCGGTGATGTGCACTCCAAGTCATCACTCCTTTCAGAGAATTTCGGATGTTCCCGGCCTTCCGCAGTTAAACGGGCGTCTATTTATTTATTTTACGTCAAAAACTGAAAAACTGTGTGTGACGTGCTATGGGGATAAGCGAATTCTGTGCACGTTTTCTAAATCGTGTGATATCTACACTAAGCCATAAACTACAATTGAATTTTGAATACGGAAAGAAAATGAGCGTTTTTTGCAAGGATTGTTAATAAAATATTCGCTCGTATGTGATAAAATCTATTTTCAAGGGTAAATCAGCAATAAATTTGGGCTCTTATCCCTCATCATGCCCTTCGTCGAGGAATAATACTTCCTGCCGCAACAACACGGAGAACGATAATTTGAATAACTAGATTTCTCACTGAATTCTAAAAGAAATGAAGTTACATTTATGCCCAGAAGCAAAAAAAGGGGCCATCTCAGCATTTGCTCAAAGGATCAGGGAAACAACGAAAAATCTGATGGAGATGGGGGTCATTGACTCACAAGCTGCGGTACAATACTTGGTAGATGTTTAGAATTATACCATCAAAATGGTGAATAGAACATTAAAAGTACAGGGTATTTCAAAATGAATAGCGGGGTTTTAAAGTGTTATAATATTTATTACATCAGGCTTGCAGCCGCGGGTGATATATCAAATGATAGAGGAACTCAAACAGTTTTACATAATAGCCTACAAGTGTTCAATGTTAGCACCCTTCGTTACTCGGCACACGTCAAGACGATATGCGAGTTCTTACCAAACTTTGGTTAGTGTCTCATTAGTAATTGCCGCAACAGCTGTTTCAATCCTGTTCCTTAATTCGGGAAGGTTGGCTGGCATTGGAGGCACATACACTCGATCCTTAATAAACCCCCAAAGATAGAAATCACACGGCGTTAGGTCGGGTGACCGTGGAGGCCATGGAACAAGCGCTATCATTAGGCCCCTTACGGCCAATCCAGCGGTCGGGTACTGTGAGGTTAAGCCAATCGCGTACCTCGTTATGCCAGTGAGGCGGCGCACCATTTTGCTGAAAGATGAAGTTCTCTGGTTCATCCTGTGTCAGTTGAGGGAAGAGCCATAGCTGTAGAGTATCCAGATAAGAGTGACTAGTTACAGTTGCTTCACCAAAAAAGAAAGGACCATAAACTTTCTGTCGGGATATGGCACAAAAAACATTCAATTTAGGTGAGTCTCGTTGCACTTGTACCATCATGCGGGGATTTTGTGAACCCCAAATCCGAACATTATGGGTGTTTACTTGACCACTAAGGTGGAAGGTCGATTCATCACTGAATACGACAAGATCCAGAAAATTTTCATTGTCATTCAACAACATGTCGTTAGCAAAGTTGGCACGTAAAACATGGTCAGTATGCTTCAGAGCCTGTAACAACTACAAACGATAAGGACGTAGTTGCAAGCGTCGCCGCAAAACTCTCCAAACAGTCGTCACAGGAATTGCTAATTCACGACTAGCCTTCCGAACGGATTTCATAGGGCTACGCGTGAACGAATTACGCACTTGCTCAACGCTCTCTTCACTAGTTCTTGATCGTTCCGTACTCTTGCCTTTACAAAGGCAGCCAGTGTCTTCAAACTGATGATACCATCTACGAATATTGTTATCACCTGGAGGATCACAACCGAACTTAATCCGGAACGCACGTTGCACAGTAACAACAGATTCCGTCTTTGCAAACTGTAAAACACAAAACGCTTTCTGTTCTTTAGTCGCCATCTTTGCTACTAGCGCTTTCTATCGGATTGCGGCGGAAACATTCCGCATTGATGCCAACAAACAAAACTGTTTGAGTTTCTCTTTCATTTGATATATCCCTTGTGGCTGTAAGTTTGATGTAATAAATATTATAACACACTAAAACCCCACTATTAATTTTGAAACACCCAGTATTTATTTCTGTTCGTATTTCTTCAATGTACTATAATATTTTTGTCCTTTGATTTTTAAAGACAGAACATTTTTCATATTAATATTTATTACATAATACACAGCGCAACGTATCGGAAATTATTTGTTTCCATCATCAGGCGTAATTAAAATAAGTAAATATATTATTTAAACAATAGTCGGTTATAAACAGAAGAAAATGTTGTTCATGTACACAAGTCACACTAAACCGCATCTTGATAAATACTTTATGAAAGGAAGTAGTCAGAAAGAGGTTGAGAGGAACATTACAAAATTACAATTTAGACAGAAAGAATTTACTTACAAGAGAAGTATTCTAATTTTCAGAAAAAATTCTTAATAATCCATCTTATAAACTAGTATAGTTATTAGATTCTATCTGTGTATTCAAATAAGAAGCTGTTTTGATACATAACGTTTCCAATATTAATCTAGGATATGAGAATTGTTCGTTGGCTAAAATTTATATATCCTGAAAATTTACGTTATGGGAAGTTGTAACTCTATGTCGTGCTAGAGAACTTTGTCTACATGCAAGGTCTTTTATGTTTCTTTTGTGTTTAATTATTCTTGGGTTAACTTACGTCTGGTTTGACCACTGTGTGATCTTTTGCAATCTGTACAGTAGGTTTGCTATACTATTACATTTTTATTATCTAATTTCTCCCTAGTATCTTTCAAGTTTTTTACTGTATGACTCTTATTTATCACTCTATTTACTAGTTTAAGTTTAAGTTTAGTTAAAAGTTCTTTTTACTTTTTCGTATACGTACGTGTATACGGAGAAATATACGTCGTCTAGAGAAAGTTATCTAATGCTGCGCAAAAAAACAACGGATTTTCAGTGGAAAAAATTCATTGCTGGGCTCTGGTGACGAAAAAGTGCATAAAGCCGGTTTCTAAATTAAGAGAAAAAACCCTCTAACACGTGGTGAAGCCAGAATCCCTGTTTTGTGAGTCCTTGATGTCGAAAAAACAATTGGAAGCAAAACGTCCGTCTGTCCGTCTATCCGTCTGACGTTTGTCTGTCTGTCCTGTGAACACACTCCTAGCGCCTAAACCATTCGAACGATCTTCTCTAAATTGAGGAATCCGCTGTCTATGTGGATTTAATTGAAACTTTGAAATTTTGAAAAACATTTTCAAAATTTGGGGGTACTTTATATGAAACCCTCTGGACATTTTCAAAATTATCTCAATAACGGCTCTAAACTTTTTCTTTAAACTTCTCGTAAGAATAGAGTAAAATACACTTGTAAAGGTGGCATTTTCACGGTTAACTCTAAATTTTCGAAAATTACAAAAGTTTGAATATTTTTCGGTGTCTTAATACAACTATAAAATTGAAGACAGAGTTTCCCTTCAAATGAAAATTGTTGTCTATAAATAGTTCTTTCATTAAGGTCATGTAGATATCTTTGAAAATTTTTGTAGTTTTCACGCTTTAATAGTGGGTGCAAGATTTGCAATTTTAAAAAATAGCAAAAGATGATCTCAAAAACGGCTTCAATTTTTTTCTGATTTAATTTTTGGTAGGATTAGTGCCAAACGAATCCTATACCATGACATAGACGCCATATTGCTCTATTCTCCTATTGTTGTTTTTTTAATTACAAAAATGTAATATTGTTGACTTGTTTTCCACGTCCGTAATATTTACATTAAATGCAATTTCTTCACATTATTATATTTATGAGTACATGTGCATTAAATAACGTCAATTACAGTTTTTCGAAAACTCAACCGTTTTCTGTACAAATTAGCTCAAAATTACGCATTTTTAGAAACGCTCAAACGCCATTTTCTCAAAAATGACTCCAAACTTTTTCTTCACATTTTTCTAATAAATAGTGCTATATGCACTGTTTAAAATGATGTTAAGTTCATTTCGGTGTATTCATTTTTTTTTTCAAAAAATATTCAAATGGAATTTTTTTGAAATACCTCTCACTCCGTTAATATGAACATTTTCATCAATTTGTATGCATTATTACAATTGTGAGCGGAAGTGCTTCAAATGATTTCAAATGAACTTTTTCGAAAACTCAATAGATTCCTGTGAAAAAGAGCTTCAAATTTCGCATTTACAGTAATGCTTAATCGCCGATTCCTTAAAACCAGCTTCAATTTTTTCAATGAAAATTTCTATTTAGGACGAGTTTTTACTCTTCTTTAATATTCTTGAAGTAATATTTTGATTGTACTACTTGGAAAGCAAAAAGTTGAGAAAATGTCAAAAATATGTACCCAGAGGCGAAGTTGCTGGTGGCACCTGTGAACTTACGTGTTGCCTATGAATTTTGACTCCCGGTATTTTGACGACGGTATGGGAGCGCCACAAATTTCAGTATTATTATTCATTGCTTGAGGCGCTCCCTACCTCAGACTGAGGATTCTTCACTTTGGGAAAGATCGTACGTGTGGTTTAGGCGCTAGCAGTGTTCATAGATGGACGGACGGACGTCTTGAAAGGAACCACTTTTTCGGTGTCAGGGGACCCTAAAATGTGTATTGACGTTGAAATCTCGAAATCGTTTTTCCGCAGCATTAGATAACTTTTTCTATTCCACGTATATACGAATGTATAGCTCGCGTAAGTTTTCTTGATACACGAGCTCCCTAGTCCTCGTCCAGCGCTTAATAGCACGGCCCGTTGAGGTACTTAGGTTTGACTCGGAACGGCACGTTCCAAATTACAATGCTGGCAACAACCACCTCGTACTTTCAAAACATTCCTAACATTTCTGGTAGCACGCTATGGCGCGTTATGTTCATGCCCACAGTTGGTACGCCCTTTTAATCCGTGACGTAACCACAGCCTTCCTCTCCCCGCACCCCCCGCTTTGGAATATCAAGAAAAATTGCGCGCGTAGTATACGAGAAAGTAAAAATAATAAAAATGTGGAAAATTAGTATAGGCACTTATATGCTCTTAACGCCCGATTAGGCAACTATCTCTAAAAATAATAATTTATAGGCTTTATAAATCAATCTCAAAAGCAATTTCTGATGTAAACATTGATAATGATGTAAGTTGCCTAAAAAGACATTCAAAGAATTAAAATAGACATTTTCCGTACTCTAGTTATAAGCAATAAATACATTTTTTGCTGTCGGATAATTGTCAGGCATTTTAAATGATTTAGATTTAAAAATGAGGAGAATTCAGAATCAACAGCTGAAAGGGGCTTTTATTTTTATTTCAATGAGGTTCATTCATTAGCGGACTGAAACTAAAAGCAACTATCATCGTTATCTTCTTCTGTATTTGAAGTATTTCCTTTTTTAAATACACCTATTTTATGTACTCTCTCTCTCTTCTCTCTCTCTCTCTCTCTCTCTCTCTCTCTATATATATATATATATATATATATATATATATATATATATATATATATGAGAGAGAGAGAGAGAGAGAGAGAGAGAGAGAGAGACGGAACACACGTCGTGGCCTTCCCTCCGACGCGCCCCGCATAATAAAACTCTGTTGCGATAAGGAGTCGTTAGCCCTAAGGATGTGCGAGATCGCGTGGGCGTTACCGGCGTCGTTCGACAGTCCACTGCCGTCCCGACGTCAGACCTCTCGAGTTGTTTCGAATCGCTTGCCTGGATGAGGCGTATGTCTGAAAATGCACCTGGGTGGGGAATACGGGCAAGTTTATACTCAAAGCAAAACACTTGTGGCTCTGGCATACAAGGCTGTATATTCTACACTCAAGGAATGACAAAAACAAAAAAAAAAAACACACACACAAATTCAACAAAAATAGCCCTTGACAAACAATCACGTACAGAACGCGACCTTCGTGCTCGGAAATGAATATTCGGAGCAATTATTGCTACCTCTCTTCACAATAATTAGGTATTTCGAACGATTCATTTAATGAATTGTACTTTATACACCATTTGGTGCAGGCATGCCTTGGTCTTAAGGACCCAAAGAATACAAAGTTGAACCTTCCTACTCTGAAATGCTTTCATTCCTGACAAATGGTTCTTAATCCATAATACATTTCAATCTCTACTTCTTAAACAAAACTCGACACAGAGCAAAATTAATCAAACTATTTACACCCTTTTTTTAACACTTAATTAATTGAGTGACTTGTTTAAAGTGAATTAATCATTTCTGTTCTTAACACGGCTTTCATTCAGGAGTTCCACGCATCAACGTTCACAAATGTGGCTTGAGATACCTAATACTTGAAAGCCTTTAAGAAACAAACAGTGTGGTTTAGCATCGTTCAATTACATTTCTGTCGTTTCTGCAACCGTCTGTCGCACGGGTACTCACGCTTCTCCAATGGGGTTTCACGTGAACTGGCCTAGTCGAGTGCTGCGAGCGGCGCCTTGGCGCCTCGGCGTTTGGGGACGTGGCGATCGCGCCCTACGCAACCTCCGGGGCTCTCGATGCGCTTGCCGCGACGGCTCGTGCAGGCGACGCGTCGGGGTAGCCTGGCCTCCACGATCCTCCGCCCCTCCTTCCGCTGCGTTTCCGGACAAATTTTCTCGGCCGGGGAGTGCCTCGGCCTCGCCTCTGCGCCCGTCTTCCTTCCCCAACACAAATGCTTCTCTGGCGGTGTTTCAGGAATGGTTATCGCCTTGGCTCCTTGCTTCGGTGATGTGACGTAGCGGCGATGCAAGAAATTGTTCGGCGTACGCCGGAAAAGAGTCCGATTCAGCCCTCACTGAATTCACATAATTCGCTCTCACTGACACACGTTTCTTTTCCGTTGTGAGTTATCAACAAAAAACGAATACAATGTTCGTTCTCTTCCCGTATTCGGCTGAAACAATCTCGCGTGAAGTTCACTGCTAGCGACTAGCGATCCGTCCTCCTCCGAGATTTTTCTGAGAGTCCTTCAACTTTCAAATTTTTTGTCGTTGGCTTCCCTCGTTTTTCGGATACCGGCCAATCACAAGATCTCGTTCCCAAGCTTATCTTTCGAATTTCTTATTCGTGGACAAGCGTTTCGCTCGACGCGACCGACGTCAGACAGTGACGTGGTTCTCGCGCCCCATTCAAATTAGCGAACTGCTGAAGACAGTATTTGGGGAATTTTTATATATGGTCTGGTCCGTTACCAGGACGTATATTCGAGCTCGTCTCAATATATATATATATATATATATATATATATATATAGAGAGAGAGAGAGAGAGAGAGAGAGAAACATGCCCTTCTTCTCTACCAGCAAAATTCGTGATTTTACGAATTATTATTATTATTATCATCATGACTCGTTTCGTTTGAATGACACTCGTAATTATTTTCCGAATAATTTAGTTATTGATTTGGCCAGAAAAATTAGATTACCGGTTTCCAATTTTAATATTTCTCATCCAAAATTATTTGTGTGCTCATTAATTGGGTTGAAGTTCATAATTGTTGCTACTTACTCTGCAACCAATTACTCAATCTGCCATCCATACGGAGTGGCGAGGAATCTGAAAATTTTATCAAAATATCTACTATTGGATTGCACGTAACGAATAATGATAATCAGCTTTCTTTTAAAGTAACAAATTGGAATTTATTATAATGTGAAATATGATTATAATAAAAGTTAAACATGTATTGTTACATCGTTAATCCAAAATGAAATTATATTTAATCATGATCAGCTCTCTATGTTGTAATAATTATAAATCATCCTGTTATCATGTTATATTCGCGGATCTTCGCTTCTCTATTCGATGTCGCCCCATAGAATCTTCCCGTCCTCGCAGCAGAATCTTCCTTCTTCATAAAGTCCTCCGTCTAATGTTCGCGATCAAGTTCAAATTCTCCCAGCGATATTATTATTACCCGTTACTTCCCTTACTCGCATCATGGGCCTATACACGTACTGACTATTACTTTGTAGAATTCCTTCGCCTTTCCCACAAGAACGTGTTATCCTAATATAAGAAACGATAGACTTAATTATACTTCAAGTTATTGCATCGGATTTGGTTGTCCATCAACAGTCTTTCCTCGACTTGGTAAAATGTCAGGAGCCGACCCGTTCATTATCGCGTTGCTAGAGAGAGTGTCACTGTTCTTCCTAAAACTCAAAGCATCAGAACTCTATATCATCCTCTTTTGTCTTACAAAACAAAACTATTTCCGCCTCTGCCCGGTCATTTCCACATCCTCTTAACCTAGTGAAAATGACCTTTAAGGCCGGTTATTTACTTGTCACATAGTGACCGCCCTCGCGATCGTCTTTTGACATCCCTATATCCTACTTCATATAAATGACATTTTCATAAACAATAATGGTTCATTTTGGTACATCACTATACGTACACACACACACACACACACACGATTCTCGTTCCTGTCCAAATCTTTCTCACCTACGCTTCGCTCTTCCTGTGGTCGCCCTTCTTCTTCTTCTTCTTCTTCTACCGCGCCTCGTTTAAGTTCGTTCGCGCTTCCAGCCTCGAATAATTAATGTAGCTGAAGTTATGCTTTAAATGCACGGCCTACCTACCACACTTTGTGCATGTGTGGTCTCAGCGTGCAATATGAGATGCTGGATTTAGTTAATGTCCTTCTGCGCGAATTTTATTAATTTGAAATTATTTCGGAGTCAAACAGTGATTTCGCTTGCTCTCTCAAATATTGTGAATGCGAAAAATGTTTGTGCACTCCACTTCTTAATTACCTCACTTTCGAAGATACGCTTCACAAGCTAACTTTTAACTACCAAGTTAAAATAAACTCCTATGCTATCAAGTTACAATCGCCGTCGCTGCTGCAATCATAGAGAGCTCAGTCTAGTCGCCGTCGCTGCTGCAATCAAAGAGAGTCCAGTCTAGTCGCCGTCGCTGCTGCAATCAAAGAGGGCTTTTCCGAGGCGCGCCGCGATACTTATGGTACTCGCGCCTGGGGAAATTTTTGGAGGGGTGAATATTCTCCTCTCTTCGTGACCTCCCGGAAAAACATTATTCACTAGTTCGGGCGTCAGAGTTCGAAAAGCTGTGGGCAGATGGCGCGTTTACCAGCCATTGCTCTGCCACGTACCCTACTCCTCTCTGTTCGTGGGCTTCTTCTCGAAGGTGATGGTGGCGTTAAGGGGCTGTCTAATCCCGTGACGTCACTATATATATATATATATATATATATATATATATATATATATATATATATATATATATATATATATATATATATATATATATATAGTGACGTACCAGATTGTCACCAATATGAAATTCAGCGAATTTCATTAAAAATAACACTTTATTAGCAAAAACGCTGTTTGCCATGGTACCGGAGTGCCACATATAAACAATGCTCATTAGTTCAAAAGCGAACGATAAGTAGCATCCGTGGTTTCGCCTACGAAGAAATATAAACAAACTTAAGAGATGTCTAGTTACACGAATGAGAAAATTCCATTCTAATATACCGGAATTGTCATGGGAATGTATACATGTGAGTTATTTGTCAAAAATAATTACGTAGATGACGCCGCGAGGTAGATCGCATAATTTTGTTTTAAACAAGAGAGTAAAGGATAAAAAAAGTTGACATGTTGAAGAAGGATACAAGAAGATTCATTCGAGCTCTCGACACGATAACGTTCGGATCAGGGTGCTAGATATATAACAGTTTACTTGAACATATAAAATTTACGCGAGTTCGGACGTAATGATTTGGCGTTGTTAGTATTCAAAAGGTAGAACTCAGAAATTGTTTTATACGAAGTGAACAGTGAATGCCAAAAGTGGGACATAAATTTTATTAAGAGGACAATGATAATCGAACTTAGTCTCCGATGATAACTTGGTGAACTTATATGCTAATATTTTAACAGTTTCTATTTTGTTAACAATACAGTAAAATCAAATCTGTTTGTTCCTTTACCGTTAAAAATAAGTTTTCTATAATTTGGCAACGAAAATATCTAGTTTTTGAAATGTTAATCCCTCGCTTTTTTAAATTTGTTGTTATTATTATTTTTATCTTTCAACTATTAATAGTTAAATTGTTGGGCAGGGACTCTGAAACTCAAGAAAGCGTGCGCAGATGATTTTCTCCCCCATACGTCACATACAGTTTTTGACTGTTTTTTGACTAAATAAATAAACAGCATCTTTAGATTTTGCTTAGGTAATGAACAATAAGGAGTATTAGAACTTGTAGCAATTCAAGCAGGTGAATGGGGATGGAAAGCCAATGGATAAACAGTGTACATAGTGGTTTATGAGAAGAAACGACAAGATACGGATATGGTCGGTCGCAAGAAAGAAGATTGGACGAGGCCCATTGCTGAAGTCTACGGGGAGACATCCTTTACCAGGACAGCGCCCAAGATTCTCATGGATAACATGTTCTATAGCGCAATAGCTTTCGGTTATGACCAAAAAAGAATGTTATACTATTACAAGTTACTAAAATTTATAAATAAATTTGTTATTTTCTATTGATGAAAGCTGATTATCATTTGCCGTCACGTGCAATCCAGTAGGATATTTAAATTTTGCATTTCAGATTCCTGGCTTCTCCGTATGGGAGGCGAATTAAGTAATCGTAAGTATTCACGATTATTTTGGTAAAGAACCCGCCGACTGAGTCAGCAACGGTGTTATAATTAAATATAATTTGGGAGCTCATTCTCGTAACCATTTCCTGGCGCCCATATATTTATTAGAAATTCGGAAACAGGTTACAGGAATTTGAAGGCAGCAAGACGGGTATATGGATGGGTAAATTATATATATATATATATATATATATATATATATATATATATATATATAATATTTACACTGCGCGTACCGGCTGAATTGTCAAACTCAATGCGCCACAACCGACGACATACGATCGGCAAAGGTCAGTCAGAACATCAACTGATGTCACTGAAGTGCCTCTGACCGGGAGGTTCTAGGAGTTCACTCCCGACGGTGGTAGAATTTTCGGCACTAGCTAGTCAGCTATATCGAGTTCAGTCGCTGTCTGGAGAATTCTAGCGACCGGCTGCTCTCATCCGTATTTTTCCATGGTTTTTCTGATCAACGCCAGGCGAATGCCGGAGCAGTTCCCTAACAAACGGACTACGGACCACATGCGATCTTTCCTTCCTCTTCCTTTCCTCGCCCCTTACTTACAGACTTACACTCTCATGCACTACACTTGGAGCTTCGAGCTTGTCCCGGCTGGGGCGGTGCTACGTTGATGGAAGATCCTGGTTGGGAAAGTCCCCGCAAAATCTCCGCAAGCCGTCGTGTAGTTCGGCACAGAAATCTCAGGCAACCTGCGGAGGAAGTTCACAGCCACTCCCGCGATAAAACATGCACTACAATTTTGGTACTAATGACCTTAGCCGTAGACGCCCCGAAATCGCTTATCAATCATGGCGACATACGACAGAAGAACTTCATTAAATAGGCCGTTAAATATTAATTATTTGCTATTTACATGTTGTGGTTTGCAAAGAAAATTTGTTGATATTGTTGGTATATAAAGAACTTTTCTCGTGTATATACTATGTTATTAAAGTGTATTGTGATTTTTTTATGTTAAAAAATGTAATTTGTTGGAGTTATACAAGATCTTTTTACTCTTGACCAGTGTGCATTGTTTATAAAATCATTTTATGTGGTCATGATCAGCATTTTAGCTTCTGCGGGCCACTAATATTTGTTAATATACATTCAGAGTTAATTTGATTCTTTTGCAATATTTCCTTCAGTAATCCTACTAGGTGTCTTTCATAACATCTTTCATGCAAATATAAATTAATGATAGGACCTGTAAATAGCTCCTCCCTTATTTTTAAGTAACAAAATAATCATAGTACAACCTTTAAGCTTTTCTTAAACTAGTTGTGCAACAACACCACATACTTACATCATTTCTAACACATGCAATTTTCAAAAATTCAGATAATGCAACGAAAATTAGACCTGCATTGCTGAAAATACATTGTTGACTGAAAAACTCTTTATTGCCGAGCCCTGGTAACGACAAAGTGGATAAATCTTGTCTCTAAGTATAGTAAATTACTTCCACTAAAACATTGTGCAGTCAGAATCCATGTTTTGTGACAAAACGTCTGTCCGTCTGTGAACAACGCTAGCGGCAAGAGCGCAAACAGATAATGTTTGTGCAAGTTATAGCGGACGGCACTATCGATCTTCTGGGCATGCGCAGATGCAGTAAGTGATGCAGCGCATGCGCAGATCGATAGTGCTTTAACGTTCGAGGGTGTACAAACTCTGTACTAGAGTTGGTACACCAACAGAGAGTTTGTACACCCTCTGAGGGGGGGGGGGGCTCTTGCGCATGGTCTCCCACTTAAGCCACTGAGCTTTGGACACCAGTTTGCGTAAGAATATTATCGGGAATTTCAAATGCAGCCAGATACGAAAATTATCACATCGTTACAAGACATTGAAACAGATATTGAAGATATTTAAATATTGCATCATGTTGATATTTAAATATTGCAAATATTTCATCACGTTATTTTTAGTTGGTTATCATTGAAAATTGTAATGTTGTTCCACATTCAAAATGTTTCTCATCACTACTCGCTTTCCATGCAACATGGCGGCCAGCGTCTGGACTGGCTTTTCAAACGAAGTGCCATAGAGTAAAGACGTGTAGATGCCTCTTTAGTCTATGGAAGTGCCCATGCTGCGGTCACATGCTTCGTGACGCGAACTGGTGGCGCACAGAATGAGCACATATCGGCGTCCCTGAGGAATCCACCCATGTATTTCCACCATTTGTGCACGCCTTAGCGGACCGCACTATCGATCTTGTGCGCATGCGCAGTTGCACAGTGATGCGAAGTTTAAACTACGCATGTACGATATGACACGATGGATAGTGCTTTGACGTTCGAGGGTGCACAAACTCTCTATTTACACCCATGGTGTAAATACAAGGGCGAGTTCCTGGGGTGCACCAATTTTAAATGGTTCTGCGCATCTCCAGTTTGCGTCACCGCCCACGTGACCACATCACGGGGACTTTGCAGTGATTATGTGTTAAACATAATGAAAATGGTTCAAAGTTTTTAACTGTAACTAACAAAAACTAATACGAAGGTGTACAAGATGCAATATTTAAAAGAAATGCTTCATAAATCTGTTTCATTGCCTTGTAACGAAATAATTTTGGTATCTGTGTGGATTTAAAATATTGTGATGCAATCTGGCTGATTTCTCGGCCCCTTCAATTTGAAACCGATATCTGCTGTTGTAGCACCTCTGGTTTGGAAAAGAACAATTAATAGAAAAACTATCAACATATTGTACTTTTGCAATTTTCTGCAATAGAGGGTGTTCGCCGAAAATGGAACTAAAAACACTCTATACCGTTTTTTGATTCTTAAGAGAAGAAAATCTAAGAAAAAATTAGAAACGCTTTTGAGGGGGGAAACTCTTTCAAAACGGCCTTTTCTTTCGCAAAAATACGGATAAATACTCATATTTTTGAAAAATTGAACATGAACTTATTTCAAAATGGCTTCGAGAACAGATTCCATTACCTAAACAAATATTCATCTTCAATGTTTTAGTTGTAGGAAGACGCCATTTTTTAATTTTTTTTATACATTTGCTATTTTCTAAAACTCAGGGATGAGTTGTGCACAATGATTTAAGTGACCTTTATGGTATCCGAGAACAAAGTTCAATAAAAAACTGGAGCCATTTTTTGAAAAATGTTTTTAAAAACATAATGGAGGCTTCATGTAAAGTACACCGAAATATCAATGGGATATGTCGAACAGACAAAACAGGCGTTTTGCTGTCACTCGATTTTTTCAGTATCAAGGACTCACAAAATATGAATTTCATCTTCTCATGTTGGAGGAAGTAATTTATCGCACATGCACAGAATTCACTTCTCCCTTTAGCACACCACATGTAGATCTTAAAGTTCTTGAAGTTAAATAAAATATACGGATACATTAATCTACTTTTTCTTTACCAGGGCCCAGCAATTAATGATTTTCTGTCAAAAATTCGCATTCTCCGGTGCACAATACTATACTCTCTCTTACAAACAAAGTAAGGCCAGAAAGTAAGATTATTGTTTCCATTTATAAGTTTTAAAATCGTTGAGTCCAGTATAAGGATTATACTTGGTAATGAACATCACAAATAACTCAACTTAAAAATTGATAATACATAAAAGTACAAAAAATAATGTAAGTAAAAAATAATAAAAAATAAAAGTACAATTTTAAATAATTGTAAATTCCAATTTTTTATTTATTAATTAATTATTTAATTAAATAATTAAATTTATTTCAAACCAAATACTATTTTACTATCCAAAAAATAGTGCTGTTTAACAGGACAGTTTGTGATAATTATCAATAAGTTGGTGCAAACATTTTTCTAGTGAAGGCACAGTTCTTTAGTACAGTGTACATAGGCAAACACAATGGTGCAAACATTTTTTTTAGTGTAGGACTTGAAATATCACTACAAATTTGTACTTATGTAAATTCTTTCATGAAAATAATTCATCAATTCAACTAACACAAATTATTAAGAACAAAAACACAAATATAAATACATCACTATGTTTTATTCCTTTTTCACCTTTCACCTTTTATACCTATAAATATATAGTTCACTCATAACCTTTTAATATTACCAATAATTATGTCTTTATTAAAGGCATGGTTGAGGCCACAGGGCCAGCTCTTCTGCCTAACCACACACTTAATATACGTTTCGAATCAAAATCAATGTTTAATTTTTTTATTTTTACAGTTATTGTATTTGTATGAAATGGAACCAGCAAAAGTAATCTAGATGTGTTAAATGCATGTAATGTTCCCCCTTTTTAGTGAAATTATTTGACACCACACAAAATACATTTTCATACCACCAAATTCATGAAATAAACATGCATGTATTTGAATAAACATGTGATACATCATTTTATAATTTATTTTTGTAATTTTATTTATTGTAATAAAATAATTTATTATTTTAACTTCTTAACTATTATTTTAAACATGATTACATTTGAACGTGTGCTCTATTTGAAACACAGTTACAATAAAACATTCAGAATACGTTTCCATTTTGAAACAATCTGGGACCCACATGCATCCCTGGTGAATGTACCAAAATGGTAAAGGAATTACTTATCTGAATATCTAAATATATAAAAATAGATTTGTGTCTGTTTTTTCCACAATGGATTTTTGAACCACTGGAGCGATTGCTAGAAACTTTTTGCAAATACTTTTGGGCAGATTTGGTTACATCCTGAAATTTGGGTCACACGATGCAATATAGGGTATCATTGTTAAGTGTTACTGGGCAAAGCACAGTGAGGCTGATTGAGGCTGGGCAGGGTGGAGCAAAATTGAATTACAGATGGGCAATGCCAGATAACCATCTTGTCTGGAGAAGTGCTTCAGCTTGGTAGTGATATAAAAAAAAAATTGCAATTTATTTTCTTTCTGAAGTGCAATTAGAGCATGCACATGAACAAAGGTTAAATTATCGGTCTCAATTTATTTTTTTATGTAATAATGAAAAATGCAGCTTTGAATTAAAAGCCAAAACACCAAAGTAAAAGCCTTTATGTAGAACTACTGCAATGGCAAACCACCACTGTGATGCCTGGAAAGAGGGAGGTGGTGCCTTCACCAGTAAGCAGGCCCCATCAACATCGGATAGAGATCATCATTATCATCATTATCACCATTAGGCACAACCTAGTCAAAATGAAATTTTGATCGAGAATTTGAAAAATTATGTTCCAACAAAGAAGCAGAATTTGTTGCAAAGCACTACACCAATTATTTGTCACATAAAGATCTATGTTACAAGTATTTGAAAAAACTACAATTTTGCATTCATTCCATACATTTTACTCATCAAAATTTCTCTATGCCTTTCATAATAGAAAATCAAGACGATGTTAATACATTATATTACTTGATCTAGTTGGTGGGGCTTAGGTTGTAGTGGGCTTAATGATATTTATAATAAGAAATGTTATTTTTTTAAATAAATACTTTTACACCATAGATTCAATTAATTTGTATGAATTGAAGGTACTTGTTCAAATATTCATCCTGCTAACTTTAAAATTATCTAAATCCTCTTTTATTAACACAGGCGGCAGCAAGAACAACCTCCCGCACGTAACAGAAGGATCTGAACCAAGCAGACTCTTGCGAGACATTACTGCAAACAAAACAGCAATGCCTAAAGTATCTAATGTATTGTTGGAGGTACGGATTGGTGGAGTGAGCAAATGGGTTACAATACACAATCAAGTGATGAAGATGAAGTTTAAACATTAGCAACAATAGCAATTTTCTACATTGTTTGTTAGGTTTCGAGATAAAACATGAACATAATTATTGTTATAGAATGAAATAAAATGTAATTGATGTAATAAATTTTTTATATGATTTGTTCATATTAATTTTCTGTCACAAGACACCAAATTAGTTTCTTCAATCTGTTTATTTTCTGCGATAATTACAGTTTCAATTTCATACAATAATTAGTTAACTACAAATTGCCAACATATGGATGATAAAACAAAATTTGCACAGTCTTTCAAGAACGCACGAGTAAAAACAGAATAAGAAATAACAATAAACTTTTAATAAAAAATAAAGTAATGAATAAATGCAGCATTTGATTTTTAATTATTGTTTTTTTTTAATAAGGCTAAACGAATTGGTACATAGGCCATGCAATATTGAGAGAAAATATGGCTTGTAACATTTTTTCTATTTCTAGTTGAAACTTTTATTAATCTCTATTTCCTTCGGGGGTCAATTCTGCATTTAGAGTACTAACATGAAAATTACTGTAAACTATAATGTGAAAAGAGAGATCACAGAAACGTAGTATCGTGTCCTTTCACATTTTTTCTATTGCAATATCACAAAAGTATAAATACTGACATTAATACCTGTGGTTTCACTACAATAACTAGCCAACAAGAGGTAAGTATATTCAAGGTACTTTCAATGGAAATCCTTTCTCTGCTTAATGTTTAATTTATATACAACACTGCTTTAAAAGTAATTTAATACAAATTTTCATGTCATCCAAACATTGGAGAATACGCAATCAAAATGCATGTTGTATAAGTACAAGACCTAAATATCTGCTTCAGAAGGAAAGATAAAAGGATGTAATTTAAATTTCACAGTACAGATGTAAGTGTTCCCATGCATACCAAAAATAAAAACATTTTTGAAGCATTTCATTACATGTACAGTTAAATATACAATTCCCCGTAAACAAAACAGAAGAGCATTTGTATTCAATTTCATGCTTACAACAGCTCTTCAGACATTCAACAACCATCTAATAAAAACGGAAGGGAGTTAAGAGCAGTACAAGTTGTCTTCTCAAGCATACCATGGAACTGTATTTCAAAGCTGGATACTTCATGTAATAGTAAGTACACTGAAAATCCTTTAACCAAGCCCATGGTCTTCAAAAAACCCTTGCGGTGTTTCTTCCTATAATGAAGAGAAGTTGAAAATATCTTAGTAAGTGGTTAAAAAAAAGCAATATCTGATGGTACATTTGTGAATATTGTGGGTAATGAGATATGAATGCAAACTATGAAAGTGAAACAGTGAAAATTTGGATACTGATTACAACCTAACTTCCTAACAAGCACAGAAAATATACAACAGTCCATTCTAATACATAATATAAGTCCCTAAACCTTTGGATATGTTTCTGGCACCAAATCTTACTCTATATATGTTTACCAACCTGACTAAGTTTAAATATAAAGACTTCAATAATTAATCAAAATATAGTGTTTCATGATATTTAGAGTGTATGCAACATCTTTAACGAATCACGTTAACAGTTATTCAGAAGAAGACTATTATTTTATAACTATAAATTCCATTGCATCTTCATGAATGAGAATGTTGTTCCTTCTATTTAATGAACACAGAGCAAGTGATTTGCACGATTTGGTGTCCTACATCCACCTACTATATGGAATAAAGGGCTTGAGATGATGGTAGAGTGAAGAAATTCTGATTACGAGAATTTGCCAGTGAATTGGAATAATTAAGACTTTCAATGAGTTCACACACAAGAAATCTCTCTTTTATAATTAAATTCTGAAAAACTGATAATAATAATAAGTCTCCTTGTTTTTTTAGTATAAACTACTCCTATGAAGGTGTAACACAGGCAGTGAGAAATCTTTGTTCACAATTATTTCAACAATTTTATTTAAAAACATACAGTATAAATCTTTTAGAACAAAATCATTAAAAAATGTTTCCATGTGCTATCAGGTAGCATGATCTTTCTTCAGTTATAAGTGCTGCTTTTGAAATTAAGGTTTCAAGCAAATAAAGGCCAATAAGCAATAATGTATACAGAATTCCTATGAGAGCAGGTGCGCACATACACACACTCACTTGACAATCACAAACTTACAAAACTCAGAAATTTAGAAGTGGATAAAATGAAAACACAACATGCTCTAGAAAATGTGAATGTAAAAACTGTGGAATTCTTAACTTTGGCATTAAATTAAAATATTTTTTGCAATTTCTTTGTTTTTGCTTCAATATGCACCACAAAAAGAAATAGGTTTAAAAACAAATATCAACTGTAAGTGCTGTGTGCTTCAGAATTCACATTTTTCAGACTACAGTTTCTTTAACACAAAACATTTTTAAATTTCAATTAAGTTCTATGGAAAGAATGAAGTAAGCTTTCTGTATGCAACATAAAAAGTACATCTGAAATCTGGCTATGCAGGCTATTGCGTCACTAAAACACAACTAACTTTGACTAGATGGATCTACTAATTTTAAAAGCGAGTAATTTTTTGTTAAACATATTTAATATTACTATTGTTATTAAATCCATAAAATGATTTACCATAGTACTAAAGATGAAAATACAAGTGGAAAGAGCAACTAATAATATGCAAATATGAAAAATTAACTCAAGAACTCTACCATAAAAAGACAAATTCATTTAAGCAGATATTAAATATTCTGAATAATATAAAAAGCTACTCTACACATTTGTTTTAAATTACACTATTTCTCACATTGAAAGTGTTTCTTTGCCAACATTTTTAAAACTTACTAAAGTATTATTGCTAATTGAAGAATTTACATGGACCCATCCTTTACACAAATTTTAATTCACCTTTTTTTCATCCAAAAATATTTTAATCAGCAAAGAAGACACCTTATGTTGAATCATCATAGCTATTGTATCATCATGATTATTTATATTTGTACCAAAACTAGGCACACCTGGTTTTCCATGATTCAGAAGAAAAACTGAATAATTCTCCATACTGTCATTAGAATAAAAAATGTCAGCTATGTCTGAGACATCTTTAGAGAATTTAAAATATGCATACAAATTTAGCCTTCATTTGTTTCACTCATTTACCTTAGGCAAGAAGAAACCAAAAACTTTTTTCAAAAGGCTCTAATGTTTTCATTAATACACATAATCTAAGTCAGAAAACCAGGCTCACATATAATAATCATCCTGCTTTTATTTCATATCTTTTGTGGTGTGTAACTAAAGGCAAATATGGAAATGCACAATAGCCACAAGCTCTTGTCATATCAAAGTGTGACCAGCAGTGGAAGTTCTCCAACACACCTCCAGTGAAGGGTTAACATGCATGACCACAAACACACACACATATATATTTATTAGAATTTTACTGTAGAATATTAGCTTTGATTATAATAATTATTATTAATATAACACAAGCCTTTACTCTTTTATCATACATACTCTAATACCCTCAATTTTTTAATGAAAATAAAATTTGAAATATTGTCATATTCCATGATTCCTAAATTTGGATAACAGAAAAGAGAAAATGACAATTTTAAAACATACAATAAGAGCAACATTGCTCAAATTAAAGCAAGTCATGCTTATTGAAGATGTATCCTGCTATTTGATCTTCCCTGGCAAGTTGCTTGAAGTTTGAGGACCAGCACTACAGAAGCCCTATCTCCCTCAGAGCCCCTTCCACTGCTTCGTCCTTAAGAAGGGAGAGAAAAACCAACCATTGCAAGACTGCATTAAACATGAAGTAGCACAAACCAACTACAAAGTCTGCTTACCAAGCAGTACAGAAGCATAAGGAGCATTAATAGCATGATTTCTAAGAAAGCAATGGATTATATGTATTCACTTTGAGGATTATACATATCATTTTGTTACACTCCTCAGTGGTAACTTTTCCAAAGACTAAATATTTGAGAAAGTAGATGACATGCAACAAACAATAACTAAATCCATCACTTTAACTAAATTCTGATTTAGCATCCTTCACCCTTACCTGAACTGATGAATGAATCACAAAATAAGACTTGTGATTGGCAAGCAGGAAAATCACATCTAGAGACTTTGAAGAAATTTACAGAGAAGGAACAAATTCATGAGCATTAAAAATAAAAAAAAAATTGTGAATACACGACCTGTTCTGTCTACTACTCTACATACATGCAAAGACCCAACACTTTTGACACGTGTGAGTTGTAATCTCGATTCAATTTACAAGTAATTATCAGAAAATGTGTAAATCACAATACACAAATTCAATTAAATTCATTCAATATAATTCTGAAGATTTAATGTTAGATATAGTATTTTGCATAAGCAGAGAAATTTGGAACTTATTGAACTACTTCACTTACTGCAAACACCACTCATTTGTAAGACAGCAACAGTGCCTTAAGTTTAGAATGTTCAGAACAAATGTTTCAAGAAATAAAATTTTGAAGTTTAAATTTTCATCACACATTGCAAAGAATTCATTCCCAATTCAACATTTTCCTCAATAATACTTAATAAAGAGCTGTGTTGTTTTTTTTATCGTGATTTTCACAATTTCCTTGTTCCAAAGCTAATTATAATACCACATCACTTTATCTTAATTCCTTCAATTTAAACTTGTAATAATTATTATAATATTCAATAGTTACTACGCAAGAAAACTGCATGCAAAAATCAAAATTAAACATATTTGTGTTTTTTTTTGGGGATAAGTCTTTAAGAGAGACATGCCCATATAATAATCTGACAAGTAATATCTAGTTGTATGCTCTAAGGCAAATTAGTTCTCAAATAAATAAGATTACCATCTTATTTTAACATGATATAACACTTGAAAAAAGCAACTTCTTTTAGACATTTCAATTAAAAACTGAAAGAAAATTAATAACATTCACTGAACTGTCAAAAAGAATACAGCATGGGAGGAAAATAAACAAAGGAAGGAAAGAAAAAAGAAAAGGAGAAACAGAGAAGAAAAGAAAAAGGGAAAAAAACAAAACAGAAATAGCATTAAAAAAAAACAAACTTTTTTCTAATCATTTTCAAATGCAAGTGTTGTAATAAATTACTTATCATTCTTTAATTGGGCTTGAAAGAATGAAATTCTCTCTTTTTTAAATGCCACAATACAGTAAATTAAAAAAAACTATCAGGAATTAGTATTGTCGAAACATATTAAGAAAAAGAGTCAAACAGGCAACATGCGATTTCCTACACCCAATACACCATCTTATACCTCTACCACTACTTTTCATTAACTAACCTCATTAACATTAACTTAACGCAGTAAGTATATTCTGTATAATTTAATGCACAAGTTGTCACAAAAATCGTTCATGCAGAAGCCGCAACATAATTTTTTATTACCAATTCACATGATCAATACATTAAACAATTTGTAATCACTTTCTTTCATATTCAATTTCACAAGCAGAAGTTTTAATTCAAAAACACTTTATTTTACACAATATTGGGGAAGAAGGAAAGAGAGGGAGAAAGGGGAAGGGAAAAATAAATAATCAAAATTTTTCAAGTACCTGTGTATAGAAGAGAATTCAATAAATTGAATGGTGAATATCAAATTGAAATTATCATTTGATTTCAAATTTTAAAAAATTGATATTAATTTTCAATAATTATAAAACTGCTTACCATAACTATCAGGTTTTGAAGTGGGTGAAATATCTTTATCTTAAATGTAAATATCAATTTCACACATTGAATCTACACCAAATAAAACTTCCACACAATTAAAATTCAAAAAAAATTAAACATTAAGGTTGGAATTTTATGGAAAACTGATATCTAGAACTTCATGTCTTATCTTTAAAGTTGTCATAATGATGAGTAATAACGAGAAAAGTATTTTAGGTTGAAAATTAAAATTCAAGCTTCCCACAATACTTGGGGAGAGTTCAAAGAAATTCCTTAGTTTCATTTGAATGATTATTTGAATTCTCTAATTCTTACAAGTTACCAGAATAAACACTTTTTTAAACAATTATTCTCCTCCATATTCTACAACAAAAAATTATTAAAAATACTTTATTTACACAAAATTTCTTTCCATAGACTTTTTCTAGTGAGCTACAATAATGAAATGAGTAATGTTTGGCAATTACAACGAACAATATGCAATGACTGCTGTGGAGGATAGGATGTCAAGGACATTTAGCATTAAGTATGTGTGGTTTACTACTCTGTACCATTTGGTTTGTTATTTCCAAAAATAGCACAGCAACTGCCAAAGTAAGAACAATTAATCTCCGATTCCTTTCATATACCCACTTATTTATATTATTGAAACAATACTGTCAGAGCAATTACCTTAACCTACATTCTTAAGTAAAAAGCATAATAATAAAAACAGAGGTGCAAAATGAGCTAAAGGTGTTTCCTAGAATTTGAACTCGAAAAAAATCTGCTTTCATGCAAACGGCTAAAGCAATCCTCATGCTTGGTAAAAATTATGTTGTTGCACAAGCATAAATATAAAATGATAATCCCTGCATAAAAAATAAAAAAAAAAAACAACTACAAAGATATTTTAAATCTTCATCACATTAATATTATTTTTAAAAACAAAGTGATAATTCACATGAAATTCCAACTGTTACATGAGTAATCCACAACTCTTGAATGCAAATAATCTTTAATGCAAAAATATTGAAGAAATAACTATTTATTAACAAAAAATCTTGACGACTATAATTAACCAAGATCAAAGGTAAAATGTATTTAATTTAATGCAAAATGCACAACATTACAAATGCACACACAAATACACCAAGCATAATATTGTGATAATAGGTGCGAAATACATGCATAAGTTATTTTCACATTCCTTAGCAAGCAATTTTCTGATATTCTTTGGATATTACATTTTGGCAAGAGCTTTCTGCATTCTCAAATTTAGTAAATGTGTCTATACAACTGACATGTAACAATACAAGGGCGGATCCAGAAAACTAGCAAAAAATAAAGGCAAAATCTCAATTTTTATAAAATCATAACAAATTGGAATAAAATACAAAATAATACACTTATAAAAAAACTGATAAAATATATTTCTTAGGAGTTTGTTTGTATTTTATACCATAATTTATACAATAGTTAATTTAGACCATTCAAATAGATTTACATATCCAGGTACACACTTGAACAAGTAATCTCAAAATAGTTAATAATGAAACAAGTTTGATACAGGCATCATAATGAAACAAGTATTCCTTTTGCATCACAACGTGTCAATAGTGATTCAAAAGCGATACAAGTTTCATTGCAATGTTATATCAAACAATCTATCATTCAACATTTTATCTATGATGGCCTGAATCATTTTATAAAATATTAATTAACAGAGTCACTGAACGGGTTTGTTTTGAATTTTTTTTCAAATTATTTTATTAATTGGGTGTTAGTGTCAAGCATTGTATAAATATTTCAGTTAACGCTCACAGTTCTGTTTCAATTTTCTTTTTTTTTTTTTTGCATCAAACATTAAACATTTTTAAGATATATTAATCATAATATTTGCAATTATATTTAACAATTCTATAAATTTCCTCTTATATTCCTGGATAAAAAGGGTAATTATGAATTCATAAGAACCTCGTTTCATTATGAAGCTCATAATAACACACCCACGAGAGCACTATTAAGCAGTCAACACACCGTCGTAGATAAAGATTTCTAAACAGCATTGAAGAAGTTGGAGTTTTGGAACAAACAACACATTACACAAGATCTGAATGAATGGGCAAAACTTTAATCAAACTTCAACTTTCCTTTCAAAGTAATTTATCTCTATAAAAAAAGGACTCTAATCTGAATTTTGTAGTTAAAAAATCAAGATACATTTTTATAGCTTCACTGAATTGAACAATTCCAAAAGAATTGCAATTCCAAACGTGCTATAAATTGGGCTATGGCTTCCCTCTACATGCTCCCTTGAATATGCTTATTAAATTAAAAAAATAAAGAACGTAAAATTGCAAGTCTGAATTTAAGCTAAGAAGATATTAAATTATCATTTAAATTTCACACAATTAATTCCGTAATTATATTTTCTCATCTACGCATATCCAAACAATTGATGTTGCTAGATTACTAGTATATATAGTTGATTCTAATTACATCAGTTAGTAGAAAGAAAGAATCTTTCAATTATTTTCTTTATCAGAGACAGAAATTGTATTTCTCTTTCAAAGTTTCAACATCATCTCGTGTAAAATGAAGAGTGGTCTCCCTTATAACAAGTACTAGAAATCTTAATTCATGACAAAAGAAGGGTGTGATTATGAGACAATCAGTCAGAGCGATTACCGTATACTCTTCTAGGGGCATTTCTGCAGAGGCAGGGTCATTACAGAAGAACTGAAGGAAATGGTCATTTTCATGAAGTTAATTCTTGAACTTAAGTAAAAAATATTTTTAAAAAATTAAAAGAAAAGGGGGGCAAAGAAGGCAAAAGAACAAAGTTAAAAATGTAATGTTTATCAAGAATTCAAATTTCAAGGTCATTTTTTCAGAAATGTTTGAAAGTTATATTTCACATATATAATAAATTAAAAAAATACTTAATAGCTAATACCATCTTACATCCTCATATAAATTGTTGTATTGGTAAAATCAATTGTTAGCTGAATTTTTTAACTAAACACTTGATATTTCCTTTTTCTTTCACAATGACCCTGCACATTCTGAACGTACCTATTCAAATTCCATAACAATTTGATTCCTACACTCTTTGCATCACGAGACTCAAAACAATGCTTACACAATCAAGAAAAGAAAACAACATACATAAGAATCAAGACATGTTACAGTAGCAGATAATATTCAAATCTGAATTCATTTTCACATTCAAGGCAATATACCATCCATGCAAATTTCAAAAATGCAAGATTTAGTAGCACCAATTGCTTATGCTTATAACTACAAGATAAGATTTAACTAACTCAATCTAGAAAGGTATTTTCATAGTTAATTTTTCATTCTTCCTTCTACACCATTACCCCAATATTCAATAATTTAAGTACATATAACTACAGTACTGTGATTCTACATACCTTCTTGTACAGGCCAATTTTATTTATCACGTCATAAATTGAAATACTACTTATTAGGATAATTTTCAGCACCAGAAACATGACCATTCATAAACATTTTCCTAACTATTAATAGTACTACATTATAAAGCAAAATGTTTCGATTTACATATCTCATTACTGCTCATGAACAAAAATTCAATAATATTAATTAAAAACATAATGGACAAATATATTACAGATCATACACAAATGTGTCTTTGCACAAAGGAACTCTAAAATGCACCTGAGAAAACTGATAGCTAAGCTAGCATAATAGCAAATATATACAAAAGATACATTTGAAATTGAAAAATATTCATGCAAATGTCTATGAAAAAATAAAGCATTTAAACAGTTGGCAACAAAATGGTCAAATATACACATGAAAATATAACATTTTTCTCTGAATAAATAATCAACAAAAACAACAACAAAATACGACCCACCCTAAAAATGCACATTTGTTTCAATAGTCATACAGCAAGGTGAAAGACACCAGTTGTCTTATTATCAACTTCCTAATTAAGTTCACAGAGAAAGTCTAACAACAATCACAGATAAGACAAATTTCTTTAGAGCTCAAAGCTGGAATTATCATAACTAACCTCTTGGAGCAAGTCCTGGGCTGCAATGGCTTTCAAAACATTCTTTTTACTTGTTTCCTGAATTTCACCTCCTAACAAAAGCTCATCCAGTATGAAGTATGCTTTTTCAAAATTGAAAATTATATCAAGTTCACATACCTAAATAAATCACAGATTACAAATCAGACACAAAGAAGTGGAAAAACACAATATCAAAAATTATATAATTAAAGAAACTTACACTTCCAAAATACTTATCAAGCAACTCAACATAACGATGAATTATTTCCAATGTTAACAGCTCATTATCCTTCTGTTCAATGGCACAACAAAAATATAAACTAGCATATCTGCAAAATTTACAATAAAATGCAGTTACATTAATTTGATTAGATTGCATAATAAAATAAACAAGCGTGTCTAAGTTCATGGCTCTTCAAAATCGGGTCAGCGAAATCAAGTTAACACGAGCTGTCAAGCAACTGCCTCAATATTAGCAAAATTACTTTTGTACATTGCACAGCACTTGTGCTGTAATTTTCCACTGTTACTGCAAAAGCACATGTTCCACCATCAATATAAAAATGTTATTTATAATTTGAAATTTGTACACAGAAACAAACATTGATATTTTTAAAGTTTAAGAGAATTGACAGGCAAATTATAGAGATAACACAAGTTTCACCAACTATCCGCAATATAATAACTAAACTATACCTTTTATATACAACTTTCACATCTTTCCACTCCAGAAAACTGCTCATTTTCGGTTTCCTGGCTAAAATTGTAGTTATTAATTCTCTTGTTATCTTCTTCTTTAATTTGTCTGGATGTGCCACATACCATTTTTGCAAACGGAGTTTCCCTTGGCGACTAAATAACAGCATAAACTGCATCTAAACAGGATATCATGCCTACTTTAAATATCTACATAAATTACAGCAAATTATCATGAAATACCTAAAAACGTTAAATACTAGTTTTGAAACATAAAATTAAGCTTAAAGTAATTTACATGTAAATTATTCACTTGGTAGAAGAAGAATAATTTTTTGATAAACCTAAAGCATTTGTGAATTCTGTTCTCCAGACAAGTCTTTAGCTCTCTCATTCCGGGAAAATTAAAAAATACACCATCCCATACTTTCTATACATATTTCTATCAACATTGCTCTTGACCAGTGTTCTTTGATAATATTCAAAGATAAGAGGATATCCGTTTTTAATCTTCATTTTCATGGAATTCACCACACATGCAGTGAAGTTAATTTGAAATAGGTGTGCCCATTCTATGAAACAGTAACTTGAATTCACTTATTTAAAGTCCTACAGTATTCAAACACACACAAATATTAAAAAACAAGAATTCATGAGCAAAAGTAAATATTAAAAACACGCAAAAGTAAATATGTCAAAAGAGGTGAAAATGAGACAAAATTTAACTGCCTTGAAAATAACTTGTAAAATATGCACCTGGGAAGACACAAATTCACACCAAATGACCATATTTATCTTTTTCTTGTGTTCTCAGTATCGGAAATAAAATAATTATCACTATTTGGCAATTGGCAATGCAATAGGTATTTTGAGTCCAATTTTCATCCCACTCGACAGAGTGAATGTGGTAGTTGATGAATATATTTCAACTAATAATACACAAAATATAAGTATTGATTCATTTTCATTCCCAACTGAATAATTATAAAATAGCAATATATCCACTTCCGGGAGAATATTTTTACCAAATGCGAATTAGTTTGGATATAAAAGAAAATACAGTGTACATATTAGCCTTCAACATTAATTGTGAAAGGTTTTGAACAAATATGACAATTTAGAGCAAAAGAAAAAAATAAAATGACTGAAAATGTACCAATCTACTTAGTAAGTGCTACAAACATAATAACAAAGGAATGTTATTATCTCTTTACCATTTCATGTTGACTCCGAAGATTTATTTTTTACCAACTTGTGTAATAATAGTCTCCTATCTAAATCTTTTCCTTTGTATCATGGTGAATCTACAGGTTACAGCCAATTACAATTCTCCACTGCCTTAACTAGTCACTAAACAACTGTCTATTGAATAATTTGTACAATGAAAAGTGGTGAGGTTAAATGAAATTACTTCTCTGCAGCTGAAAATATTGATAATGTTTATTTATTTTTCATCTAAATTAGCGTTTTACTTATCAGAATAATTTCTGTAAGTCCTGCCACAATATCACTATTTCTTTTTACACAGTAGCAAAGCACACCTATTTTAAAGAAAAAACAACACAAAAATGTCAAGTGTCCAATTTTCACCCCCAACAACTTCTCTTATGAAAATTTATCATTAAACGAAATAATAAACAATATTAAATAAAATAACAACACAATTCACGTAAAAACTCCAAACTGAGCTGAGTCTCTAAAACATCGAAGATTAATTGCAATGAATCACTTTTTGTCGCAAAAAAGGACAGAACTCAACGAAACGTTAACATAACTGACCGCAGAGTCGAGAAAGCTACAGTACACAATGATACCATTAATCTGATTACATTTCTTGAGTAAATGAAATGGTACTTCCAAATGTCCCAATGCATTGATGGGGCAATTCACATGCATGGAATGTATACATTGTCCCATTTTCACCCCAATTGATGGTAAATTATTTACTCAAACAAAAATAGAAATAGTTTGTAATCAAGATACGGAAAAATACTAAAAGTGATTGCTATAACTCCAGAACTACGTAAGAAATAAAAAACCTATTTAACTAGCTGATGTGTTGATAACTGTGCAGTTACCACAATCAAATATTAAAGAAATTATATAAATATAAGAACATACAACATTGCAAAAAAAAAGTGAATAAAAGAAAAGTACTGGTTGATGGTGTGAGAAAAAATACCGATGCAGATCCTCCAAATACAGAGCAAAATTTATTTATTTACTGTAGTTTTTATAATGGAGAGAATGGAAACAGGCTTCTTAATTTAACAAACCTGGTGGTGTAAGACATAAAATCAAATCTGTACAATGTAAACTACTAAGAACAAAACGTTGGATCCTGTACATTTTAATTCGTGGGTATCAAATTCATATCAAAACCCTCATTGATTTCAATATTAAAGCAAATATAATGTAAGGTTATTAATAATTTAAATAAGTCAACACAGCTGAAAACAAATACTCTGATTTACGCGATTATCAGGTACCTACAAGTTTTGTATTACGAAAAGAAGTTTTTTCTCTCTCGCTAGTACTTAACCAAATCTGCGAAAATTAATTTTCTGTAACTTACCTTGTAACCGATTTTCTCAAAAACAAATGTTCATTTCCTAAGTCAATCAATATATTGTATCACTTAAAAAAGTTTCGTGATTAAATTACGCCCTTTCACTGTATAAATAAATGTTGTTTCAAATAACAATCAGCCTCCCCTATAACAAATGCTTTCACACAAACCACACATTCATTTAAACAGAAAATTCCAGACCAGCCAAATTCCACTCCAACCAACAAGTTTAGCCCTCCCCCTGTCACCCCCGTGAAACAGACATGCGCAGTCGGCTTTGACTTCTCGGTCCGAACCTCTCCCACTACCCGTACCCACACACGTATACCATTTTGTAACACAAGCATCGAACCAGAGAATACGCATCGAACATAAATGCCGTGCAGTGTTGCCAGATGATGGAGTTCTACACGAATAAATAATAAAATTCTTCCAATATTTTACCCCTTAACCTCAAGTATATGAAGATCCAGTGTAAGAATAGCATCACAGTATACTGTAATATTCTAATGTGATAGTATGAAGCACAACACCAAAACAGTAGTTATTCCGTGATACTTCAGTACATGTACGTGGTGGTAACTATAAAATTACTCTTGTAATTATCGGATACACTATTTTCTTTGATGCAGGAGGGAAAATGTACATTTTTTCCTGTACAAGCCCTTCCTGTACAATACCAACTATTGGCATTAAAAGAACACTCGGTGCCCACTTGCACATCAATCATGTGCCAAGATGCAAAAGGCATGTTCTAACAGTTTTAATATTAATAGAAGTGGCGCACTAATGTGCATTACTTTTGAAATGTCTCTTTAGTACTCCTTACCTCACAGTTGCGGCACAGTCTAAATAACACATTCCCCCAGCTCTGTGCTTTTACTTTCTCGTATACATACGTATATATGGGAGTAATATACGTGGTGTAGAGAAAGTTATGTAATACTGCGGAAAATCGATTTCGAGATTTAAACGGAAATACACATTTTGAGGTCCCCTCACACCGAAAAAGTGCTGTTTTTTCCAAAACCTCCGTCCGTCCGTCCGTCTGTGAACACTGCTAGCGCCTAAACCACACGTACAATATTTTCCAAATTAAAGAAACCCCTGTACACCTCTAGCTGAAACTTTGAAATTTTGTAACACATACTTTAAAATTTGAGGGTACTTTACATGAACCCCTCGGTCATTTTCAATTGTTTTTCAAAAACGGCCCCAAATTTTTTCTTTCAATTTCTTGTCAGAATACAGTAAAATACATTTATAAAGGTGACATAGGTCCAATTTTCACGGTTAACTCTGAATTTTCGAAAATGGGAAAAGTTTGAAATTTTTTCGGCGTCCTCCTACAACTATAAAATTGGAGACAGATTTTTCCCACAAATTAGCTCAAAATTCCGCACTTTCAAAAACGCTGAAACGCCATTTTCTCAAAAACGGCTCCAAATTTTTTCTTCAAACTTTTGCAAGGCATAGTGGTAATTACACTATTTAGTACGACGTAAAGTTCATTTTGATGTATTCTTTTGTTTTTTCAACAATTACACAAATGTAATTTTTTGAAATACCTCTCACTCCGTTAATACAGACATTTTCATCAATTTGCATGCATTATTACAATTGTAAGTGAAACTGCTTCAAATTATTTCAAACGAACTTTTTCGAAAACTCAGGATTCGTTTGGCACTAACCCTACCAAAAATTTAAAGGAAAAATTAGAAGCAGTTTTTGAGAAAATCTTGTTTTTGTAATTTTTTAAACATTGCAATTATTGCATGCACTATTGCACGAAAACTACTAAAATTTCCAAAACAATGTACATGACCTTATTGAAAGAACTATTTACGCACAACAAATTTTATTTGAAGGAAAAATCTCTGTCTTCAATTTTGTAGTTGTAGGAAAACGCCGAAAACATTCAAACTTTTGCAATTTTCGAAAATTCAGAGTTAACGGTGAAATTTGCACCTATGCCTTCTTTATAAATGTATTTTACTCTATTCGTACACGAAATAATTTAGAGTCGTTTTTGAGAAAATTTTAAAAATGACCGGGGGCGTAATTTAAAGTACCCCAAATTTTAAAAAATGTTTCTCAAAATTTCAAAGCTTCAACTCGAGCCAGATCGACATAGGATTCTTCAATTTGGAAAAGATCATACGTGCGGTTTAGGCGCTAGCAATGTTCACAGACGGACGGACGGACAGACGGCCTGACGGACGGACAGATTCACTGACGGACGGACGGACGTTTTGGAAAGAACCACTTTTTCGGTATCAGGGGGCCCAAAACGTGTTGAAATCTTGAAATCGATTTTTCCCAGCATTACATAACTCTCTCTATACTACGTATATTACTCCCGTATATACATATGTATACGAGAAAGTTAACGAGAGGTGCTACAGAATGGCACAGACTTTCTCATAGTATCGTTTTCAAATTTCCCTGGTGTGGTCTGGCTTTAAGGTCTTGCTCCATTCTCTGGCCAGCTGCTATCGATCTTCGCCCAAAGTACATTTTTTGGACATTTCTCAACTTTTTGCTTTCCTAATAGTACAACCGAATTATTACTTCAAGAATAGTAAAGAAGAATAAAATCTCGCCCTAAATAGGAATTTTCATTAAAAAATTTGAAGCGTTTTTTAAGAAAATGACAATTAAGTGTTACTGTAAATGCGAAATTTGAAGCTATTTTTCACACCATGGCATAAACACCATATTGATCTATTCTTTAGTTCTTTTTCAAAAATTTCAAAAGTGAAATTTTTTGACTTGTCTCTCACGTCGGCAATATTTACATTAAAGGCAATTTCTTTACATTATTATATTTATGAGTATATGTGCTTTAAATAATATCAATTAAAGTTTCTTGGGAATTCAACTGTTTTCTGTACAAACGAGCTCAAAATTTCGCATTTTCAGAAATGCTCAAACGCCATTTTCTCAAAATTTGCTCCAATTTTTTTCTTCTGACTTCTGCAAGGGATAATGCTAATTGCACTATTTAATGTGACGTGCAGTTCATTTTGGTGTATTCATTTTTTTTTTCAAAAAGTACTTTTTGCGGCGATAGATGGCAGCTGGCTAGAGAATGGAGCAAAACCTTAAAGCCAGATCACACCAAGGAAATTAGAAAAATATACTACGAGAAAGTCTGCGCAAATTCTGTAGTACCTTTAGTTTAGTACTGCAAGACCGCCGCGAAGCGAGCACCTGGCGTTCTTGGACACGCACCGTCCGGCAACTCCCAACAGGAACAACGGAAATAGAATGAAAGTTTCTAATAATTAAATAAAATATCAATCGATAATTTCTCCAAAATTTTTGCCTCTGGAAAATTCATGTGCCACTCCACAAACCTCCAAAAACCTGACGGAAATGGTAAATTTTGTCAGTGACTATAAATATTACTGAAATAAATGTCATCATCTTGATTCCAGTAATATAATAAATATTAAGTATCATTGTAGTTAAAGATAATGTATAAAAAATATATTATCGAAAGGTTCTCGTTTATATAGAAAGAAATCAGACAATAGTCTTTATCACCCAAGTTAGGAATTAATGTTAGAATATCAAATAGCAATTTGATTGTCACGCAATAAAGTAGAAAAAAAGCACTAAATACAACAGAAATTACGTCATGATGACACAAATGAGCCCTCTATATTGTGACGAATGCGAGTGCCCACGTTCGTTCCACACGCCCACGCAACATGCAAACGACGGCTGTAGACGTGGTGAGCGAGCGCGGCGCCATTCAAAAGGGGCGCGTCTCCAAGACTTGCGCGCAATATCTGCGGCATGGCGCGAGGCAGGTTGCACGCAATATCTGCGGTACGCGCAATATCAGCGGTCAGACTGAGGAGAGGGAGATGACGTGTAGCTACCCCTACGAAGAGGGCTGACACATAAAGATAGCGGGCGACCGAAAATTCCTTCTTCTGGTGCCGATCGCCGTTCGAGCAGCAACTTCAACCTAAACATTCAGCGAGAGATTAAGTAGGAATTTTTGGACTTCAGAGAGACGTATAGATAGTCACGAAGTTATTAGAAATTTTGCCAGAGGAGAGTTTTTCGTCGGTCGAGGACGGGAGCAAGTGATACGAATTAAATAATTAAAAATGGGTCAGTGGTCAGCAAAGAAGGGACGGTAATTTGTATGGTGAAGACGCAGTTACTTTCGATTAGAGCTGAGTAGACTGTGATATCTAGTGCGACGCATACGCCCGATTAAGCAAATAGGCAATTATTCAATTAGTTGCGACGTGCAAGGGACATTCGCACGCGGGCATGAACGAGACGACGGGGCAAGAAAGAAGCAGACGAGGACGTGAGGCGCGGGAGGGAAGAGGGAAGGAGACGGGAGTGGCGAAGGCGCCTGGTTGCCAGAGAGGACGGAGGTGAAACGGCACGCGCCGCAGCTGAGAGCAGCGGCAGAGCAAGGCCCTTCGAACCCGGCGCCCGCCGAACGACAAGATGGTCGAAACGTCGGCAACACGCCTTCGACGCGGCGTCACCGGGCCAGCCAAGATCATTTACATGACTCTGGCCGCGGAAGCCTACGACTTCACGTAGAGTAGACCTTGTCATCTCTCACTGAGGCGCCCACTTTCTCCGTTTGGGGAGTTATTTACACGATCCACGCAAAAATAATTTTCTTGATGCTTCACTCTGATCCCTTCTGTTTTTCGTTACCGCTTAGCTGGAATAAGAAATGTTTGGATAAAATTATAAACCAATAATAACATAAAGGTAGGAGGAAAAGAAAACGTAAGACCGGGGTTCACGACAATATTATTTGAAACGAATATGTGTATATTTTTCTTGTGTATCATTATATTTCAAATGCATATTTTTTACGGCAAACGTCTCACTCAACTCAATGATTAACACTTGGCGACATTTAGGCAGCCATACGGCGAAACTCCGAGGAGCCAAATCAGAAGCCCGGCACACAGTTACGGAAGACCGCACGACTCAACGACAAGATTCAGAAGGAGAACTTCGAACCTCGGATATTTATAGATTACTCTCACACAAATGACGCGGTGGCTCCCCGCCAATCACGTACCCGTTTGCGTGTCCCGTGACTTGTCTCACACCGTCAGGTGGCGCTTCCTGAAGCCGTCTTTTCGAAATGCTCCGTGACGTAGGCTCCCGCGTCACTAATCTTCGGCCGCAATACCTAACTCCTGACGTGACAGCGCTCCTCTCTGCCTCGGCAGGAACACTAACTACCTGCACCCTTCCCCGGATTATATCCTTGGGGACATGCCATTTCCGCCGATTCTGCACAATTCCTGAGTAGCGAACTCCCAGCGTTTTGTACAGCAAGACACGATTCTATATTTTTATTTATATTATCCGCTGCTGAGCAGTTTGTAAATTGTAATAGCGCACGTTATTCTGTGCTGTTGCAATATACAACAATATTATCTTCGACAGTTTTATATAACTTTTCATCGGACTCTTTCTCAGAGTCTGATTCCATATTCAGGGCTGCAATTGCCTCATAGATACATTCCCTTTCGCTATTCTACTCTGAATAGCGTGTGTCCTAAAACAATTTACTGCTATTTGAGTACCTAGATACTACGTAACATTCGGCCAGGATTTGAATTTTGGTCCGTCCCATATAGCATCTTGGCTTCTCCTCCTAGAAGAAGATATTACTTTTTATTACATATATTCAAGACCCCAATTCAAGTACCTTCATGAAGGTTTTGCATCGAATACAAAACATCGTCTTCCTCTTCAGCGACGCTAACTTCGTCGACTGCATAACTAAGAGAATAGAGCACGGAATCATCAATTTTGATACCCAGATTGCAACATTTTCTCTTCCAAAATCTCAAAGCTGCGTTTAAATATAATTTAAACAGAATATCAGTTACGTAACACCCTTGACGTAAGCCTTTATTTACAGAAAATGGTTCGGAGAGGTTCCTTTCAATTTTATTTGACTTACATTTCTGCTGTACAGGTATTTAACTGCTTTCAGTAAGAATATCTTATCTTGTTTATCCATGTCCATGCAAAGTTAATTTAATGTAACAATGTAGTAGGCTTTTCTTAAATCTATGAATACTGGGGGAGTTCGTATATTGTAGACAATAATCTATGGGTTTGTCGGTCACTTGTCTCGTACTAAAAGTATTTTCAGTACATGAGCTGTTAAAGCCGCTCTGGCCGTCCTCATCTGTGAGATCCGTTTCAAGGCGAAATTTCAGTATTTTTACACACAGCCGGCCAATACTTCAGGGCACAGTAATTTAAATTTTTGAAAGTGTTCAAGACTTTTTGTGCTTGATATTGCCGGTGCATTGGTCGATTTCTTCTCATTTCTTTTCCCAAGCATCATTCGTAGCTTTTATAATTTCCTTCTTAGTTTCCCTACTTATTTGATTGTACATCTTTTTTTATCATCATATTGGGGCCATTTTCTATAGTAAACTCTTTCTCTTTTTTCTTTCTTTTCTATAGAACTACTCCACAGCATACCACTACTTCTTCCTTTAATACTTCTTGCTTCTCCAAGGCTCTCATAAGCAGCTTTCTTGAACATTTTCTCCTATTCCATCGTATAGATTGTGTGGTTGTATAATGTATATTTGATACCTTTCCACTGAGTCCGAGTTTATGGATGAAATTTATAAATGGGTCAGTTAAAACGTGAAGTTTATATTTTGGTATTTGTATGCTGAAAGGTCTGGATTGAATATAATTTTGATGGATTTTATTTACAAATGGAAGATACAATTTTGACTTCAGCAAATAATAATCTGAGTTACATTCAGCACCTCAATACGGATACTCTGATGTCTTATACCTTGGCTTTGTTATGTTTGCCAAGTACGTAATCTATTGTTCTTGTTCCTCTAATTCAGGCACGTCAAACCGCGTCCGCTACTTGCCCGCCTGTGGAGCCTCGGTGCTCCTATGGGCACGGGCAACTTCCCCTCACTTCCCACTCCTTTCCCCTTCAAATCCAGAATGCGGTGAACATGCGCAAGCTGAGTCGGCGCGAGGTGGTGAATAGTGGCTCCATGCGAAAATATGTTTGCCAGGTTTTGTTCTATCAATAACCGAGAATTGTATTATTTTATATTTTCCCCTACTGATTACTATTTGATGTTTATTTTCTTAATAAATTCTCCCTTATATAAACACCTTTGCTAAATGACAGGAATATGTTTGAATGACGAATTCTTTCCTTGTTTTCGGTTTGTGTTGTTTTATTAAATCATTCAGATATGTATTGTATATAGCAATAATATGAGATAAATTAACAAGTCTCTGTAAGTTAACAATTCTCGCTTACGGAAAAAATATTTTCTGTTAAAGCTTCTAACCTGAAAGTAGAAAGTTCATGCTTTTATATCACTTGTAAGTAATTAAGATTACAAAATCAAGATACTTTTGATTCTTTTTTTCCAACTTTTACTCTCAATTGAGAATTTGTAATCGAACTGATGTATCATTTCTTTGCCTTAAAGAGAAAATGGGAATTAATATACCCAAATTTGTGACAACTGTCACGTAACTTCCCCCAAAGACTGGCATGGGTCAGGTATCCAGTGACGTACCGCCACTCCAGAGGAATTTTTACAACCCTTGGCTTTAAATCTCACGCCAATTTCTCTGGGCGCTGTGGCCCCGAACTCCAGTAAGCTTGTTACCTTGCCCGCGACCTTGAAATGCCTGCTCTAATCCAAGTAAATTTGAGAATATCATTATGTTTAAAGAACCCATTCGAGGTATTTGCGCCATATTTCGTAAACCTTCTATCAGTCTTTTACCATTGTTATTCACGCTTTCCTCGCCCCACCTTCCGATCACATCATTTTGAACTAACCTTTCTATTCTACCATTAAAATTAATTTTTTTCTATAAGCAATTCCATCTAAGACACTCGTCAATTGATTAAAACATGCTATCTTCTCTGTTTCACGAGCAACGTCATTTGGGACATTTATACTTATCAAAAACAGTTCTATTCCTTTTATTTTAAAATATTCTCATTGTCGCATGTCCAAACTCTTAATACTATTTTTATATCTTTTTGATACAGCGGAGGAAATTCCTCTTTTCTCTAATTACTTTGTTTACAATGCCGTTTCCAGGACACTCCTCATATATCTTTGGGGGAGACATTCAGCAATTTATTAACAGGGATAGGGGTGCTAGCCTTACGCCCTAACTTGGAGGATGGGAGATTTCTTCTTCGGGGTTACCTTCCCCTAGACAGGTTGGTTTCCCTTCCGCCTACAGAGTCCTGTCCGTCCTTACGCCAAGAAAGGGGAGGAATGAATTAAAGAACAGGTAGCAAAGGTTAAAGGAGCGGAAATATGACTAAATGGCCTGATAGGTCGATGAGGATATCTTCGTCTGGCTCTTTCGTTAGAGCCAATTTGGCTAGGCAGACCCCATCAGTAGCTATGCTACCGCTGGCATAGCCCCTGGTTTCACAGGACCTTGCACGCATCCCCGCCCGCAGTATCCCAAGCGGCATTTTTTCAAATTAAAAATATGTTGTAATGACATGATTAGCTCATTAAGTGTAAAAAGGGGGAACATTTCAAAAATAAATAACGGGTCGTCCATAAACTAAAAAACGCCAAAGAGCTTACGTTTCTTTACGCTGCTTTGCTTAGGGGAAGGGGGGTCTTTGTTTAGTGTTACTACGTAAAACTGATATTTATAAAAATTTTCAACAATTACTGAAATAATTTCTTTCATTCAGACATACTGAAAAATTAAAATAGCAAATTGAATTTAAAAAATATAAAAGTTATGACGTAAAAAAGGTTTCAAAATGGAATTATTTTATCAATTGTATATTCATTGAATCTGTTAATTACGAAGAAAATATTCAAAACTGGTCTATAGTATATTCTAGACTCCAATTAAATTGGCACAGAAGAGTCGGTGACCATGCGTTATCCACGACGGGGGGGGGATGCTTGGTTTGTCAGATATTCTTTTAGCCAACGCGCCCTTCATTAAAAAATGTCCCCAATTTTATTGTCAAATGCAGTTAGCATCGCCAACTAATACTAATTATCATAAGTTTTAATACAAATCACAATATTAATATAACTAATTGTTACTGATTTATAATATATATATATATATATATATATATATATATATATATATATATATATAAATTTTATATAATATATAAATTGAAAATGGGGGTGGTGTCTTGTCGCAATGCTTACGTAATTATTTATAGGGGGAGTTACAGGTGCGTTAAAGGAAAGAGGGGCTAGGTTCTCAAAATACTCCAAATTTGCATTACATAATTTATGGACGGCCTCTAAATAATGAATATTGAACCAAAACAACTAGCATGTCATTTAGTCGTTTTTCCCTCGTTCCTCCCGATCTGAAAAGACAGTTTAAATAAAGGAAGGTGTAAGGAGAAATGAAACAATTTCTACCTCTCTTCTGCGGCGACTTTATTTGGTGGTGAAGGGCCTGAAGGGCAGGAGGGGGTGGGGCGCCGGGGGCGGCGAGGCGAGCCCGCTGCTCCCCGGGCGCAGGACATGTAGTTACGCGATGAGACAAAACGGAGGTTCCTGATCCGCGAGCGCTCACAGGGGCGGCGCGGGTGCGGAGGCGGAGTCGTCGCACGGCGTCTCTTCGCGCCCACACGCCGCCGCCGCCGCCGCCGCCGCCACAGTTTTCAAGCAAACGTTCAACCCGCAATATAAAAGAAGGTTACGACCAATAATGTGTATAAATACACACGTAAAATAAAGTGGAAAATCTCTCGTTCATCAATGTCACCATAAATGTTCTTTCTGATGGTAAGAATGTTCGAATATCACTTTCAATCACATACATTTTTTCTTTTTTCTTTTTGGCTGCGATGGGCGGGGTTGGGCGGGGCGGGCGGGCGCGGGCGCTAGCGCGCTCGACCCAGCTCGTGCTCGCGGCGGTGACCTTGACCGCCCGCTCTCCAGGCGGCTGCGCGGGCGCACGCAACGGCTGGTTAGGCTTCAGCTCCTCGGGGCGGTGCATCGGCCGCCGCGCGGGGCGGCGGCGCGGCTGTCGGCCTGCGGACACACCCACGCCCTTCTGCACTCCGAGTACAACCAGCGGCCCTTCACGCTCTCCAGCTGGGCACATACTCACTCATACTATAGAGTGATTTTCCTAAGGATGAGCCAAAGTGACAGCTAGTGGTGGCAACATAACTGAAGGTTCGGTGTTCGTTGTGCCCTTGAGCCCATTAGTCTCCCTTCCCGCATTCGTTCGTTTCCAGTTGGCTAACCTGTAAATGGCTTCGACACTTCATTTTATGGTGTCCTTGTCCGACAAAAATCTAGTGCGCCGCGAGAAATAATTGATATTAGGAAGTGCAGTGTAATGTGCTCTTCTGTAAAAAAATATCTTTTCTTTATATATTACTGAAACGAATATTGCGTCATCCGCCGGCGCCACCCCGAGGTGCCTGTGATCGCGGGTTACGTCATCTGCCGGCGACCACGAGCTGCCTGTGAGCGCGGATTGCATCACCTGCCGGCGGATTACTCCAGAAAGTGCGCGGTGTCCGGAGGGTTCTGGATTGTCTTGGCTAGTATAAATACGCGACGGCCGGCGACCGCGGGTCAGTCTAAAGTCCGCAGTGGAAGCTGAACTGTGAAGAGTGTGCATCGCTGTGAATAGCAGTGCTCTGAGTGTGCTCAGTGACTTGAACCGTGGTCAGTGCATCGTACTGTGGTCGGTGACGTGAACTGTGACCAGTGCATCGAACTGTGATCAGTGCAGTGAACTGTGGCCAGTGCTTAGGACTGTGCGAGTGTGTAAGAGAAGAAAGTGTAAATAAATAATCCAGAGAAGTTTAGTATAAATAAATCAAGAGAAGTGTAGTGTAAATAAATCAAGAGAAGTGTAGTGTAAATAAAGCAAGAGAAGTGTAGTGTAAATAAATCAAGTGTTTTCAGTGATTGTGTTAAGAAACAAAAACGTTTTTGTTTAAATAATACGAGACTTTTAATTCACCACCTAGAAACGTAACATTACATTGAATTTACTTTTTGTGAGATAAATATTATGTTTATTTTAAAACAGAGACTTGAATGCGAGATGCGTACCGGTGCACGTTTTCCGGCCTAAAATAATTTTTCTTTCTATTTACATTCGTGGCAGTTTTCTTTTACTGATTGTGAGAGCATGTTAAGATATTTTCCACACACGTAATTAAAGTTAAATATTTCCCGGACTCACCTACGTGCATATACATCAGCGAAACTCTTAGACTTCTGCATAGGGATGTTTTCACAGGAGCCATTAGCACTTTACGAAGGGGCGTAGCTGAACAGCTGTCGCGGCGGAGGGATAGTTCTCTGAAATACATGTGATGTTCACTTGTTTTCGCGAACTGTCACTTTGGCTCATCCTTAGGGAAATCGTTCTATAGAACGATACCACTTCATTCTTTTGGTGTTAGAAAGTTTGTCCACCCTTGCACGTTACAGCACTATTGATCTTCTGCGCATGCGCTGTTCAAGTTTCGTACCACTTTAGTGCATCTACGCATGCGCCCAAGATCGATAGCGCTGTCCGCTAAGGCGTGCACAACCTCTCTGTTGACGCTGTCGATTGGATGACAGTGTCTTCTCGCTTTCCAGCTTGTGACCTTGAAGGGACACTTAATCGAAGTATAGTGAAGCGACATTGACGACAAAACATCCATGTTAATAATGCATTCACCCAAAACCATCGATGTTTTGAAACATCGGTGTTTTAAAGTTCGTTTAGTAACCTCTAACATTAAATTCATGCGCAATAAAATTTAATTTGTCAAGGCCAAGACACCAAAGCAAAAAGCATGTTTGCTTTGGTGCCTTCGCCGGAGTTGGACGTGGTCTGGGATGGACCCTTGCGCTGCAGCAACTTAATGTGGAGTTGGGTTGGAATCCGGCCAAAATGCTGCTGAGAGATTGTCTATAATTCTTTAGTAAGCCCAGATGATGGAATACAAATATTCCGAAACGTCAGCAAGCAAATGGTTTAATTTTTCTACTCTGACCAATACCCGTAAACGACATTTCCTAATTTTACATCATGGTCGTGAATTTTACAATGATAAATTTATATTTATTATTATTATTTTATTATTAACCATTGACTGCCAATGGTAACCTAGTTCATAGAACGATATTGCTCAATGTTTCTCGAGTTAAACGTAATGTAAAATGATAAGAATTAAACATTTCATGTTTATTGTTGACTTGATAACATGGGATGATACAAAGGACGTCATCATCATACCTTCAATAATAAATAGGTTTAAAATTTATGTTGCTCAAGCAACAATTTTGCGCTCCCTCATAATATTAATTTAATAACTTATAACTTGATTTAGAGTCAAGTTACATCATTATCTAAAAACTTATCTTCCAGAGTCATACTTTTGTTACTTTAATTTTTTCACTGTGAAAACTGGTTACTCAGAACCATTTTCATAAATAATTTCTCGAAGATGTAATTTTGGAACATAATCATTTGAACAATGATCACATCCCAAAATTATGTATACACTTTGATTTTTTTATATGTTTGATACATCCGTAAAATCCAAGGAACCTCTGACTAAAAAAAAACTAGTTGCATCATATTGGCCAGGTGATATTAACAAGTTTTTATCTATATTGCCGTAGATTTTATTCTAACGATTTTGAATATTGACAATCTTTGTATAAAATGCTTTCTGTCCTACATTTTTACAAAGTCTACATAATTAGATCCAAGGTTCGTCACAACTTGTTTTATTATTTTCGTTTAATTTTATTATTTATGATGTTCTACAAGTGTTATTAATTTAATCACTATAGCTTGATTGTAACATTTCAATACTTTTTACATTTTTACCATCTTTGAAACTGATGTTTACTCACCCTTTGCTGTGTGTCCACTCTCAGGCCTGAGAGAAGCAGACAGCAACATGGGTTTTTTTGCCAAAATGCAAGTTATTGTAACTGCATTAACTGGGAATTGCTCATTATAGTTCATGTTCTGGGAATAGTTTTGCATGATTGAGTGTCAACATTCGCCATGACCTGCGGGGACTTGGGGGCACTGGCGTCGCGGTGCCCGCCTCAAAGAGGCGGTTTCCCTGGCGCGAGCGTCCCCCAAAACCATGCTGAGCAAGACCCAGTTACTACTACCAATCAAGGCAGATGGTCAACTGCGCCCGGCAGCGGCGACGGCGGCGACCGCGGCAGGCCCCGAGCCGAGGCCCCCGCCGCGCCGGGTGGCGAGTGGACGCCCGTGGGCGGCCGAGGGCGGTCCGTGGGCGGTGGTGGGCGGTGCGGGCGACGCCCCGCCGCGCTCTGCGCCCGCGGCCAGCGCCACGCCCTTCGCCGCGCTCCTGCACACGCACAGCGCACGCACGGGCTCAGCACATGTTTCCTTTGCATACAAGTAAATACAGTGAAACCTCTCGACAAGACCATGTAGATCACCTCGTTTGATACCAATTTTCTATTGAACGGAATAAGACCAAAGTATTTTTGTCCCCTTAAAGGCGACCACCCCTCTTCCCAGCCAACGACCAAGACTTTTTGTCGTAATGTAACATCACATTCCCTTTAAAGGCGACCAGAAAACTTCGCGTTGAAGTATAAAACCCGAGGTCCCGTACTGATGTGAACCAAGCCGTTTCCGGTGTCTTTCAGGTAAGCAACAACGTTCGGGCGCATAACATTTCACGATAATTCCCAAGGGGAAACCTTACAGAAAAAGTACAGAAACTAACGCGTTACAAAGTTGAAAGATAATTTAACAGATCTAAAATAACACCCTAGGATTATGATAATTCGGACACCACCTTTTGTCAATAACACATTACGTTTAAAAGGAGAATTCTTAATACATTGTACTATTCGTTTTTGTAATCATATTAGTTAACAAATACAGTTGACAGTGGCGAATTCTCCGATACACCGCGTATACCGCCGATATACCTAGCAATTCGATGCGTATTATAAAAAATTCGCAAGTTTCGTAAACCGATAAAACGTTATTAAGAATTTGAAAGCTTTAAAACTGATGCGAAAAAATAATTCTGTTTTGCTACCGAGAGCCTGTCAGTCTTCCGCATCCGTAAGCGCTATGAAGTGCGATAGAGTGAGAACTTTTAAACAGTTCTCATTGTTGTGCAGAGAATTCGCGAGCGTAGGCGAAGGAACCGCATGCCAACCGCGGTACCCTATGGCTCGTCATGTTTCAGGGGGAGGCAGAGGGGAGGATGCGCATCTGGGCGGTCGGTAGGCACCGCAAAAAAATGCAGTGAACAGTTCTTTCGTCGTTCGTAAGTTAGGCTTCTCTTATGTTTTTGAGAAAATGGGGGGGGGGTGTTAATGATTCAGAAGTTATTGGTTTCTGTAATCGTCTTATAAAACAATTGTTAACGCCGGAATTTCATAGTATTGGGATTTCATAAATGCTCAAAATGAAAAACCAGGTAGCTTCCATTAAAAGCGGTATACTTAAAATAATGTTCAGGATTCGCCACTGACAGTTGATCAAAGTAATTTAATGATGCGATGCAATAAAGCTTTCATTTCAAAACAGTATAGAGTTACGATGCATATCGTATTAGTCGCAGCAGCAGCAGCTGTGATAGATTAATAGTGCGATGTTCCCTTTAAGAAAACTACCCAACCAATTTTAAGATATTAATCACGTGGTCGGCGTAAAGAGGTTTCACTGTAGTATGTCAAGTAAATCGTATAACAAAGAAAGAAAATATCAAGTAAAGAACCAAATATACTAGGATATTTTTGGTTTTTGACATTCAAAACAGAACATTTTTCATATTAATATTTATTACATAATACATACTGCGCAACGTTAATTACGCAGTTTACGAGAGTTAAAATTTGTTTGTCCTGGAAATTTTCGTTATAGAAAGTTGTAACTATGTGGTGTCAGAGAATTTTGTCTACATGCCAGCTCTTTGATGTTTCTTTTGTGTTCCAGGATATACAAATTTTAACCCGCGAAAAACTCTTATATCCAGATTAATATGAGAAAAGTTTATTTATTTATTTATTTTACGTCAAAAACAGTTTCGTTCGGGTTTCGAAAATTTTCGAAAACATCTCATTGACCTTAATGAAAGAACTATTTATGGACAACAAACTTCATTTGAAAGAAAAATCTCTACCTTCAATTTTATAGTTGTAGACTGCTGGCCAGCTAAAAAGCCGAACTAATGGGACAACTTTTGAAAAATGTCACTGTCGGATGAGAACATACATTTATACTCGATTTAGGGTAGTTTGGATTCGTTTTATGTTGGCTAAAGTTGTTGCCAACCGTCACACAAATACCCGGAATATATTACCTTCAAGCGGTAGGGACATTTTTTTAAATTTAAGTTTGCAATGAAACAGACTACTTCCGTAGATACCGCCAACATTCAAAGCCATCCAAGTGAAATTGTGTTAGTTTACGAATGTTGCTAAAGTTTTGCATTTTGCGTTTTGGTGCTCTTCGTTCTTTGCGTTTTATCCTTCAATTTATTTATTTAGTAGTACTAGGCGTTTTTGAGTTTTATTTCTTACTTTCCAATTGTTTTCTTTAGTAATAATAATAAAGTTAATTGAAATAGTTATAGTAGTTCATTATTTGTTGTTGTGTCCCTTTAGTATTTCTTGTTTTAAATTAATTGTATTATATTTATTATTATTTTTCTGAATTCATTTTAATTATAACTGGAAAATAATGGTAAGCCTAACAACATCTGGGTCTATACTTAATACTGAACCTTTGAAGATAACACGTTTTCAAAGACTGTCTCTGGTAACAATAGATAAGTTATTGAAAACTTACTTAACTAATGATGATTTTCATTATTTTTGAACTTACTTTAAAAACTAATGAATAATTGAAGAGATAAATTAAATGGATGTATTTGCATTGATATTGACATAACTGGAGTATTAGGAACATTTCATTAGATCACTTAAAAACTACCATGTATATCACGTTAATTAACTTCAATAATTGTGGTATTTATTTGCGTTCAATAAAACTCATTACTACCACTTCAAAACGTGAAGGAACTGTTGACACACATTTCAAAAGCATTAATAACATAGAAGTATGACCGCAGATAACTTTTGAGGTTGTATTTTTCATTTGCACTTGACACTTTTTAACACTTTTTAAGCTCGCAATAGTTGATAATGATAATTCTTAATTAACTTAATAATTATTCACAGAGTTAATATTCATTTATAGATGAACATCTCTTTTTAATTCTACCGAAAAACGAAACCTGTCTTATTGAACAGTGGACTAGACGTTATAGTTTCATAAGTTGGCTATTCCGACAGGAAATCTTTCAAGCTGCCATATTGCGAATTTAGTGCAGCCTGATACACGGCCTGGAGTCTAGGAAGACGCCTAAAAAATTCAAACTGTACAAATTTTCGAAAATTTAAAGTATTCCGTGAAAATCGGACCTATGTCACATTTATAACCGTATTATTCTCTATTCTTACAAGAAATTTAAACAAAAAAATTGGAGCCGTTTTTGTTAAAATTTTGAAAATGCCCTTGGGGGTTTGAAAATGTCACTATAATAATAGTAACATTAGTCAATGTAATAGATTATTGAACTATTCAACATTGGTTTTATTTCAACTAACAACGGATCTCGATGGACCGGCTTCATCGCGAAAATGACTACACCAATCACTCACCGAATTCTGTGAAAATTGTGTCAAGACCCAAATCACACACATTGTCAAGAAAAAAATCACATCTAAAGTATTAGAGAAAAGTCCACGAATCACGGAAAGCAAGAGCACTAACGCAACTGATAGGATACGTCTGAGAGATCCTTCCGGAAATATTCCGGAAATATAATCTGCTGCCATTCGGAGAAGACAAGAGCCCCTGTTACGCCACATTCTTTGAACACTGATATTCAACTGAAAGGTATACGAGGCGGCTCGTCTCAGTCTCAAATATATCGCGAGTTTGACGAAAGGAAAAAATCCTGAGGGTCTCGAAGACCCCGGTCAAGAGTTAAGAAGGCGTCATTCCATCTTTCCCTACATCCGCACTCCGCATATCGAAAAGAAGTTATCTATCTATCTATTTATTTATTTATTTATTTATTTATTTATTTATTTATTTATTTATTTATTTATTTATTTATTTATTTATTTATTTATTTATTTATTTATTTATTTATTTATTTATTTATTTATTTATTTATTTATTTATTTTTTATTTATTTATTTGTTTATTTATTTATTTATTTATTTATTTATTTTGTTTATTTATTTTATTTATTTGATTTGATTTATTTGTTTATTTTTTATTTATTGTTTTATTTATTTTTCATTTTTGTTTTTATTTATTATTATTATTTGATTATTTGATTTATTATTTGATTATTATTTATTTATTTATTTATTTATTTATTATTTATTATTTATTTATTTATTTGATTAATTTATTTTTATTTATTTTTATTTGATTATTTTTATTTATTTATTTGATTATTTGATTTTTATTTATTTATTTATTTATTATGTATTATTTATTTATTTATTTATCATCTATCTATCTATCTATTATCTATTATCTATCTATCATCTATTTCTATTCATTATCTGATTTCATTCTATTTCATTTCATTATTTCATTTCATCTATTATTTTCATCTGATCTATTATCTATCCATCTATCATCTATCATCTATCTATCTATTCTCCATCTCATCTGATCGTTATTATCTTATCTATCTATCTATTCTATTCATCTATCTGTTTATCTGATCTTATCTTCATCTTATCTATCTATCTATCATTATTCATCTATCATTCATCTATCTATTATTATTCATCTATTATCTCATCTATTTCATTCATCTATTTATCTTTTATCCATCTATCTATTATCTATCTATCTATCTACTCATCTATCTATCTATCTATTATCATCTATTCATCTATCTATCTACTCATCTATCTATCATTATCTATCTATCTATCTTCATCATTATTTCATTCTATCTTCATCATCTACTCATCTATTTTATTTATTATTTATTTTGACGTAAAAACAGTTAAAACTGCGTATGACGTGCTCATGGGAAAAATGAATGTGCACATTTCAAAATTCTGTGATCCCTACACTAAGTCATATACTACTTAAATTTTGAAAAAAAAAAAAAAAACACTCCCATGTAATAAAATCTATTTTCAAGGATAAATAAGCAATAAATTTTGGCTCTTATTACTTCCTGCCGCGACAACATGGAAACGATAATTTGAATAATTGTATTTCCCACTGAATTCTAGAAGACGTGCACAGAAAATGAAGTTACATTTATGTCCAGAAGCAAAACAAGGGGCCATCTCAGGATTTGCTCAATGGATCAGGGAAACTGGACGAAAAACCTGATCGAGATGGGTTCGAATCAAGATATCTCTCAATGGCGAGCCTGTACCGCTAAAAGTGACATCAATCACACGAGATGAATCTTTGTCACCCGACCGAAACCACATACGCGGTGCCCCTCCCTAAGGAGAACGGAAATTGTAGCTTCCAAGAAATATCTAAAAATAATTTCACACAACGGGTAGGTGGCCTCTTTCGTGTTATCATTTGTAACCAGGGTTGCCATCTATCCTCCTTTTGGAGCATATATCATCTTTTAACATTGTCCTCCCTACTTTTTTAAATTTATATGAAATGTCCTCCTTTTTGTTCTGTTGAATTGAAAAAATACTGGCATATTTTTAAAGTAATTTAATTAATTAATTAATTAATTAATTAATTAAAGGGACTTCATGTTTTGAATATCTACATTTTTACTCAAATAAATGGCCTGCATAAATAGGCTTATTGTGATATGAAACTGATTTATGCTTATTGTTTGCTGGATAATGAAGGTGAGTGCCGGGGCGAATTTATCCAGCCGGAAGCTTTCATTTTTAATGACGCAAAGTCTAATGTGATTTTCAAACACTATTAATGGTTTGGAATTGTTAACTAAATTGTTTATTCATCGTGAACAATAGAAATGTAAAATGTCCTTTTCATTGAAATGTCCTCCTTTTGGTAAAGTGTCCTCCGCTGGGAAAAAGTTTCTGCTAACTCTGTTTGTAACAAATGTGTTTTTAAGCTTTTCCACTTTCTTATAATTATTCAAGTAATAAACAAATTCTACAAGTATTTAACGTTTTATATTAATAATTATTTTTCAGCAACATTCACATAATTGTAAAACGTCATTAAAGCTGAAAATTGGAGGGAGACATGTGGCTTCCATTTCACCCGTAACTTAAACCTTCAAAATAATTGCTATTACTAAATGTCCCGGACCCGAAATATTCCAATAATTGGAATCATTTCAATTTATGTTAAACTTGGATAAATGGCATCTGTGTAAGTGGGAAAGTTTGTTAGTAAAACTATTATTCGAATGGAGTCTCAACATTCATATACGGAAGAAGGGAAAAAAAAGCTGGTAAGATTTTGAAACCTATTTTAACTGACAACTTACAACCAGCTTTTTCTCTGAAAAATAACATTTCCGAAATTTGTTTGGTATTTCCACGTCGAGTTGAACGATTTTTTAGCATTTTAATGGACTTTTCGAGGCTAAGGAAAATTAAAAAAAATTCGAAAAAGATCCTAGGGGCTCAGAAGAGTAAAGAATAATAGAATTACATCAATCCATTAATAATATTCTTAACTTTATGTTTAACCGAGTTTCTCCAAAATTGATATTCCCCAATCGTTCTGGCTGATGCCGCGGCCTCTTGAATTTGAAACCGATATTTCAATTTCGGCGGGTAGGTACTTTACATGAAGTCCCAGGGACATTTTCCAAATTTTCAAAGAAACGGCTCCTTCACTTTTTATTAAATTTTTGTTGGATAGTGTGAAGGGCGTTTAAGAGAATTGTGCGGGACTCATGTTCGTTTAAAACCCTGATTTTTCGAAAATTGCAAAAGTTCAATTTCTTCTCGGAGACTTCCTACAACTACAATTATGGAAATAGAGCTTTTCTCCCTTAATGAAATCTGTTTATCGAAAATGTTAATACTTTTCGCGTACTTTTTAATGAAAATACGGGCGAGAAAGGACGTTCTGTTTTAGCACTAGTTTATTGTTGCATTCCAAATCATCGCGGAACTTGCGTTACACATTAATTTAGATGCATGTATGCACCTTTCGATGTCTCGTTTACAACTTTGTCTAGGAACGTCCGGACAATCAACTCAGCACGAACGATTTCCACGACGTCATCTTTCGCAATTGAATTTTCAAGAATTAGAACAATGTTTGCCAAAAAAGCGATTGGTGCAGCACAGCTACATTGTGAGGAATACGCACAAACCTACACTAAGTCCGTCACATGCTGTCATGTTCTTTTCACAGAGCATTTGTCAGTGTTTTTGGATCTTTCGATTGATTTTGTCATTTTCTTGGATATCCGTTGAGAAATATAGTATGTAACGAAGAACTTCACTACGTACATTTTGTTAACAACGCAGTTTTCTCAAAGACTACTCCAATGTTTTACAATAAAGACTTCATGCGGATACATCGTGCACTGCTCAGTCCCAAGGAAGAAACTACCATTTTATCAAAAAATTATCAAATTTCTTGTAACAAATTTTCAGAAAATTTAAAATTGAAACACAAAATATCTCTAGTGATTTAGTATCTTGAAGGTTAAATAGATTTCACTATCGTTTTATCAAAAAATTATCAAATTTCTTGTAACAAATTTTCAGAAAAAGTGAGTCAAAATGATGTTCTCGATTTCATGTATTTATTATGCAATGCAAAAAGTTTTTCATGTCGATTGCTCATTGATGTGGAAGATGCTGACTTAATTGCTTTCTGTCGAAAGGCAGAGTATATGTGATAGGTATAGAGCGAAAGACAATACCGTGGAACTGAAATATCGGACTGAAACCGGATCAAGTCTGTGGTAATCCTTCAACTCCATATTATCGCCAAGCTATGAAACTGACTCACCAGTTGTTGTAGACAATTTAAAACTAGTCTTTCAAATTTCAAGAAACAGGATGCATTTGCAAAGAAATTATTACTACACAGAAAATTATGTACCTCCGAGTTCAGAGGCCAAGGCCGTTTGTTTCGCACTACATCGAATATCGTCTTTGACATAAAAAAAAAAAAACGATTGCCAGTAATAGTGTGCTTGTGCGTCGTCTGTGGTCAACGCTAGTGTCAAAACATAATTTGATTTTTGGGGTACTTTACATGAACCTCAATTAGATTTTCAAAATTTTCTCAAATATGGCTATGAATTTTTCGATTAAACTTTGTCTTCGGAAAGTATAAAAGACGCTGAAAAGAATGGAGAAATTCTCATTTTCGTTAAAATGCCTGATTTTTCGAAAATCGTAATAGATCCCATTTTTTTATTACAAAATTGTAGAAATTTTTTTCTTAATAAATCCTGTTGGATTTCAAATCTTGAAGCAATGTCAATGCAAGTTTTCGAAAATATGACTAGCTTTCGTGAAATTTTGAGTGAAATACAGGCAATTTTTAAACAATTTTTTTTCTTAAAAAACGGCTCTATTTGTTTCTTTCAGTTTTCTCCTCGTATGTATCAAACGACAGAGCTGTTACTCCCATTTCCGGCGAACTCTATTTTAAAAACTGCAAAAGTTGACATTGAAAAACTATATTTGAAGATAAGGATTTTTGTCTTGAATAAAGGCTGTTGCAGGTGAACTGTCGCAGTATTAAAAATAAAGAAATCGAATTTTGGAATTTAGTAGATGCGTGTGACCTGATGTAATAATAGGAACTGAATCTTGGCTAACGAAAGAGATAGCTAACTCTGAAGTTTTTCGTCCGAATTACAAATCGTTTAGGAGATATAGAAATACTAGAGGTGGGGGAATATTTGTTTTAAGGATGTAATAGATATAAGGAGAGATTGGGCCAGTAAAGAATTTGAGATAATGGGGATAGAAATAAGTGATTCAGGGAATGTACTAGAAATTATTGCTTGCTATAGGCCACGAATGAAAATTACGCGATTTTGGAAGCCATTTCGAGAAAATAGGAAAGGCCTATAGTCATCCTATAGTTATTGCTGGTGACTTGAACACTCCAGACGCAAATTGGAAAGGCGCCGTGAGCGAAGCGAAAGTACAACAGTTAGTGAACAGACTCGTCTGGGAAGGGAGATTAGCGCAGGAAGTAGATAGACCCACGCGGCAGGAAGCGCTTCTAGATGTTTTCTTAATTAGGCCTAGAGAGCTTTTCTTATTTTGCGACGTCGTTGATGGCATAAGCGACCACAAAGCGGTGATAGTAGACTTAGACATAAGTATTTTACAGAAAAGAATTTCTAACGGAACCAAAGTATAGCAGTTCAAGAAGGCTAATACAGAGGGGCTTCAACACTACCTAAGAGAACGATTGTTTTCTGAGAATGGAGGGGGGCATGGAGGAAATTTGGAACGCGTTTAAGAGCATTCTAGATAAAACATTGCAAACGTTTGTGCCGTACAAACACTTAAAAAGTAATTCAGACCCCGAATATTACAATCTAAAAATTCGACGTCTAAAGAGGAAAACTCGAAAGGCTTTCAATAACAGAAATCGTAGTGAAAATCATAAGTTATATTATCGTAATTGTTCGAAAGAATTAGAGCAGGAAAAGAAAATTGCGCAGGAGACATTTTTAAAGCATATTCTTGACAGGGAGGAAAATAATTGGTCGGGGTTTTACAAATATGTTCGCAGAAGAAGGGGAAATAAAGAAGAAATTCCTATCGTTAAAGATACCAAAAACAGGTTACTTACAGATGATCGGGAAAAAGCAAACGCTTTTAATGTCTATTTCAGTTCCGTTTTTAAAACAAAATTTCAACTCGCTCAGATATCGAGGGAGGCTGTGCCAAATCAGTTTAATATAGACGTAAACACATTGCGAAAACTAATTAGATCTATGAAAAATGGAAAGTCGCGGGGTCCAGATGCCATTTCAACTGACATAATTAAAGTCGGTGGAGAGGCAATATTACTGTATCTAACAAGATTATTTCAGGTTTCCATCAACAATTCAAGCGTGCCCGATGATTGGAAGCTAGCTACCGTTGTTCCGATTTTCAAGAGTGGTGATAGAACTGTATTAGCCAATTATAGACCAGTAAGTCTCACGTCAATTGTATGTAAGCTAATGGAGCACTTGATAACTAGCTATATTAGACAAGAATGGGAAAGAAAAGAATGGCTATTTCAGGGACTGCATGGTTTTAGGAACGGTTTTCTCTTGCGATAGTCAGATAATATCATTGTTTCAGGATATAGCTGATGACGTTGATAATAGTGGGAGGGTGGACGCCGTAATAATAGATTTCGCGAAGGTTTTGATGTTGTTCCACACGATAAACTGATTCATAAATTAATGCAATCGGGAATTGACCCCAGAGTTGTGGCGTGGATTAATGAGCTTCTTCGTGATAGGAAACAAAGTCCGAGTTAGACAACAATTTTTGACTCAAGCTAAAGTAACTTCAGGGATCCCTCAAGGAAGCGTTATTGGACCTCTCCTGTTTCTCGCATTTGTGAATGACCTGCCAGAAAATTTATATTTCAAAGGGCGGCATTTGCGAGATGACTGTACAATATCGAGTTATTCAATCAAATGTAGACGAGGATATTTTGCAGGTGATCTAGACAGATTACATTTTTGGGCGAAAGAAAATGAATGAAATAAATAGTTCGAAAAGCAAAACCATCACGTTTGGTAGGGGCCGCAAATATAATGAAACTCAATACCGTTTAGCCAACGAAAACATTTCAAGAGTCGTGTCTTGTAAGTACCTGGAGATAATTTTTGATAGCAAATTGAGTTGGGAAAATCAGGTTAATTGTGTCGTAGGGAAAGCCTAGAGGTCCTTGCATTTTACTATGCGAATACTAAAAAAGAGTACTGCGAAAGCGAGAGAATTAGCTTATTTTATCTCTAGTTCGTCCATTAATGGAATACGGGCTGTTTGTTGGGACCGTATAGAAATTCCCAAAAGGAATATTTGAATAGAGTACAGAGAAGAAGCGTATAAATTTACTTTCCGAGGGAATAGGAAGAATGTAGAATGGGAGTGTCTGGAAATTAGGAGAGTTAAGGCAGGTCTCTGTGCCCTGTACAAAGCGTATGCCGGTTATCCAGCTTGGAAAGATATCTACATCCGATTGGGTAGACCTTCGTACTTTAGTAGGGGGGATCACAAACACAAAATTCAGTCTAGGCCACAGAGAACAGATATTGGAAAAATTCATTTACAAATAGAACAATAACGGACTGGAATAAGTTACCTGCAACAGCCTTGGAACCCTTTCCTCTAGGTGTTCAAAGATTTAAAAATAAATTAACTAATGGTATTTATAAACTTCATTAATTTAGTAAGTTGTATTATTATATCAGTTATTATTTGATTATTATTGATAGTTTTATTGCTATTATTATTGTGTTAATTACTATTAACTGCGTTCCTGTTCTAAATATATAATTATATTCAAAGTGGTATTGTATTGAAGTGTGGTGACGTGTTGTGCAGTGTAGTGCAATTTAGAAGTAGAAAGAGAAGTAAATTTCAAATGTTGTGAAGTGAAGTGAAAGAAGTAATTAAAAAGTCGTGTAATTTTGTATTTAATAGTTTAAAATAACTGTGCAGGTCAACCATAAAATGTAGTTAATGCTATTATTGTTAGCATATTATTATTATTATTATTATTATTATTATTATTATTATTATTATTATTTTAAATTAATGTTACGTTGTTAAGTAATTTAAAGTTAATATTAGTAATATGTTAATTATAGAGTTCTGCCACCAGGTTGTATATACCTATCTGCAGAATAATAAATATCTATCTATCTAAAATCTGTTCTAAAAATCGTATCTTTAAGAAAGGTTAAGTACAATATTTTTCTAAAACAAGTAATTTACTTGCAGGTTTTGCTTGAAGTTAATACAAAAAACTTTTTTTCAAAAACCGCTCAAATTTTTTTGTTTGAATTCATACCATGAATTGAACAAGAGACGCTGAAAATAAGTTCTCGTTTTCGCTGAACGCTTTGAATTTTAGAAGATTCTAAAAGTTAGAAATAATTCGAGAAATAATAAATAATAATAATAATAAAAAAAAAAAAAAAAAAAAAAAAAAAGAGAAGATTCTAAAAGAAATAATTCGGGTTATTAGCAAATGTCTCAATGTAGAACTAATACAATAACTGAAGTGCCTACTGGAAATCGAAGCCAGAACCATGTGTGCGGAAGGATAACATACCTTACAAGGACACTATGCATAATATTACGTAAGTAATATTTGAATAAATAATTTTATAAAACGTAGTTTCAATTGAATTACATGAATTGCTTACGTTTTATCATATATTAGAGTTCTGAATTTTGGAAATTGCATTTCTGTCATTCGATGGAGCTACAACCCTCACATTTGTTGGGGGCACCACTCGCCACTGCCAGATATGCACAGTAAAATGTACACTTTGCTCAATTGCAAATGCACAATAACTCGTGAAGAAACAGTTTACAGGAATGAGGAATTAATAGTTGATATATAACCCACTTTGCTTCTGAATTTTTCTAAATTACTTACACTGTGCAATGCATTTTCAGAAGCCTTTGAATTAGAAATACCAATTGTCCATTGAATTCAAGAATAATTGACATAATGGCAAACGTGTTTTCACGTCCTCGTATTCGTACGTATATATGGAGTAATATACATAGTATAGGCAAAGTTATGTAATGCTGCTGAAAATCGATTTCGAGATTTCAACGGAAATACACGTTTTGGAGTCCCCTAATACAGAAAAAGTTTTTTTTTTTTCAAAACGTCCGTCCGCCTGTGAACACTACTAGCGCATAAACCGTGCGTACGATCTTTTCCAAATTGAAGAAACCCCTGTGCATCTGGCTCCAGTCAAAACTTTGAGATTTTGAAAAACATTATTCAAAATGTGGGGGTAGTTAACATGAAACACCCCAGACATTTTCAAAATTCTCAAAAACGGCTCCAACATTTTTCTTTAAATTTCTTGTAAGAATAGAATTAAAAAAAAATGATACTTTGAGTTTGACGTGGCATCTGAGGGTAATACCTCCTAGATGGAATATGACGCGACCTTTTCCGTCTTAATCGCTTGTGCCGCAAAATGGCGCACGATCGCTATCGCGATCGCGACCGATCACTCAGTGCTGCAGATAAAGCGACTATAGCGGCACGACCGAGAAGGACGCGAAAACCCGTGCTATATTCCATCTTGGAGATAATACCCTCAGATGCCAAGTATATAAAGGTGGCATAGATCCGATTTTCACGGTTAACTCTGAATTTTCGAAAATTACAAAATATTGAATTGTTTAGGCGTCATCTTACAACTACAAAATGATATAGAGATTTTTCCTTCAATTGAAATTTTTTGTTCATAATCTGTTCCTTCAAAATGGTCAAGTTCCTTTTTTAGAAAAGTTTAGTAGTGTTCGCACAATGTTGCATTCAATATGTGCAATATTAAAAAATTAAAAACAAGATTTTTTTCAAAAACGGCAGTTTGTGACACGATTCGTTCACGCGCGCTGTCGTTTCCGAGAGTGAGTCACTCGCGGGGCGGGCCCAGAGTGCACGGTCAACGCATTTCTCCGCAAAAAGTGACGCTTCGCTACGCAGTTCTAACATAAATGAATAGATGTTGGTCTACGGTTCCAAGTTGATGAAGTTCGGGCCTTCGCCCCCTCGCGTTAATATAAAGCATCCTCGAGTCTGTCCAATGCTTAATTACCAAGGCATTTTATGCAAGTCACAGTGTGCCCGGCTGACGCACTTTCCCGCAAGTGACGCTTCGTTAAGGCCCATTCACAATGCAAACATAAGCATAAGCATGGCGTTAACATAAAAGTTAGGACTACGCCTACAAGTGGACTCATTCACAATGCGTTCGCATAAGCATAACACGTAAGACGTTAACTTAAGAGCTTGCAAGCTTCTGTGCTTATGCTTATATCAGACATAAGGAATGAGCCAATCACAGTTCGATAACTCAAAATCGAGTATCGAAGTCGATAGGCGAACTATTCGTGTGCTGCGTGGTTGTGTTTGTCGTATTTGTTTTGAAATCTCGAAATCGATTCTCATATCCAACCAATAGTAAACTAGAATATTGTCATAGCCAATAGAAACTCTTATTTTGCCTATGTTTATGTTCCACATTGTGAATACGCCAACTCTTCGCTTATGTTAATGTCTATGTCTATGTGTTATGCTTGTTTGTGATTGCATTGTGAATGAGCCTTTATGCGGTTCCAACTTCAGGACGATGCTCCGGCCTTCCGTTATCGCATTGATATAAACATCCGCGACTCTGTTCGACGCGTAATAACCAACGCATTTTATGCGACTACACTTTAAAAATAATTTGGCTTGTATATTTTCTTAATGTTTTCCAGGTAAACCACCATTTTGTTGCCCCTTGCTTGCAACAGATTTTTTTCCTTCTTACGAGAAGGAAACCTGCTTGGGCGTGAACGAATGGTGCGAGTCTGCGCGCGTGAACGAATCGTATCACAAACTGCATTTCAGCCATAGACGTATAGTACTATATGTCTATGATTTCAGCCAAACTATTTTGTTGACCACTGGAGTTATAAACCATATGTATATCTGAGTACAACATAGCATTGTTATGAATTCGTACCCAAGAAGAAAATGCAAAATAGCTTCTATTCCTTTGAGAGAGAGAAAAAAAAATGTTTAGGACCCTGAGCCTTTCCAGTAGGAAAAGTCCATGTTGCGAGGGCCGAATGCCGAAAAGAGAAACCCGCCTGTGCTGTACGGAGGGCTGAAGCGGAGTGGAAAGGAGAGGAGACTGACCTGCCTGCAGGAGGCAGCAGCGGCGGCGGCGGTGGCCGGCGCGGCGCGGGCGCGCGTCCGGCGGCGCCGGGGTCGGGCGCGCAGAGGCGGAGGCCGGCGGCCGCGCGGCGCTCGAGCCCCGCGCCCACGTGACTCGACACTCGCCCCGCCAAAGAAACCGACGCAGAAATTCGTCCAAAGTGAACTTATAACCCCGCCTCACCCCGCACGTTGGCCCAAGACGAACAAATGCCAAAATCATTAATCAGTTTTGTTAATTGTACGAGATAATCACAAATAAACTGATGCATAAATTCGTCCAAAGTGAACTTATAACATACCTTGTAAAATATCAGATTGCAATAGATGCAATAGTACACACTTATAAGCATATGTACGCAAAAGTTATTTATATTGTGGAAAGAAAACAGCATTGGAAAATGATGAAAAAAGGTTTACGAAGAAAGGTAATAAAATGTATTCGACAAGTTGAAACGAGTTGGCGACGATAAACGACAACAGTCGTCCCAAAAAAAACTTACCTTCAATAATGTTTACGAAACTGGAGATTCTTAACATTTTTTTTGTTTTGTTCCTTTATTTCAGTTTTTACTTGTAATGCTTTTTTAAAACCTCTCCTTGTTTGTTAGGATGCTGGCTTATAGAAAGTGTACACAATGGCACTTTTGATGCCATTTCTACCCACTGGGCCTGCCCCCACCCCCCAAGCTGACGCCCCTCTCACGCCGCCGCCGCTGCTGCAGACGGGGTTCGATCGCTACGCCCAGGTCGCCCGCCCTACGCTAATCTATACCAGTGCATTCCCAAACTCTGGGTATGTCCTGACATGCAAACAACCTACGGGGAGACCACTTGTTATGCCAGCCATTTCATATTGTTACATAGAAAATTGTTTAAACAGGTGAACTTTCGAGCTAGAGTGCACCTTGTGGAAGATCATCTATCAACTCTTCCTGCAATGCAAGGACAAATAATGCGTCATATTGACTGATGGGGGCTTATGAGCTCAACAGAGAGGGGAATCCCCACCATCACGACAGTAACAATTACAACGATGATGATAACAATTTTTATTACAATCATTATAAAAATAATATTATATTATTTATTATTATCATTATTATTATTGCCATCAATTTCTGTAAATAATCAATACCATCATCATATTCAAACTAACAAACCTTGGACATCCCCTCATCCAGCACTAGAACGTTCATAAGTTTCTCAATAATGGTTCCAAATTTTTTCTTTACATTTCTTATTAGAATAAGGTGATATACACTTAGAAAATGGCATTAGTTCGATTAACTTAACTCTGATTTTTCGAAAAGTGCAATAGATTACCCCTCAAACAACTAAATTAATGAAAATACAGGGTTTTCCTTTAAATGAAATTTGCATCCACAACGAGTTCTTTAATTTATGTCGTGTAGGTTTTGAAAATGTTTGTAATTTTCGCGTAATATTGAGGCGAATATGACAGTGTTAAAAACGATTTTTTTTTCAAAATCAGCTCCGATTTTTTAAAAACCTTTTGGTATGAATAATACTAAAGGCACTGTTTAACATGACATAAAAGTTATTTTTAATTGTAACGTGTTTTTTGCGTTTTTCGCGTTGTGATCTAGTGGTCGCTACGCAAACCACATTGCTCACCGCCAATGCAGCTGTGATAGCAGCCAATGTGACGCCAGTGACGCCCAGGCGATGATTGGCAGATGTAGCAGGAGATTCTATTGCCTCGACGCCGCTGTTTACGGAATGCAAATACAGGGCTTGGATCACTCGAAAGGAAATTACCGTTTGATAGGACAATTATATGTAACACATATACGATAGTGCTAATGGGATTATGCTCTTTTGTAGGATAATTTCAACTAAAAAACTAGTGGTGCTACAAAATGGCAGATTTCTATTTTCTTTAGAATTCTGTATTAGATTTCTATTTTCTTTTTTCTGGGCTTGCCATTCGGAATTGACACATACTCTTGCCAGCTGCCATCTATCGCTGCCCAAAGAACATTTTTTTTTTTTTACATTTTCTCAAGTTTTCGGTTTCCTAATAGGAGAACCGAAATATTACTTTAAGAATATTAAGGAAAAGTAAAACCTTCTTTTAAACAGCAATTTCCATGAAAAAATTGTCGCCTTGCTTATGAAAATGGCGTTAAGCGTCACTGTAAATGCGAAATTTGAAGGTCTTTTTCACAGGTATCTATTGAGTTTTCGAAAAACTTCATTTGAAGTGCTGCCACTCTCAAATGCAATAATGTTTGCACATCGCTGGAAATGTGCATATTAATGACGTGAGAGACACTTTAAAAAATTACATTTTTAGATTTTTTGAAAAACAAAAGAATATGGCAGAGTAGCGTTTATGTAATCTTATAGAGTACATTTAATACTATACCCAACAAAAGTTTAAAGAAAAAATTTCGAACCGTTTTTGTTATTTTTTTAAATTGCACATTTTGCACTCAATATTGCGTGGAAACTACTAACATTTTCAAAAAACTGTACATGACCTTATTAAAGAACTAAATATGGAGAAAAAAATTTTACTTGATGAAAAAAATTTACTATCTTCAATTTTATAGATCTAGGAAGACGCCGCAAAAATTCTAACTTATACAATTTTCGAAGTGTATTTTACTCGATTCTTTCAAAAAACTTAAAGAAAACATTTTTTACAAAATTTTGAAAATGTCTCTGGGGCTTCATGTAAAGTACACCCAACTTTTAAAGACCGTTTTTCAAAATTGCAAAGCTGAGGCGGGAAAGATCGAATGAGGAAAATCCATTTTGAAGATTTGTAAAAAAATAATAATAATAATAATAATAATAATAATAATAATAATAATAATAATAATAATAAGGTTCAATAGCAAAAGACCCCAAAATGTGTATTTCCATTGAAATCTCGAGATTGATTTTCTGCAACATTACATAACTTTCTCTATACTACATATATTGATCCGTATACTACATATATTACGTACGTATACGAGAAAGTAATTATATTTTAATATAAATATATAAGAATTGAAGGATGTGTTCAAGAAAAGGAGCTTTCAAATGTATACATTTTCTTTAGTAAACCACCTGATAACTCACTGAAAGAATGTACTCTTCAGGACAACTCTTCTGGGAGCGTTCGCATTAGGTTTTCCATCATCACATTGTGGAGCTGGGCTGTCCATAGTGAATCGTAGCGGGTTATTATTGCCATTTGTCTCCACTTAGTAATGGTTATCGTGTTAGAAGACCCTTAATAAATAAGTAGAACACCTCGTCACGTCGGGAAGACTAGATCGAGGATATCTTGGTTCCACAGAATGTGAAGTTTATCTATGATCGGCTTATGATATTAATAGTATATCTTCATATTATTTGGAGACGTTAATGGATGTAACTTGTGAATCTGTAAGACGGAAGTCTTACAATTAAATTGTTATTTTTATTGTTGAGAAAAACTATTATTTCTCATAAGAAGAAGCAATCAACGTCAAGTCGATGACATATTTGTGACTCTCTGACAATTGAGACGTCACAATAGCCCGAAATAACATCCGATAAGAAGAATTGCGACCATACATTTTTTGTATTGTGTGTTATTTATTTTTAATTCTTAAATTTATGTCCAACCCCCTTCGATGAAAGAACAAGGCAACTGTACGATTGAAGTTTCTTTTTATTTAGAATTTGCGTAGAAGAAACTTTTAACGTGTAAAAATATTTTTACACAGTTTAAATCGTCGGCGACGCCATATTCTGCATAATATTTGCATTACGGGAGTTTTTATTGAATTTGTGAGCACAAGCGCATCAAATGATTTTCTATGAAGTTCAGTAAAAACTGAAGTTGTTGTGAAAATGAGCTCAAAATGGCGCATTTTCACAAACACTCAATCGACATGTTGTTTAAGAACAGCTCAAAATTTTTCAATCAAAATTTATACATAGGACCATGTTTTACTCTATTTTTTACAGTATTTCTAAAATAATATTTCAATTCTACAACCAGGGATCGAAAAATTCAGAAAACGTGAAGAACTGTCTTTTAGGTACCGATAGGGAAGAGATCGCAATTCCGAAAAGCTTGTCTAGACTAAAGAGAGTATAAATCTAGTGCGATAAAGTCTGTGAATTTTGTGATTCCACTAGTTTCATCAAAAGTTCCGGCCGTCCCCAACACATAAACAGAATTCTTTTCTCTATGCAATAGAAATTAACTAATAGCAGTTAATTTGAATTAGAAGTACACATATTTATAGGGTTTTTAGCTCCAATGAAGTCGGGACCTCGGAGCAAGCAGTCTCGCTCAGTCTGGCGGCCCTGACTTAGAGGAGCGATGTATTCTGCTAGCCAGAGAGTATACTAATAGAGACGGCACTCAATGTTAATCCCAACGCTCTTATTCAAATTTCTAATTTTCATGGAGGGTGAAGCCGCCATCTGGGCCCCCGATTGAGCCAATAGCGTCGAAGGGCGTTCTACCAATGGAGGTGGCGCGTATTGACGACCGGGACATTTAAAATGAAGTTGTTTTCAAAATGGCATCAAATGAATACATTATTTTTATGTAAAATACGCTAGGCAATTAAGAAGACTAAAATAGTAGGATTTGGAATCCTAAGTCACTGAATGGAATTATTGTCCAGGTAGTGCAAAATAAAAAGTTATTTTATAAACACAATATTTATTTCTAAATTATGTAAATAGTCATACACAATATAAACAATAATACAATTTTTTACAAAATAAATGTGAGCAAGTAATCAGACATAAAGATTATTTTACTTTGCCATTGACTAAATATTGAAACCATGAATTTAGACAATTGTCCAAAAAAGTGACCTTTTATTAAAATGACATTCCAGCTATCAACACCTGTCAAATTTCAGCCTATTATCAAAATTGCTACTATGGTACAATACAAATGAATATTATTGATAAGTTTTATAAATAAACAGGAAACTTGCATCTGAACAAACAGTCCACAAAATCTGTCTTTTTTTGCTTGCTTTCTTCAAAAAAGCAATATTAGACATTAAACTGCATTACAAGAAACATGTTTTACCTCCTACCTAGTACAAGTGATGAACAAGTAAAAAAAAATACATGATTGTACTTCAACTTCATTAATCTCAAAGCAGAGTTTTTGGACTTGGTAGGTTTCACTAATATTCCGATATCACAGGCCACATATTTGTCCAAAAGCATGGCTAGTTGCTCAATGGATCGTGGATGAAAATCCAAAGGTCGATACTATATCCAGAATTACTCAACATTTGATACAGGAATTGAACAGTTTTTCAATTACTAAAAAAATATTTTCATGTCTTTCCCAATCATGTTATGTGACTAACGCACACAATTTCTGCAAAACAAAATAACTAAATAAAAGCACTTATACTCAGGAGATTATACCCAACAGACATCTCAAGAACCATCAGAAATATGTTTAGAAAATAGCTAATGCTTCCTGGTAAAAATGCCAAACTGTTACACAAAGACTTATACATAGTTCACAAGACAGATAGTGGGCCAAAAACACCTGAGATAAAAATTTACTGCAACAGAAACACCAAATGATTATCACTCAAAAAATACAATTTTTTATTAAATTGAATCCCAAAAAACTTCAATTTGGTACATGTCTCCAAGAAAGTGGTCCAGCTGTTTGGATTTACTAAATTACATATAGTAACTGGAAGTGCTACAGAATAGCACAGACTTTCTCGAAGTTAAGTTTTCTAATTTCCTTTGGAGTGGACCGGCTCTATGGTCTTCCCTCACCCTCTTGCCAGCTGGCATCTATCGCCCAAAATACATTTTTTGCCATTTTCAACTCTTCGATTACCAAATAGTAGAACCGAAATATTATTTTAAGAGTATTAAAGAAGGCTAAAACCTTGTCTTAAATAGCAAGTTCATTGAAAAATTTGAAGCCGTTTTAAAAAAAAATGCAAAATTGAAGCTCTTTTTCTCTGGAATCTATTTGAGTTTTCGAACAACTTCATTTGAAGTAATTTGAAGAACTTCCACTCACAAATTCAATAATATATCCATTGAAATGTTCATATTACTGGCATGAGATATTGAAAGAAAAAAAAATAACAAAAAAACATTTGTGCAATTTTTGGGAAAACAAAAGAATACTAAAAAATGAACGTTACATTATATTATATTAAACAGTACCATCACCACTATTCGTTGAAATAGTTTAAAGAAATTGAAGCCACCTTTGAGAAAATGGTGTTTGAGCTATTCTGAAAATGAGTAATTTTGAGCTCATTTGAACAAAAAAGTGTTGAGTTTTCGAGAAAATTTACTTTACATTATTTAAAGCGCATGTACTCATAAATATAATACTATGCAGAAAAACAAATTGGAGCCGTTTTCGAGAAAATCTTCTTTTTGTCATTTTTTAAAATTCCAAATAGTCCACCCACAATTCCACAAAAACTACTAATATTTACAAAACAATATTCACATCTTAAATGAAGAACTATTTATGCACATCAAATTTAATTCGAAGGAAAAGTCTCTATCTTCAATATTGTAATTGTAAGAAGTTGACGATAAAACGCACACTTTTACAATTTCTGAAAATTCAGAGTTAATCTTGAAAATCTGCCCTTTTGCCACCTTTATAAGTATTTTACTCTGTTCTTACAAGAAATTAAAACAAAAATTTGGAGCCATTTTTGAGAAAATTCTGAATCATTTCTACGCTTCATATAAAGTTCCCAAATCTAAGGAAGGTTTTAAAATTTCAAACCTTCTACTAGATACATATTGACAGGGTTTCTTCAATTTGAAAAAATTCTACGCATGGTTTAGGCGCTATGTTTGTTCACATACTACAGACGTTTTGCTTCCAATTGATTTTTCGGCATCAAGATCCCACAAAACCAAGATTCTGACTACAACACGTGTTACAGGATTTTTTTCTCTTCATTTAGCAACCAAGAACTCAGGAGAAATGTTGTCCACTACATGCAGAGCAGATCCTGCAAAAGAAATAAGGATGTTTAATTAAATTAAAAAAGAAAAAAGTTTTCTTATTACACCTTCTAGTTGCTAATAATAATAATAATAATAATAATAATAATAATAATAATAAGAAACGTACACCTTTGTTGTGGTAAGCCTTCTATAAATGACCTGAGTGCACCCTCCGGAAACTCAGGACGCACATCAGCAAAAATTACTGGTTCTGCATTATGTGCTAGTCTGCCTGCTGCAGTGAACATTTCCGGCGTGAAGTGCTCCATGCATAAATATCTTAACCTTGTGAGAAATTCCCAAGGGTAAGATGCCAGTCGGGTCCCCAATTGCCTTTAGCCATTTCAAACACCTGTAATAAAATTAGTAGTGTATTATTGAGCTCTTATAGTTATATCAAAATCACCTTAATGTTATTATAGCTATCATAACTTATCAATAAATATTGATTATAAAAGCAACCGGCACAACCGGCTATACGCCGATCAGAAAGGGCTAGACGACAGCCTAGATACCTTCGTGATTTCCATACGTGAAACATTTAATTTTCATTTCAACTTAATTATTAGCTTTCTTTTTGTTAACATGAGTAACAAAAGTTACATTCCATATAATTTTTTATATTCACCAAAATGTATATTCTAACTTTTGTGTGCTTATATTATATTTTCAAATAAGCGTGGGAGAACTATTGTAACCACATGATTCCCATACTGACATATTATTCCCATACTGACATATGACTTACCATAGTGACATATAAATGAAAGTAGTACACACGGAATGCATTTGTGAACCTATTCAAAACCTGTATCAATCCTATTAAAATCTTGATGTTTTTGTTGTTTCGGCAATTGGGTACTCAACAACGCCTAAATTGGGGCATTTCGACTTCACAGCACACAGCACCGCCTCAGAAACTCAGAAAATCACAAATGCAAAAACGTTGACACGACGCCGTTACGTGCGCACAAAGCAAATGAATAATTGCCGGGTCCGGCCTGTAGATTTCGCGCACCGCGCCTTTGCGCCCTTCGACGCTATTGGCCCACGGAGGGGCCCACATGGCGGAATTCAAATTCAAATACAATTCAAATAAGAACAGACCCCGGCCTATCTACTGGCAGAGGACTGCTGCTAGCGGCCCTGATCGTTTTTAGGCGTCGAAGAGAATAGGAAACTAACTAGTACGAGACTGATTAATTGATTTTTTTCTTGTTTCCGGGCGCGTCAACTACTTTGGTCATTAGTCCCGTTCGTGTAGTGCATGTTTTTTCTCCGGAGAAGGCGGTGATCTTCCCCCGCTGGATGGCGAGATCCGGCGCCGACCTACCTTCGGCTAGTGGGGTTTCCCCCTAACCAGGACTCTCCCATCAGCGGGGCACTGCCCCAGCCGGGACAAGCTCTAAGCTCCCGACCGGTCTCCCTGAATATGTGATAGTGTAAGTAGCATGTTAGTGTAAGTGTGTGTAAGGGGAGAGGATAGGACAAGGAAGAGGAAGGAAAGATCGCGCGCGGTCCGTGACCTGTTTGGTATGGTACTGCTCCGGCATTCGCCTGGTATTGATCGGAGAAACCACGGAAAACTACCGATCAGAGCAGCCGGCCGCTAGAATTCTCCTCCATATAGCGACTGAATTCGACCTAGCTTAAAAGCTAGTGTCGAAAATTCTGCCGCGCCGTCAGGACTCGAACCTAGGACCTCCCAGTCAGAGGCGCTGCAGTAACACTAGTTGATGCACTGAGCTACCGCTCCCGGTAGGAGACAGTCTGTCACACCACTATCTGTTAATTATTATTGTGTTTAGTAGTCTCTGAAGCATGTGTTGTTGATGTGAACCAACGAGTTTTGTTAAAGCATTGGGGATGGCTGAAAAAAAATTGTGTTTTATGACTTCAAAGAACTATTTAGAAGGTGCGTTTAAGAAAGACCGGACTATTGAAAGTACATCCCTTGGCTTGCCACACACCACTTCCTACGTTTTTACTAGCTTTCAATTGCCCTCTGGAACGCTGCTTTCTGAACCGCTTTAAGATCCGCTGTACATTTTCCCCCTATGTTCTTGAATAAGTCAAATCGGCGGCCTTTCAAGGTGCATTTCAATCTCGGAACAGAAAAAAGTCGTCTGAAGAATAGGGATGCTGCGGGATCACCGTTATGCCGTTTTTCGCGAAGTGCTCCCTCACAAGGTACGAGATGAGCGCCGGCGCGATGTGATGGCGAAAATTGAATGGCGCTAGCATAGAGCGTCAATTCGGCCCCAGACGCTGATCGCCTCCCTTACGGTAACCTCCGCGCACTTGATCCACAAGACAAGCTTAAAACCCCATTCTTTACCTAGTTAAGATATAGTATGTACCTGATGACTGGCGCCGATCTCGTGCTACATTAGTACTGTAACGAATATTGCGTCATCCCCCGGCGCCACTCCGAGGTGCCTGTGATCGCGGGTTACGTCATCTGCCGGCGACCACGAGCTGCCGGTGAGCACGGGTTGCATCACCTGCCGGCGGATTACTCCAGAAAGTGCGCGGCGTCCGGATGGTTCTGGATTGTCCTGACGAGTATAAATACGCGACGGCCGGCGGTCGCGAGTCAGTCTCAAGTCCGCAGTGGAAGCTGAACTATAAAGTGTGTGCATCGCGGTGAATAACAGTGCAGTGATTGTGCTCTGTGACGTGAACCGTGGTCAGTGCATCGTACTGTGGTCGGTGACGTGAACTGTGACCAGTGCATCGAACTGTGATCAGTGCAGTGAACTATGGCCAGTGCTTAGGACTGTGCGAGGGTGCAAGAGGAGTGTAGTGTAAATAAATCAAGAGACGTGTAGTGTAAAATAACTGAAGAGAAGTGTAGTGTAAATAACTGAAGAGAAGTGTAGTGTAAATAAAGGAAGAGAAGTGTAGTGTAAATAAATAATCAAGTGTTTTCAGTGATTGTGTTAAGAAACAAAATAAACGTTTTTGTTAAAATAATACGAGACTTTTAATTCACCACCTAAAAACGTAACAGTACCAAACGGTGAGAGCGGAGACCCTTCGAACTAGCGGCCCATTGCCCTCATGTCAACAATGTATAAGCTGTACTGCTCGCGCAACTTTTCTTTAACGATGACCTTGCTTCCCCCTCCCTTCAGCAATGAACAGTTGAAGGCAAAAGCTCGCAGCAAGCACTGATGGCAACATTCCAAGCATGAAAATTTCGTTGGCGCGAAATAGAAGCTAGTTGCTTTCATAGTCGATAACTTACCATTATCTAAAGAAATGGCTGAGGCAGGTCCAGGTCCTTCAAGGGAGGCACCTAAAACCTCTAGTGTCCCTGCTGTTGCCTAGCCAGAGCTATGACCTGGCCGCACACATAACAGGTTTTACTCTGGTTTTCCAGAGGTTAGCATTATTGTAAATACTCTAGTGGGCGGCTTTGTAACTAATACCCCCACTCCACCCGCATTTCTTCAATCCATCGTTCAAGAAAAGTTGCGCGAGTAGTACACGGGACTCAGAGCCGTGGCCGATGGGTCGAGGAGAATGAAATCCTTTCGCTGGTACAAAAGGGAATCCGGCCATTCGATGGCGACCTGGAGCAGAAGTACCTGCTCGGCCGTGAACTCCAGCGCGCACTCGGTCGGACTAACATGCGTTTGGCTCTCTTGGATCTTCAGAATGCATTCGGGTTGGCCCCACCTGCGGCGCTAGACGCCAGGGTTGCGGCGGCCGGAGTCGGCCCGGCCTTCCGAAACAGAGTTGCCGATATTTACAACTACTCCACGGCTGAAATCTTAACTGAAAAGGGGCTCATACCCCTATCCCGAACCAGTGCGGCATCCGACAGGTGTCCTCTCAGTGGACTCATTTTCCACATTCTGACTGAACTTGTCCACCGCGCAGTCAAGCAACTGCTCCTCATGGCCCGCCCCCTATGTGGAGAGCCGTAGGCTTCCGCGGCCGGAGTCGTTGAATTCTTGGCTGTCCGGGATTATCCGCGTCATGGTCGATGACTCTTGGCCTTGGAACCCTTTCCCCTAGGTGTTCAACGATTTAAAAATAAATTAACTTATGGTATTTGTAAACCTTATTAATTTAGTGAGTTGGATTATTATATCAGTTATTATTTGGTTATTATTGATATTTTTATTGCTATTATTATTGTGTTAATTACTATTAATGCGTTCCTCTATTAAATATATAATTATATTCAAAGTAGTATTGTCTTGAAGTGTGGTGACGTATTGTGCTGTGTAGTGCAGTATAGAAGTAGAAAGAAGTGAATTTCAAATGTTGTGAAGTGATGTGAAGTGAAGAGAAGTGAAAGTGAAGTGAAGTGTAATTAAAAAATCGTGTAGTCTTGTATTTAATAGTTTAAAATAACTGTGCTGTCAACGGTAAAATGTAGTTAATGCTATTATTGTTAGCATATTATTATTATTATTATTATTATTATTATTATTATTATTATTATTATTATTATTATTATGTCTTTAAATAATTTAAAGTTACATTGTTAAGTAATTTAAAGCTAATATTTGTAATATGTAAATTGTAGTGTTCTGCCACCAGGTTGTATACACTTACCTGCAGAATAATAAATATCTATCTATCTATATGCTCGGTCCGTACGATTTTCTTGTTTGTGCGAGAGCCCAGCAGTTTCTGTCCCTCCCCGTCGGTGCCTCGATGGCGTTCCTGTACGCTGCCAGAGACGAGGGAGGTGTCGGACTGATGAAAGTGACAACGGGAGCAGACATAGGGGCAGTTGACAGCATATTTAAGTTACTGACCAGTCGCAACTTCGTGGTACGGGAGCGTACCATGGCCGACCTGGTTGAATTTGGTTGGTTGGTTAGTGATTCAAGGCGCGTCAACAGCTTAGGTTACTAGTCCCGTAAGTGTAGTGCATGTTTTCCCTCTTGAGATGATGGTGATCTTCCCCCGCCGGATGGCGAGATCTGGCGCCGACCTAACGTCGGTTAGTGGGGTTTCCCCCTAACCAGGACTCTCCCACCAGCGGGGCACCGCCCCAGTCGGGACAAGCTCTCAGCTCCCGACCAGCCTCCCGGAATATGTGCTAGTGTAGTGCATGTTAGTGTAAGTGTGTGTGTAAGGGGAGAGGATAGGACAAGGAAGAGGAAAGACGGATCGCGCGCGGTCCGTGGTCCGTTTGGTAGGGTACTGCTTCGACATTTGCCTGGTGTTGATCGGAGAAACCACGTAAAACTACCGATCAGAGCAGCCGGCCGCTAGAATTCACCTCCAGACAGCGCGCGACTGAATTCGACCTAGCTGAAAAGCTAGTGTCGAAGATCCTGCAGCCGTTAGGACTCGATCGTAGGACCTCCCGGTCAGAGGCGCTGCAGTGACGTCACCGACCTGGTTGAAGAGGCCGCGCGCTGCAAGGAGTGTGCGTCGGCACACACCGCGACTTAAATGGAGCCACAAACGCCCGCACTGCCCCGCGCTCCTCGTTCTTCTCATGGGCACGGCAAGCCACACGGTGTCTACAACTGCGGGGGCGCCCGCCTGAAACAGAGGAAGATCTCGGCCTCCCCATCATTGAGCTCCGAGGCGCCCGTACACGCTTCACAACGCCGCAGACCGCAGAATAGCGTTGATGTTGCAGAGGAGGATGGCGATGACGAAGTTGTAGATCTGGGAGCTGACTCGGAAGGGTTGGGCGGGATGGAACTCGACGGCACTGAGAAAGAGGACCCCCTCGTACAGTCCCTAGATGAGGCCCAGGTCAACCTAACGCTTGAGAGCCTCCTCAGGTCGACAGCAGAGATCACTTAACAGCACGACGCCGCACACGAGCCACACTGTGCCAAGTCCGCAACACCACTTCGCTAGCCTCCTCGACGAGACACTCGGCCAATGGCCCCTGTCTCCTCTGGCCAGCGGCACCGCCCCGGAGCAGGCAACGCCTGTAATCGCGCAGGGAGCCGCCACTCCGCCTGCCTCCCGCCGTATCAACGGCTCCCCTGGCTCACGGCAACATGCAGCGATCTCGAAGCTTTAGAAATAAGTTAGAACAATATGAGAGTAATAGACATTAAATTAGTAAGTGCTGTGAAGTGCTGGTCAGTGTAATTCAAAGCAAAAAGTGTAGTGTAGTGTAGTGCAGTGCAGTTAAGTGTAGTGAACACGATCAATGAATTAAAAAAAATTTAGCCAATAATTATCTAGCTTGTATTAAATTTTAGCATCACCGACATATAATAATTGGATATCATGACAGAGTTGAAATATTTGTTATAATACTTAATATTAGTGATAGTTTGATTATTGCATATTCGGCTTGTACTGTACTAATTTATTATTATTGTTATCATTATTAATAGTGTTATTATTATTGTAATTATTGTTATTCAGTTGACACCGGGTCATATCCAATTGCAATTCAAATAAATGTATGTATGTATGTATGTAATCACCAACCCCAGCAGCTTAGCGCTGCTGTCGCCGCGGCTGCAAGCATGCCGATAACATTAACTCCCCCGCCTCGGAAACGATCGCCCATGTGGTCTCCGAGTGCCGCACCCACTCCCCGATCTGGCGGCTGCACCACAATAGAATACTGGAACACGTTAAAGCAGCCGCAGTCGCAAGTGGGGGACGGCGCTCCTCGAAGACCAAGCCATCGGAGGGCGGAACCGTCCGGACCTGGTGCGAGTCAGAGATGAAGCAGTCGTCGTTGACGCCTCGGTCTGCGAAGCAAACCCGGGGCGCCTCGGCGAATTCTGTTGAGAAGGCGGCGAAAAACGAACATATTCGCATGCTTATGTCATCTTTTCCAGATTCTGTTTCGACTTCAATTCGTCTTCTTCAATTCATCAGCTTGGGAAGTACACGAAAACAGTGACATGGCTGTCTGTGCTACCCAAGGACAGAAAGTGGGTGTTTTGGAAAACTTTTGAAACCATTCGTACCCCACGAAGTTAAGCCGGGCTTTGGCTTACGCCTTTGCTTTGGCTTTAACATCTTTAGAAGTACAAGCTTCAATAATTTAGTTCCAAGGCTTCTTCGCCTTGCTGAAGAGAACCGAATAGTTCGAAAACAAATTGGAAAACTGGGTCTATATCTTATCCCATTTTGCCTCACATCTCCAGACACAAAAGCTTCGCTTTTTGGTTTCGGAAAACGGCGAAGTCCCTTGACAAACTCCGTCTTTGGGACGCCGAATCCACCGAGAGCGTTTGCTCGTGAAGTGGTTTTGTGAAAAAGGCAAACGTATTCTTTGGCTTTATGCCTACGTCATCTTTTCCAGATTCTGTTTCGATTTCAATTCGTCTCATCAGCTTGGGAAGTGCACGAAAACAGCGACATGGCTGTCTGTGCTACCCAAGGACAGAAAGTGGGTGTTTTGGAAAACTTTTGAAACCATTCGTACCCCACGAAGTTATGCCGGGCTTTGGCTTACGCCTTTGCTTTGGCTTTAACATCTTTAGAAGTACAAGCTTCAATAATTTAGTTCCAAGGCTTCTTCGCCTTGCTGAAGAGAACCGAATAGTTCGAAAACAAATTGGAAAACTGGGTCTATATCTTATCCCATTTTGCCTCACATCTCCAGACACAAAAGCTTCGCTTTTTGGTTTCGGAAAACGGCGAAGTCCCTTGACAAACTCCGTCTTTGGGACGCCGAATCCACCGAGAGCGTTTGCTCGTGAAGTGGTTTTGTGAAAAAGGCAAACGTATTCTTTGGCTTTATGCCTACGTCATCTTTTCCAGATTCTGTTTCGACTTCAATTCGTCTCATCAGCTTGGGAAGTGCACGAAAACAGCGACATGGCTGTCTGTGCTACCCAAGGACAGAAAGTGGGTGTTTTGGAAAACTTTTGAAACCATTCGTACCCCACGAAGTTATGCCGGGCTTTGGCTTACGCCTTTGCTTTGGCTTTAACGAACATATTCGCAGTTTCCACCCCACTGTGGTACGCGCTCCGGGCGAGTGCGGCGCTGCTCCGGAAGTTTCCGTCCGGCGCGGCGACAAGACGCGCGTGTTACGTGAGACATAGCGGCCGAGGCTGTTGCGGAGGGCGCTTTTGGCCACACCACCCAGGATGACCTCATCCCAGTCGAGTACAGGCGAACGTAAACACCAATACACCACCACACAATAACCCTGTGCTCGGCGAGAGGGGAGGGACTATCGAAGGCTCTTGCAGCCGCGGTTGAAATGACATGGACGAGGGCATGTATAGTGTAAATAGTGTTTATATGAGTTTACGTGTAGTGTTTATAAGTGTTTGTGTTACATAGTGTTCGGTGTTAGATTAAGTTAGGATGTAAGACAAAGTACATTTAGATTAGTTCATAAGTATCTAGTAGGCCGTAAGTGATCCATGTAAATAGAATTTAGGAATAAACATTAATGTTCCTCGGACGTCCTTCCCCTGTTCTCCGCAAGTTAACCCCACATTCCCCAATGATTTGCAAATGTTTTCCGCGTGTTTAACTGGTAAGTCCGAAATTTTCATTGTCATATTTTTATTATGAAATACGTTCCTAAGGCTTACAACCATGCTTAAAAATAGGGCCCGGAATTTCAGGCATTTATTTTACCTAAAATAGGCAGGCAAAAGGGCATTTATTTTTACTAAAATAGGCATGCAAAAAAGGCATTTATTCCGGCTAAAGTAAGAAGCAAAACACAGAACACATTAAAATAATCACCACTTAAAAGTAATTAATGTACAAATTAATAATTAAATAACTAACATTTTTATTCTAACTCTAAAATTTACATTAGCACTCACGCGGAAGGTTAACGACTACGAATTTATTTTACTCGTGGCCTTGTCTCCGCGCAATGCTATTGTGGACTCCCTTTTGATTCTTGAAATGGTAGTAGTGCAAACGGAATTGTAGATTGCGTTCTTCGCACTTATTAATCGCCAAAAGGGAAGAGAGAACAAGAAGGAACTGAGAAGGGTGTAATCATGTACAGACAGCTCTGTCCTGAAAAGGGATCCAAGGACATGTACAAATATAGGATGAGATTTCTCGTGAGCGAATAAGTCCCTAAGCATCAATGAAAATATCAAAAATCTTCACTAGTATCATCTTCCTTTCCCTTTTAGATTTTTAACATAACCTGACACCCGCGTCTACAGAAAGACAGTACACGTCTTTATGTTGTCCAGGACAGCAGGTATGTTGATAGAGACTGAGGTCAGGGGGGGAAAAGGTAAAATAATAATGGAAAAAGCAGAAAGGGACACAAATAAAAAAAGAACAAATATGGCAATGTGCCAAAAAAGGCATCAGAAGATAAAATAGGTAAAAAACACAAAATGAAAATCTGCTAAAACAACTCCAGAAGTACAATGAAGTGATTCCTATTGTGAAAAGTCATAAAATTGTAACAATTATAAAAAGGCATTTTGTCAAACTTTCGGGCTCTACTCTATAAAATTCGATTCCAATCACAACAAAATATTAATTCAATAATGATAATACAAGAGAGATTCGAAGGAAGTCGAACTTTTCCAACTTTCAATAATTCAGATGATTTAATAAAAATTTTCACAGAAATTACATTCACACTTTCTTTATTAGAAGTAGACATTTTAAAAAATTGAACAGTGTTTTAAAACGTTTATGTTATTTTATAACAAAAAAAGTAAAAATAAATTAAAAATATGTTTCAACGAAGCACCAAAGACTCCAAGAACTCCACTGTTTCATTTTAGCTATTTCATTTTCTACAACAAGTAAACACAGAATTTCCTTTAAGTCAAGAACTTATCTGCTACGGCAATTCTAATATTTTCCGCACCTTCATGAAATACCTAAAATCATTGGGGGCGGAAGCATGTAGAAATTACGTCATGGACGGAGCAAAGAGAGTTTGGATATGGCCGTTCTTTTGTTAATAACACAATTTTTTGTCTCCTATAGGACTTTTTCTTAAGTGTTCTTCAAATTTTGTCTATATAATTGAGAGTATACTATAATTTGCCTTCATGCATGGCACTTGTCCTAAATGTTTATAGATGTGATTAACTAGGGTGCAAAACATTGAATATTAGATAATGATATTGAATTCAGTATACAATTACAGCAATTCAAATGATAACTTATATTGCATTTTTCGTTTCTGTATAAATATTAGCGTAAAGAACTAAGTGAAGGCACTTCTATTGGGAAACGTGTAACCCAATAAAAACCCCGAAATTATACAGCAGAAAAGCGAAGTAGAAATTGAGCTGTAGCGGGGGATCACCCGTGTATACAAAGTGTATCGATCGTATGACGATCGTTGTGAAGTTTCCCTTGGAGACGCAGTGACGCATTTGCGTTCTATTCCACTTATTTTATCGCCACGATCTACTTGGAGAATCGAAGCTAATTGCGGTGGTGTGGATTACCCCGAGAGTAGCCAAAGGGTCACCCTTCCTAGATCGCACTTTTATCTTCTTTCTAATAACATATACCTTAATGACTGAATATTTTGTGTATGATCGCGTCAACTATGGTAATTAGTCCCGTTGGTGTAGAACATTTTATAACTCGGAAGGTACCCGTGTTTCATCCCTCGCTAGAACATGAGATCCGGTGAGGACAAGGATGAGGAAGGAAAGATAGCGCGCATTCCGTGGCCTGTTTGTTAGAATACAAGCTCTGAGCTCCCGAATGGCCTCTCAGCATGTAAGGTAGTGAAGTGCGTGTAAGTGCGAGTGTGTGTAAGTCAGGGGTGAGAAAAGGACGAGGAAGAGGAAGGAAAGATTGTTCGCCGACCGTGGTCCTTTTGCTCCGGCATTGCCTAGTGATAATCGAAGAAGCCACGGAAAACTACCAAACAGAGCAACCGGTCGCTATATTTCTTCTCCAGACAGTGGCTGCCACACATTCTGGGACCGGTCGGGAGCTTAGAGCTTGTGCCAGCTGGGGCGGTGCCCCGCCGGTGGGAGAGTCCTGGTTAGGGGAAAGTCCGCTAACAACGGGTAGGTCGACGCCGTATCTCATCATCCAGCAAAAGAAGATCACCCCTTCATCCCGGGGGGGGGGGGTGCACTAAACTTACTAGACCTTACTAGATCTTAGCGGTTGACACGCCCGGAATCACTAATAAATCAAACTTAGACCCTATGTTCCCCTGGAAAACGGAACCAACTATGCACGCCATCCGTACAACCTACCACGCCAGGCGCCCTCTCATAGCTAAGCGAATTAATTAGCGAGTTTCTTTGGGATGCCAAACCAATATAATATGCTGCTTTGCAACTAACTAACTAACTAACTAAATAAATAAATATCCAAGATGTACGGAATCACGGGAATCAAAACCGCAATATAATGAAGGGCCCGACGTCGTTTCCTCAAACCTAACAGCAATTCAAACCGTGCTACTGTAATTTCAATGACTCTACCTCGTTGTGCCATGGGATGCGCTGGGCTCTGTTACAGGAACCAAAACGTATAATGCGAAATTGTGCACTGTATAACTCAAAAACAATTCTTCTAATAAACTTTCTCGCTTCAAATAGTTATTTCTAAATACGATATTTCTATCTACAGACAGGTCGAGTAGGGGACTCAGTCTTGGCAATACTCCGTACTCTCGCGCACACGTGTGTCGCCTCGCCGAACTTAGAAATAGAAGCGCCATGGTCGAAATCGGAACGTCAATTGTTTGATAATGTTGTGTTTCCGAACGTATCATCTGCTGTGGTCATTGATTCTGTTAGTACAGTGCACTTGTCTCCGGACGGTGGTAGTGTTCCTTCCCTCATAGTAGTATTTCGTAAAAAAACAAAACTCGTCTTACATTCGGATAATTACGGAATTTGTGTCTTGTAAATATGTTATTTCGTTATTAATAAGTCAATGCACCTGCTAGTGTTTTTGCACTAAAAGAAAATAACCCTTTAGTTAAAAAAAGGTTGAAAAACAATGACTTAGAACTTGTCCCAGCTGGGGTGTTACTGCAGAGGTGAGATACCTGGAGAAGGAAAATCCTAAGTAAGTCAACAGAAGGAACAAATTTCAATTATAAAACATATGACAAAACTAATTACAAGCCAAAACTAATGGCAAGAGTCTGGAAGTTGGCCAAAATACCTATTTATTGTAGATACGATTTCTATCATTTTTAACAATAGGAATCACTTAATTATACTTCTGGAGTTGTTTTAGAAGATTTTCATTTTGCCTTTTTACTTTCTCGTATACGTACGTATATACGGAGAAGTATACGTAATATAGAGAAAGTTATGTAATGCTGCTGAAAATCGATTCCGAGATTTCAACGGAAATACGCGTTTTGGAGTCCTGTGATTCCGAAAAAGGGTTTTTATTATTTTTATTTTTAGTTTGTTTTTCTTTTTTTCCCCTTCAAAACGTCTTTCAGTGAACACACTTGCTGCTTACCATGTATAGGATTTTTTTCAAAATGAAGAAAGCCGTGTCCATCTGGCTCGAGTCAAAGCTTTGAAATTTTGAAAAACATTCTTTAAAATTTAGAGTATTTTACATGAAGCCTCCCGAACATTTTAAAAATTTTCTTAAAAACGACTACAAACTTTTTTTTCGGGGGGAGCATTTTTTTTCTTTCAATTCCATAAGAAAATAAAAATTGGTATTAGAATTATTATTAATTATTATTAATAATTAGAAATACGTATTAATTTGCCCTGCAATTCCATTTTAGTAGTATAAAAATAACTATTCAGCTAACCTTCAAACATGGACTTATAAGCTCTATAAATTATAAATCACAACACCTTTATAACATCCATAAGTCAAATTCTACCTTGGATACACAACAAACAGTGTACTTCGCAAATGTTCACTCGCATCTAAAATACGGAATCATGTACTGGGGAAATTCCCCAGAAAGTATTCACACTTTTATCATTCAAAAGAATATTGAGAACAATGACAAATACTCACAAACGTGGGTCCTGCAAACCACTTTTCATAAAATTACAAATCCTACCACTCCCATGAATATACATATTTGAATCTTCACAAAGAAAGTCTATGCTTATGGAAAGCATAGACTCTGTTACTCTTGTTAAATTTGGAAATTTAAGTGCCTACAGTTCACTGTGTTTTGTGATGTGAAGCCTTCAGTGAAGCCATCAATCATCCTAGAAGACCATCTGAGAAGAAAACACATCCATTATTTATAAGGTTTATTCATATAATTAGGTTTGGTATGGTACCATATGAATAATATTTTTAACCTTAATTTTTCTTAAAGGTAATACTTTACAGTTGAACTGTGATCTCATGGCCATGAGAAGGTTTTGAAAACCTGAGATTTTGTTAGTAACAGCTAAGTTTTTGCCTCAGTGTGATCTGAGAAAAAATTCATGTTTTATGCAACAATTTTTTCTCATTTCAAAACAGGTTTTTGTTTATTATAAGAGAACCGCTTGTCCTACCAGATTCTTCTATCAAAATCCGGCATCTACATCAAAGGTAGGACTTTTTTGACACCTCACTCCTCTGTAGCTTCAGATTTGATGTTTTTGGTCAATTTGAAATATTTTCAAGCTGTATTCTGAGCAGCAGCTACAGTCCTGCGGACACTCACAGGGTTCGCTAGCATCGAACAGGTGTCAAGAGGTCACATACCCTGCAGGCGCTACCCTTACGTATTCTTTGGCAAGAGGTTCCAAATTATCGATCCATTCTCCCCACTGCTACTGACCCCCTCCCTTCATGGCTGTTTCCCCTTCACCAACCCTATATAAAGCGTGCGCTTCTCGCGCACGAGGCTCTCTTGCTCTCTTGTTATTTCAGCTACGTCCAGTGATGTAGTTTTGTTAATTTTTCTCATAGAGCCCGGCTCCTTCAGAGTCGTTATGAATATCAAATTTGTATATAGTATTTGTTGTAAATAGTGCCTTTTAATTTTTTCCTTGCCGAATAGTATGTTAGTTTACTTACAATAGATCAGATCAATTTATGAAGACTAAAATAATATTGTTTCTCATTTCGTCAGTAAACCTGAGCCATGGTTGTTTTTTATTGTTGGTTCCCTTTGAGACCAAACAATGTTTAATGAAATTGAGTGCATAAATGTATTTAATGTGTTGACCTCTGATTGGTGAGGAGGTTCAGCTAATGTTTACTGCTCATTACTTATGAATGTTGTTAATGTTGCAGTTCCTGCCATAAGTAAGACGGCACTTGGCCGCTTTTGGCAATTTATGGAAAGGTGCTCCCGCTGAGTGTAAGTCGGCGCTTGGCCGCATTCGGCACACGGGAGACTACGTAACGTCACGGCCCCGCAGCCGGCAGAGAAGTCGGCTGGGCTACAGCTGTCACCGGCACGCAGCGGTGGGGTCACGTGCCGACCTTGTATGCGGCACGCTGATCGGCGCTCGTGTCTAGGAACAGTTTTGTTCAGCGAGCAGCGGGCGGGCGCTCATGTACCGCTCACTCTCGCTTACGCGTAAACTTGCTGCATTCCTATGTTGTATGGTTACGAAAGGTACAATAGAAATCCATTTCAAGAATTTTGGTATTGTGCACTCCAATGAAAGTTTGTTCCATGGCTCATATGTAGTTCTGTTTATCACGAATGCTATGTAAGGAAAGAAGGCCTAAATACGGCTTCTTTAGCAAATTTGTTTATATACGTTTCTATCTACTTCGTCCTAAATTGGGCATTCAAGGTAGATTATAAGACAGTATTTCTGTATGTGCTAGCGCGATGTTGTTGATGCGCTACTAAGTTAGTGTTCACCTTTTTGTTGTAAGGTTTATGTTTGAATTTTCAGCTTCCTCGCCTAAAGTGGGTTTTTCAAGAGGTCGACTGAAATCATTAATTCTGTATGTCGGCGCATTTTAACGCGCCTTTGTTCATGTGAGACGGCCTCGACCGTCCTTCATTCTTGTTTGTAAATTGTAATTCTGCTTTGTTTTTCCCGCAGCTGCTTTGCAACCTGCGTATCAGGAAAAACCAATATATATAAATTGTTTATTCAATAAATGTATTGTGTTGAAAGTTATTTGATTGTCATATCTCTGATTTGAGATCCTATAAAGTTGTGATACCTTTTCTTTAAAAACCTGGGGCGTCCATTTGAAAAGTTCAAGTGTGACGACAATCTTTTGAATTTCGATAGCTTAGAAGCTTTTGTGTTAGCTTTGCATAATTATCTCCTTAGGCAAATGCATGGTCAGTTCGCTATATATTATGTGGCGAAAATTAATGTTATTAATGTGCTGTTTTCAACAGCTGGCGACCGTACAAAGTAAAATGTTAGCAATTATGAGGTCAGCCAAAATTGAGATTTAACAACTCTAAACACTGAAGTTCATAACTATGATACTAGACAAAAAATAAATCTGCATGTCCCACACTGAAACTTCAATCTTTCAAAAAAGTATCCTTTTTGAAGGCATTTCACTATATAACTAACTCCAGTGAAAACTCAATACACACATTCAAAAATAAACTGAAAGCTTTCCTGTTAAACCATACATTCTACAGTACAAAAGAATACATACATCATAAACACTATCAACATCAATATAAACTAGTACTAATAATTTTTGCATATTCTGTTGCATGATTTGAAGCCCCCCACGCCGATTGTTGGATATAAAGATTGGACCCAACCCATCAATCTCATGAAGACAATTTTTTCTCTTTCTTTTTATTATTATTGTTTTTCAACTTTAGTTTTGCCCCACCATTTATACAATTAATTTGTATTTAGTATGAAAATTGAATTGAATTTTATTTTCTGAATTGTATTTAATATTTAAAAATGCCTGTATAGTACATTGAATAAACACCCTGAATTGTCATACAGGGCTTATGCTTTATTTATGTGACAAATTTTTATTTTTATTATATTATTATTATTATTATTATTATTATTATTATTATTCCCTCCCCCATGCAGATGAATGCTAATTTTATGGGTGATAGAAGCAGAAAAACATTGAACTATTGAACATTTGACTTCATTTGGTAATATATACTAGCCTGGCCAGCTCTTAGAATAATAATAATAATATATAATTTAATTTTATAATATACTATATATAATAATAAATCTAAATTTAAATGTTAAAAATATACATAATTGATTAATATAACAATTAAAATAAGCTAAAATAGGATTTAAAATTTAACTTGAATACATTAGTTAATAATAATTGTAAGTGCTTACAGTATCATGACATAATTACATTATTTACTATATTACTAAGTAGTACATTGTCTTATCAAAACTGAGTAACTGGTACATGAAGTGGTCACACTTGTAGCGGTACATGGTTTTAAAATACAGAAAAGTTAAAGCAGTTCAGTTATCTTATATGGACCCAGACTGAGTTTTAAAATTTTATCATCAGCCGATTTTACGGTGACTGGGAGATTATTAAAAAGCTTAGCTGCAATGCAGAAGGGATCTTTATTAGTTGAAGACTTGTTAATGTACATCCTGTGATAGTCCCTATGTCCTCTAGTATGATAGTTATGTATTTCTTTATTACTCACAAGATATTGATTCTGATTATTTCTCAATAGGAGTATTACTTTGTAAGAGTAGAGTGCTACAACAGTCAGTAATTCATATTTAATAAAATATTATTTACAGGACTGTCTTAGATTCAACGAAAATAATTCTGATACATTTCTTTTGTAGGACCATCAATCTATCCATATTCTTTTTGTTTGTACCTCCCCATATTTCAATACCATATTGAAGTTGTGAAAGATTATGCCGTAGTATATTGACAGAAGTGAGTCGGTTTCCAGGTATCTGGAAAAGTATCTCAAGAGGAATATATTTGAATTTATTTTATTACAAAATGTGTCAACTTGTTTGTTGTAAGTTAGGTTCTGATCTATTAATATTCCTAAAAACTTATGGCAATCAGTTTGATTCACTGATTCCTTGTCTACTTCCACTTTTATGTTTTGGTGTTGGTAACTGTGATGAAACTTGAAATTGATTAATACAGTTTATCAACATTTAATTTCAATTCATTTATGGACAGATAACTTTTAATTGATTTTAAAGATTCAGACAGATTACTTTCTAGATGACAAAGATTTTGTCCACTGCTTATTAATGTTGTATCATCTGCATAAGAAATGCCAGAGAAATCAGAAGAGCTTGGAATATCATTAACATATATTAGAAATAGCAAAGGTCCAAGCACAGATCCTTGCGGAACCCTGTGAGTAATTGTATCAAAATTTGATTTAACTTTGGATAAGAAATTTTCAGATTGCCAGAAGATCTCTGTACATTACTTACGCCTTGTAGGTATGATCTAATGAGTCATTTACTCCACCCCTTATTCCATAGTAATCTAGTTTCTTTAACAGTTTTCATGAGATACACTATCAAATGCCTTTGAAAGATCAATAAATATACCTGCTGTTTTTATTTGATTCCAAGTTTCCAATGATTTCATGAATAAATTCTACAACAGCAGTGGTGGTGGAGAAGCCTTTCCTAAGCCATGTTGTGATTTATTTAGGATATTATTAGATTGAAGAAAACAATTAAGGCTTGCTAATATAACTTTTCATAGAGTTTGCCAAATACTGAAGTTAGGGTTATAGGTCGATAATTCCTAACATCCTGTGTATTATTATTCTTAGCAAGTGGTCTTACAATACTAACTTTTAGGGATTCTGGGAAAGTGAATACAGATAGAGATGAATTTATTAAGTGAACCAGAATATTAAGAAGAGCAGGTTTACATTTTTAAGAATTGTGAAGATATTTCATCATTCCCTGAAGAGCAACTATTTTGAAATTTATCAGTTGATTAACTTCTTAGCATTTGTATGATGGAGAACATAGATTTTGAAGTTCCAGAAGATAAAGTATTACTAGTATTACTGGTTACAGTGTCCTGCTTTGAATTCAAGAAATGGCAGTTAAAAGGTCCTACAAATATCAGATGGATTATCTAGAAGAATGCCTTCATGTAGTAGATGTATGTTTTTATGAGTTTGAGTTTTCCCATTGTTAACTATGTTTCCACAGTGTTTTAGATTTGTTTGTTGAGTTGTTGACTTTATGAATTAACTGATAAAGCTTTCTCATTCATCAATTTTAGTCTATATTGTTTTTATACTGTTTATACTTCTCATTATAAAAGGGGTTCTTAGTATGTCTGAACAGTTCATACATGTTTTTCATTTTATTTCTAAGAACAAGAATTTCATCAGGAAGCTTAATTTTGGGTTTCTTCACTACATTCATTTGCCTCTTAATAATAGGACATGCAAAATTCAAATGATAATTTAATGTACTCAAGAACAAGTTCCATTTCTCATTGACATCATTTCTATTGAGTACTTCAGTCCATTCCTCTCTTAGGAGACATTCATTTTAGAAGATGTGAGTGTAGTATCCCTAGTGTCACGGGTGAATGTGTATGTGGGTAGTTCAAGACTAACAGAGCAATTTATTATTTCAATGATTTGTGCAGTGTGATCAGATAGATGAAAATCAATATTATGAGAGGAGTATTTATTCATTTCAATGTTTGTAATAATGTGGTCTATGGTGGAGCTGGAATGGGTTGTAACACGTGTTGCCCCTAACTCCACATCACGAAGATTGAAGCTATTTAGTAAATCGTGATGTAGTTCATTGTGTTTAATATTAATGTTCAGATCTCCATAATAATTAACTTGCAATTGTGGTTCCCTAAGAGTTTAGTTAAAGTTCTTCTAACCTAAAGTAGGAAGTCATTAGCGCTAGAATTTGGGGATCTATAAATGCCTATTATTTTATATTCCCTTCCATTGTTTTATATCTACACCTGCTACTTCAAAAGTCATTTCAGTACTTATGTCTCTAATCCAGTCTATTGAATTGCAAATTAAGTTATTCTGCACTATTATTGCAACACCGCCACTTATTTTTAGTTCTCTACAGAAACATTCATGAATTTTGTAGTTGGAGAAGTGAATCTTATTAATTTCATTATACTTAAGACCATGTTCAGTAATGACTCTTGTCTACATGTATAGAAGTTTCTTCCAGGATTGTCTCAAGTTGTTCGACTTTGTTATGCATGTATTGAACGTTTTGATGGAGAATACTGAGGACACTATCTTTTTTAAATTTCCTATCACAGGCGTGTTGACTTAATTGCTAAATGTCAAGGGGTGTCTTCTTCTTACGTGTTTGCCTGAAGTTGTAAGAGGAAGTAATGTGTGATTGTTGTGGTGATGGTGTTGAAGCCACTACAGAAGCAAAGGTTTGGGAAGGTTGACGAGGTGTGGAAACCCCCATGGAAGCAAGGGATTGGGAAGAATGACTAGGTCGTCGAGGAGTGACTGAAAGGGGGGATTGAGGTTTAGGTGGTGGTGAAGGGTGAGTGATGGAGATGGCAGATTTGTATGTTTGTGCCGTGGCAGGATGTGGAGAGATGAGTGATGTGAAGTGTGGAGAGATTACGTTCCGCTTAATGGAAAGATGCAGACCATGGCGAGTAAAATTTGTTCTGTCTAGGGTTCCAAGGTCTGCAATTTTAATTTGTGTGTTTCTAGCAAGGAATATGATTTCCTTGTTTGTTTGGTGGATTTTAGTGTTGTATTTTGTGGTGTCATGTCTGAGTGGCAGGTTTGTCATGATTAGATTTGTTTTCTTGGTGACCTCATTGAGTTTTTTTAATGTTTTCTTGTACGTTAATTAACACCTTGATCAATGTCATTGACCCCACAATGACATCTCTGTGTCCTAGTTGTGAAACCAGGCGATATGACTGTCGATCTCACTTGTCACATCTGCCAACTGGCATTGGTTTAAAAACCCTAGGACCTCATGAGATGGGAGTTTCTCTCTCAGCAGGAGGCATGTCCTACTGTGGCTGTCTCAAGAATAATTATCTTTGGTTTACCTGAGAGAGTGTTTGTTTTGTGTGTGTTGCTCACATCGTAACGTTTTGCTTGTTGAGTTTTGTGAGCAATATGAGTTTTTGGGGGGCGTTGTTTGGGTTGTGAGGGATGCGGATTTTGTGTATTTGTGGTGGCTAAAGGTGTAAAGCGGTTTTGGGAAAAGAAGTTAGGAGGAGGAGAGATGTGTGTGTGGACGCCAACTGGACATTTTGTTTGTGTTACCGACTGTAGTCAGCAGTTCTTGTGTTCATGTAAGAACTCTTTTAGCCTCTGGTTCTCATTCTCTATTGTATGATGGGCTGCAAGAAGATCTTTGTTGAGTGTGAAAATAAACTCGTATGACCGCATGTCCATGTTGAAAGTAAGGTTATGTGCTCTTAACTGTTATACTCACGTAAGTTTCCTAATAAAAGGAATTGAATAAAGTAAAGTAATGAGACAATAACAAGGTTTACAGTAGATGATCAGAATATAATAAAGTATTGATGACTTACTTCCAATAGTAGTCTACGATCCCTTATAGGTTAATTTATGTCTGTAGGCCTAAAAATTCACACACGATCTCAAGCTAATTAAATTAATATTAAAACTCGAACAAATAGAAAGAAAATCTAGTTACACAGAGTAGTCACCACTAAGTAAAATATAAATGAACACAGGAAATATCACTACACCATGTACCACTATAAGCTAACTTACGATGTACATACGAATGGCGTGCGGAGAGGTTAGCGGTGTGTATTTCTGAAGTTTCACGATAATTAGCTAATGTACACGCCTACTAACAATTATTGGTGCTGTCTAAGATATTAGGAACTGAAATGTTACGACAATTACACTTGTTAAGATGAGATAACTCATGAGACACTACTTTTTCTACAGAGCTATCAACACACGTAACTTACACCGCCTAAGATGCCTTCCTTGCCTTCCTCTCAAGCAAAGCCAACATTAATAAGAAGAATAGTAAGGTACGTTGAACTTTTCCGATTTGGCCAAGGAAATAAGGATCGGTTTTAAACGATCATATCTCCTACAAAAATGCGAATATTTGCACACTGAAGCTACGGACATTTTTCCCCAGATTCTGGGCTTTCAGAATATATGGTCATTTGTTAAATTCGGACGCAGAGTACGGTTCCCAGAGGCTTTTAGTTTGAAAATGGCGTATTTTATGAGTTTTCGCGAATTGCACGAAAACGAAGCCATAAACAAAAAAAATGACCTGCACCACGTAAATCGCCGTTAAATTTCGAGTCAGGATCCTGGCTTTCAGAAAAATCCGTGTCGTCAGAAATTTGAAAAATTCACAGCAATGGGGTACGTTGAACTTTTCCGATTGGCCAAGAAATAGGATCGGTTTAAACGCTCATATCTCCTACAAAAATGCGAATTTTTGCATTCTGAAGCTACGGGCGTGTTCCCCAGATTCTGGGCTTTCGGAATATATGGTCATTTGTTAAATTCGGACGCAGAGTACGGTTTCCAGAGGCTTTAACTTTGAAAATGGCGTATTTTATGAGTTTTCGCGAATTGCACGAAAACGAAGCCATAAACAGAAAAATGACCTGCACCACTGAAATCGCCGTTAAATTTCGAGTCAGGGTGCTGGCTTTCAGAAAAATCCGTGTTCCGTCAGAAATTTGAAAAATTCAACAGGTGGGGTACGTTGAACTTTTCCGCTTTGGCCAAGGAAATAAGGATCGGCTTTAAACGCTCATATCTCCTACAAAAATGCGAATTTTTGCATTCTGAAGCTACGGGCGTGTTCCCCAGATTCTGGGCTTTCGGAATATATGCTCATTTGTTAAATTCGGACGCAACGTACGGTTTCCAGAGGCTTTAACTTTGAAAATGGCGTATTTATGTGTTTTCCATGACGCGATTGCACGAAAACGAAGCTATAAACAGAAAAATGACCTGCACCACTGAATCGCGTTAAATTTCGAGTGCAGGCTGCGTCAAATAAAAATCCGTGTCGGTCGAATTTGAAAAATAAGGTGGTACGTTACTTTCCGATTGCAGAATAAGATCGGCTTTAAACGCTCATATCTCTAAAATGCGAATTTTGCATTCTGAGCTTTATTTCAGATTGGCTTTGAATATATGTCATTGAATGCAATTTAGGTAAATATAGTTCACAAAACTCCCACCTGATCGGTTAATTCGGGGGCTCAGAAAATCCGTGTCGGTCGAAATTTGAAAATTCAACAGGTGGTACGTTGAACTTTCGATTTGCCAAGGAAATAAGGATCGGCTTTAAACGCTTATCTCCTACAAAATGCGAATTTTGCATTCTGAAAACGGCGTGTTCCCAGATTCTGGGCTTTCGAATATATGTCATTTTTAAATTCGACGCAGAGTACGGTTTCTGACTTTAATTTGAAAATGGCGTATTTTAGAGTTTCGCGAATTGCAGAAAACGAAGCTATAAACAGAAAATGACCTGCACCACTGAATCGCCGTTAAATTTCGGTAGGTGCTGGCTTTCAGAAAATCCGTGTCGGTCGAAATTTGAAAATTCAACAGGTGGGGAGTTGAATTTTCGATTTAGAAATAGATCGGCTTAAACTCTATCTCCACAAAATGCGAATTTTGCATTCTGAATACGCGTTTCCCAGATTCTGGCTTTCGGAATATATGGTCATTTGTTAAATTCGACAGAGTACGGTTTCAGAGCTTTCTTTAAATGGCGTATATTATGAGTTTCGTGCACGAAAACGAAGCCATAAACAGAAAAATGACCTGCACCACTGAAATCGCCGTTAAATTTCGAGTCAGGGTGCTGGCTTTCAGAAAAATCCGTGTCCGGTCGAAATTTGAAAAATTCGACAGGTGGGGGTACGTTGAACTTTTCCGATTTGGCCAAGGAAATAAGGATCGGCTTTAAACGCTCATATCTCCTACAAAAATGCGAATTTTTGCATTTTGAAGTAACGGGCGTGTTCCCCAGATTCTGGGCTTTCGGAATATATGGTCATTTTTTAAATTCGGACGCAGAGTACGGTTTTCAGAGGCTTTTAGTTTGAGAATGGCGTATTTTATGAGGTTTCGCGAATTGCATGAAAACGAAGCCATAAACAGAAAAATGACCTGCACCACTCAAATCGCCGTTAAATTTAGGGTCAGGGTGCTGGCATTCAGAAAAATCCGTGTCCGGTCGAAATTTGAAAAATTCAACAGGTGGGAAGAATTTAGAATAAATAAAAAAAAGAATTTAGAATATGCAAGAAAGAAATATGTTTAAAAAAGCTCTTTCAAAAAAGTAGGCAGAGAAAAAATATCTGAGACTCATGAAGTGATAATGAAACTCAAAATTTTACTTTAAACCAAATACAAAAAGCGTTATTGTTTTTAATTCTTATTAGATTGTAAAGGTAGTAAATTATTAATCACCCAAGGTACCTATTAACATTGACCATGTTGAGGATGTTTTTTAATTTGGGACATTTTCTCAGTGATACCTTATAGAACAAATTTGAAAATTTAGAAATTTTAAAATTATACAAATCTTCTAACTTAATATGTCTCAATGAACAATCTCAATGAAAATCCAGCCCTATTATAAATTTATTTCTTGTCTAACTTTCCCACACTTCTATTTCCTCCCTCAGTATATCTCTGTACTTTCTACAACATACAAAATGATGGCATCTTAGGACTCACCATATATTTTATCTCTGTTACTTGGATAAGTACTCTATTTAAATAAAATTTAGTGTTCATTAGTATTATGTATTTCTTCTGTAGTATGTCTTAGTTATTCATATGTCACTTTGTTCGTGCAATTTTTTTATATTGTAGTGCTACTGATGATGGGATGAAGTCCCAAATCACGTGTATGGCTGAATGTTCTGTATATTAAAATTTATATTGTATAAACTATTTGTGGTTGATGCCTCTGCTTATTATAACCTTAAAAAACAGAACCATCATCAACATGCACATTAAAGGGGTGGCATTGGGATACAGAGAGGAGGGTCAACTAGAAAATTTTGAAGGGATTCAACATAATTAAACATTTTATTTCCTTAAATATGTTCACTCATTGAATTTCACTTTTTTCAACATGACACTTTGGAAATTGTTTTATGACATTTGATACAGAGGTTCTCCAAGCCATCTTAGGAACCATGCACATGGTTTATCATACAATAATTTTCATGTATTAATTGCATCATTAAAGTTACAACTCCATTCTCTGTGTGTTATGTTTTATTTATTTACAAATACAATATTTCATATATAAATAAATTTTCAAAGATTAGGCTCAGAAATGAAGATGTTCTTGTTTTAGGCTGCACACCTTTGAGCATTTTTCCTAATTTTATATAAAGGAAAAAAGTGGTTAAAATTGCATTTTTTACTTTGTTTTTATATTGCACATTTTTTAACAAGCTGGATACAGATAATTTAAGAATGAAAAGTGAATAAAGAATTCTCTTCAATTAAATTTTCAACATACCGTATAATCTTATCACAGGAACATTCATAGCATGAACAAATAAGTAATCTAATTTAAATTAAGTTACATTAGTAACTGACTGCAGTAGAACTGCCTTTAACACATTATTCACAACAACCTGTTGATCAAACCATTATTATAGGCAGTAAAAATGGCACTAAGAAAATTAACTTAAGTTCTAAGAAACAGTTAAGCAGAAGCATCAATAAAACAATGCGTCCTCTTCAGATAGTATTGAGTATTTCTGATGTCAATATGACTCTTTCAACCTAATATGGTTTTTGAAAAACAACCAAGATGGTACCTGGAAGAGGAATTTTTATGACTAAAAACACTCTTCTTCTCATTAACATAAAAAATTAATTGTTAACTTTAACCTGTTTCCAAACAAATTTTCTTTAGAAATTATATTTTCATTCATTAGGTTAACTGAGAATTTTAAAAAAACAATGCACATTCTATGAAATATTCAGTTACCTTCCTTTCAGAGGTACTTTTGTTTATTACTGAATCTATTGTAAACAACACTATTTTTTATTATATAGCCATCACGTCTATTTTAGATCAGTCAGTAATTGAAAGAGTAACTATGATATGAAATACTTCTTTGAAGAGAATACCTACCACTCAAGAGGAGTGGACATAAAAACATGGACGTTAGGCAAAATCCTCCAGCTCAGAAGAATATAATGTTAGAAAAAGTTTTCAAATCATATTACAAGTTATGTAAGAAACTAATAACAAAAACAACTAAAACTGAATATTATTTTTGTTTTATAACATTTCAATCATGTTTATAAGGTTCTCCAGAAGTAGGCTGATACCTCATTTTTTTATAACATATTATGTTTTACGTAAAGAAAAATATAATCATGTTCTTAATGAAATATACTTAAAAAAATAATTACAATATCTTTAAACTATATCAACTGTAATGTAGAATGCTACAATTTAAATGCTGTTTTTCTCAAAACACTGTTTTGATGTATAGTTTCTACTAGCTACTGCCACAATTTTGAAACTACCTTTCATACACAAGACTCTTTTGTATTGACAACATTATTACCAAGTTTGTTATTAAGTAGTGTTAAAAAATACAAGAAAAGAAGTTCTTTCTGAAACAAAACCAATAATATTGTAATACTTATCAAGAAAGAGCAGTAACTCATTCAACTCACTCATGATGTTTTATCTTAATAATTAACTTCTACAATAGAGGGACCAATTTATTGTAAGAGAAAAATGCTCTTTTAAATTCAAATATATTGCTTTAAGCCACTTTATGCATTTTTTCCCAACCAATTTTTCTCTCTATCTCATCAATTCATTTACCTATCTCATCCAGTAACTGTATGGAAAAAACAACATATCCTTGTGAAATTTTCAGATGCATTGAAAACTGAAAAAGGCAAATGACGTAACCTTTCCCTCATAATGTATCCTTATGATCGATCCATGAAGTAATTTTTTATTGCTGGATATAACTGATTTATTCAGATTTGTTAATGGATGTATCTCATGTTACTATATGTCTGCTACATGTGAGTTATTGTTTATAAGAGAAATATTTTCAGCAACTGATACGGTACTTCAAACACACAAACATATTAACACATGCTCAAAGGTTTACATCCAATAATTTTTATTCCGATAAGAATTTCGAGCTATCAATAATTCGATGAGAAATAGAGGACTGATATAAAAATTTGACACAAAAAAATTCATTAGGTACTTGCTACATTTTGTACTTTATTGCGAATGTTCTTTGCGACTTCATGTCTTTGTTATATGTATAATTGATCTCTTAATTTAATTGGAATGTGGTTTCATTCTTTTTCCTCTGGAATTTAACAGAACAACTTTCAAAACAAGCAATATGACAAAAGAGATCACAATTCACCACGCATACAGCAAATACGTCGCTTCGGAAAGCGAATATACGAAATCGCCTCATCAAGCTTACCAGGCGATTACACCAGGGATTACCCATTTGAATGCAATTGATTGTCTGGTATCATGATGCAAGCCATGCAAGCTGATTTTCGTAAACTGTTATTGATTTAAATGTTTACGAACGTAGATGATGCCAATCTTTATTAAATAAGCAAAAAAAAAAAAACACCAAAACAGGAAATGATTACACTAAGTGCCTTTTTTTTCAATAGGAAATTTAATTCAGCGTTCTGTCATACGTTTAACGGGTGATTCCCATTTCCATCCTATTTCACAAGTTCAACGGGTGATGTGCGTTAAGTTGGTAAGAGTAATCTCTTACTCTCTGATGAGCCCGAAAGTGGTTTCGACATTATGCAGTTTAACCTGCTTAGACGGCCACCTCTAATACCGGCCATTTTTCGGTGCAACCGATCGTTTTCCTTTTCCATAAGGCACGTTATGTATTCACTTTCGGTCACCGGGCCCCTCGATCAGCTGCCGGGCACGACTCGCAGATTAACTTGTATACGACCGTTTCAACTTCCTTAGTAGAGACCTGAAACTATTTAATCCTTTCTGACTGGAAACGCGAATGACCGGTGCTATCAACTGTAACCATATTGTGTAGAAGTACACGAGGTGAGCATGCTGACTACTGTTATTACTTGAAGGTACACAGTTTTCAGAAAACTAGGGCAGTGATACTTGACTTGCTTATCTCGCTGCGGAATTAATTTAGTTTAAAATATTAGGTAATTTTCCTAAAAGCTCAAGTTCTTGGCTCTATGATATAAGCTGCATCTTCAAGTCTGAATTACTTTTGATTTCGGTTCGGTGATTACGCAAAGGTATCTCGACAATGAACGATAAGACAAGAGTGTGCCTAACACTGGCCGAGAGGAGGACAGTTATCCTGGAAAGAGAGAAAGGAATTTCAGCAAGAAAACTTGCCAAAATGTTTAAATGCGGAAGAACGCAAATACATAACATAATCAAAAACAAAGGGGACATTTTAAGGGAATGGGAAGTAAACAAACATATTGGTATGAAAAGGAAGAGAAAATCCAAATATGGGCAATTGAATGATTTTGTTTATGAGTGGTTTAAATGCGCACGTGCCAAAAACCTTCCGGTTAGTGGCCCCATACTTCAAGAAATAGCAAGACAGCAGGCAAAATATCTAAATCTTGATTTCACCGGCAGCAATGGGTGGCTTGAAAATTTCAGAAAAAAACACAATTTTTCATTCCGGACAATTTGTGATGGAGACGACGTTCCTGCGCGTACTGTCGACGAATGGAAAAACAGATTGTCCCACATATTCGCGTCGTATGAACCAAAAGACATCTACAATGTCGATGAAACTGGTTTTTTCTACAAGACAATTCCTAGCACGTTTTTAGGATCAACAAATGAAATCAGAGGAGGAAAGATGATAAAAGACAGAATTACAATACTGTTCTGCTGTAATTCGTTTGGTAATAAGGAGCCCCCGTTGGTGATTGGCAGATCGCAGAAACCACGCTGTTTTAATAATGTTGATGTGGACTTACTCCAGATAAAGTGGTATGCGAACAAGAAGGCGTGGATAACGTCAGCTATATTTGAAGAGTGGTTGGAAGAATTTAATTCAAAAATGCGGAAACAAAATCGATATGTTATACTTCTGCTTGACAAAGCACCTTGCCATCCTGAAATTCCTCTCTCTAACGTTAATTTGTTGTTTCTTCCTCCTGAAATGTCATACCTGCAACCACTGAACCAGGGCATAATCCAGACATTTAAGCTTCATTACAGGAAGAGAGTTTTGCGTTCGCTATTAGCACGGGCCGAATGATGCTGAGGGCATGTCTGAGTTAATAACAAAATTAAACGTCGGCGACGCAGTATCGTGGATAAAATTGTCATGGAACGCTGTGAAGGACGAAACCATTCAGCTTTGTTTTAGAAAGCGCGACCATGTTGGCAATGAACCGGCTCCACAAATAGACCCAGAGGGACAACTGGAAGAACTTCAGCATTTAGCTATGGCTATGGGAACAATCTATGATGCCATGGCCGATCTGGAAGATATTCCATGCTTCGATAATTTGGAGGGTGATTGGGAGAGTCGGCTACAGGAAGATTATCGAGGAGAAATGTTATCCGAAGAGACTGAGAGTGACGAAGAGTGCGACAAACTTCCACATTTAGAAACAGTCTACGTTGCCGAAGTTAAACAGGAAGAAGTTTCTGGCTTCGATGATTTTGCTGATGAGGAGGGGAGTCGGCTTCAGGAAGATGGTCGAGGAGAAATAATATCCGAAGATACTAAGAGTGACCAAGAGAGCGACACACTTCAAGAGTTAGCTGAGAGTATAAAAACAGACTACATTGCTGAAATTAAACAGGAGGGAGTTTCTTGCTACGATGATTTTGTTGATGATTCGGGAGGTCAGTTACAGGAAGATAGTCGAGAGGCGATCTGTGAAAAAATGGCGCTCGACCGAAAAAATAACGGAAGTGCTTGTCAGACTCTGTTATCTTTGAAGGAGGGGATTACCGTTCTCCGAAAAGTACAGCCATTATGTCGTGTTTTGGATGAACAATATGGGGAAAATACCACAGCAGAATTAAACAAACTTTTGGAAAGTTTCGAAACCTGTATAGTTAAAGAGAGTTGTAAACATTCCAAACAAACAACTCAGCACGACTTTTTGTGAAAGAAAAACAGTGAATATGCAAAAATGTATGCTTGAGCTAGTAGATGTGCATTTTAAAATTTACATGTATTAGTTCGTATTACAAGTGTAAATAAAAAGATATCTAAAAATCCTTTATATAATTGCAATATGATTTCCACTTCTCATATTCTTGTAACTTTTCTTAAACAGCCAGTTTTCACCAGACTCATTAGGATAAATTTCACTAATTTAATGTGTTTACTATTTTAGTAATATAAAGTAATATTAAGGAAAATGACTTGCTGAGTATTCATGAAGATCAGTGTTAATATTAACACATTAAGGAGGCATATATCCTCATGTCAGCAACCTCCTATTTTCTTGTCCCAACTTGCTACAAATTCCTGTACTCACTCCATGCTATCCCTCCTACACATGCCCTTCCGACTCATTGCTCATCCACATACCTGCTATCCTCTTGATTTTCTCCTTACAACCTGAAAGTAACTTGACTTGTAACAATCCTCTCTACCTTGTGATTGATATTTGAAAAAAGATTGTGTCCTTAGAGTACTCCATTAGAATATGCAAGACAATTTTTGCAATAAAACAGATCAACTAGAATCCATACTTTAGAAACATATATGAATTACTGAACATGGCCTTAAATGTAATGAAATAAATTCAATCAATATCCCTAATTACAAATTTTCAATGGAGTGTGTAGTTTCAGTGGAGAATCCAATAAAAACGGCAGTGTTACAATATTTGTTCAGCATTATGTAAACTGTGAAATAACTGACTGAATGAAAGATATACATTACGTGTGAAAATGCAGAACCAATTATAAATACAAAAACAATAATAGGAAACCCAAAAATCATTGGCATTTCCAGGTTACATAAGTGACTTTCTATTTCAATTTGAAGAACTATCTAAACTCATAAAAATCCACCACAGTAGGTTTGTTATTGTGGGAGACCTAAATATTAATGCTGACCATAAGATCTGGTAAAAAATTTTAATCCCCATGACCCATTCCAGTTCAATAGAGCATATCATTACACATATTGAAAACGGTAACTACTCCATGTTTATCAATGATTTTTATATGATGACTAAATTACTGAAATACTCAATAGTCTCCAAAATTCACATTCACAAGAGATACCAAAAGACAGTTTCTAAATGAAGTTTGGACAGATATGTTCAATACCAATATCAGTGAAAATTGATATGAAAATTGAATGAATTCATTGATCAAAATGTAACTTACAATAAACATGTAGATACTCCCTGGAAAAAAAAATACACTCCAATACGCTCCTCTTTAAGATACTTTTCCTAATACCTCAAAACTAGTGCACTTCTATCATTCTATTATGGCCTAATATATTCTTAACTAGGGTATTTATTGAAATGTGGGGAGGCACAACAAAAGAATATTGATGGATTACCAGTTCAACAAAGAAAGTGCCTCACAACCTTATTTCAAATTAAACCAACACAGACTTGTAAAGACTGCTACATTACAAATTAAATATTGGCTGTTGCAGAACTCTATGTTTACAAATTATTCTTCTTCATGAATGGGTTACATAGGACCAAGTGGAATAAACAGGATTCTTCCACTACCGTGATCACTATTACCAACATTCTCATGGAAAACAAAGACACTTTCACTCTAAATTCTGATGTACACAACTATAACACTTGACAAAAGGATAACCTACATGTTCCCCAATCTGAAACTACACTTTATCAAAAAAGTACTGCAATAGAGGGCATTACACTTTCAAAGATTTCCTCCATAAATAACAATAAAAAATACATAAATTTCCTTAACATTAAGGAAAAACACATCACTACCTCCCTTAAAAAAACAAAAATAAAAATTCTAATCCCATTGATTCTCTGTTTCATGTTGACTGTTCAAGTTGAAGCAAAGAAAAAAGAACTGGCATATCCCATCCTGCCTGTGTTAAATTGCAGTTGGGAGTTTTTTTGATTGTTTTTTTTTCTCCCTTTCAAAATTCAAAATTTATTGCTTATTTATCTGAAAATAGATTTTATTACATGGGAGTGTTTTTTTTTTTTTTTCTCCCTTTCAAAATTCAAAATTTTATTGCTTATTTATTTTTGAAAATAGATTTTACTACATGGGAGTTTTTTTTTTTTTTCTCCCTTTCAAAATTCAAAATTTAAGTAGTATATGACTTAGTGTAGGATCATAGAATTTTGAAAATGTGCACACAATTCACTTTTCCCCATAGCACGTCATACGCAGTTTTTTAACTGTTTTTTTGACGTAAAATAAATAAATAAATAAATAAATAATACAGTTGGACTGACGTAGAAGGAGAATATAAAGCATTGAAGGCTTTCACAGGCTTTATGTAGAAGGAGAATGCCAAACCCAAATTCTATTTCCTTCATCCTGAATTTGCTAAATGCACTAGGCATCATTAATATCGTTAAATCATTTCTGAATGAATAGTATTTTATTATTAGTATTGTTACTATTATAATTGATATTACTATTATAATTATTATTGTAAGATCAATGACCAACTTCATCAGGGTTTTTTGTCCAGTTTCCCTTGATCCTTTTAGCAAATGCTGAGATGGTCCCCATTGTTTTGATTTCTGGACAGTAAATGTAACTTCACTCCGCCATATCTGACTCGTCATACACGATTGAAATTGTATTTGTGACTCAATAAATATTATTATTATTATTATTGTTATTATTATTATTATTATTATTATTATTATTATTATTTTTTTTTTTTTTTTTTTGTGAGAGGAAAAAATGCATTATGCACCTTCAGGGATTCAGATGGTATAATCCCTGGTGTGTAGGACGTCCATTCTCAGTGGTATACCCACTAAAAAACCACTCTTCTTATGCCCATGCGCCTCTCCACGGAATCGTCCGAGACATTACTTCATGGAGGCAGGCAGGTGGCTGAGCCTTTACTTCATTTACGTTCGGAGTCGCTCTTCTTTCCTTTTCATCACAAGGGTCAAGAACTCTTGTATTGTTGTCCACCTTTCCTCCGATTGAAGCATAAGCCGAACTATGTTTGATGGAGAAATGTCTGCCTCCAAATACTCGTTCAATCTTCTTCTCCATGTGTCCCATACTACGCATGCAAATGATTGTGGCATGGCGTCATCATCCTCGTAACCACAGAATTACATTTTGAGTCATATGCTCTTTTAAATCTAAATAGGTAGGATTTAAAACAACCATGACCTGTGAGCACTTGTGTGAGGTAAGTTTACTTCTCCGTGCATTCTATTGAACCATGGTTCGATATGCGGTATCAGAGGTGTCCACCTTCCTTTGGATCTCCATCCCACCTGTCCTGCCATTCCGCCAGTAGTGATGTTCGGGCGCTCTTCTTAATGTCTTCTTTCGTCCTACTCGCCGGTTGTTTCCCGCTAGTCAGCAGACTTTTCGCTTCGTCATACCGCTTTTCTTTCTCTAGCCAACATATCAATGAGGTATTCTGGCCAGTACTCTACTGCGCTGTCGGATACTGTGCGATAAGCTGACACTATTCTCAGCCCCAATCTCGCTGCACTTGCGCGTACTTCAGTCCACGCTTGCTTTACCTAGTTTGTCAGCCCACACGGAGCCGATAAAGCATTTTGTGAGTGGGCTACGCTGGCAATCATACGTCTCTTCCTTCTTTTGGTCCTCCTATATTTGGCATAATTCTGGAGAGTTGCTCAGTAGCTGCTGCCTTGTCTGCCATTTTGCTGATGTAGGGCCGAAGCTCAGCCTATGGTCTATTTCGACACCTAAGTATGTAATTTGGCGTTTCCAGGAGATATTTACTCCGTCCAAAGTGATGCGGGAATTGGATAGCTCTTCGGTCCATTACTAGTACTGCCTCTGTCTTTTCAGCTGCCATTTGCAGGCCTCTTTGCGTCATCCATCTTTTAACCCTGAAGAGAGCTCATTTAGGTGCATCTCTAGTAGTTCTGTGTTTTCACTGTGGCTAGTAATCAGCGTCTGCATATCCAATCAGCTGGGTATGTTGTGGTAGGTCGATTTTTAATAGGTCGTCTACATGACGTTCCATAAGAATGGGCCTAGTTTCGAACCTTGGTACTCCACATGTCACGCCACACGTCACGTCTTCCATTGCGAAGAGATTCGTATAGACTATACTCCTCTCAGAAGATAGTCTTCAACCATTCTCAGAAGGTATTCAGGGACTTTCTTATCTATCAGAGCCTCCATGATGTCCTTCCATCTGGCGCTATTGAACGCTTCCTGATGTCTATGGCCACCAGAGCACAGAATCCTTTCTTCTTCCCGTCACCTTTGGCCTGTTCCGCAATCCTGACCACTTCGAGAATGGCGTCAGTTGTCGTCCGCCCTTCCGGAAGCCATACTGTTTAGGGATAGGTCTGATGGCTCCTCCAGCCTTGATATAATTGGTCCCTCTAGTAACTTTCCATGGTGTCCAGGAGGCAAAGCGGTCTAAAGACGAGGTCTTGTCGAGCAGTTTATTACCCTTCCGGAGGAGGAGATTTCTGCCTCTTCCATCTTCTGAGGAATATTCCGTTCCTGAGACATGAGTTAAACACGGAGAGTAGACAGTCAGGATGTTGCTCTGCAACAATCTTGAGCATTTCGCTCAGGAATCCCATCGAATCCCGAGGCTTTCCACATTTTAGGCTATTTGCAGCCCTCTAGTTCGTCCGTCGTAAACAGGACTCCCTCGTCAAAAGAGAGACGCTCAGTCTTTGTCTTGTCAGCACTCTCTAATGGGAATAGGTCACTTCTGACTTTCCTCACCCAGTCTGGATCGCTCAGTCCAGGCGTCCTCCCCTCCATTCTAAGCTTCTTGGTCACAATTTTGTAGGCCATGCCCCACGGGTCACTTTCGAACTCTTCGATGAGCCTCTTCCAACATATGACCTTACTTTTTTTAATCTCTTCTTGAGGAGTTTGCAAGTCGTCTTGTAATGCTCTTTAAATGTAAGGATTCGTCTTAGCTCTCGTCGCTTGCCTTCTCGCCTTGATGCATCTCTTACGTATTGCTGCTATTTCCTGTGTCCACCAATAGACCTGCTGTTTGCGTCTAGGGCCACGACGTCTAGGCATCGAGGCAGCCCATGCAGCTACTACGTCTCGATTGTTGTTTTTGTAATTTCGTCGAGTGTTTCTGCTTTTTGTCCAGTCCAGGCTATTCAACAACTGGATTCTTCCAAGGACGTTTTGCCTTGTCCACATCCATTTCTTAGATTCCAGGGTGGTCGTTTATTGTTCCTGGGTGGTCGCTTGTCGTTTTGTACCGCTCTGTTTCAACTGAGGACACTATATATAGGTGGTCATAGAGTTTCCTCCTCTAATATTTCCCAGCTCTTTGCATATCTAGCGAGGCTAGTTGAGCATATTATCAGGTCTAGAATGAAAGAGGCGTTCCTTCGTTGGAAGGTTCTCCCAGCCCCCGAGTTTAGAATGATAAGATCATTCCTTGCCGCGAATTCACTAACAATAGCTCCTCTTCTATCGGAGCGTGTCTCACCCATTCGGAGATTTACCGTTGAAGTCGCCGGCAAGTAATATCTTTGATTTGGCTGTCTGTAGACTAGTGTCTAGTTCGTACATTTCGGCTATAAATTTGTCGATGGTATCGTTCGGAGAGAAGTAGCAACTGTATATTCTTATGTTACTAACTTCTACCCAGACGAACCCGTATTTCGTCTCCTTGTACTTCTGTACGCCTAGGTTACCATTTACAACCTTAATACCAGCTCTTCTCTGCACATCCTGATACCACGTAGAGTCGTCAGAGGGCTGTTCACAAAATAATATCAGGTCTATCTTCTTTTCGGCAGCTACCTGCAGTGCCAAGTCGCGTGCCTGTCTGCTTCTGCCTAGATTAATTTGTAACAATCGGAGCATATCTGGCGCGTTTGTCTTTTTTACATGCCGCAGCAAACGACTCACATCTACTGCCTCCCAGGGCATGGTCGTCGCTTTTGTTCCTGTCTTTGCAGAGAATGCACTGGGTTTTCCCCTGCAATCTTTTTGCATTGTGTCCTGCTTTGCCACATTTGTAACAAATGTTTCTTCTGTCGGGGCCCTTGCAGGAGGTTGATATGTGCCCGAAATCAAGACATCTGAAGCATCTTATTATCTGCCTCTCTTCGCTAATCTGGCAGTTAACCCACCCAATTTTGAGCTTTTCCATTTTTAAAGCTCTTGGGCTTGTTCAGCTGGTAGCAGTAGTGTCGCTGTTTGCACACTACCGTATCCCCTCCGCATTCTACAGGAGCCAGCGATTTCCTGAGTCTCTGCTTTTATCACCTGGGCAACCGCCTCGATAGCCTCTTCGACTACTACAGTCTCGTCGATGTCCCTTATTTTGATAAGCCGCTTTGGCACCAGCGCTTTACTGTGGCTTGCGTGCCTGCCTCCACTACTGCCTTGTTCAAGGAGTCAATATCACGGTCTTCCGGATGACGATTAGCAGCTCCTTCCTTTTCGTCCTGCGGATCTTCAGGATCTCTGCCGCGTAGTGCCTTAGGGTCTACCGACTCCTTCATTTTTGATGATATCCAGCGTGGATTCACCGTCTTTGCACTACTTTAATCGCCTGGTTCTGTATCCGGGGCGGTTCTTGAGCCTTCCGACTCTGTTGCTTTTTGCTTTCTTTCTTTTTGGTCGACTTTGCGAACAACCATGTCTGTTCGCCGTTGTTCACCGTGGCCTCTGTTTCCACTACTTCTATATTCTTCTCTTTCACGGCATTGTCACGCCGTTACCTCTCCTTCCGTCACTACTGTCACCTTCCTCTTATCAGTCTGGTGGTTTCCGCCGGGGCTGGGACTTCTCTCTTCTTGCCCTTTTTCTTCCCTTGGCAGTCTCCGCATAGTGCTTTCCTATTTTCGTAGTTGAGCACTCTTGTAGTCGATCCAGGAACTCTGCTCTTTCCTCCTGTGGCCTTGCATTTGTATTTCATCGAGTCGATGTCATGCAAGGCTTTCATCATTGCATCCTTTACCGGCTGTGGGTTATTTCAGGAGCATTTTGCCACTTACCACCAAGGCAGTTGCCAGGTCCTCGACTAACTTGTCTGTGCCCCATGCAACATCTCCATGCCGCCCACTTCTCAGCAGTATGCCCTAGCTCTTGGGGGTATCACCACGCTCTCCTCTGCAGGGAGATCAGCTTCACGCACCTCCAGGGAGTTAATCGCACTTGTATTGTCTGACCGAGGCGCCAAGTCCACGTCTCTGTCCTTAACTCCTGTGGGTACACCACTTGTCGTAGGGTACTTGGAGGTGATCTCTGCAATTTCGGCTCTGTAGGTACTCAGATATGGAGGGGCTGCTAGGAGGTGATCTCTGCAGCTTCCGCCTTCCAACGAAGGGGTTAAATGCACATTATTATTATTATTATTATTATTATTATTATTATTATTATTATTATTACTATTATTAAACACTTTTTGGCCTTCTTGTTAGCCCAGTAATCTCTTAGATGCAACAAATGGGTCTGCTTGTGTTGCTCAGACCATATGCTTTGTTCGACTTTCTTTTCCACCTCAAAACTGTGATTTTGTAGTTTTTCTCGTTATATCAGTCTTGTAAATTTGGAAATCCCAATTCTCCTTCTCAAAGGTCCTTTTCTGTTTGTCTGTACCATTTCGATCTGGTAAATAACTTTACTTTTCAAGAAGACCTGGGTCTGGTATGTTAACCTGCTAACATTCATTCTTTCTAAAGTATCATAAATTGAACTCTTCACATTCGCATTGAATCTGTGATTTTAGGAATTTGTTGGTAGATTTACAAATTATTGCTATTATTAAATTAAAAAGTTAGTAACAAAGATATACTACTACTAGGACATAGTGACTATCATAGGGTACACACTAGCAAGTCCTCTACTATCAAAGCTTCATACTACATTGCAGCAGAGTCTTTCAATAGCTCCCAGTTAATATAAAGCAATTGATAACCTTTCCTTCAAAATATTCCTTAAGTGTCACCTTGTTGCTGTTTGTACTTGGGTTGTTGTAACTAACAAGCGATAGTTATTGGGATACAATAATTAATTTACAAGATACCAATGCAAGAATAACTATTATTTACACCCTCATGATATATCACTTGAATTCCAAGCAAGTCAGGAGCATTGTTATTATTACTCAATGTATTCAATTTGTTAATTAAGGTAATGTTTAATGCAAACCATTACAAGTTTATTTTCCTTATTTCTAACTCTTTAGTCTGAGCTAGCTTATCGGATTTGTCCCACCCTTGTCCCAGCTGCTACCTATCTAAAAGAAATTTTTTCACTTTTTCTGCTTTTCAGATCTCTAATAGTAGAATTGAAATATTGTTTTAACAATATTTTACAACAGTAAAACATGGCCTAATATGCAAATTTTTGTTGAAAACTTTGGAGCTGTTCTTGACAAAATGCCATTGAGCATTTGTGAAAATGCAATAATGTAATACGCAGAAATGGCATTTATGTCATGATATTCAATGTATTTATCACTATCTGAACAAAAAGTTTAGAAAAAAAATTTGGAGCTATTTTGGAGAAAATTTTGTTTTTAATTCTGCCCATATGTCATTCAATTACTCACTAAAACAACTAATATTTTCAAAAAATGTTCATGATATTAATTCAAGAACTAAATATAGAGGACAAATTTCATAGGAAGAAAAAAGCACTATTTTCAATATTGTAGTTATATATATAATATATATATATTGTAAATATATATATATATATATATATATATATATATATATATATATATATATATATATATATATATATATATATTTATTTTAAATTGGAGCTATTTTTGAGAACATTTCTGAAAGCTTTATGTAAGGGAAATTTCTTAAGGGCTTTATGTAAAGCACCCTCAAAATTTAAAGAATATTTTTCAAAACTGCAAGGCTTAGAGACAGTGCAAATTTTCCAGGGTGCAAATTTACCATTCACTACGACGAGAGACAGAGAAACAGAGAGAGAGAGAGAGAGAGAGAGAGAGAGAGAGAGAAGAGACAGAGAGAGAGAGAGAGAGAAAGAAGAGTAAGAGAGAAAATAAACATTACTTTCTAACTTTCTCTATCCTGCATGTGTGAGCGTGTGTGTGAGCATGCATGAGTGTGTGTGTGTGAGTATAAGTGAGTGTGAGAGTGTGTGTGTGCGAGTGTGAGTGTGAGAGTGTGTGTGTGCGAGTGTGAGTGTGAGTGTGAGTGTGTGCCTGTATGTTTGAAATAAAGAGCCGATGTAGATGGGCAAGGTGGCTACAGCGTGTGCCAACCCAGCGCCTCGGTTTGAAGAGTCACGACGTGGGCATGGTTGTTTATTCCTTGTCTTTCATGTATGTGTGCTGTTGTGGAAGGTCTTGTGAGTCTACTGAGCACAGACCGAGGAATCCCCAAGTGCTTCTGGTGTAAAAGATTAATATGGTCCCTATGAGGGACCACAGTGGGTACCTGACATTAGTTGAAATCGGCATCCCCTGAAGCAGGAAAAGGTCCCAGAAGAAAAGGAAAAAAAAATTCAGATGTGTAATGAAAGTTCTAGAAATTTCATTTCTGATTGTATTTAGATTATTGTTATGATTGTGAATAAATCAAGTGAGAATGGATTGACTGTTTTTTTCTGTTTAGAAAAAAGTATGTTAATACCAAATTTTACTTTCTTGTAACTAGGGAGGAACAAAAGCAGAAAGTGGAGGAACAGATGATAGAAAGGGGAGGAAGAAAAAATACAATTGAATGAGCTTCAAGACTTTAAAGGTTTAAGGCTTTAAACCTGCAAATGTCTGGTCAATGTCCATAGCTATTTTTGCTAGAATGAGCGTTACCCACAGAATGTGTGAAAATTTAATCAATTTTGTCATTATCAACACATGCAACATTCACAATGGCATCATAAGTAAGCACTGATTTAGGTATGCCTTTACTTATTTTTTCCTGTTAATTAAAGCACCCCATTTCAACTAATCGTAAATGTTAAGAGACATTTAGAATCAAATTCAATTTTGCATATACTGCCATTAATGCATATTTATGCAAACTTACAAAATTTGAAGTGATCTGTGGTTGGCTAGATTATTGCTTTTCAGTAAGTTTTAATGCCAATTAAGGCCAAAACATGAGTTAGCTGCCATATCCTAAGGATAAATCTTGTCAAAAAAAGGGTGGATATGTGAATAGAAAGGTATTACCCTACACATTTTCCATACTTAAAAAAATATTTATATAGGCACACTTTCAGACGTTTGCAAATATTTCAAAAGGATGAGTAAACCCATTAATATTCATTATGCCTCTCAAAGCTTATAAAATTCCCTACTAACTGCTTTTTATCAATCCTAGAGTGTTACACTTTGAGTAATTGCAGATCAAAATTGGTACTGGAAGTTTGCCAGGAGTAAGCAACAATGCATTTGTTCACAGCTGCCTATAGCAAAGATGGTGGTAGCAATGGTGATCATAGCGAACAGGATAACACTTTTCATTTCACAAGCTCACTCCCCTTTTGATAAAGGTTATCCCTGGTGATGGAGTTGCTGACTTTTTGGCCTTTACTGGCATTAAAACTAACTACAATAAATCCATAGATCACTTCAAATTTTCTGTCGCTGCCTCCTGGACTATAACATTAACTTATCAGTCGTTTACATTTAAGACTTGCACACATTGACAGAAAGTAATCTCCAGGGACTTGACGCGTGTCAGAGGAGGAAGAGGAAGAGGAAGAAGAAGAAGAAGAGGAAGAAGATGAAGAGGAAGAAGAAGAGGAGGAGGAAGAAGAAGATGAAGAGGAAGAAGAGGATGAAGAGGAAGAAGAGGAGGAAGAAGAAGAAGAGGATGAGGAAGAAGAAGAAGTGCTGTAACCCATGTGCAAAATGTAACAACCTGAATTGTAGCTGATCATGGATCAAGAAAACGTCCTAGGAAGCTGCTATCACTGCATTGGTTTCCTTAGCTCCCCATTTACAAGTGAAACATGTACTTTCAAGGTTTTTCAAGTTTTGTGTTACCATAATTGATTTTTATTTTCTGACTTTTATTGAAATTTAGAGTAAATCAGATTTTTATTGGAAACATATTTTTTTATTTTCTGAAATGAACATTATATGCATCTCAAATAATTTTTATAAGAAAATAATTAGTTTCCTTACAAATTAAGCACTTGTCTCAACACGCTTTGCTTGTAAGATACATGATACCTTGTTTCTTGCTGATCACCTACTTTCTGCATTACAAATTTTCACACATTTTCAGTATTTAATCTCAATTTTACCAAATACATTTTCATACATAAGCACATCTTTCACTGTTTTTATTACATATAAATGACAGCTTTAATATTGAGATTCTTCTCACATTGGTTTTCCTCCAAACATTCCACCCAGGACATAAGGGGGGGGGGACAGATAGGGCATATACCCCAGGGGCCTGATTGAAAGGGAGCACTAAACCTCTTTGCTTCCCCCATCATAGATGGGAGGTTCTAGAAAAATTTGCTGTCTCATCTCTCAAACTGTAAAGTGATACAAGATGGTTGACTAAGAAGGAAACTTTAACTGTATTATCTAACAAAAACAGTAGAAATTTATTTTCTAAGAGGTAAGAAACAAGAATAAAATTCTTCACACAGTAGCTGTGCCGGTATTACAGTATGGAGATGAAGCAAGGGTGACATCAAAAAAATATAACTCTAAAATCCAGGCAGCAGAAATGAAATTTTTGAGAAGCACTCCAGGGTATCACATCGTAAATAAAAAGAAAATTACGGAGATAAGAAATAAACGGGGGGTTGAACCACTGCTGGAGAAACTGGAAAGAAATCAGAAAGGATGGTATGAACATTTAAGAATGCCTGATAGCAGACTACCAGCATTCGCAGTGGACTACAGATGCAGAGGAAGAAGAAATGTAGGAAGGCCCAGAAGAAAGTGAAAGTGGTCAGTGAAACCATAGACTAAAGAGATAATTCTTTACTACTCTGTCAGAACCCTTGAAGTGAAGAAGAAGAAGAAAAGAAAAAGAAGAAGAAAAAGAAGAAGAAAAAGAAGAAGAAAAGAAGAAGAAGAAGAAGAAAAGAAGAGAAGAAGAAGGAGAAGAAGGAGAAGAAGGAGAAGAAGGAGAAGGGAGAAGAAGACGAAGAAGAAGAAGAAGAAGAAGAAGAAGAAGAAGAAGAAGAAGAAGAAGAAGAAGAAGAAGAAGAAGAAGAAGAAGAAGAAGATGAAGGTGATGAAATGTTCATTCCCCCATTTCTGATAAGTAATAAAGTCACATTGACAGTGTTAATAACCTATTACAAGAGAGGGCTTCACTATTGAGTGATAAACAACATATTATTTCTCATAATCCCAGAGTTAGAATCAGAAAGGACAAACAGTTCTAATGATGCAGTAATAGAATCTAAAGAAATAGGAAAGCTTAACCTAAATTTTCTTTTAAAAGAAGTAAGGAGAAGACAGAAGGAGCAGATGTTTGATGAAAAGGGCAAGAGAAAAGATGAACCCTGTTCATTCTTAGAAGAAAATGGTTTCAAATTATTGATTACAAAAATAATACATCAGATTCTGAAAAAAGTGAAGCAAAGGTTTCAAGTTATTCAAATTTGATTATTTCACTTGGCTCCCCAAAAAAGAGCTTGGTTTGGGAAAAGCTATCTCATATAAAGATTTCTAAAAGGACATATGACACAGAACTGGTAAGTTAAGAATCTTGCCTTGGATTTAAGCCTGAGTATGATGGCTACCGCATCAGGTCTTGCGAGTTTATAAACATGAATGGACTTCAAGATGCATGTTCCAACATAACAAAAGCTTGGAAAAATTTTCACAATACAGTTTCAATTTCACAGTTCCAACAGTCACAATTTCAATCTCATTCTCAATTCTCAGTTGTCACTAATAAAAGATGTTTTAGCAAATAAAAGATCATAAAACATTACCTCAGAAACATAAACCAGACCACAATGACTAACCAACCTGAGTATCAAATCCACAGAGAACAATTTAGCTTCAAAGCTATCTTTTGAGAACAATTGCAAAACTTTTTGCATGCAAAAATCCTAGAACATTCAATTGTGAATTAATCTTTGCATTTAAATTATCTTTCACATTTTATAAATAGATTACGAGATTTGCAAAGTGTTATCTCAATGACATAAGGAACCTCAGTAAAATCTGATATTCATATTAGTACTATTTATAATAAATAAATGCCCTCATCTAAAGAAACAGTTTACTGATTCACCCCAAACATTAAATATACACATCCTGGTCTCATTGTAATAAACTTATTCATTTTATTTGAAATGATTATGGTAAGTGTGAAAGTAAATAACAAACATGTCAGATTTTAGTCAGCAGATTTCAGATTTGAAGCTGCATTATGGTTCCTTCAGCGCTGGGTAAGAATTCAATTTCAATGGTCATCTTTTATTAAGCTTTTGGATACTTCCAAAGATACAGCCAAGTTCCTTTTACTTTCTTCAATGCACCTTTAGTTGTAAAGTCCCATTCGAAATTTTTAGCATAATCTGATACTTTTTACCAGATCTTTTTTATAAAGCAAAATTGAATTAAAATTTATGTCATCACAACTTGTTTCATTTAAATATTAATGAGAGAATTTAATTCATCCTTGGGACCAATGAAGAATGCATTTCAGTTAGGAATATACTGCCTATAATGCCTCTCTTATATATAGCACTTAATTGATGGCATATGTATTTTAAAGATAAACTAGTGAGAACCCATCAAAATTTGACAGTGAGATCTGAGATAAATGTAAAATACTGTGCCCAGACTAATGATTACAATATGTTGCATTGTTTGGATTTTCAGGGTACAACAAAGATATTCTGTGATGTGGAGTTCCCAAAATTTTGAACACGTATGGCCCATGACCAGGTGGCAATGTAATATCGGCACCAAATTTCACAAAAGAAAGAGCACTATTATACTGACGTATATTATTTCTAAAGTTTTTTGATGTGTTATCATCTCCTATAAGCAACTGTTTGACTTCTTCTGGCATATTGCTCGAAGGTAAACTTATTTTCCCATTTAAGCAACACAGAGTAAACTGGTTTGCAGAATTTTTCTCACGTGGGCAGTACAAATCAAAACAAAACTGACATTTCATAGACAACGACCCAACAGAAAACGAAATGACCTCACTATCACGACACCTACGCTGACTTCCTCTTTCCCTGCGTCCAGTTAATGTACGTTTGTGTCTTTTGGGGCGCGTGGGCAAGGATTCGAAATTCGATAAAACCTGTGAACAACATCATTACTTCAGTACAATCGACAAAAACTCACTGTTCGAATCTTCTCTACAAAGTACACCACAAAAGCAAATACATGCAAACTGTCAACACCACAATGTCATTATTACACTGAAGCAAAACCTTGACAAATTGTAAACAAATCTCCACAATCAAAATAAAGCATCAAGCAGTGCCACCATGAAGCAGCCACTCTTTGGAAAAAACAATTGACTATTGATAAATGTACTATTAAAGAATGATTTAATTAATTAATTTACTCCAGAAATGTTGATGAATCACAAATAATATATGATAACACATCTAGGGATCACATTCTTTCATTCAAAGGAAAAAATACTACAATCGGTTCAGTAGAAGCTCTAAACGAAGCCATGGCAGAATACCTTATTTTTTTAAATACAGAGATGGTCCAAAAATTGGGTCAAATTGACCGACTTTCTTGAATCCTAAAGTTGTATGTGAAGATGCATTCGCATCTTCTGTAATTCAATGTTTAAACTTTCATCAAACTCAAGACAACATTATCACAATTCTAAGAAAAGATCAAAGAATTCTATTCCAATATATATTAAAGATGATCATTATCTAGATGTAATGCACAATAATGTATATTCCAAGAGTTGTCTCAATATTTTCATTGGAAGAGAGATTTGAAAACAACAACAATGGTACAGTAATATTCCTATGCTTACCAAATCTTGATATTGAATAAAAAAACCTTTTCCCATTGAATCTAATGACATTAAGTATTGTTTTAACTGGTTTTTAATGTATGTATGTATGTGTGTATATATTTGTGTATGTGTTATGTTTTCACCAGGCAACAGTAACTCATTTCCTCACTTTATATAAATAAAAAAAGTTTCAGATCGACATTTATTATGCTCAATTCACAATTGGTAAAGCTGCTCTCACAATGCTGGTAAGTATTGAGAAAGACATAACAACATTAATAATTAACATCAGAATGCATTACTCCAAGGGTATAAATTTTCATTAACAAAAATAATCGAATGAAGTGTGATTTTGATTGAAAATTTTACACATGCACGAAGATATCTAAAATTGACTATGTCTAAATTTCAAAATTCAATGATTAATAGACTTTTTATACAAACATATGACCAAATTTGAATTTTCCCATAGAAGAACTCTAAATAATTATTACAAAATATTTATTATTTTCACAAATTTATGCTAAAAAGACTGCTTTTTCCGAGACAGACAGGAATATCATTCATTGTATTACTATCATGGATTTTTTTGTAATATATGCATTCATATTTATTTATTTTACATCATTATTTTATTATTGTAGATTTTCTGTGAATTATGACAATGATGAACAACAATTTTATTTTTAAATGACGACCAGATAAACAATTCCCTACAACTCTTCTAGTAAACTTCTGAAGTTAAAGGGAAGTCTAGAATCATGAATTTCTGCTTTGGGGAAAAAAAGAAAAAAGAAAAAAAGAAAAAAAGAAAAAAAAAGAAAAAAAGAAAAAAAAGAAAAAAGAAAAAAAGAAGAAAAAGAAGAAAAGAGAGAGAGAGAGAGAGAGAGAGAGAGAGAGAGAGAGAGGGGGAGAGGGAGAGAGGGGGAGGGGAGAGGGAGAGAGGAGAGGGAGAGAGGGGGGAGAGGAGGGGGAGAGGAGGGAGAGGAGGGGGAATAAATCTATTATTTCTCTATTTTATTAAGTCCAGTTTTCTATTTAAAAAAATTTCATTGCAATGATCACTCAATTAAAACTTGCTTACAGTAAAAGAATTATAAGTGGGTCATTTGATTGGTTTTCAACAAAAAATTTGAATTCTCAATTTAAGAGGAACTTTCCTATTTGAAAAACAATGATCTATTAATATCCTGACACACAATACAAAATTCTTGTTAATAATGGAAAATAGTTCACTGTCAATACAAAACACTGTCGATCACCATTTAACTGATCTTACAATATAAGATTACAGAGGGTAAATTTTTGAAAATATCTTTTAGAGAGGGGAATGAAGCACTCCTCAAAAAATGTTCAACAACTAGCTTCTCATTTCTCACATAAGTAGTTTATTAGAACAACTAGCGTCTTTCTCGAGGTTTTTCTCTGAATTTTCCTCCATCATGAGAACCTTTTGGATCTCGACCAGCTTCACGTCTTCGTTTTGTAATAGGATTCCTAGGGTCATATATTTCAAACCAGTCATCATCTTTAGTGCTGGCATCTTTTGCAAGAACTGGATCTCCCTTATCAAACTGCAACTTGTGTGTCATCCATCCTGAGTCTTCATCATTTGGGTCTCCTTCCAAGTTCTGTTCTACAGCCTTCTCAGAATCCTCCTCTTCTGCTTCTACAGACTCCTTGGCTGAGGTAAGTTTTTTTTTAAATTTTGCTAGAAGTTGTAGAGTAAAGTCCTCACGACTTGCTCCCTTCTTGGGTATTTCTTTCTGCATATTTCGATATTTTTCTCTTTGTGCTTCAAATTCATTCACAGTTTCTGAGTCTTTTTTCTTTTGGTCGTTGTTACTATCAGACTGGTCCTGTGAAGAACTTGCATCATTGTCTTTGTTTTGTACTTTGCGAAGCTGAGCACGTAAAGCTTTATATTCCTCACGAAGACGTTTCAATTGTTCTGCTTGAGTCTCATGAACAGGACTAGAATCTTCAAGTACTTCTTTCTTCTCACTGGCTTTATCATGATCTTCATTCTTCTTAACTTTGTGACTTTCTGATAAAGGTTTACTATCAATTTTCTTCTGCAGTTTATTGCGAATATTACTTGTGTCAACAGGTGGGATTGGGCCAATAGGTTCTTCTTCATCTCCACTCAAAGCTTCTTCATCTGTACCCACTGCTGGAGCTGAAGACAACAGTGGGTCACTAAGCACATCATGTGCCGACTTACTAGAGCGTCCTGCAGCTAGTCGTTTGCTTACTTCTTCACATTCTGCTTCATCATCTTCTGCCTCACTTCCAAATGATAACAATTTGAAGTCCTTGACAGCAGCACGTTTATCCTTTTTTTTCTGTTTCTTAGCTTTAGCTTCATCCTCAGCAGACTTTGCAGGTGTTCGAAGTTCAATATCAGGAAAGGGGTTCGACAATACTTCAGTACTTATTATTTTGTAAGGATATAATGGCCTTTCATCATGATCTACCAAACCTTCTGCTAATTTAAGCATATTGTACACAGTATCCCCTGCAACTTTTCCAAAGATGGTGTGTTTGTTTTGCAACTCTGGTGCAGGACCAAGAGTAAAGAAAAACTGGGAACCATTATCATCCTTCCCAGCATTGGCCATAGCCAATAAACCTCTTCGATTGAAACGTAAACGTGTGTGGAATTCATCTTTGAAGGGACCACCATAAACAGACTCTCCACCTTCTCCAGTACCAGTTGGGTCACCACCTTGTACTATGAAGCCTTTCACAAGGCGATGAAATATGGTGTCATTGTAATACCCTTCCAAACATAATTGTATGAAATTACGACAGGCGCGTGGTGCTTCTCGAGACCACAGTTCCACGTCAATGTCACCTACAGTGGTATGCATTAACACTTTCCCCAATGTAGGAGGCTCTTGGATATATATGTTACTCATGATGATATGGTGTATCACTAAATCAAATTTGTCACACACAACTAACAAATTCTCTCCACATAATAAATACAAAGTCAGACATATTTTGGTGGTTGTTCTCTTGAGGATAAGTTAATTTGCATTTAATATGTTTAAATTCAGGATACATTGCTCACAATTCATTCATAATGTGGAAAAATTGGGCGTAAAATACTTGCAACATGATCATACAATTTCAGATGTACTTTTATTAGCAGTAGCCGTTTGTTCCAAACAACATAACCTCTTCCATCAATACGCATGCTCTCGGGCACTATGCAAGCTTCTATGACGTCAGACACACATCATTTGTACATATCACGCACGTGCGTTAAATGCACGAAGACGGTAAAAATACAGATCACATTTGTAATAATAAGAAAAATTAACAAATGAACAAAACCAGAGAAGGAACAAAACAGGATTGCGTCTACCAACATACGAAACGTGAACAGAATTAACTATCATTTTTAGGTCTTTTACCTTTTGGTTTGAATGTATGACGCCATTCAAATAATACTTTTCCTACACTGATCTCTGTATATTGATTGACAATTGTAATTTAACTGTCACAAACAGTTAGTGTTAGTGAGATACTTTTGGCACCACAATGGAAAGACATGGGCGGACATGGATAACATCCTTGGCTGTCTCGCAACACATCCGACTTCGGCCAATGAGCTTCAGGCACCAGTTTGCGTCACAATTTAGCGGAAATTTTAAATGCAGACAGACACCAAAATCACCTTTTTACACGTGATTGAAACAGATATATGGAGCAAATTGTTTAAAATATTGCATCTTGTAAACCTTCATCGTTTTATTGTTGTCGTCTCCGTCGAAAATCCTCACTTTACGTCAAATTCAAAATGTTTCTCAACACTATTCCCTCTTCATGCAACATGGGGGCCAGCGTCTGGTCTGGTTTGGCGTTTCAATCGCAGCTCAAGCCCATACTGTAGACACGTGATTCATGACACAAACTGATGCTGCACAAAACCGTCAAAAATTGGTGCACCGGAGGAGCCCATTCATCTCTCTCCACCATGTCGTGCCCCACAAGCACAATTTAACGTTAGACTGTGCTACAAGTAAAGTCGCGGATTCTAGCGGGAAATTTCGAATGTGATTGTATTTGATAAAATATGTACATTTCAGATAAAATCCGAATCACAAATATGATGTGAAATTACATCACTTTATTTTCCAATTCTGACATCTCCCAAATATATTTTGTTGTCATTTATCTGATTACTAGCTGGAGCCCTGGCTATTACATCGCACAAAACAAGCAAATGAGCAAAGGATTCACATGCTATTCAAGTACATATGCAAGCGAGGAAAGGATGTATTAGACTGTTGCAAGCGAAGTGTCGTAGTGTGAACAATAAAGAAGTAGAGTTTTGGAATCTAGTTGATGCCTGTGATCCTGACATAGTGATAAGAACTGAGTCGTGGCTGAGGAAATCAGGCCCTCTGAAATTTTTCATTCTCATTTAAAGATCTCAAGAAGGGATAGAAATAGTAGAGGGGCGGAGCATGGGTGGGTTCCTTCGGTGCACGGATTGTAGCTGGTTCTGCGCATCACCAATTTGCGTCTCGAACCACGTGACTTCAGCACGTGCGCTTCGTTTGAAGAGCCTGACCAGACGCTGGCCGCCATGTTGCATGTAGAGCGAGAAGTGTTGAGAAACATTTTGAAAGTGGTACAAAGTGACAATTTTCAACGGTAACCAACTGAAAATAACACGATGAAGGTGTACAATACAACTATTAAAAAAAAAAGCTTCATAAATTTGTTTCAATGTCTTGTAATACGGTAATAATTTTGGTGTCTGGCTGCATTTAAAATTCCCACTAGTATTGTGAAGTAAACTGGTGTCTGAAGCTCATTGGTTGAGGTCGGATCCGATGCGCAAGAGCCCCCACCCCACCCCCGCTCGGGGCCGAGTCTATTTGCATCAATCAGGTGGCCAGCGAACATGGAATAATTGAAAACCAGGTATTTGAAGAAGGAAAAAAAGCGGAAGAACCTGAAAACAAACAAACAAGAATTTGATTTGGAAACCGGAATTTTTCGTTATTTGCAGATTTATCCCCAACATTCACCACAAATTCACATACGGCATCGTATTCAGTTCAGCAGTTCGATTCAATTCGGTATATGATAATGACGAGTAAAAATCGAAATATATAAGAAAAGTGCCAAAGAAATATATAAGAAAAATCCAAGTTGCTTGAGGATTGCATGGTCCTTTATTCACGGTTCACACAATTTTAAACACTCCCGCGTGTGTAGATGCAGCATAGGTACAGTGTCCTACAATGTCAAAATTCCATTGCAACTGCCGTCCACAAGATGAAAATGCCCTGTAGCACAAAAGCTTAAAGTTAGTAAGTATTGCTGCGTGGGCGTCAGAGACTTATTGCTATTTGAAGGGTATTGCAGACGCGGTTCTATTTCTTCTAAAATCTTCAGGGACATCGCCTTTAACTGTTAAATATCAAACTTGGCTGACCTCTTAATTAACAACAAATTATATTTATACGGTCGCCAGCTGTTGAAAACAGCACATTAATTACATAAATTCTCGCTACGTAATAAATAGCGATTTGACCATGCATTTGCCTAAGGAAATAATTATACGAAGCTAACACAAAAGCTTCTAAGCTATCAAACTTCAAAAGATTGTCGTCACATTCGAACTTTTCAAATGGACGCCCCAGGTTTTAAATAAAAAGGTATCACAACTTTATAGGATCTCAAATCTGGAGATATGACAATCAAATAACTTTAGACATAATACATTTATTCACAAAAAAACTTTACATAAATTAGTTTTTCCTGATACGCAGGTTCTAAAGCAGCTGCGGGAAAAACAAAGCAGAATTACAATTTACAAATCAAAATTGAATGACGGTCGAGGCCGTCTCACATGAACTTTGAACAAAGGCGCGTCAAAATGCGCCGACATACAGAATTACACAATTTCAGTCGACCTCTCAACAAAACCCACTTTAGGGCGAGGAAGCTGAAAATTCAAACATAAAACCTTGTAACAAAAAAGTGAACACTTAACTTAGTAGCGCGTCAACAACATTGCGCTAACACATACAGAATTACTGTCTTATAATCTACCTTTGAATGCCCAATTTAGGACGAGGTAGATAGAAAAATACATAAACAAATTTGCTAAAGAAGCCGTCTTTTGGTCTTCTTTTCGTACGTAACCTTCGTGATAACCAGAATTACTTATGAGCCATTGAACAAACTTTCGTAAGAGTGCATAATACCATAATTCTTGGAAATGGACTTCTTACCATAACTTACGTAACATTACAACATAAGAATGCAGCAGGTTTACACTTAAGCGAGAATGAGCGGTCCAAAGTGCCCGCCCGCTCCTCGCTGAACAAAGCTGTGACCTGACACGAGCGCCGATCAACATGCAACGAAAACAAGGTCTGCAAGTGACCCCATCGCTCGGTGCCGGTGACAGCTGTAGCCCAGCCGACTTCTCTGCCGGCTACGGGACCGTGACGCTGCAACCAAGGGCCGCGGTTCGAGCTACCGCACGGGCCTAGCAGACGCCTTTCGTAATCTCCCGAGTGCCGAATGCGGCCAAGTGCCGTCTTACTCACGGCGGGAGCAACTTTCCATAAACTGCCAAATGCGGCCAAGTGCCGTCTTACTCATGGCAGGAACTGCAACATTAACAACATTCATAAATAATGCGCAGTAAACATTAGCCGAACCTCCACACCAATCGGAGGTCAGCGACATACATAAACATAACATTCGAAGTAAACGAGCTGCAAACAACATAAACATTAGTAGTTCATCAACATTTCATTAACATCGTAACCCTTTCAATGTAAGAGTTCCATTTCCAAGTCCAAAAACATACATTTCCAACAAATTATATACATTTATGCACTCAATTTCATTAAGATATTGTTTGGTTCTAAGGGAACCAACAATAAAATACCAACCATGGCTCTGGTACAAATAACAAATGAGAAACAATATTAATTAAATTTTTCATAATTTGATCTGTCTTTGACGGAATAATTTACAATAATAGTGCCGTAACCTACGTTAAAATGCTATATACAAGTTGATCATTAACGGCTCTGATGGAGCCGGGCTCTGTGAAAACTAATGCCACATCACGGAATGTGACACTAAAAGCAAAAATGAGAGAGCGAGCCCTGTGCGCGAGACGCGCACGTCTTTTATACCAACCCCTGAAGGGGTAACGGAGTTGCAGGAGGGGTGTCACAATGGTGGGGAGTATCGATCGGCTATCTGGGACCTCTTTGCCAAGGAGCACGTAAAAGTAGCGCCTGCAAGGTATGTGACCAGTTCAACACCTGAGCGATGACAGCGAACTCTGTTAGAGATGGTAGGCACTACAACTGCTCCCTGGAGGAAACCAAAAAATATTTTAAACTGATGAAAAAACACTAAATCTGATGGTACAGAGGCAAATGAGGTGTCCAAATAGTCCTAAATTTAATGTAGATTCCGGATTTTGATATAAGAATCCGGTAGAACAAGTGGTTCTCTTGTAATAAATAAAAACCTGTTTTTAAATGAGAAAAAATTGTTGCATTAAACATAAATTTTTTCTCAGGTCTCACTTAGGCAAAAACTTAGCTCTTACTAACAAAATCTCAGGTTTTTAAACCTTTCTCATGGCCATGAGATCACAGTTTAACTGTAAACTATTACCTTTTAAAAGAAATTAAAGTATGAAAAGTTATTCATATGGTACCATGTTAAACCTATTTATATGAATAAACCTTATAAACTATTGATGTATATTCTTCTCGGATGGTCTTCTGAGATGACTGATGGCTTCTCTTGAGGGTTCACATGACAGAATACAGTAAACTGCAGAAACTTAAATTTTCCAAATTTAACATTAACATTCTGCATCGAGGTACGAACTGGGTATCGTCCAGAGTCATAAAAATGATTTTTGTTGGAGAAATTGCTTATTCTGGCCCAGTTAAACATCAAAATTATCTCCCTTGTCAACAGTTCGTCAGTCGCGCACGCGTACTTCATAGCACGAGCAGGCCCACTCGCGCGCTCGACGAGTCCAGGGCACCCATTATGTAATTTTCTTTCTTCATTAACACCGTTAATTTACTTTTCTTATTTATCTACACCAAAATTTTAATTTAGTTCACTACGAAAAGAACCATATAATTGTACTCAATGTTTGAGAGCCTATATGAACATCTGCGCACGTTTTCTTGAGCCCTCATTACGCTAGATGCGAGAGTATTTGGGGTTAGTTATTTTGACGAAAGGCCTCTAATATCAAATCTGTAGCTCATTTTTCGATGCACAATAGTTCCTATTGCCAGGGAGCGAATATATCTGGTTATTATATTTTATCATCAATGTTCGTTGCTGTCACTTATTCAACTAATGTGAGTATAGATGTGAGCAGAGAGTATACTAATTTGGATGTGAGGGTAAAGGCCCATTCACAATGCAAACATAAGCATAAGCATGGCGTTAACATAAAAGTTAGGACTACGCCTACAAGTGGACTCATTCACAATGCGTTCGCATAAGCATAACACGTAAGACGTTAACTTAAGAGCTTGCAAGCTTCAAGCTTCTGTGCTTATGCTTATGTCAGACGTGTCAGACATAAGGAATGAGCCAATCACAGTTCGATAACTCAAAATCGAGTATTGAAGTCGATAGGCGAACTATTCGTGTGCTGCGTGGTTGTGTTTGTCGTATTTGTTTTGAAATCTCGAAATCGATTCTCATATCCAACCAGTAGTAAACTAGAATATTGTCATAGCCAATAGAAACTCTTATTTTGCCTATGTTTATGTTCGACATTGTGAATACGCCAACTCTTCGTTTATGTTAATGTCTATGTCTATGTGTTATGCTTATGTTTGTGATTGCATTGTGAATGAGCCTTAAGTATTCCAGAGCTCAACGAAACGTGCATACACATGCATCAATAACAGCAAAATAATAAAATAACAAAGTCAACGAAATATAGAACAGGTCACTTAAAATTTAAGGAATATTTTGATAATCGTTATAATGAAACGTTAAAAGTGCGATTTGTGAGTTCATGAAAAATCAATTAAGATTTTTTCTCTTTTATTGTTGTCACATGTAACTAAGTTCATGCTTACAATTAACAAATGGAGAAACTGCTTAAACGGTCATTGTCTTCGTATTCATTATGAGATCACAACTAGAGTCTATATCTGTGGATTCATTAAATCATTGGATACAGTCCTATTCTAATATTATGCAAGACTAGTCGGAAAATTCGAAAACATTTAAACATTTTCAAAATAAAACGTAATTAAAACAAACGATTAAATGTTATATATCCATTGACACTGTCTTCAGCATAAAACCATTATGCTCTTTTGACAAAAATATGGAAATCTCGTAACAGAATCGTGGAGAAAACTATAGTGATTCTAAATACTATTACTGAACAACTTTTAAAAATTGTTGTATTGCAAACTCGATTATGTAATCTTCAAAATTCCAAAAATTAAGGTATTAAGGATGTTTCATGCAAATATGAAGATTTATTCATTATGAAAATTCAAAATTATAATTAAAAATGTCAATCTTCGTGTTATTAAGCGTACTGATTCACTGAAACGCTCTCCGTTTCTGTCAAATTATTTCTGCAACCGGTTTCCGAATTTATATCATTTTTTGGGGCGTCAGAAAAGGGGTGCGATTTTAAATTTCCCGCAAACACATCTAAAGGGAAATAATTATCCTACTAGCTCTGCCGATTGGGTTCTTACGAAAATAATTGTCGCCGGTACTTACTTTCTTCCTAGCAAACGATCATTCGATCCGCTCTCCATACGGAAGAAGCGAGGAATCTTACATTTGTTTCCGGAAATAAATTATTAAACCATGGATTGTACAAGAAGCTAAAGAAATGATAATCAGCTTTTCTTTTTCAGAATGAGAACGTTGTAACTTTATTCATCGATTAATCCTTTTTAACATAAAATTCACCTTGGTCATGACCGATCGTAAAAATTGTCTATAGCGCTATTATTCTTACTATTTTCCATGTATCCGGATATCCATGCGCTCTTGGACGATGAGGCCAGGAAGAATCCACCGCTCCGACCAATCTTCTCTCTTGTATCATGTTCTCGGTCCGCTGCCGGGTCAAGGTCCTCCTCAACTTATAAATTGTTTCACTTACTTCCCTATTCTTTGCCACGGATGGGCACTTACTCCAAGACTGTCACGTTTCACTTAATCCACGATACACTAAAGTATATTTCTTCTAATTAATTCCTCCAACTTTTAACGCGATAAAATATAAAGTTCATCCCCTAGACTACAAGATATGTCTCGAGCCCTCTTCCCTGCTCTCAAGTCTATATTTCCTTCAAGTCCGATTTGCGTACTCCCGGTGCCAGAATTATTCAAAAGTTCCAAATAGAATTACGCAACAAAATATAAGTCCTCACTGCTCAATTATTTCCCGCAAAATTCCACCATTGATTTTTCGAACAACTTCATTTGAAGTACTTCCACTAACAAATGCAATAATCGATGGAAATGTGCATACTAATGGCGTGAAAAATATTTCGAAAAAAAGTATGTATAATTTTTTTTAAAAAAAGAGAATGCATCAAAATGAACTTTACGACATATTAAACAGTGCAATTAGTATTATCCATTGGAAAAAGTTAGAAAAAATTTGGAGCCATTTTCGAGAAAATGGCGTTTGAGCGTTTTTGAAAGTGCGGAATTTTCAGCACCTCCAGTAATTTTTGAACGGTTGAAGTTATTGCAATGCAGTTTTCACGAATGGGCATGAGGGAATGGGGCTAATTGATGTATGCATTCGTTTCCATTTTATCACTTGCATTTTATGAGATATTGAGGTAACTTTATTTTTTCAAATGAAATTATTTTAATTCTATCATAACGAGCGTAAAAAGACGAATCCAATGATATACATATTTTCGTATGTTAGATCAACATTTTTTGAGTAATTTTAATTCTTTTTGCGACTCGTGTTTAACGGATATTATACATTCATCCATGGTGTCAGGGTGCAAGATCTGGGAGAGCACCAAACGCCGGGAAGAGCGTTCGTTGTTTCAAAATGATTTGATATTGGAATAGAGTTTATAGGGATTATTTCACGTATAAATTAAAATCAGCTTTCACTAGGCTCGCTTGAAAATTACGTAATATTTAGACACGCGCAGTTCCTTGAAAACTCAGCTGCAGGGTCTCGCGCGTCGCTCCCGTCCGTCCCAAGAGATCTTTCCACCCCAACCTCCCCCCTGCTAGGGCGAGCACTTCATTGCAAAAACGGGGAATCCCCGGCTGTGCCAGCCAAACATTATTGCTTAAAATAAATATGACCACCTGCGTCGCACCCTGCATGCAGCTGCAAGTCTGTTCCAAGAGAGAGCGAGTTCTTAAGAAATTTTAAACTCTGAAACCTTCCAGAACCATACGGGGATTGGTTGAAACAATTTTAACGCGCAAGAGATTTAGACCAATCACAACGCAAGAAGCGAAGAGAACAAGGAATTTCGGAAGCTTCGAGGGTAGGGAATAACGTTTATTTTTTATTCATTTATTTTACGTCAAAAAAGCAGTTACAAACTGCGTATGACGTGCTATGGGGAAAAGTGAATTGCAAATTTTAAATTCAGAAAAATAAAAAATAAATAAGCAATAAATTTGAATTTTAAAAAAACTCCCATGTAATAAAATCTATTTTCAAAGATAAATAAGCAATAAATTTTGGCTCTTATTACTTCATGCCGCGACAACATGGAAACGATAATTTGAATAATTGTATTTCCCATTGAATTCTAGAAGACGTGCACAGAAAATGAAGTTACATTTATGTCCAGAAGCAAAACAAGGGGCCTTCTCAGCATTTGCTCAATGGATCAGAGAAACTGGACGAAAAACGGAAGACGGGGAAAGAAATCACCCGAGGCGAGGCCTCACGCTAGGTCAGACCGCTCCAGAGGTCGCAGAGTTGCGTCCGTGCGCGTCGTTATTAGATTGTAGCTGAGGCCGCTCTTGAGGCCAGACCGTTCTCTAGGTTAGATATTTATTTAGTCACAAACATTAAAAATACTGTATATGACGTATGGGGGAGAAAATCATCTGCACACGCTTTCTTGAGTTTCAGAATTCCTTCCCAACAATTTAACTATTAATACTTGAAAGATGAAAAAAAAAGTAATAATAATGAATTTAAAAAGCGAGAGTTAACATTTCAAAAACTAGATATTTTCGTTTCCAAGTTATAGAAAACTTATTTGTAACGCTAAAAGGTTCCTTCGCCGGATGCGAGTTACACCCGAGCGAATTCGTTCCTTTACTTGAGATCGGTCGAGCGTCTAGACGCGTTCGGGCATCCGCATACTTAAACTTTGGTCGCCGGGTGCATCATTTCGCATCCTAGCGAAGTTCACGTAAAAATGCATTATTATTTTGTTCAATAATTTACAGAACATGATAGGCTTTAATCTCAATTTAAATATGGCAATCAAAATTCTGTTCACTTATAACATATACTACACCAATTAATACTACGATTTCTAATTGCCATTAATGACACTTCAAGACTATATTAAAATTATTTCAATGAATTGGCAACATAGTAAATATATTTTTTTACATTTTAATACGAATTAAACAATGCATAATTGAGTATTAAAAACTAATCAAATAACTTAAACTTTTTTTAATAGGTACTTTTTTGACAATTAAAAAAAGCTCAAATGAATGCAATATGAGTTTGGAAGCCAAGCTTTAACCACTTAACATTAGAATTTGAATTGAAAGGATTTAAACAGATGAAATTCAACGATACCATTGTTTATCTTGCTCGACATAAGCTTTTAGAGGAATTTTAAAATTTATTTACATTAACATAACTCTGAGCTGGATGTGGCCAAGTTTTGTACATTATGTCCAATAGAAATGTACATAAAATAATATATGATTTTTTATTATTACAACCCATGATAGAAATATATACATACATTAAAGTTACAACTCCATTCCACCATTCTCTGGGAATCTTCGTTGACAATTCCTGTTTGATTTGAAATAGGCGGTGTAAATGTAGGTATCATTTAATTTTTCTTTCGAACTTCATTCGCCCGATTACCCCCAATGAAATAAGACTTTTCAAAGAGGTAATTTATACTCTGTAGTCTGGCGCCTATTTAAAGATATCCACCAATATCCTTTAGATTATAATTCACACTAATGCGGCACGATAGGTTTCAATACGGTTCATACCTGTGAACTCTAGTAAGTTCAGCGATTTGCTTCGCCAACGACGTATTCCTCTATAATAACAAATTGAAAACTTTCAGAACGATGCGCTTTTCGCCACTTCGAAGAAATTTTCCTGAAGGGCCAGTCACTCTATTAGACCTTCCAACATTAACTGAATAGCATGTCCTCGCAGGCCGATCGGCGGGGCGGCGCCGCGGTCCATCTAGCCGAGTCCCACGCTTGCTCCTGACCCCGGTCAATCCACGGCTGAAATATCAGGTCCTTATCGCCCAGTATCACGCATGCAGTTCACACGGGTTTTCTTCGTTTGCAGTAGTTTTGATGCAAGGTTAATTTAACAACCGATGGCTCAAATGAGTTCTTATGTGGTGAACGTACACTTGTACTTCTTTAAATCAGGATTTTTCTTAGGATGACTTGCGTGGCGGTCAGGTTGCAGCAGGCTTTGGCGCGCGCGCGCAACTTCCTGGCCCCCCAGTTCCAAGAGCCCGCCGAGGGCCTGGGACTGGTAGCTGATAAATATATAACGTAATTAGTCTGTCGACATTTATATTTACATGTGTAACAACGCAAACGGAAAATAATATAATTATTAAAGTTTGTCTCAAACTTCGTTCTCGTTTTGAGCAAGACTGAGATGTTTTCTTTGCGTGATGTAGTCATAATTATCGAATCATGCTTCTGTGCTTCTATTATGTAATTGAAGTAATGTGATATATAATGTGTGTTTAACTGATTTTGAATGTTTTTAAATGTATATTTTCAATACGTAATTAATCTGACAAGGTACCTGGCTACTGTGGGCAGCTACTGCTCTGCAATATGATTAGGCCTGATGAGGCCCACGGGTCCGTTTATGAAGGAACATCTCATAAATCACAGGTCGGTTGGTCCAGCAAGGTGGAAACGATAATTTGAATAATTGTATTTCCCACTGAATTCTAGAAGACTTCATTTTCTGTGCACGTCTTCTAGAATTCAGTGGGAAATACAATTATTCAAATTATCGTTTCCATGTTGTCGCGGCATGAAGTAATAAGAGCCAAAATTTATTGCTTATTTATCTTTGAAAATAGATTTTATTACATGGGAGTTGTTTTTTCTCCCTTTCAAAATTCAAAATTTATTGCTTATTTATCCTTGAATATAGATTTTATTACATGGGAGTTTTTTGTTTTTTTTCTCCCTTTCAAAATTCAAAATTTATTGCTTGTTTATCCTTGAAAATAGATTTTATAACATGGGAGTTTTTGTTTTTTTCTCCTTTCAAAAATTCAAAATTTAAGTAGTATATGACTTAGTGTAGGAATTTTAAATTTTTTCCCCATAGCACGTCATACGCAGTTTTTAACTGTTTTTTTTGACGTAAAATAAATAAATAAATAAAGGTTGACTTTTATCTTACATGCTGTCGTAACCAGGAAAGGGAGTAAAGCAACAAGGTCTCCGTTTCCCGTAGGAAGGTTTTGTGTAACTATTGATACCTTGTTGCGATTTATGGTATAGTTTCTTTCAATGCGACGGGAGCACATCTAAATTTGGCGTAACGAGTGTGCTGATCCGGAGACGACCGCAGCGCTGCCTGCGGAGAGCGACCACCGAAAGTGACTTTTGAAAGCCTATTATCCACGGCCTACAGTCTACGAGCAGTCTGAGACCCCCAGAGTCTGCTACCGAAAGGGTTGGGCAGTATTTAAACACTTGAATTTGAAATACCATTTTAAATACATTTTGTATTTGAATAACTGTAATTTTGAGTTTTTTTGGACATGAATTTTAGAGATGTATTTAAATTCACAAAAATAGGTGTATTTAAAAAAGGAAATACTTCAAATATATAGATACTTTCTTATTGTTTGATTCTGCTGGTGAATGACTCTCATTGAAACAAAAATAAAAACCCCTTTCAGCTGATGAATTTGAATTCCCTTCACTTTACACTATAAATGAAATCATTAAAAATGCTGGACAATTATCCATAACACAATGTTAGAATGTTTTACACGTGTAATTGGAATACAATATATCCAAAATAATCAGAAAACTACTAAAAGGAAACTTCTAATCAAAAAAATACTGTGAACAGAAAACTCCACTTTTCCGCAATACCGAACATGCATGTGGAATGCATAAACAAATGGGTATTTCACTCAGACACTGCTCATTTCGAAACGGCATTTACTAACAACAAATTCTATAAGCTTGTATTACATAAAAAGACTTAACTATAGATTTGTTAGAATGAGTGACACTGACAGTTACACCCATACCTCCATAAACAGTTCATTTTAGTATTTGTTTTGTATAATGAGTTGAGTATAATGATATTAAGTTGAATGAAAGTATATAACAATTTATCAAGTCTTACATTTTTCCTCCTAGAATTTTAAGCAACTCAGCATGAGTCTTTGTCAAATAAAAGGTTCATGAACAGCAGCCTCCCATTTGTTTTGTTTCCTGTTAATCTCTTCCATCAAGTTTCAAAACTCTGGACGAGTTGGACCAGATGATTCCTACATATAATAACAATTATAGTAGTAATAATAATAATAATAATAATAATAATAATAATAATAATAATAATAATAATAATAATAATAATGGTAAAAATCGCTAGTCTTCTCAATTAGATGAACAAATGTTTGTCATTTTGCTGACAAATTCTTTGTTTTTACACAGCAGTTTCTTTACTAGTTCTCTTCTTCTAAACATCCAAAAGATTGGGCATTAGTCGATGATAGTATTGCCTACAATGATGTAATTAGCTTTCAGTGCTTCAAACAAAGCGGTAATTTTATATTTAGAAGATAAATAGGCGATATAAAACATGAATTGTGCGAAGAATTCCAAAAGCGGTGCCGAATAGGGCGTGCGAGGTATTTACACGGCGGTTCATTTACAAATGGCTCCTGTGACATCATTGTGCAATGAATATGCAAAAAATCTACAGTTGTAAAGCAGTAGTTTTTGTTTTTTGGGACAAAAATCCAAAAATCGACATTTTCTTCAATTTTCACCAAAAACTGACATGGTTTCCCTTAGATAAAAGAAATGTATTTGTTAGTTCATTAAATACATCACCATCCTTAAATCTATTTTCTTTCGTAAGAATTTTATCTATATCATACGATTATCACAAGCGACGGCAATGAGAAGCCTTGGAACATCATCTGAAACATCCCTGCTGCCATTTTGCAAACAGACACCGCGTCAAACGATGTGCAGGAAATTCGAATTTACCATATTGATTTTTCCAATTTTCGAAAATACAGTGTGTGCACCGAAAATGGGACCAGCACCACTTTCTTTGCTGCTCTTTGGTCTGTACGTGAAAAAGAAAATTCAAGAAAAAGTTTTGAGCAGTTCCTGAGGGAAAAAATTTGTTTAAATTGCTTTTTAGACAAAAATACTATTTTTGAAAATTTGAACATGATCTTATTAGATCTCCTTCTGATGAAAACATCAGAAGCAGTAGTACTTGGTCCAAATTTTTTTTTAAACTTTTGCTGAAATTTCATAGGGACCTGCACAATGTTTATAACCATTCTTTGCTTTATTTAAGAAAAAATTGATTGTGTTCCAGGGATTTATCCCCAAAATGAAAAGAACAGTATTAAGTTCAAGACCCTGCAAAATATCACACAAATCAATTTTGAAATATCTGTTTCAATGAAAATCCTATTCACTAGTTCGGCTTTACTTTCATTCACAAACCATTCAGAAGAGGAAAAAAATACTATCCATAAAAACTCGAGATTGATTTTTTTGCAGAAATCCAATTCTTCCAGCCAGCAGTACGAGGAAGTAAAAAGCACACTTTATTTTAGTTGAGTAAAAGCCAATGTACAATAAAAATAGATAGTGAAAGAAAAGGAGCATTATAGCATTACACATCCTAATATTATAAACAATATCACATAAACGAGCACACTTATTTATTCAGAATGTTTTTCATTACTGCAAGTAATCCAGATAATAAAATAAATTCTAAAATCTTCACAATGACAAAGCTAATAAATAGCTCTCAAAGCATAATTATGCTTCTGCTCACAAAAATTAACAAACTTCTGATAGTATATTCTGCAATGGAAATAAAGTTTCAAAAATAATAGATAATTAAAATTCCAAAAGGGTTAGATATAGAAAATTACAAATGTTCTATATTCTAAATTTTGTTCATTTTTTGTTGGTGGCAGACTCAATTTTGTTTTAAAATACATTTGTGCCTCAAAAATCAGGAGCAGTAATAATTCGCTTTTTTGTTTCAAGCATTTGTTCTGCCTTGCTGCTCTTAGCTAGACCCAAACGAGGCAATCCTCTGTTGAGACCTTCCAGAAGTGTGCAGGCTTTGCATAATGGCTGGCTTGACACAAAGTTACATCGCTCACACACCCCTCGAGCCGGCATACGAACTCCCTCACGCACAGCAAGACGTTCTCCTGAAAGTTCATTTAAATAGTTTAGAAATAATTAAAAAATTTAAAATGTAAATTACTTACATTAACATAAAAATGTTTTTTAAAGAACAATTAAATGATTTCAGAACAATTACATAAAAGATTTAACTGAAATAAAGTTCTTTACAGCTAACATCATTTGACAGTAATTTGGGCAATAACATTGACATCGATAAAAATTAATATGTTGCATGATAAATGAAAGGGATAAACAACAAATTTTGCATTCCATTAAGAAATTCAATACACAAGAAAATGTAAACTGGTCACTATACCTGAATGCAAGATGTCCATGATTGCTGATGGGCGAATCCTTTCAAGATCCTTCAGAAATGCCCGTGCATGACCTCTGTATGCATTAGGGGCATAAATACATTCTGTTGAGAAATAATGCAACTGCTTGAAATAGGCATACATGACAATTTCTTTCTCGTAGGTGTATTTGAGAGGTTTGCACCGAGGAATGCTTCCTTCACCTGCCTGTGTTATTGGGAAAACATTGTCAAAATTGAGTTATGAGTGAAAGAAAATTCAACCTTCAAATAACACAAAAGAGCATAATCAATCCAAACATCAAAGCTCACTGTAGTGATGGCAGTACATCTCTGCAGTCTTGCAATGTCTCCACGTAATACATTCATGAGTACTGTCTCAGCAATATCGTCAGCATTGTGGCCTGTAACTACAATATCTGCTTTTAGTAAGGCAGCACCCCTGTCTAGGGCTTGACGTCGAAAGACACCACAGAATGTGCAATTGTTGCGACGACCAATCTGAAGCATAACATACCAATTTTTCTTCAAAAGAAGTTTGTGTTTACATGAATCATTTCAAAAGTTGAACCAGAAAACAAAGATATTATAATGAGGGATTTGAAGAAGAAAAGGAGGGGGGGGGGACAAAAAAAGATACAAATTTTTCTAACTTCTGTCACCTTGTCGGCGAAAAAAATATATGAGAAAAGAAAGGGGCATTTGAATTTGAAATGTGTATCTTCATACCTAAATATGTACATTAAACTACTCTTTTAAATAACATTTGCTAGTAAGAGTACTGTAGTACCATATATAAACTATTTAACAATTTTCTGGTGCATTAATAGTTTTTTCCATTATTCACCTGTTTTACAATTGCATCCATACTCCAACCATAAAGAGATTCATAAGAAAGTTTTCAGAGGTATTCTATAGTCTTCACGATTTTGTTTCACTGTATCTAAACTGTCATCCCGATAGCCTGAAAATGAGAAAGAAATTAGTGTTTAATCTTCGTAAGAGATTGTGTATAATGCATTCATGGGTGTTTAATGCATTAATGCAAATGGGCACACATCTTACCAGATATTCCTTCATCAATTGACAGGAGAACTAAATTCAGTCCATAGTTATGCCTATCATTGAGCAATTTGAGAACATAAGCAAGAACTGTGGAATCTTTTCCACCAGATGCAGCAATTGCCACAAGTTGTCCAGATTTAAAAAGATTTCCCTGAATAATAGTATTATGAACTTCATCTTCAAACGCAGAAAAGAAACACTCCTTGCAAAGTGCATCACCAGTTTTTGGCCTCTGGAAAAATATATTTTTTTAATATTACAATCTTGAAAAGTGTATTTCTACAATTTCAACGAAAAAAATAATAATTAAAAAAAAAAAAACATACTTTCAAAACGGCTCTTTGTCCACAGTTTCTGAAACACAGAGTTGGAGGCATTTGAAGAGTCAATTAATAATTCTTCAATATTTAAATATTTATAGAAGATCAGCAAAGTGCGCAGGGATTCACTCTCCAGTTCAATTCACACACACAAAAAACACAAATTCAACCAATATCCTTCAATGTCATAACTGGTCATAACATAACCAAATGCACAGCACACAAATCACATCGCACACCGTCACATGCAGCAAGGCAGCATGCGGCAGCATGTCGTGACATATTCCACTGTGAAAACGGTCCTTATATACTTGGGTTTTCGTAATGTGGCGTGTGAGGGTCTTATCTTTACGATGGAATATGACACGACTTTTCGCGACTTTCTTGTCCGTATCGCTAAATGGCGCTTGATCTGCAGCCCTGCTTGGTCGCAATCATGCAATATTTCGCGGCACGACTGAGAAGACGGCCCTACCATATTCCATCGTGAAGATACGCCTTGACGCGCCACGTTGTAAAACCCAAAGTATAAGTTCCTGCATCATGTACTAGAGATGTGAGCTACTGCGCATCGTATCCGACTTAAGCCAATTATTTTCAGGCACCAGTTGGCGTCACAATAGTAGCGTCAATTTTAAATACAACATAAAACTTATCACCTTGTTACAAGTCATTAAAACAAATATATGAAGTATTTCTTTTAAATATTGAATCTTGTACACCTTCATCGTGCCATTTTTGGTTGGCTGAAAATTGTCACTCTATGCCACTTTCAAAATGTTTCTTAACATTTCTCGCTAAGAACCCGTGTTGAGGTCATGTGGTTGGTGTCATGTGGTTGTGGTCACGCAAATTGGTGCTGCGCAGAACGAGCAAAAATCGGAGTGCTACTGGAGAAGTTCACCAATATCTTTTCATCATGAGCATTTGCACGCCTTTAGGAGTAACAGGAATTTCGATCTTCTGCGTATGTGCAGATGCACAAAAGTGATGCGAAAGTTGAACTGCGCATACTAGTCCAGGCGGTATGTACATCAAACACAATAGAGACTACTCTATAGTATTTGTGTATATTTTACATGGAAAAAGTTCATAAAAACTTTTTCTTTGAGTATGTTTTATGTTCCCGGGCACGAGTTAAACTTCACGTTTTTCACATCCCAGACCCTGTGCTAATTCCGTTTATAGTTTTTATATAGTTTTTATGACTTGTTTCGGTTTTTCCCCACAGCTCTTTGACTTTAAGGCATGTAGAAAAATCATTCAAAGGAATTTTAAAGATGGTAAAATTTCAACAAAACTTGGTATATTAGTTAAGTATTTTGGTTCCAATTTTTTTATAGATAGTGAAACAATTTATTAAAACACAACAATAATCGTTTTACATTCCACTTTATAGAATTTAGTCGTGCTCAACGTGTTATCAAGAACTATTTTGATAATTTTTATTGTTTTTTCATCAAAATTATGACATTTTACAAACTGTAGAGGCTTGATGATGAAGGCACATCAATCATCGAAACGTTGCAACGCCACTGTTTTGTATTAAATTCTAAGTGGAATGTAAAACGATTATTGTTGTGTTTTAATAAATTGTTTCACTGTCTATAAAAACATTTTATACACCAATTTACTCAACTAATAAACTTAATAGTAGACAGCCATTAGGTAAAGTTTACAATTTGGTATAATTTATTACTTGGCAATTACAATGGAAAAAAGAATATTCCGGGGAAAGTCATCTCTAGAGGGGTGGGTGGGAAAGGAGTGACATAAAAATGCAACCCGCACTACATACATAGGCAATTCATTCGCTACGATCAAGAGCGACAATTTTTCGATATTTTGCTAAAAACTATAACAAAACTGGTAAAGACAAACATTCACTACGCGTAAAAACGCTACAAAAGGAATAAAACGTAGATGCCAGTAATGATATGGCTGACGGGTTACGCTCCCGTCATCCAATTTGCAGCATTTTTGTTCTGTTCTGAGGCTGTAGGTCGCTTAGTGTTACGTTTAGGAAAAAAATATACAGAAGCAGGAAATTTTATTCTATTTAAAAATTAGGGGTGTATTTATTTATGACAATCACCTATTAAGCAGCTATGTCCGTCACGATCAGTGTGTCCGTTCCGTGCACATTATCTGCGGTATGTGCATTGCGGGTGGCATAGCGATTTTGTTTGTAAATATCCCTCCGTTCTCATCGACTCCTCTAGGGGTGTCTGGCCCTCAGTGTACTCTTTTTCCCATTGTAATTGACAAGTAATAAATTACCAAGTTTTGTTGAAATGACATTGTTCCCTTAATTGGAACACAACCAATAAATTAAAAAATAGGCTGACTATAATCTGACAAACGTGTGTGTTTGCACACATTTTTGAGAAGTGAAAAAATTGCGTTTTTTTTTTCGAAAATATGTTGCTCGCTTGGTAATTGGTTTCGAAAACAACGTTTTGTACAAAAGTTGTAGGAAATTTTATCATCTTAAAAATTTCTTTGAATGATTTTTCTACATGATTTAAGGTTAAAGAGCTGTAGGGAAAAAACGAAACAAGTCAGAAAAAATACCGGTTTTTCGCGTCTCCCGGAGTTAGCACAGGGTCAGGGAGATCGAAAACTTGGGGGTTTTTAACTGGTACATACAATATATTCAATATATTCAAACACAATATATACATACTACATACAATATATTCAAAGGAAATCTTTTTATGGTTTTTTTCCAGATAACCCCCCTTTTTCGGTATCTACCGACTGGACTGTACGTAGAAGAACGTGCTGTCAATTGCTTTAACGCTTCGAGGTGCAAAAACTTCCTGATGTCCCGTTGCCTAAACAACAGAGAGTCTCTTCCGTGGGCCACAGAGTTGTCTCGTGGCCCATTCTCTCGTGGCAAACGAGATGTCCAAAATGACGTCACACAATGTTTGGAGTGTTGGGTTAACGCCGTCTCCACACCATGGCGCTTGTGTTAGGTTAACGCCCTTTTCACTAGTGGAGAAGGTGTTGGTTGGGTGCTATGTTCATGTTTGCAAGGGATTTCTAGCATGGTGGAAAGATATGGGTGGACTACTCCAGCTCACCAATTTTTTCTCGTTCTGCGCAGCAGCAGTTTGTGTCATGAACCACATGACAACAGCACTGACACTTGATTTGAAGAGCCAGACCAGACGCTGGACGACATTTTGCATGGAAAGCGAGAAAGGTTGAGAAACATTTTGAAAGTGTCAGAAACTGAGAATTTTCAACAGTGACCAACCAAAAATTAAACGATGAAAGTGTACACGATGCTGCATTAAAAAGAAATGCTTTGTATAACTGTTTCAATGACTTGAGACAATGTGATAATTTTGGTATCTGGTTGCATTTGAAATTCCCGCTAATATTGTGACACAAACTGGTGCCTGAAACGCACTGACTGAAGTCAGATAGGATACGCAGTAGCTCACCCATGTTTTTCCATCATGATTCCTAGAGCATTAGTGAGTTTTGAGTTGCGGATGCTGAGGATTGGTTTTCGTGCCATATTTGCGATATTTCCTTTCTTTTGGTTTTTGGAGGTTCTGACCGCGTATCTTTCATCAATTTACGAAAAGAAGTTCTGCCCTCACGGTTATGTGTATCTTTTTTTAATTTAATTTTTTTAATTTATTGCGCTTTTGCAACGCGTCTCTAATCCTCTTTTGGGCCTTTGAGCACATGGAGTAATTTTGGGGTCCCCCGATACAGAAAAAGGGTGTTTCTCCCCCCCCAAGTCCGTCCTTCAGTTCGCCTGTGAACGACACTGGCGTCCAAACTATTTGTACGATTTTTTCAAAATGAATATTCCCCGTTCGATTTAGCTCGACTCGAAGTTCTGTCATTTTGAAGAATATTCTTCAAAATTTGGGGATGCTTTACATGAAGCCCCTGGGACATTTTCAAAATTTGCTCAAAAATGGCTCAAAATCTTTTCTTAACATTTTTTGTGAAAATAGAGCAAAATACATCTACAAAAATGGCATAGGCTCGATTTTCACTGTTAACTATAAAGTTTCTAAAATTGCAAAAATTTTAATTTTTTTCGGCGTCTTACAACTACAAAATTGAAGATAAAGATTTTTCCTTCAAATGAAATTTGTTTTCCATAATTAGTTCTTTCATTAATGTCATGCAAAGTTTATGGAACGTTTATGTAGTTTTCGCGCCAAAGTCAATAAAATGCGTGCAATAATAAAAAATATCAAAATCAAGAATTTCTCAAAAAAGGTTGCACATTTTTTCTTTAAGCGGTTTATAGGGATAATGCTAAATGTACTGTAACAGAAGATATAAACGCCATTTTGTTGAATTTGTTTTTTCTTTTTTCACAATGTACACAAGTGTATTTTCTTTTTCTTTTATTTTATTTTCATTACTTCTCTTTCTTTGACATCTCTCTCACATCGTTAATATTTATATTACCAGCAATTTTTTTCATCATTGCATTTGTGAGTAGAAGTGCTTGAAATTATTTTCAACGAACTTACTCGAAAACTTAAATGTTTTCTGTGAAAAAGAGCTTCAAATTTTGCATTCAGGGTATCACTTAAACATTTTCTTAAAAAGAGCTCAAAAGTTTTCAACGAAAATGTACATTTACGACGTGGGTTTACTCTTCTGTAATATTCATAAAGTATTATTTTGGTTCTACCATTAGGAAAACGAAAAATTGAGAAAATTTCGAAAAAAATTGGGCGGCGATTAGTGACAGCTCAAGCTGTCTCTAATCGCCGCCCATTTTGTTTTCGAATTTTTCAAGAGAATGTTTCTCTTATTTAAAGCGCGTAAAAAATTATCTGAGAGCGAGTCTTAAACAAGACTGTATTAACTTATTAAACAATATGGTATTAACTCTGTTATAATAGAAAATGACATTTAGGGATACGTAGAGTATGAGAACACTGTTAAGAAATTTTCCGAGATTAAAGCTAGAAAATAAGATTCCGTTTGACAATGTATTTTTCATGTACTCCAAAATGTTATTTTGACTTCAATATCAATTTTTTTTGTAACGAAATGTAAATAATTCTAAAATATAGACATTATTTTCTAATTACATTATATTTTTAATTTATTGACCTAAAAATATTTGAGTTAAAAAAATCCAAATATATAATCAATTATTTATACGGTTGCAATATTTGCACCGGTTAAAAATATCGTACAATGTTCTCTTTAAAATATTATAAAAAACATTTGTTAAAAAATCAAATTATAAAAAGGGGGCTAAAACATTTCACATCCTAGGGCGCACATAAGTCAAAGTGAGGTACTGTCTTCAAATGACTTTTTAAGAAATTTGTCGAAAAGTCAAAACTTCTCAATGAAAATGAGTTTAAAATTGCGCATTTTCACATTTTCCTAAGAACAGGAATAAGTTTACTCTTCTGTAATATTCTTAAAGACATATTTCAATTCCGTTAGGGAACGGAAAAATTAGAAAAATGTGAAAAAATGTTTTTGCGCCGATAGCAGCAGAGATGAAGGCTAGCAATACCCAGTCTAAAGGGATAAGAAAACTAGTGCGAAAAAGTGCGTGCCATTCTGTAGCACCACTAGTTTAATATTGCAAACAAAATAGAAACCAAAACCCCCGGTTCTACTCCCAACACAACTAGCAAGATGGATCCCCAACAAAACGTTTGCATAATAAAGCTACATTTATGACCAGAGGCAAAACAAGGGTCCATCTCAGTATTTTGCTTAATGGATCAGGGAAAATGGGCGAAAACCTGATCGCTCTCCTGTTCTTGGTAACTGCAATAATTTAGTTTATAATTTCTACTTCTAACATTTCTTATTATTATTTATAATTTTTACTTCTATAATTTTTAATGTTTCATGCTTTTAATGTTTGAATATATATGTAATTTTCCTTATAAGTTTTAGTCTGAAGAGGGGGAAAATATATCCCCGAAATTGTCGCGAATAATATGACGAGTCTCATGAAATAAAGATTTGTTAATATCACTTCTTTGTCTTTAAATTATTTATGGGACTCCTTACCTTCAAGTCTGTAAGAAAAACATAGATATTTAAAATATTGATGTTTTAAATATGATAAATCAGGTAGTATTTTCTCCTCAATCATTCTTTCCGTTTTAACTATAGAACTTAAATGAGTTATTGTTTGGTCATGTATCAATAATGTTAAAAAATAATCTTTATTGAATTTAAAGAAGGAAATAAAAAATAAAGGACATCGTGTTTTGCTATTTTTTTCATTTATTAACTTTCATTCATAAATCATCGAAGTAAAACATCCTGGATCTAATGTGATACATAATAAGTAAATATTCGTTTTATGTATATTCTGCGTTGAATCAGTCATTTAAATTTTTAATCAATATTCTATATAGTCGAGGTTCAAATGCAGTTTAGCGACACTACCACGTACAAACTAATCGAAAAAGATAACATAAACATAATAACTAAAAACGCGTAACATAATAAAACGTTGGGAGATGTTTTTGGACAAAAACAGTTTTGTACTTCTTAATTCTACCTACATGTGTACTGAATATTAAAGAAAATGCACCTTTTGTTTCAAATTCAGTCAACCTCCATTCAGTCACTTCGTCAGTCCAAATATTTTCATGATGCTAAATGCATTTAAAATCGGAACCGAAGCACATATTTTAAATAATTTTAGAAGATTTAGAGTCGATTTCTGACTCCAAAAGGTCTGCCCTAATCATGATTAAGATAATAAAAAGCCGAATTCTTTCCGCTGATAAAATAATTATGTATTTTATTTTATGAAGATACATTTACATGCTCTGTTTTCGTTTTTGAAGTATTTAAGTCATTAATCTAAATATTAAACATTTCACTCACATGATGAACATCTGACAACATAGTACTACTACTCATGTTATTCGTGTACAAAATATAGTTTTGGATTTACAATAATATAGTTTGGGCAAGATTCCCTTTTCGACGAGTCAGATGTGGTTCACTGTTAGTAATATTTTGTTTCAAACAAATAGTTTCGTCTTCATCTCCGCCCATTTTAAGTTATATACAGCAGATATAGAACTGGTTTATTCAGTTTTGTCAATCATTTACTTTTTGCACGAAACAATAGATATTTTGTTAAAATTATAATAAATTCAGACATCTTTGGCAACCCCCCAAAAATACCCATAAAGAAATCTCTCTTCAACTCCCCCCCCCCATTTACCTATAAAAGAGAATAAACATCCGAATTAAATCCCCTCACCTACCAACACTGGAGAAACGTTGCGAAGAATAAACGGCTTCGTGTCTTCTGAGCATCGACAACTGTGATAGATGTCAGTGGCTGTTGGTTTTGAGCAATTCACAAAAAAATAATTACTTGAAATTTTATTTATATCTTAAGACATGTTTTGTTGAAAACATGGATGTTTGTGGAAAAATATATCAATGTGAAGAAAACATCGAATTCAAAACATCCATGTTAATATATCGATGTTTCAAACACATTGATTTTTTGCCATCCCTACACCCAACGACTGCTATATGGCAGCTGATTCAGCGCCACCCGGTGTTCGAGAATTAGTAGGAGAAAGTCTTTGCAATTATGACGCATGACTAGTTTAATCTGCGATAATATTCAGCTATCGATTTTGTGTTGTTTGTACTGTAAGTTGGCCTTATGGGAAAATTGCCCTTTGGGAAACATTATGAAAGTTAATTTGTACACGATGCTATTAGTGCAGTGAATTTAGTGCATATTTTTGTGGATATTACCAGTCATTGATTTAGTTCCAATTCCTGTATCGCACTCAGTGTATTACGATGAACGCTATCTTCGTCTGCCTGACTGTCCGACGAGAGTGCATTGAGGCTGAAATGGCGGGGGGAGGTGGGTGTAGAGAAAGCATGCTGTCCGGCATGCACACGCTGTTTACGCTCGTAATTGCGTTTTGAAATTGCACCGTCCGCCTCCGCCTCCAGCCTCACCGCCGCCGCCATCGCGATGACCAAGGTGAAGGCAGAGAACCAGGATGCGGCGCGTCGTCAAGGCCGCCTGCTGCCCGGCCAAACGACGCGGCGCGGCGCGGCGCCGCTCTCAGTTGGGCTGCAGGAGGCCATGGAGCCGCTGGTGGCGCTGATGTTACCGCTGCTGCTGCCGCCGCCATCGGCCGCGTCGGCGCCGCCCCCGCCGCCCCTAGCCGTGAACAAGTGTTGCTGGCGGGCGCAGTACTGGGACATGGCTGCGCGGGGGTGCGTGACGTTCCCGTGGGTGGCGCCCGACTCCACCCGGGACGAGGTGCTGGTGCCGCCGGTCGCCGCCTCGTGGGTGCCTCCGCCGCTGCGCCACCGCTCCATCCGCGTCAGGTACCGACAGCGCCTCCTTTGACCTACCGCCCCAGGCTCTCAAAGGTTTTAGCGCCCTGTTTACAATTTGCTTTTTTTTTAAATCAAATGTTATTTATAATATTTTAAAGAAAAAAATGTACGATATTTGTAATCGGTGCAAATATTGCAAACATAAATAATTCATTACATAATTTTAATTAGACAATAGGCATCATGAAAGGATAGACGCTTATTTCATAGGGCAACAACTGCAAAATTGATCCATACGATTATTGAACAACATTTGGGTTTCACAGACCACCCGAACGCACTGCTGGGTTCTTAAAAAAACTGTTTTCTTAAATGAAATATTTGAAAAAGATGAATTAAAACAAGTTGATAACATACAAATTATATTTTTGCAATAAAAGTATGAATCTTAAAATTTTGTTAAGTAAAATTACAAAATGTGAAATTTTCCGGCAACATGATCTAAAACGTGCAATACCGCGCAGTAACCCGCCAAACGTGCAATTTAGTGCAAAATAAAACAAGTACTAATATAACGTCCGTTTCACGATCCAAATTTCCGTCAGAGTTTCATCCGATTTCAAGTTAGCAATGAAAAGATGCACTGACACGGGAATCAGGTCTTTAATCATAACAATTTTTTTAAAAAATTCAAGGAAAAGGTTGAAAACCCAACTTTGTTGGGGAGATTTGACACGAAATTACCCCATTGTCAACAACATTTAATGGCTAATTGAATAAATAAAAATCATGGTCATATTTAAATCAAATGGATTTATTAAGTTGTTATAAATAATTACACTGCAGTCAATAGGATAAACTGCTGCACTCACGAAATCACACATACTTCCGCCTGCTTCCTTCTCACAAAACAACAGAGAATACAAAAAAACATGACATGTTGGCCGACACAAGTCTGCGAACTGTGAAGTGCATAGTTTCAATTGTATCTCGTCTAAGTCTACTTCGGCCAGAGCTTACTTTGTGGAAGTTTTGTCTTTGCACCCGATTTGTTTGAAAGTCAACTGAAGCTCTGAAAGTAAACTTACATCAGCTTCGATTTAAGTCATGTTCATGAATACATTTCGCTACACCAGCGCTACTTAGATACACCAGAACCACACTTGGTATGCTTTGCGGCATCTCGCCACGCCGCACCGCATGGGCTGGCGCTGTATGAGCGTGTCTGTGACTGAAGAAAACTATAAACGCAAATAGCAAATGAATAACAGAAGGGTGATTTCTCAGCCTTTTCTTAACGTTTTTAGCGCTTATCCAAAAAAATATCCGATTCAAACTCAGAGGGCCTTGAGTTCATTTAAATTGATCTTGATAATTTCAATTATGGAGAAAATCGGCTGAACGGATTTAGCGCTTTTTTAACCACAGATAGACAGTCAGACGAGCAGACAGATATTTTGACGACAATCGATATCAAGGATTCATAAAACATGGATTCTGACCACCCGACGTTTTAGAGGAAGTAACTTACTACACATTTTGGAACGCGACTTTTCACACTTTCACAAACACGACACTTTTTCGTTTCCAGGGCGTGGAAATAAGAGATCTTCTTTCGAAAATTTCGTCGTTTTGCGGCGCAGGATAACAATACTTTCTCATTTTACGAAGTAAGGGCGAGAAAGTGATACCCAGAAATGAAGTTTCCTCTCTGAGTAGGCTGCGCATCAGCGTTTAGCACTGCTTGAAAGCCAAGAGACTGGCGAACGTCGCGAGGGGAGGTCGGCGTCGCAGGTACGACCAGGTGCCGCGGGGCAACGAGGTGGTGACGCTGGACGCGAGCAACGCGACGCTGCTGGCCGAGGTGGAGCGCGTGGACGCCAGCGCGGGCGCCTTCGCCGCCGGAGCGCTTCCGGCCGCCGGTGGACGAGCGCGCCGCCTACGCGCAGACGCTCTGCTTCGACCGCACCAACGACGCGCGCGTGCGCCACGTGCTGGTCACGGGCCTCGTCACGCGCCACCTCAACAAGTGCTGCCCCGACGGCCAGCGGCTCACGCGGCGCGCGGACGCCTGCGAGGGCGAGGGCGAGGGCGAGGGCGAGGGCGAGGGCGAGGGCGAGGGCGAGGGCGAGGGCGGGGGCGAGGGCGAGGGCGGGGCGGGGCGGCCGCCGACGCCGCTGGCGCGCATGAGCGGCGTGCGGTGGGGCGCGGGGCAGTGGCTGCCGTGGAACGTGGTGGTGCGCGCCGTGGCGGGGAGCGGGGCGTGGCGGCTGGAGGCGCCGCTGGGGCAGGCGGACTTCCGCGTGTGGGTGCGCGGGCCGCGCGGGGGCCTGGAGGGAGACGGGCTACTACTGCTTCGACGCCGTGGGCGCGGGCCGCTGGCGCCGCGCGCGCTGCTGGCGGTGGTGGTGCACGCGCGCAAGTGCTGCGGGCGCGGGCAGCGCCTGAGCGGGGACGCGCAGCGCTGCGAGGGCGCGGCGGGGCGGGCCGCCCGTGGGCGCGGAGGCGCGCTACGCCGCCTGGCTGCCGGCCGCGCTGCGCAACGCCTCCCGCGCCGTGCACTTCGGGGCGCAGGGGGGGCGGGCGTCGGCGCGGCTGGGGGACGCGGACGACGCGGCGGCGGGGCGCGGGGAGGGCGGGGCGGTGCGCGTGGCGGGCTGGCGCCGGCCGCGGTGGGGCGGTGGTGCGTGGACGCGCGCGCGGGCGGCGGGCGCGTGCTGGCCGTGGAGGTGGCGTGCGACGCCCAGGGCGTGCGCTGCGTGCCCAAGTGCTGCCCCGCCGGACGGCTGCTGCAGGCGGACGGGCAGTGCGGGGTCGGGGCCACGCCCACCGCCGACTGGGACCCCATGCGCTCGCCCGCCGCGCCGCTGCTGGTGGCCGGCGCGGGCCAAGGCGTTGCGCGGGCGGTGGCGCGCTTCGAGGACCGCTGCCCGTGGCTGACGCTGGCGCGCCGCTGGCGCCGGGCGTGGTGGCGCTGCTGGCGCGCCGCGACACGCGCCGCACGCTGCATGGGTGGGCGCTGGCCGCGCACGCCGCCGCCCTCCTCGCCGCCAACGCGCTGCAGGCCGCCTGGTTCTTCACGTATGAGCGCGACCAGCATTGCGAACACTTCGGTGAGCCACACTCTCCCAATCCAGGCGCGTCTTGTCATGGTCATCAGTAGAGACCGGATTTTTATGTAAATACATTTTTTTTGTCTTTCTACGTACTCTCCTCAAATTTAAAATCTTGGCTAATGGCCATCATCCTAACACACGAACATTTTTTCATAACATATTTTTACAAATTTAGTACTATATTACATATTTTGCCATTTTCACAAAATATTTTCGTCCTGTTTCCCTGATCCTTTGAGTAAATGCTGAGATGGGCCCTTGTTTTGCTTCTGGATATCTAGAAGTCAGTGGGAAATATAGTTATTCAAATTATCGTTCTCTATCTTGTCGAGACAGGAAGTATTATTCCTTGACGAAGGACATGATGAGGGGTAAGAGCCCTTATTCATTGATTTATTCTTGAAAATAGATTTTATTACATCGGAGCGAAAACTTTTGTTAACAATCCTTGAAAAAAAAAAGCTCATTTTTTTCGTATAACAAAATTCAATTAGTACATGGATTAGTGTAGAAATTACATAAATTAGAAAACGTGCAAAGAATTCACTTATTCCCATAGCACGTCTCACACAGTTTTTAACGTAAAATAAATTAAAAATAAACTGAACGAAAAACCTGATCGAGATAGGGGTCATTGACCCAGAAGCTTAGTAACAATACTTATTTCAGGTTGTTTAGAATTGTACAGTCCAAAAGTAAATAATACATTAAATATCGTTATTAAAATTAATAATACTTTCCTTTTTCATGCTCGATATAGTCTCTAACTGTTATGCAGTGGAAAAGGTTTTACTTGGTTTAAATTTATTTAAAATGTTGTATTGAATTTAATCGTTTAATGACATCTGGCAAAGTGTTGTATGTCATCTGGCAAAGTAAAGCATTGATTTAACCTATGCAAGACGTGTGGACTAATGACCATTGCAGTTTATACTCCCGCAAACGCCAATCAGTTACCGGTAGCTCAGTGCAGCGCCTCTGTCCGGGATGTTCTAGGTTTGAGTCCTGACGGCGCCAAGATTTTCCACACTAGCTTTTCAGCTAGGTCGAATTCAGTTGCTGTCTGGAGTAGAATTCTAGCGGCCGGCTGCTCTGATCGGTAGTTTTCCGTGGTTTCTCCGATCAACACCAGGCGAATGCCGGAGCAGTACCCTACCAAACGGGCCACGGACCGCGCGCGATCTGTCCTTCCTCTTCCTTGTCCTATCCTCTTCCCTTACACTAACATGCACTACACTACCACATATTCCGGCAGACCGGTCGGGAGCTTATAGCTTGTCCCGTCTGGGTCGGTGCCCTGCTGGTGGGAGAGTCCCGGTTAGGGAGAAAACCCCGCTAGCCGACGGTAGGTCGGCGCCGGATTTGGCCATCCAGTTGGGGAAGATCACCGCCATCTCCCGATGAAAAAACATGCGAGACTTATTATTACGGGACTAATGACCTTAGCTGTTGACGCGTCCGGAATCATCAGTTAATGTCAGAGATATTTTGATTGTCTCATTTCAATTAAAATTTTAAAGGTAACTAAGCAAAATGATCTGTTTCAATAATATCAATATTATGATAACGAAAACTCATCTAGTTTACAAATTGAAATATTTTACAACATTTATAAATCTAAGAAACGTTTATTTGTGGGAACGAGAAAGTAAGAGAGCTGGCAGTGGCGAATACTACCGAGGGCGGTAGCCCGGAAAAATTACGAGAACAAAAACCTGTCAAAATAAATCATAATTATAGGCCACATTCTTTTTCGGTGTCATACATTTTTGAAGATTCTGTATAATCTGTTCTGTTGAAATGTGTATTAAATCTTAAGAGGCGGCAACCGCTGGCCCCAGAAGCTTCCACACGGCGTGCGTTCGTTGCATGATGAGAGAGTTTGTGCATGCCATAGGGGACATCGCTATCGATCTTCTGCGCATGCGCGGCACTAAAATGGCGCAAAACGTGAACTGCGCATGCGGAGAAGATCGAAAGTGCTTTATCGTTCGAGGGTGCACAAATTCCCTATTCACTCCTCCTCCTACTGGTAAGATATGGGCCAGTCAAGAGCACAGATTGCCGCTTTCTCGAGCGGTTTCTTAACGCGTTTGGAGCAGTTCGGAGGCAGTGGGCAATAAACGGACAGGGTAAATTAGATGTGCGTCTTTGTGTAAGACTAACACGCTTGGTGGTGATTGTATATACACATAATATTAAGCCCGTTTTAAGTGTTAAAATTGCAACATGTTAAGTATGTGTTTAGTATCAAAGTTAACTATTGTCAAATTAGTAAGATATTTTGGAAAAATATCACACTTCGGGAAGTTTATCTGTTGACTATGAGCGTATTGTACAGCGTTTATTCGAGAAGCCTTTTAATCGTCGTTCTTATAACGAAAAATTGTAAAAATGATTGTGTTTCATGAAATTGTTGTATAATACAATTATATTGTATTATATAATTATGTATATAATACAATTATATTGTATTATAAAAGTAGTACAAACTAGAAAAGAGTCAAAGAACTAGAAAAGAAGAGTGTCTAAGGTCAGCTGTAGCCCAGGGCATGAAAGCAGTATACGCCACTGGGAGAAGGTTTCAGACATCGTTTCCATTGACGTTCCATTCCAATGACGAATTTCGTCGTTCATATGTATAAATTCAGCCACGATAATCACAAATATTGAGACTTATAAAAAGATACAATAGATCTTTTCAAGATGGATAAATATATCTCTTAACAAATGATGGACCCCATTTTTACTAACAAAGAGGAATTTTACGTCACATTAGAAAAGTTGCGTGAAGTGCAAAGCGGTTTGGTGTAGCACGTTTTGCAAGAGAGATTTTTTATAGTCACCACAACATTGAGCTGCTGAAAATGATGGTATCTCTAATGTGCCAAATCATTTCTCAAAGAAGTGAATGTAGACGTTTTTTCCTTCCAACCCGAAGTATGCGTCTTTCCTCCTTATTTCCTCATCGCGTGTGTATGGGTGCCGCGGGTGCTCCGTGGCGAAGGGGCGGGGCGGGGGAGGGGGGGGGCTGGTGGCTGTGCGGGAGCGTGCATCGCGCAGGTCATCAACAAGGAAGTTCCCGCGCCAGGCTCGGTGCTGCAGCCAAAATAAAAACGAGAGAAGCTTAACAGCGCATAATTGCTAACTTGTAACGTTTGCAATTTTCGAACGTTTAGATTTTCTCACGTTCACTTTTCCCAGAAAAAGTAATTGAAAAATATGGCGCCATTTAAAAAAAGTTGAAAATGTCGCATGAAGAACTCCAGAAAATAAAAAATATTCGTTTAAATTACGCAGAAATTTGAGTTCGGCCACATCAGTGGAGGAATATCAATTTTGGAGAGAATCGCTGTTTGCCAGTCAGGACAGTTTATCGGTTTTAAAGACCTCCCAACGTAGATTATGAGTATAAAACGCGTTAGGGAAAGTAAATCCTACATATAGAGACAAGATTTATCCACATTTTCGGAATCAGAGCCTCACTCACCACGTTTTTGTCGAAAATTTCTCTTTTTTTGCCGCAGCGTTAAAATAATTTTTATATACTCCGCAAATAGTACGCGAGAAAATAAAAATTTCTTTCTTCAAGTTTGCAGTTGTAGGGAGACGTCAAAAATATGTCCGTTTTTGATTGATTGATGATTCCGGGCGCGTCAACTGCTAAAATCATTAGTCCCATAAGTGCAGTGCATGTTTTCTCTCGTGTTGGCGGTGATCTCCCGCGGGATGGCGAGATCCGCCGCCGACCTACGTCGACCTGCGGGGATTTTCCTCAAACAGGCATCTCCCACCGGCAGAGCGCCGCCCCAGCCGGGACACGCTCTAAGCTCCCATGTGTGGTAGTGAAGTGCATGTGAGTGTGTAAGGGGGGAGGAAAGGGAAGAGGAAGGAAAGATCGCGCGCCGTCCGTGATTTTTTTAGGGCACTGATCGGCGTTATTAGGAGAAACGACAGAAAACTACCGATCAGAGCCGCTAGAATTCTCCCGACAGCGCCTGAATTCGTCCTAGCTGAGAAGCTAGGGCCGAATATCATGCTACCATCGGAACTCGAACCCTAGGACCTCTCGGCCTGATGTTCTGCAGTGACATGAGTGGATGCCTTGAGCCACCTTTGCTGGTGGAACCTTTTCAGAGAAAAGTTTAAAAATGTGTTGGGGATATCTTGTATATTACTCTGAAAACAGCAAAATATCAGTTTCAAATTGATCTGGCAAAGACATCAGCCAGATCAATTGGGTAATATCAATTTTCCTGCCTATGTTTTAGCCGGTAGCGTTGTTCACAGAGTCATGGACGGTGGGACAAATCGCGAACGAACTGACAAACGAGCTGGTGGGCGAGCGGGCGGGCCGACGGTTGGGCCGACGGTTGGGCCGACGGTTGGGCCGACGGTTGGGCCGACGGTTGGGCCGACGGTTGGGCCGACGGTTGGGCCGACGGTTGGGCCGACGGTTGGGCCGACGGTTGGGCCGACGGTTGGGCCGACGGTTGGGCCGACGGTTGGGCCGACGGTTGAGCCGACGGTTGGGCCGACGGTTGGGTCGACGGTTGGGCCGACGGTTGGGCCGACGGTTGGACCGCCGGATGGACCAACGGACGGACCGACCGACGGACGGACGGGCAGAGAGACGATTTCCCTCAAGCAATTTTTCGGCATGAAGGTTTCACAAAAGCGTGAATTCTGATTAAGAGTAAGTGTAAGTGTGGATTCTGAGTAAGAGGAAGTTATTTACTAGATGTAGAAGCAAGAATTATCACAATGCACATTTTTTGTGAAGAAAAACCGCCGTTTTCCGCATTATAGTACTGTGCTCCTACAAGTAATTCTGACGCGAGAAAGCAATAAAGCGGGAGCTCCAGGGGCGACGGACCGCGCCGCAAAGGCCAGGGCCGCTCGGCGCGGCGCCCTGCCCTCCACGCACGCGATTCCCTCCATGCGCATTGTATGAAGTAATTGTTTCTATTTAAATCTTTCTTTTTGTCAACATTTCATTTCAATTAATATACTATCCGCTTAGGTTATTGAATGTCAAATGTTACTCAACAGTGATCGATTTCGTTATAAGAGCTACTCAAACACAAATGTTCTATGAATCCATGCCCCACTGTAGCTAATATTAACATTAGTCTAACCATCCTTTCCTTTAATTAAATTTAAATGAAAATTGTAGAACATTGACGTTTTTCCAAAGTAGATAAAATGTAGAAGGTAATGCATGTGTTGATTTTTGGGACTACTTTAAATGAAGCCTCAATATTTTCAAAATTTCCTCAAAAAGGGCTTCGGATATGGAATTCGTGGTATTGCTCTAGATTGGTTATGTTCGTACCTTAAACAACGATCTCAGAGAGTGGCTCACTAGAATGATGGAACATTATGTACATACCTTTCCCACCCTTTGCCAATTGCACGTGGAGTTCCTCAAGGATCGATTTTAGGCCCTATTATGTTCCTACTTTATGTACACGATATGCCCTCGACGATTCGAAACGGAAGAACAGTTCTCTTTGCAGATGATACGAACATCAGAGGTTTCAAATTGGTTCCGAAATAACAAATTTATTAGTAAATGAAAAGAAAACTTTTATTGCAGTTTTCTATTTCAAATAAACAATTCTGTGCTCCATTGAAAATGAACGGTGTATCATTGACTGATGTTAAGGCAACAAAATTTTTATGTCTCTCAAAATTAAGTTCATTGTGCTACGCGTTCAGAATTATTTCAAATTCAGTCAGCCTTCATACTGCTCGTTGTGCATATTTCGCGAATGTTCATTCCCACCTGAGATATGGCATAATATTCTGGGGAAATACATCTTATAGCTCCTAGACTTTTAGATTACAAAAAGGAATTGTACCAAGAATAACTAAATCCCACCCACGTGATTCTTGTAAACCTCTCTTCATTAATCTAGGAATTTTACCATTACCTTGTCTGTTGATTTACGAATCAGTTTTTTGTCAAAAATTACTTGCTTGCGGGAATATATTTTTAGAAAATGCCGATGTCTATTACTATAAACCTCGACGTAGAAATCATATTCATCAGTTAACAGTATTAACAGCTCATTACAAAAAATTCACATACAATACATGTACATTATTTTACAACACTTTCCAGATGACATTAAACGATTAAATTCGATACAAAAGTTAAATGCCAAGTGAAATCGTTTCTGCTGCATAACTGTTTCTATACAATTAGATACTATACTGAGCATCACAAGGAAATTAACATAAAAAAGAATTAAAATAGAAAAACACGCTTCGCGTTGTAGAGGGTGTGGGGGATGGGACGGGGCAAAGAAAACTTCCAAAAATTTAATTTTTAATGCTAGATTTATAGAGTATCTACACATATGTCATTTGGTTTAGGTCAACTTTTGATTATCTTATTCGGGGGGTCCTTTGCCCCCCCCCCCAACAAATGATCCGAAATCCCGCCTCTGTTATCACACATATCGGGAGACCGGACGAGAGATTAGATTGATTGATTTTTAATGATTCCCGGCCGTCACTACTATGGTCACTATTCCCATAAGTGTAGTGCGTGTTTTTGCTCGGGAGGAAGCGGTGGTTTTCCACGGCATTCGCGTAATGTTGATCGGAGAAAGCACGGGAAATTACCGATCAGAGCAGCCGGTCGCTAGAATTCTCCTCCAGACAGCGATTGAACTAGACTTGGATTTAGCTGACAACCTAGTATCGAAAATCCTACCACCGTCGGGACGAGAACTTAGAGCTTGTCGCGGCTGGGGCGGTTGGGGCTGGTTGAGAAAAATCCTCGCAAGATTACATAGGCTGGCGCCGGATCTCGCCAGCCAGCGGGAGAAAATCACCTCCACCTTCCGCGATGAAAACATGCACTGCACTTACAGGAATAATGAACTTATGCGTCTACGTGCCCGAAATCACTAATCAATCAATGAAACCTTCTTCTGGTATGTTGCAGCGTACGCCATTTACTACTTCTTGGTGGCTGCGGGGGTGTGGCTCAATGTGGTGTCCATCAACATGGCGCGAGGCTTCAGGTGAGTAAGCATTGATGACTTTGAATCCGCTTAAAGAATATGCAAGTTCACTCCAGGGATTGCGATTCTTCGATTACAAATTCTTAAAATGACCACTATTTTTTCCCGTTGTCTTCCGTTGACGTGGCATTATTTTCAAACCATTATCCTTTTTTCTCTCATTTTCAATGAATTCTCTGAATTTTCGAAAATCGTAAAAGTTAGAAATAAACCAAGAAAGTATGTTCTGTGATAGAACCTTTAGTTTTATTGTGCTCTTAATTGCCACTCTCATTTATTACTGAACACTACACAGTTACTTTCTCTGGATCATTTCCAAATCGATCATTCCAAATCCAACTGTCATTATTGGACTAACAGGGGCCCCCTAATTAAAGACATATCATTAATTTAATTTTGTGTTTATAAACTGAATTTTTAGGAGTGGAAATATACATTACAATAAACAATTAGAGAAAATAAACAATAGTTTTTGAATTTCATGATATAATTTAAAATTTAAATTTCGGTCTTTTCTTCACATTTACAAATTTAACAATAACAATAGAAATATTATTTTTCAACTGGATAGGTTTTTAGTTTTCGACAAACTTTATTTGAAGTCATCTGAAGCACTTCCATTCACAAATGCAATAGTGCTTACAAATCGCTGAAATGTGCAGCGAGAGATTAAAAAAAACATTTGTGTAATTTTTTAAAAAAAAAGAATGCAGAAAAATGAATTTAATGTCATATTAAACAATGGAATTAGCACTTTCCATCGGAAAAGTTTCAAGAACATTTTTTGAGAAAATGGCGCTTGAGGGTTTTTGAAAATTCAGAATTTCCAGCTCATTTTGCGGAAAATGTTGCGTTTTCGAGAAAATTTATACGACATTATTTAAAGCACATGTACTCATAAATACAATAATGTTAACAAATCGCCGCTATAACGTCAGAGACGTAAAAAATTACATCTTTGTAATTTTTTAAAAACAAAAGAATATAGCAAAATGGAGTTACTATCCCTAGCAAAAGTTTAAAGAAATTGGAGCCGTTAATGAGAAAATTTTGTTTTTGTAATTTTTTTAAACTGCAAATATTGCACGCAATATTGCGCGAAAACTAAAATTTTCAAAAAATGTACATGAATGGGATAATGTAAGGAATGAAAAACGAATTATGGAGAACAAATTTAATTTGAAGGAAAAAATTGTCTTAACTATTGTAGTTGTAGTTGAAAGAAATTCCCTTCGCAATTTTCGAAAATTCAGAGTTAATCGTGAAAATCAAACTTATGCAACCTCCATAACTGTGTATTTTACTATATTCTTACAAGAAATTTAAAGGAACAATTTGTACTCACAAATTTTCAAGAATGTTTTCGAAAATCTCAAAGCTTCGACTCGAGCCAGATCGACCAGGGAATATCCATTTAAGAAAATCCTACGTATGGTTTAGGCACTAATTGTGTTTATAGACGGACGGACGGATGGATGCACGGACAAACAGATGGGCAGATGGAAGGGCAGACAAACCGGCAGACGTTTTGAAAAAGACACTTTTTCTTTTTCAGGGGACCCCAAAACGTGTATTTCCGTTGAAATCTCGAAATCGATTTTCTGTAGCATTACATAACTTTCTCTATAATACGTATATTGCACCGTACATACGTACGTATACGAGAAAGCGACTAGTGGTGGTACAGCATGACAGGCTTTTTCCTATTAGTTTTTATTTTTATTTTTTTTGGTCTGGGGAGCTATTTGGACTTCCTTGCTGCCTTCCCCCCAAATTCATTTTTTACTTTTAATTTTTTTTCCAAATGTTAAAAAAAATTTTTTTCACAGAAAATTTTTGAGTTTTAAAAACGCTTCCCTTGAAGTTATTTGAATTACTTCCACTCACAAATGCAATAATCATTACTAGGGAACGAATTTTATTGTAATAAAAAATCAAAATATGTATGTAAAAAATCAAATTTTTCTCTACATTAATATCTGCCAAAGATCTTAGCGTCCGGCTTGCTGGGTCAATGGGTCACGATATATTATAATCCTTATTACCTTTATAATGGATTATAGGATTCGCCGACTATACAGCGTGGCTGGGAATCTGAAATAGAATGATTCTATTCCTAGTTCATTTCTGTTTGGATTGACTAAATGAAAGATCACTTTATTTTCTAAAGAACAAAATTTAACAAAGTTTATTTTTACCTTTTTAGCAAACAATTTAGTGAATTTATGTTATACCTTTGATCAAGATATCTTTGAATTTACAATTTTATACCGCGGTTAACTTATCTATTCTTCGTTGATGTCCCTCGTAGACTTCTCAGTCGAAATATCTTGCGAGCTTGCCGTAGTCCAAAGTCCTAAGAAATCCTCTTCTGCCCCTATCCAAGCTGGTCTCAAACTATCAAAATTATCAGTCCCGATTACGTCCTATGACATAGTCCCGAACTCGATTACCACTCCCAAATTAATAAATTCCTTAAAAATTCTGACTATCTCGTATTATACTCGTTCCCTCTCACGAACCTACGATCAGTTCAGAAGCGCGATGCCGGTCAGAATGAAATCTCCCTGCATGATTCACCCCTCGAAGACTTCGTATTAAACTACCTTCCTCTTTTTCATAACATTTGACCGTCCTTCTCTCACCCAGCCAATCCATACGTTCGTTATATTTTGGTGTAGCTGACCTTTCGATCGTCTAAACTTCTTCGCCCAATCCCAAATTTTCTACTTTCGGCATCCAGACACCTCTTAATGCCTTTACAAAAAATAAAAACTACATTGTTTATTCACGGTCGTTGCTAAGCCCGTGCTCACGTGATATTTGCTAATGCATGTTCCACCATATAGTCTACAAATAAATGTTAGTTTTTTTTCATGTGACATATCGGTATGTCACAATATATACGTATTCATTTTTTTAAAAATATGTAAGAAAAAATTAAAAATATGTAAATAAGTTTTCAAAGAGAAAATGTCATCGATGAGCTCTCAAAATAGATTTGTAGCGGCTGAAGGAACGTTCCACATCTACAGATGAAATTGGAGCATATTTGAACGCCTGAATCCATTGGATTCAGTTCTAGTTCCAGTGTTGAGGTGTCTTTTCCACCGCCGAGAATGTTGGCAATAATTTTCATGTCTTTCCAGCCTGGGTTTTTCTGCAACGAATGTTGAAATTTCTTTTTAATTTTTTTGTGTTTTCACCTGTTATGTCTATTAATTTTGCTAATGTACTGTTAATAACTTCAATACTAGCAGCTAATGGCATGTTCTGAGCCTCAAGCTTTGCGATAGCATTTACTAAAAAACTTGCATTTGCAGAAATGAAAGCCAAATTGTATCTCAGACTAGAATCATAAATCAAAGATTTTGCTTCTTGTAGTGCCGCAGATGAGTCGGAGTCCAGCTTCAAAAGAATATCTTTTATTTGCTCAAAGTTTTCACAATAATATTTAGCTACTTCTAACCACGTGCCCTACCTTGTAATTACCGGCTGTGGAGGAAAATTCAGATCAGTATAACTGTGTTTAAACATTTTAACTCTGCTTGGTGCTTTCAAAAATACTTTTTTAACAGTCGATATCAAAGTATCGACATCAGGAAATTGATGTCTAACAGTTTCTGCCACTCGATGAAGAGCATGTACTACGCACGTAAGATGAATCATCTTTGGGTAGAGCACTTTTAATGCACTCCCCACTTTCACCATGTAAGGAGCGGCATCGGTTAAAAACCAAAAGTTTTCATGCATCATACCCCTAGGCCACAGCAGACTCATTGAGTCATTGAAAAACCAGGTAATTGTAGTGTGGTTACATTTTTCTAAAACTTCACAATTTAATAGAAATGATGTCGAAGGAGATTCAGGGCACATCTTTCCTACAATAATATTTGCAATTTATCTTCCTTCAACGTCAGTAGTTTCATCAATTGAAACCCAGACCTTACTAGTTTTTATTTCCTCTCGAATTTTAGTCAGTTTCCAAATAAACAGTTTTCATGTAATTTTTTTCTGAGTGTGCTTTCCTCCGGAATTTGTTTGTCAGTGTATTTTTTAAGAAGCTCTTGAACTCAGGGTTGCTGACTTTGTAAATGGGAATATCGGCTCTAACCAATGCACGAAACAAACCGGTAAAGAAAACTGCCTTGATTGAACATCAGGTGAAGATATCAGGAATGTTTGCTGAAGCTTCACTTTTCTTTCTTTGTTTTCTCTGTGTTTGGCTGTAGCGATGTGCTGCGGGACTTGAAACCGTTGGGAGGTTGAAACTTTTTTCTCGCAGCATGCGCAGTACAATATACTCGAGTCACTTCTGAAGGTTTCATTAGGAAACTCGCGGATGTATCTAGTCACTAACTCTTTGGATGTCGCTGCGATTTTTGGCATTGTCTCGCACCTATCCACACCACTCAATAAGATTGCTATATGAAACGTAAAAACTTCAAAGTACAGTCTGTAGTTTTACGAAGAGCCGGTGCATAAGTGACCAGTTGTAGTGGAGAGCTAATACTGATAGGTTCCGATTTTCGCATTTCTGAGGCAGAGAGGTATATAGGAGGGGCGCAGGAAGGGCGATAAGACAGACATTCTAAACAATGTCCGATTAATATTGTGTTGCGCGTGGGTTGAATGTAACACGAGAAAGCATGTGATTGCTTACACTTCTGCTTCTTGACCATCCGCTCATCCTACACGGTTTCTGAGAAGCAAGGATAGAGGGTCAGTCGGAGTGAAGGTCAGGACATAAACGTGCAGTGTTTCATTGCTAAGTTTAACAGAAAAACAGATTTCCGGAATATTACTGGGAAATTCTTATTTGATATTTTTTGTACAAGTAAAATTCGAATGTAACTAAATATGTTAAAAAATAGTGGTAAAAGGTAAAATATGTAAAAATATGTACTTATACTAAAATATGTAAAAATATGTCAAATAAAAATGGTTTCAATTCATTCAGAATGTCAAAAAACTCTAGAAAACAAATTCAAAGCAGGTACCTTGTTCCTATCAAAACATGTATTTACATGAAAATCCGTTTCCTAATCATTACAAATCGCTGGATACGTGCATATTAATGGCGTGAGAGATATATAAAAAAATTACATTAGTGTAATTTTTCAAACAAACAAACAAACAAACAAACAAAAGAATACCCCACAGTGAATTTTATTGGATCTTAAACAGAGCTATTAACACTATTCATACGAAAAGTTTGAAAAAATTTGGAAACGTTTTTGAGAAAATAGCGATTGAGCGTTTAAGAAAATGCGGAATTTTGAGCTCATTTTTACAGAAAACTGTAATGTTTTGTTAAAGAGTTTTCCAGAAACTTTAATGTCATTATTTAAATCATATGTACTCATAAACACAACAATGTGAACAAATTGCCGCTAATATAAACATCAACGATGTAAGACACAAGTAAAGAAAATACATTTTTGTAATTATTGAAAAACAAAAAATAGAGTAATATGGCGTTTATGCCATCTTATAGAGTGCATTTAACAATATCCCTACCAAAAGTTTAAAGAAAACTTTAGAGCTGTTTTGGAGAAAATCATTTTGAAAGTTTTGAGTATTACACATATTGCACGCAATATTGCGCGAAAACTACTAAAATTTTCAAAAAAGTGTACTTGAACTTAATGAAAGAACTATATACGGAGTAAAATATATATATGAAGGAAAAATCTCTGTATTCATTTTTGTAGTTATTAAAGCCGCAGGAAAAATTCAAACTTTTGCAGTTTTCGAAAATTCAGAGTTAACAGTGGAAAACGGACCTATGCCATCTTCGTAAGTGTATTTTACTCTCTTCTTTCAAAAAAATTGAAGCCATTTTTGAAAATATTGACAATGTCCCTCTGGCTTCATGTAAAGTACCTCCATATTTTAAAGAACGTTTTTCAAAATCGTATCGCCTCGAGTGAAGCCAGATCGATTGAGGAATATCCATTTTGGTCAAAATCTTACGTATGGTTTAGGCACTAGTGGTGCATGGACGGATGGACGGACCGATGGACAGACGGACCGACAGACAGCCGGCCGGCCGGCCGGACGTGAAAAAACAATGCTTTTGCGGTATCAGGGAACCTCAAAATGTTTATGTCCGTTGAAATCTCGAAATCGATTTTCCGCAGCGTTACACAACTTTCTCTATGGTCCCTCCGTCGAATGCACTCTTTACTTTTACAGGCAACCGCTGGGGGCGCGAGCGGCACGCGCCGGGGGCCAAGGCAACCCCCGGGCACTGGTTCGAAAGCTGACCGCGTGGAGCGCGTACGGCTGGGGCGCGCCCGCGCTACTCACCGCGCTGGTCGTCAGCTTGTTCCTGAACAAGGATCTGGTGGAGAAGAAGGGTTTCGTGGCGCCCACTTTCATTGAGACCAAAACGTGCCTCTTGGAGAACGGCCTCAACTTAAAGGGCCAAGGTGACAGAGCATTGTACCAGCGGCACCACATTCTAGTATTATGGTTCTCCAGGCTTACGCACCAAACACCGACTCAGTTTGTACCAATTGATAAGAATATATACATATATTAATACAAAAGCTTAATTATCACTCAGAAAACACTATATTCTTCCAAGAAATAGAGTGTTCATTCTTTACCTACACTGTACCCTAACCGGGCGAAACTAGAACTGTTGTATTCAGCAATGTGATTTCTGTTATATGAGCGCGGTCTTCTTGTATCACGACTCTTTATTTGCATTTTCCGGGGACATCGTCTCTGCATCTACCATTTTCGCTACGATACATAAAGAACAAGCTTATAGCTATAGCGATGACTGTCAGCGCCTGCGACCGGACACATAAATGTGAGATCGTTTTTCAAAGGTAAAATAAAATTATTCATAAACTACTTGCAGCAGGAATCTTGGGACGCGGTTTACAGTAACGTTGAAATGCAGATTCGACCATACACTACACATTAACACACTTGCGGGCTCCTCTGGTCTCGAGTCAGCAGATTGTATAAATCTAAAATACTAAATAGGCCTGTAAAAAGAATTGTACCTCAACTTCTCGGTCAATAACCCCCATCACTTTCCGGGTTTCGTCCAGTTTCCCTGGTCCTTTGAACAAATGGTGTGGTGGGTTGTTTTGCTTCTAGACACAAATGAAGCTTCATTCAGCATAAATTCTGTGCTTCATTGAAAATGAAAGTGTACCATTGACTAATGTGAAGGCAACAAAATTTTTAGGTCTCTCAATTCAATCAAACCTCAAATGGAACGTCCATTTAAATGAATTGAACACAAAATTAAATTCATTAAAATCAAATTAAACTGCTTGGTCTTGCGACACATTTGGCGCCAGTGCAGCACTATCCCTCTGGAGCTGCACCCACGAGCTCGGCCTCGCCCACTTCCTGCCCATTGTGCTCCAACCCACACGTGTCCACTCTGGAAGTGTCCACGTGTCCCGCTGTGCACCACGCTGCCGCGTGAGTAGCGGACGCTACAATACTCACCTTAAAATGTGTTAGGACAGAGATCTCAGAGCGCAACAAATCGTGGAGAGATTGCACTTTTTCCCATAGTTTGGAACACTTTAAAAATATTTTTTGATGTTAAATAAAATAAAACCATGAGCCACACCCATACCTGTTCTGGCCAACAGATTTGCTGAAAATCCATTTCAGGGGAGGAGTACATTACACATTTTGTTTACCGAGTGTAACGACAAGGTAAACTTTGAGGTAATATTTAAGAACTATTTGAGCTTAGTCAGACGATTGTGTTCTTTATGTCCTTCGGGTTTCTTGTTTCTGCAGCTGACTGCGAGCAGTTTTGTTTGTGAGGAAATTTGTTAATCTAAGTTTCAGTTTTTAAAAGAGTGTATCTTTATTGACAGATTTAACTGCATTGTGCGCTTTTTATTCATTTTACTAGTTATACGTCCAAAGTGTCCAGTTGTACTCCTGACTTGAAATCATCTTTGGATTTTCAGGGCAAAGACTGTGGGGAGCCATGTACTACTACTACATTCCCATGTCTCTTCTGGTAGTGGCAAACGGTGCCTGCTTGGCATTCACCACCATCACCATCAGGAAGATCAAGAAGGAGGTCTCGATGGTGAAAACGATCGGTTCCAGCACCGCTGCAAATGGAGCACTGCAGAAGTAAGGCAACGATATTCTCTCCGCTTGAACAAAAGGGCAAAATTTCGTAATGCTTCATAATCTCAGTCCTCCCAATTGCGTTCTACATTTCCGGATAAACGAGCTATGTCCTTTTCGTACATTTACTCCTTCACTGTTAAAGGTTTTCATTTACATTATTCCAGGTTTTAAAGGCAAATTTCATATAGGGAAAAAAATCTCGTCAATCCTGCAGTTTTGGAATACTTTTGTTTTCAATTTTCGATAAGTTAGTGGAAAATTTAACCTGCTTTTTTTTAAGCATCGATTGCCGAAAAAAGGAGCCATTTTTGATATTTTTAAATTAATTGCATTACGAAAAATTACGCCAAAACTAAGCACTCCCTTTTTTAAACATTGTACAGTAATTGTATTGGGCCTGGGGCTGCTAAAGTCGACACCGCCACTCTCTCAGAATGAAAAAGCAACATTGAAAAAACAAAAGTTGGGCTCGTTCGGGACACTTTTCAAAAATGTTCAAAACTTACCCCTAATTTCGAGAACAAATAATGAAAACCACCTTAATTTCTCAAAAATAATTGCCCCATTATTTTAAACTAATTTTGGGCTAATTAGAGACACCAAAAACTTTTATTAGCTATCCTACACTCCCAAAAATGATAGTGTTAGCATCCCCACTAACCCCAAAAATATGAAAACCACTCCAATTTCTCAAATCCTAAAAATTCCTCTTCCATAATTTTGGGCGAATACAGAGACAACTATAATGTTTTTGCTGCCACGCAACACCTCAAAATTAAGTTAGAAGAAATAGCATCCCTACTTAACTTAAAGTCTTGGGCCAAAATTTGATTTTTCCTAGAACTAAAATATTAAAAATTACAGATTTTTCCTTAGAGGTTCCCTAAAGATAGATTTTAGAATAATGTGCAATTTTTCGAAAATCTGAGTTCTGTTCGCGTAAATTTGCATGAAATTGAGGCATTTTAAAAATTTTGTTGAAACAATTTGTTTCTCAAAACACACCAATACCAACAGTTTTGATTATACTTTGACCTCCGATCTCGGCGTCTTCATACAGTTACAATTATGAAGAAGAACATTTTTATCTTAATGAAATGTATTGATCAAAAACATCTTCAAATAATGTCGAGTTCATTTTTTCGAAAATATGAGTGCGTGAAAGAAAGGCAATTTTTAAATTTTAAACAATTATTTTCTCAAAAACGGATCTACTTTTTTCATCGTATGTAGCAAAGAACTGTAAAGAAAATGCGCTGGTCTCATTTTCGGCAATCTCCCTGAGTTTTCGAAAATCGCAAAAAAAAAAAAAAATCAAAAAATCGAAGTTGCAAATTTCGATCGTATGATGTGGGTAATATTCTCATGAAAAGAAATATATTTAAGGTTTGTAACAGATTTAACTTAGGATTAACAAATACACGTATTTTGCTTGAAAATCGCTGATAACTTTTTATTTTTATTTATTTTACGTCAAAAAAAAAACAGTTAAAAACTGCTATGACGTGCTATGGGGAAAAGGAATTGGGTGCACATTTTCAAAATTCTGTGATCCCTACACTAAGTCATATACTACTTAAATTTTGAATTTTGAAAGGGAGAAAAAAAAACAAAAACTCCCATGTAGTAAAATCTATTTTCAACGAAAAATAAGAAATACATTTTGAATTTTGAAAGGGAGAAAAAAAACTCCCATGTAATAAAATCTATTTTCAAGGATAAACAAGCAATAAATTTTGAATTTTGAAAGGGAGAAAAAAACAACAAAAAAACTCCCATATAATAAAATCTATTTTCAAGGATAAATAAGCAATAAATTTTGGCTCTTATTACTTCCTGCCGCGACAACATGGAAACAAACTCACTGAATTCTAAAAGACGTGCACAGAAAATGAAGTTACATTTATGTCCAGAAGCAAAACAAGGGGCCATCTCAGCATTTGCTCAATGGATCAGGGAAACTGGACGAAAAACCTGATCGAGATGGGGTCATTGACCCTGAAGCTGTAGTACAATAGTTGTTACAGGTTGTTTATACTCATTTATACAGTCCAAATGGTAAATAATGCATTATGTATCATTGTTAAAATTAATGTTACTTTTCTTGTGACGCTCAGTATAGTCTCTAATTGTATAGAAACAGTTATGCAGCAGAAACGATTTCACTTGGGATTTAAACTTTTCTATTGAATTTAATCGTTTAATGTCATCTGGCAAAGTGTTATAAAATAATGTACATGTATTGTATGTGCATTTTTTGTAATGAGCTGTTGATACTGTCACCTGATGAATATGATTTCTACGTCGAGTGTTATAGTAATAGACTTCGGCATTTTCTGAAAATATATTCCTGCCCTTGAGCAAGTCATTTTTTACAAAAACCACTGATTCGTAAATAAAAAGACACTGTAATGGTAGAATTCCTAGATTAATGAAGAGAGGCTTACATGAATCACGTGGGTGGGATTTGGTTATTATTCGTACAATTCGTTTTTGTAATCTAAAAGTCTGGGAGCTATAAGATGTATTTCCCCAGAATATTATGCCATATCTCAGGCGGGAATGAACATTCGCGAAGTATACACAACGAGCAGTATGAAGGCTGACTGAATTTGCAAGAATTCTGCACGCGTAGCATAATGAACTTAATTTTGTGTTCAATTCATTTAAATGGACGTTGCATTTAAGGTTTGATTGAATTGAGAGACCTAAAAATTTTGTTGCCTTAACATCAGTCAATGGTACACTGTTCATTTTCAATGGAGCACAGAATTGTTTATTTGAAATGGAAAACTGCATTAAAACCGTTTTCTTTTCGTTTACTATTATTTTATTTATTTATTATTTGTCTCATTTTTTATTAACTGTCTCATAGTCTTAGTTTTGCGCCCTTTGATAACATTTTGCTTTTAAATATCTGCAATGTGCAAAATATACTCTGTTTCCCGCTACTATTCTTGTTTTTATTTCTTCTTCCACGACCTCTGATCCCGACTATCGAAATATATATTGTACCGCAGCTTCTGGGTCAACGACCCCCATCACGATCAGGTTTTCCGTCCAGTTTCGCTGTTCCTTTGAGCAAATGCTATGACGGCCCCTTGTTTTGCTTCTGGACGTACATGTAACTTCATTGTCTGTGTACGTCTTTTACAATTCAGTGGGAAATATGTTGTCGCGGTAGGAAGTATTATTCCTTCACGACGTTACCAATAGACACCGTCTGTTGAGTGTGTCTGTTGGTAACTGTTAGTAATGTGATATCACCTGAGTGAGTGTGAGTTAATTTCGTAATGTTTCCTCGATTGTTCTACTGCAGAGGTAATTCATTGGGATAGTAGTTCCCTTACTAAGCACCTGATGATGTAACAAAACTAGTTACGGAACGTTGTGCAATTGCTGAAATAAATGATTGTCATAAAAAACTTTGGATACTTTTATTTGCAAACATATATTGACAATCAAGAAGAAATATTGATTTAGAACAATTTTTTCCTACGGCCCTCAATTTTGGATGCATTTCGTTGACTTACAGTTATGCAAATTTGTATTTTTAAGGTTTGGCGTTGCAAGCTTTAGACCTAGACTAAAAAAAATATTAATTAGCCTTTAAGTTTGGATATGGGTTTGTTTGCTTGAAGCTTTAGATGGCTTAAAATGTTGGAATTAAATTCACTGAATAAATCGTCAGCTCGTTTGATCAGAACAAAAGTTATTTATTAACTTAATAAACACCCTAGTTACGTTGTAGCAAGTACAATGAGTATGTATTTTTGTGTTAATTATTTGTTACCATAAATACTACACTGCCTAAGGATATAATCTGGGTCCCATATTCCCCCATCTATCCTTCAACTGTCATCGAACTGTTTCATTATTTTTCATGTATTTTTACTTTCCCACTATTGCTTACGCAGTAAAGATAAATTATTGTAATGCCGCGAAAAAACGGCGAATTTTCAAGAGAAAAACTCTTATTACCGGACCCTGGTAATGAAAAAGTGGATAAATCTTGTCCACTTCCTCTGACACGTTATGTAGTCAAAATCCGTTTTGTGGGTCCTTGATACAGAAAAATCGGTTGACGGCAAAACGTCTGTCTGTGAACAACGCTAGCGACTAAACCGTCCGTACGATTTTCACAAAAATTGATATTCCCCAATCGATCTGGCTGATGTGGCGGCTCCTTTCATTTGAAAGCGATATTTTAATTTGGGAGGGGGTGTCTTTATATGAAACCCATGAGCCATTTAAAAAAATGGCACAAATTTTTTTTGATTAAATTTTGTCCTCGGATAACATAAAAAAGGGAATAGCGCAGGTCTCACTTTCGTTGAAGTCCTTGATTTTTCGAAATTTTTAATTTTTTTTCAGCGCCTTCAATTCGACTACAATATTGAAGACGGATTTTTTCCTCAACGAAATCTGTTCTGTAAAGTCACTCTTTATATAAGGTCACGTACAATGTTTTTAAGATTTTAATATTTTTCACACGTTTGCTTGAAATATAAGCAATTATTATTTTTTTTTAAAAAGTTTTTTCTCAAAAACCGCACCAAATTTTTTGATTAAGTTTTGAAATTGTGTTTCTTCAAAAACAGATCTTCAAACAACATCATGTTCAATTTTTCAAAAATATGAGTATATTTTGCGTAATTTTGCTTAAAAAATACGCAGTCTTTAAATGTTAAACAATCATTTTCTCAGAAACGGCACTAAATTTTTCCTTTAAATTTTTCTCACGTATGTAGCAAAGAAATGTAAAGAAAGTGGTGCTGGTACCATTATCGGAGTACTTTCTGAATTTTCGAAAATAACTGTTATTTATGTAAATATTAAATAATAAATAATCGTAAACTTAATGTGGTTAACGTTAAGTTTTTTCATTCGATAGGATTAGCACCATGGATGAATAATGTTGATCTATGTTAGCACCATATATATCTATGGTTAGCACTAAGCGTTGAAAACTTTTCTTAGTATTTGCCAGAAATTTACGGGTCTTATTCAAATGTACACAACGTAAATGGACAAACTCGAAGTGAGTAATATTCAACTGCCGCATCTACAAATTTGTTTATAATAGTATTCGTTCGTTTACTATTCCATAGTTTTAACTTCTTCTAAAACAAATTAAGTTGGAACCATTTATGAAAGCGAGTTGGCAGCAAAAATTTTAGCGGGCTTTCCTATTTTTGGGGGCATTTGCTACTGTTTAATTATGAAGAGACTAATTATGGATTTTGGGCTGCAAGAATTCATTTAAAAGCTGAAAAAAATAAGAATGAACTTAAAATGGAGACACGCCGAAAAAAAAAGTATTCAAAACAGAAGCAATAGTGTTCATTAAAGAACGCCTTATTAGAACTTTGATAAAAGCCACAACAATAAAAACTAAAAAAGTTCTATTTATGGCGAAAAATGATAAAAAAAATGCGCCCATTGACTATGATGAGTTGATATGGAGAGAAATTGCGGTATAATAATATTACGTAACCTTTACTAAGGGTGAGAAAGTGTCATTTTTTTAAATTGGTTATTTAAGGTCGCATCAACATCTAGGTCATTAGCGACCACTATTGGTGTTAACGGTATGGTAACTATGAAGATGAAACGATATGGTGATGATAAGGGGTGAAAGGACGAACACAAATACAACGCCCGAGGCGTGACTCGAACCCGCGACCCTTCGATCCGAGATCACTACAGCACTACGGCCTTAGCGATCTCGGCCACTGGACCGACAAAGTGTTATTTTAGTACCACTGGTTTAGATAAGAACTAGTGAGAACCCGTCAAAATTTGACGGTAAGATCTGAGATAAATGTAAAATACTGTGCTCAGACTAATGTGCGCAATATGTTGCATTGTTTGGGTCTTCAGGCTATAACGAAGATATACTGTGATGTGAAGTTTTTAACATTTTGAACACGTATAGCCCATGACCAGATGGCAATGCAATATCGGCACCAAATGACACAAAAGAAAGAGCACTATTATACTGACGTATATTATTTTTTAAGTTTTTTGATGCCTCATCATCTCCTATAAACAACTTTGATTTCTTCTGGTATATTGCTCAAAGGTAAACTTATTTTCCCATTTAAGCAACACAGAGTAAACTCGTTTGCAGAATTTCTCTCACATGGGAAGAACAAAGCAGAACAAAACTGACATTTCATAGACAACGACCCAACAGAAAACGAAATGACCTCACTATCACGTCTCTTACGCTGGCTTTCTTTTTCCCTGCGTCCAGTTAATGTACGTTTACGCCTTTTGCGGCGCGTGGGCAACGATTAGTAGTATAACGACAAGTAGTATATGACTTAGTGTAGGGATCACAGAATTTTGAAAATGTGCACACAATTCACTTTTCCCCATAGCACGTCATACGCAGTTTTTAACTGCCTTTTTGACGTAAAATAAATAAATAAATTCGGAATTCGACATAACTTGTGAACAACTTCACTACTTCAGTACAACCGAGCAAAACTAACTGTCCGAATGTTCTCTACAAAATAAACCCTAAAAGCAAATACATGCAAACTGTCAACGCCACAATGCAATTATTACAGTGAAACAAAACTTTGACGAATTGTAAACAAATCTCAGCGATCAAAACAAAACATCCAGCAGCGCCACCATCAAGCAGCATGAACTTACATCTATCGACTCATATATCGATTGTGAAAGTCACCCTTTGAAAAAAAAATGACTATTGATAAGCGTAAAAAAATATTTAATTAACTTACACCGTAAATGTTGGTGAATCAACACAAACAATATCTGATAACACATCTAGGGATAACATTCTTTCATGTAAAGGAAAAAAATACCACAATCAGTTCAGTAGAAACTCTAAATGAAGCCATGGCAAAATACCCTATTTTTTAAAATATATAGAAGATAGATAGTTAATAGTAAGTCGACGGGAAAAAATTAAAAGTAAATAAAGACGATTTTGGTTGTAGAGAGGTGGGATGGGAACTAAGATACCTTACTAACATATTCTTCTCATGTTAGACTCGTGTCATTTGATTTTAGGGGCCTTACCATCTTATTCGGGGGTACTCTTTCTGGATTCACTCAATGAGGGAAACCTTTATGCTCTGTGAAATATTGAAATATTCGGAAGTGACTTACCACCGGAATATTATGAGGTTCATAGAGTAAATTAATAGAGCCGCTGGAGGAAAAACCACATCAATATACGTACGTAGTATGCGGCCGTTCGTAAATTACGCAACGCATATTTGGAGTATTTTGACCCCCCCCCCAATTACAAGTAAAAATCAATTATAAAGCAGAAATGAGTTGCATCCTATTTGTATTGTATATTAAAATTTATTATAATTAACGTGACAATTGGTGGTGGGGACTCCACACAATAAGATTGGAGACAATTTTTTTAAACAAAAAAGGACGCGTAGGCGAGAAAATTTCTGACAAGCCGTGCACACGCTGCCGTGGTTGACGCAAAGGCTCCGACTTTACTGTGCCAACTTAATTGGATTCTAGAATATACTACAGATCAGTTTTCAATATTTTTTTCGTCATATAAAAGTTTCAATCAATAGATCAAGGATGAAGAATATTTTCAATTATTGTAACAGTTTATACAATGGGACTTCTTTAATGAATTACAGGAATTATTTCAGCAATTTTTGAAAATTTTTCATCTAAATTTCAGCATTACATAACACTAAACTATGACCCTCCTCCTCCTTCGTAACGCTACCTCTAAACCCCTCCCCTTCCGTGTTACGTAATTTGTGGACGATCCCTATACAAGTAAAAAAAGGGGGACAATGAATTAATAATTAATTATGAATTCATTGCCCTGCTGCTTGCACTTCAAAGCTTCTGTGGGCAGCGCTCGCCCCAGGTATGTGTGTGTTTGCAGTGCGCGGATGTACGTGAAGCTGCTGCTGACGGCGGGGGTGGCGGAGATCGCGCTGGAGGTGACGGTGTGGGCGGTGCGCCCTCGCAAGTGGGACGACAGGACCTACTTGAGGGCGTGGACCAGCTCCCGCCACCTCACCTTCGTGTACCACATGGCGGCCACGCTGCTGGACGTGGTGCGCGCGGCGGCCGTGCTGTGGCTCAGCGCCGGGCAGTGTGCGTGGGCCGGGCGCGCGGCGCGGGCGGTGCGACTGGGGCTGCGGGGCAAGTCCCGGCCCGCGCCAGCGCCCAGCTAGCACTGCACGGCCAGAGGGCACCATCTATCTTATTAACTATAAAGTAATTAAAAATATTCAACAAAACGATAATAATTGATTTCAATCAATCATTTGCATCACTACCCATAATATTTACCAGCTCCCACACACCCGGTGTAATTTGTGCAACTGTCTCTTCTTTCACTGCCAGCCTGCTTGCCAGCCAGCAAGCAAGCAACAAAGCACAGTCCTGCCATGGCTTTGAAACAAATTACAAGGAATTCAGGTTTTGTGTTAGGGTTTTTCCCTTCCTAATTTCATAATTGTTTGTTACTTGTTGAGAATGTGTTGGTTTATGATACTGGGTCCACAATATAGTGTTAACGTGTTTATTGGTCACATGCGTCTTTAACCCCTGTTAACATGCAACCGTACAGATTTGTTAAGTGCACTTGTATCCACCTGTATGTTAAGAAATTTAATATCCTTAGCAATATAAATAAACCATCGATTCATAGAAAGTCAAATGTTTCTTAAGAAAAGGAACATGGCAATGTACAAAACAAATCAAATTCACACAATTCAGAATTAAAGAAAACCATATTAGTTTTGGGGATAATAATTATTAATTGAAATATTATTTATAGAAAAGTATATATTAGGTAAATTAACCTCATTTTACTCGCACTCAACCGAATGAAATTCTTCTCCGTTAATCATATTTACTAACAATGTGAAGGTGTCGCCACTGGAAATTAACGCACAAATTTCCTCACCGAACAGCATTTCTTTAGGTATCTTTAGGCTCTGGAGAATTATTTGCATACATTATTCTCAAACTAGGAATAGGAATATTTTTTAAATAAATATATTGCAAGTAACATCCCATAATATCGTACTAACATGTCTTAGCAACAGAATTCATTTCTTTACCATCGCTAACTATTAGTAAATTTGTGTAATGTCCTAAATTTCCGTGTAAATTGTGAGCTTTTATGGTGACTGATAAAATGCTGAACATACCACGAAACATTACAATGTTATTACTGCCTTGTCCAAATTAAAAATCTCGGCTCCGCTAAGCTCCACTTCAATTTTTAACTTTTAGCCTTTGCTGTAATAACACTAATAACATTACTAGGTATGTTAATAGCCAAAAAATCAATAACAAAATCCTTTGGTAATGGTACATTTCCTTAGCCTTGCTTGCATTTTTTTCACTGTTGTAGTACTTGTGATAATTCATGTTCTCCACACACTTATTTCAAAGCAGTGTTGATTCATTGGGTTCTTTTGATAGCAGCAAATAGTATTCACTATTTTCAGTGCATAAAAATAAAGAGACAACAAAGTATACAATGATTGTTAAATTTTATTCTCCCTAAAGCTATTATAACAAATCGATAGCTATAAATATGTTTATGAAAACATTATTACCATAAAGACTAGAATTGAATTAAATTATCCTTCGTGATGCATGTTATACAAATAATAAGCACTTCTTGGTAAACATATTTGGCTATGAAATATAATTTCATTATAAAATTGTTGCTTTACCTAGTGCAATAGACAAAGGCACTGATTCTGGAAGACTTATTTCAGAACTGTATACGATACTTACCAGTACTTGCAACAGACTTATTACTAGTACTGCTACTGTCAGTAGAAGGAGACTTAGCATCTTTTCCAATTGATGCACCTCTTTTGGCCTTAGTACTTTGGAACAATCGTAACTTGGAATGCGATGGCAATGTTGAACCGGGCTCTTCACCATTCCGAGCAGGAAGTTCCACAGAAATTATATGGTTGTTGGAGGCTCCTTTCTTCAAAGTGCGACTCTCTTCACCCAACCGACCATACTTGCCGAGTTTCTTTGGAGAGGGGATGTTCGAAGAGCGTGCAGGAGATTCTCGCCCCTTGCCACTATCCACAGAGTCAGCAGCAGGTGTTTTCCGTCCTTCTCCATCGCTGAGTCGACCATATTCTGGAGGACGCCGCACACGCCGTGGTCTTGGAAGAGATGTTGGAGGCGGAAGGCTGCCTGATCTTCTTTGCTGCTGGCTACTCCTACCCTGTTTTTCAAGCAGTAACATCTCCTCAGGTCGACCCTGCTCACCGCATCGACTCGTCACTAAACCTTGCAGGAAACCAGGTTCAAACAAGTGATGGTGAGGGGATGTTCCCCTTACACTCGCCAATAGTGGCTTGGGTATTTTTCCTTTTCGCGGCGCAGTGCCTGTATTAGAGAATCCTGGAAAACAGCAAAGACCACGCTGAAAAGAAAGAAAAAGAAAGAGAAACAAGAGTTGGGAGAATCCAGGAACTGAAATGGTTAGGGTTAGTGGCACACAACACACAATGCTAATGTTCATGCTTCGTGAATGTGGACAAAGAATTTTTCTAAATCACACTAGACATTTTACAAAATAGAATATTAAAGTCTTTCCCCTTAATATTATTCAAGGTACATCACAGAACATGCTCACAAAACACGAAATCAGCAAATATTCTGCACAACAAAGCAGGCACAGCTTTTCTACTTGCTACATCAAGTAGTAGCTTTAAATTGTCAAATAGAATGAACTAGTTAATCCTGTTTTGCCCAGTGACAATACTGAAATCCTAATCCAATAATACTGTAACCAAATAATTTCTCTAATATTTTCTCCTTAGAGACATTTCAGAAATAAAAGTTTGCAATGCTTTTGAAATAGGTATGAATACTAATTTCTTTCTTAATAATTATGAACATCTTTCATTAACATAGAATGAAGGAGAAAAAAAAAAAAATTCACTCCCAAGAAGTTTATTGACCCAGTTGAAAATTTCACATTAAACTAGAACAAAAACAAAAATAAAATATGAATAGGTTTCTCTTCAATTGGTTAATGGAATAGATTAAAACTGTGCAAAAGTGCCTCTATAGATTTAACATATCTCAAATTCTGTTTATCCTGATAGACAATATTTTCACTAAATGATTTATTGGAATTGATGTCATAGAAACAGATACCGGAGTAAGCGAGTGTCTCACACTTCAGAGTTTCTTCCCAATTACAGCATTAAGTTAATTGAATTATTCAATCAAATCAGTGTGTGTCCACAATGGGCAATATAAATGGGTAAAAGGTTAGGATAAAAAGTTACAGTGGGAACTAATGGAAAAAAACAAGTCAATAACTAGTATCTAATGCAGTAGGCCAATTATTAAAATATTACAATTATTAACATTCAGAGCATTGGTTATTACTAGTGACAGTAGTGATTCCCAACAAACCTCTATGTACATACACATAGACTTTAATATTTAGAAAGAAATCTCTGGATACAATATAAAAAATTCAAAAGAAAACAATATTTTTCTCTAAAATTGGAAGTGAACACTAGAGAATACACATTTCCCAGTTGTAATAATGTGCTTACATGAAGAGTCAACACTCCCCTTCCAAGAAAAAAATTAATTATTCTAGAAATCTAGTCTGTCTGTTGCCATCACTAAGCCATTCAGATTCAGTTTGTTGTCAACACTAAACCTTTCCAATCAATCTGGTTGCCCTCAAGGTCTTGCAAACTGAGACAAGATATTTTATTTTTGGGTGCTTTGCATGCAGCTCTTACATTAATTATTTTCTCAATTGGAGCTTGAGGCATTTTGGTACATGAAAATGCAAATATAATAATTGAAGTAGTAACTTTTCACATCAAATTTCATTTTTAAGGTCTTTTATCAAAACGTTCGCATGTAACAGTTAATGCTCTTGTATTAAGATAAATCATTTGAAGATTGAATAATTTATTTATTGTGTATTTATTATGAATTTTTTCACATAACACCATTTATACAAAACAAAACACTATTTTCAAGTAAAAATATATACTGAAGTATTTAGAGCTATTCAGAATTCCCATATTCAAAACTGCTTGATGTAAGAAGTAAAAAAATAGTTTAGGGCACAAATGAGTAAAGAAAATATAGCTGTTTCTGTAATTTTGATTTTCTAAACACATTTGGCCAGTCCAAAAAGAGTTTGTTTTCCTGAGAAAAACTTCCATTTATATTTAGGTTCAAAATCATGTGGAAATGCTGGAATTTTGAAGTCTTAAAACCATGTTAGTCTACCCTGTCATGTTTCTGGACATTAAAGAACCCCAATGAAAGTCTCAGTAAAATTATATCTTCTGCCACTTCCCATTCCAAGCAGTTCAGCCAAGGAATGGGGCAAGTAAAATGATAAGAGATTGTTGGGGCAGCCAACAATGGAAAAATGAAGTCACAAAATTGTTGGAAGCACTGGGGGCTCATATGGTATTAAATTTGAAAATACCCAAAACAGCCATGTCAGGGAGTTGCCTGCAGAGAAGTTTCCAAATCGCATGCATTAAACCAATATGGATATGCTCTTCATTAACATTTTTTCCTCAAAACAAAGGAAGAATTTTCATTTTTATTTTCAACCTCAAAGGACAAAAATTGAGAGAATACAAAGTACATAAATTTCCTGCAGAGAAGTTTACAATTTACTTGCTCTAGAGTAATGGGAAACCCTGAAGTAAATTAAAACTGCATTATTTTTACTTTTTTTTAATGGCTAAAATTTGCAACTCAGAGAGAAAGCTTATATTTTTTCCAATCACTACAATTAACTAATCTATCCTATCCATATAAGTCAGAAATACTTCTTAATATTAGATAAAAATTTTATTTTCATTAAAGAACTACAAATATTTTAAATTAATACATACAATTGTGGAACAATGTTTGTTGTGAAAGATATTATCAATTCATAAATAATAATGAATTCATTATTTAAAAGAATTTTGGTAATGTAATCATCCCTCATGAATTTTAATTCCTTTAATCACATTTGTGGGTACAAGTAATACAAGTAGTTTCATACCTACAATATCAACAATTTAATGTTAAAAGTTGGGAATCACTAATTAAGAGATTACTTATAACACACTATGATCATGCTCTATGCACTAAACTGTTCACCAGCCCATCTATCTCCACAATACTGACAAACTCCTTATAACTACCTCTTTTTCTGGAATTTTACTGCAAGTGGTTTTTGAGTGAAAGGCAGACGCCATTCCACGAGTTGTCTGGAATGCGGAGATTAGGTTGGGCCTAGTCTTACCTTGCTGAGCAGTTGAGAATCAAGTTGAGAGTCCAGTTCTTTAAGTTGATCATCCAAGGTTTTCTTTGTGTCATCAAAACTCTTGTTTGCCACACTGCCGTACTTTGACCTTGTTACAAATGATGAAGGATGATATGAGCTGAGTTTACTGGTTGTGGAATCACTAGCGAAAGAGCTGATTCCTGTGCTTCCACTACTTGTCAATACACTGCTGGCAGTGGAGAAAACACTTGCAGTGGACACAGGATCTAAAATGTTAAAATTAAACAGCCAAGTTATTTTGAAATCCAAGAGTGCATCAATTATAATAATCCTCTAATTCAAACACTTCACCTGCAACTCTAATTCAGGTATTCTTAATCTATTTCTATCATCGGTCCCCTTACATTTCTCTCTATAATATAGTGCAGCAAACAACCTTCTTTTTAGCACAAACAATGACACATAAGTAACTTAAATTAATTACACAAAGAACATGAACAAAAGTTTGATTTTCATACACGAAAATGATATAAAAATTCCAAAAGCAAAGCAAATTTGTACTTTATTATTTAATGAAAACATAAGAGAAACAAATATTAAGTATCACAACACAAAGAATTATCTACTTATTACTTTTTTTAATCAAAGGGATCTTGATTATACTGCTCAGTTCCTGATCACTATTGCATCCCTTTAGGATATCATTGACACCCGTGTGCGTGATGTGTGTGTGTGTGTGTGCGTGCGTGATGTGTGCGTGTACATGACGTGTGCGTGTGTGTGTGTGTGTGTGTGCGCGTGTTTTTGCATGTGCGTGTGGTGCGTGGTGTGTGTGTGTGTGTGTGTGTGCGCTGCTCGCATGTGCGCGTGCATGTGCATGTGCGTGTGGGGATTACTGACTCCACTGGGAACCTCCAGTTTAATGACAGAGCAAGGTGATTTACCACTGCTTTAGCAATAGCATTTCTGAATTAACAAAACAGTAAATTAGCTCCACTACAGTACAACCCTGCTTTTATGTTCCCGGAATGTACGTTTTCCTGCAATTTACACTGATTTCCCCTCAGTCTCTTCAATTTTCCGATGTTCATAATGTTAAATTATCCCCCTATTTATTGCTTTTGATATTAATTTTTTCCCACCATTTATACTTTTTGAACTTGGTTCTGTGAACACCATTTTTTTGCAGGATATTTTTGCTTTCTCTCCCACGTGAGACTCAGATTTCTCTTGCTATGAGATTTTTCTCTGATATATCTCATAGGCTATGAATTCTAGTCTAAACATGAAGTTCAATCACTCTAGTGAAGTTCTAGTGTAGCCCGTTCCTCGCTATAGCATCAGGAGAAGCATCAAAACTGAGTAATGTGTTAGGTATTGTAGTTTTGTGCTATTTTAAGGAAGTTCTATATGGATTAAGTGATAATATTGCCCTAGACTTTTTCAAAAAATAATAGAATTTTTGTACTTAAAAGAAGTACAAAAAATACTTAACGATAGTTAATACTAATAATAAAAGTTAATAGTAAATTTTCAGAATTTTATTACGAGTACAAAAGGATATACCCTCTGTTTACTCTTTCCCACTCTTACACCACTTTTTCTTGGTCTCTTTAAAGTGTAAAAGAGGGGTTCTACTGTAGATACATTCTTAGTTGCATTTGAAAACTTTCATCAATACAGCAAGAGATACAAGAAATATCCTGATGAGATAAAAGCAATAAAGTAAAACCAGTTGAGAGTGGTAGTTGGGTAAAACCGGTTGAAAAAAATTAAGCTCACCGTTCTAAGTACAATTAGTTTAAAGTATGTTTGGCATAAATCTTCAAAATTAAAGGTATTGGCCAATAGATCTCATTGTGAAAATTCTGATTTTTATTGCTTCCCAGCTTATAATCCACAAAACATGTTAAAACATTTCACATATGAATGATTTTGGGGTAATGAATGAAAAGGTGTGTGCACATATTTTGATTATCAAATTTCTGACTTCCCTGACTTTTCTCTGATCATTACATGGGATCTTCCCTGACTTTTTGGTCTGTAAAGGTTAACCCCAAACTTGTGATAATGCCAGACGGAACAAAGTTAATTAAGTATAAATCACACAAAATTGAATACTGAACAACATTAAGGAAAACTCATCAATTATGTTTACAGTATTTATAGGAATTTAGAGGGGAAAAAGAATTGCTGCCTTTGAGATTGATAGGCATTGGCTGTATTGCAACTTAAAAGAAGTGAATAGTAAATACAATTAAAAGACTGTAATACTTTTGATTACTACCGCATACTTTACAGTAAAGAATGGAGCTACAAAGTTTCACAGATTAATTCTCCTTGAAGAAAATTCAGGTGCATCACTTTAAAAGATTTTCTTTTCTGTTCAAGATGATTTATTTTCACTTGAATAATATTTTCTTCTTTCCCCAAAGTAACTTCATTTTCTGCTCCAAATCTTTCAGTGTAGCATCAAGCTTTCTCTCCACCCCCTGCTGGTACACTACTTTCTTCAGAAAATCCTGCTTTTGTTTTAAATCATCCTTTTACCTTAGACATGCTGATCTCATTCTCAGCAACATAATCTTTGTATTTGTTACTTTGCATCATCAGCTACTTTGATTGCATCATACACTTTTCATTGATTAACCACACTTTGTGCAAATTTTCTACTAAAATTTATTTGTTTACAGAAAAAACATTTTCTACTAAAGCATTCTCATCCGAAAATATAAGTAATTTCTTTAACACCTTCCAAAGATTTTCAAAATATTTTTTATCTTTCAACAAAATTGAATAGAATCGGAACAGAATACACATCAACATATTGGAATAGTATTCATCCAGTCCATTATCTTGGTTACCTAGTGTAATGTTAGGTGGTGTAACGTTCCCTCATTCTGTTTTATTTTCTTTTGAGATTGTAAAATAAGGTCTCCAATGATTTTAAACAAAGTAAAACACAGTTATCTGCACTGACGCATACATTTTTGAAAAGCTTGGACTTTTTGCTATTTTTCGACATAATTACAGTTGTTACCGATGAATTTTTCCATGTAGAGAACCATTGTTATAGAACTCTCCCGACGCGTCACAGGTCAACCTCTTCTTGGTACTGAAATTCATTCCACCCAAGTGTTTCATCAATTCAGGGAAGAGACAATAGTCACTTGGGGCTATGTCCAGGCAGAAGGGTGAGGGTGAGAGTGAGAGTGAGTGAGTGAACGAGTGAGTGAGTGAGAGTGAGTGAGTGAACGAGTGAGTGAGTGAACGAGTGAGTGAGTGAACGAGTGAGTGAGTGAACGAGTGAGTGAGTGAACGAGTGAGTGAGTGAACGAGTGAGTGAGTGAACGAGTGAGTGAGTGAACGAGTGAGTGAGTGACGAGTGAGTGAGTGACGAGTGAGTGAGTGAGTGAGTGAGTGAGTGAGTGAGTGAGTGAGAGTGCGTGAGTGAGAGTGTATGTGTGCATGTGTCACAAAATTCCATCCAAATTGGGTGATGAGAGCGGTTGTTGCATGGGTGGAATGGGATTAGAATGATGCGTAAGCATTTTTGGAGCCAACTTGCGCAGACCTTTTGGACCCAATTGTTCTGTCAAAAGTGGTTTTACTAACAGAGCTCCCAAACCGTGATCTGTCGATCTTCAAGCATTACTTTTTCCACTTAGGCAATTGTTTTGTTTGAAACCCATGGCCGTCCAGCAAGCTCTTCATCATGGAGTCTGTACTTCCGTTTTTAAATTCTCTGGACCATTTGCGCAAGTTTGTCGTGTTCATAAGACTGTTCTCTGTACACTTTACATAGTCAAGAATTATTGTTTACCAGGTTCTGTTCTTTGCACATAAAAATGAATTACAGGGCGTAATTGACAACTGGCAGGAGCATTGAGAGGAAGCTTCCTCGGGATTGGCTGCCCTATCAAGACTAATCACAGAGCTCGAAATGGTGGGGGATTTAGTGGGGAAAACCAGGCTACATGTCAGTTTTCCCATACTGCATATAAATGCATTCCTTGTGACAGCAGCACCTTGGAGACCTTATTTTATGGACAACCCTCAATTTCTCACATTCTGTTTGGAAGGACATCTTAGCTTCTGCAACAAATTTGTCATACTGTTCCACAAATTTCTCTCCTTCTGATTCAGTGATCTTGTTTGCCTTGAAAAGAAGCTCTAAAATATTCTTAAGCGACCACTTGCAATTCTGGATCTGATCAAAATCACATTTGTGTTAAAACTACTCAAGGCCAGAACACACTTTTATTTTAAAGACCTCTTTTCTACAGCTTTTCTGGTCATGTTCTGTAGAACTTTTCAACATTCTGAAAGAAATAATAGCTTTTCTTTCTTGTTATGTTCACCTCTTTTAAAAATTTTCTTGCTCCCAAACCCACATCAATCTATAAAAGGGAACCCTGTTTTCTTTATCATAAATATCTTTCATCTGTGATGTTGAAGTTAATTTGTAAAATTTCACAAACCTTTTGAAAAGATAGCACAGTAGCATTCAGAGAAATTCATGGGTCAGAACGGTGCTCATGGTTTGGAGCTCTGGACTTTCCTTAGAAATGATTCATATTGGGAAGTCAACGATTTGAAAAATGACAGTTTACATTTCAATAGAGGGCACGGTGACCAGCAAACTGGCTTTTTGGAATTCAAGATTTTCCCCTGGTTTTCCAGGTCTGAGAATATAAATTTTCCAGGTTCTTTTTGGCACATTATAACATATTTTTACCTTCTACTGGTGACACAGTAGAGAGAAAGTTATGTAATGCTGCAGGGAAAAAGGTGCAAATTTTTGGCAGAAAAACGCTTATTGCCAGGTCCTGGTAACGAAAAAGTAAATAAATAGAGTTGCTAAATTAAAAAAGAAATCCTCTAATATGTGGTGTAGCGAGAATCCATGTTCTGTGGGTTCTTGACAGCGAAACCTCGGTTAACGGCAAAAAGTCTGTCCGTCGGACAGTGAACAATGCTAGCGGGTAAACCATTCAGCCACTTTTCTTGAAATTGATATTCTGTAATCAATCTGGCGATGTCACGGTCCCTTAAATTTGAAACCGAGAAATTTTGTTTCAAAAAATTTTTTGAGAAATTTTGTTTCAAACATTGAAATTTTTTTAAACAATCTTTCTTAAAAAAAGACACAATTTGTTTTCATAAAATTTGGACCTTAGATAGTGTAAAGGATGCTTAAGAGAATGATGCAGGTTTCATGTTGATTAATTTGGCTGTTTTTTCGAAAACTAAAGGAAATGTTTTCATCAAAAACATCTTCAAAACAGGTCATGTTGAATTTTTCGAAAACATATTATTTTGTGAGTATTTTTTGTATAATTTGGTGATGAACATAGTCACCCTTTCCGAATTTACTGTGCTTCGTGAACATAATTCGAGAGATTTTTGGAAGCTATTGCTTTTCTTATAAAAGAAAGTAGATTGATAGAGGGTAATAAAAAACTTCAAACTAACAATTTCTTTCTTTACTTCAAGAAATTGTGATTGCTAAGTATGGTAGGTTTCATTTTTAAAAGTTAGAAATGACTACTGTTCCTGGACAACGAAATAAATGCTGATATGTACCACAGGTGCTTTGTTTGAATTGGTTGGGCTTGCATAGCTTTATTACTAATGCTTTACATAAAAGAAAAATTGAAACAATCGAGTATCATAAATTTGTATCAACATTTTAACTTTAATTTTATATTATTACCTTGGGGAACAATATGAGGAGCATATTACCTTGGGGTGCAATAGAAGTAGAATTTACTGATATTTCCTGATGCGCAACCCCGCCAAGATCTCCGCATGTTCATTTTCTTCACGCTTCCTGTCATTTCAGACACCGTCGCTCTTAATCTCAGTGTAGGCAAAGATAGCTTCGACAGCGCTCTTCTACAAAAGAAGTTAAAATTCCGGTTGAATACGATGAACGTAACAACATGATCGTTTCGATAAAAAAATAGCAAAGTTGTACTGCCGATGTCATCAAAGAGGTGTGACACTAATTGAGACTCAAACTTACATGAATTGCAGTAGTGCTAATAAATAATAAAAATCTAATCGAAACTCAGCTATTGAGTTCCTGGTGAGACGTTTGCCCCGCAAATAGCTTGTCCGTGCACGTGCAACCCACATGCACAGGCAATCATATATGTGCTATGGACTGTTGGGTACTCTAACATTGTTTCACTTATATAAGTGGCAGTGTTTGAAGTTGTGTTATGCGCGAGTCAAGAACTTTGCAAACCTCAAGCAAACATGGGACACTTCTCATACATACTTCGATTTTAGCACTTGCCATTGTCATGTACCGAGTTAAATTCTACACTTTACTGAATACGATGCCGTATGTAAATTTGTGCTCAATGTTGGGGAAAAGTCTAAAAATTAAGAAAAATCCCGGTTTTCAAATCAAATTTCCGTTGTTTTCCCGGTTCTTCCAGGCTTTTTCAAATTCCCCGTTTTCAAGGATTCCAGGTTCGCTGGTCACCCTGAGAAGGTCATCGAGAACTTCTTTGAGAAAGCAAGAAACCTTGCTCTTTTTCATTTTTGGTGCCAATAAGTACTTTGTAACAGAATCAACAATTTCAATTGCCCTTTCAACGCACAGGCTATTTACCAGCCACCAAGTAGCACAACATTTTTTGGGAAATGAAGAACTTCCTGTAATTGCAATGTATTGTGTTCTCCTCTCAGGAGAATTTTTCAGTAAGTAATACATAATTTGTAAAACAGAAATTATTTCCCAATCAACACTAGAAACATTTTCACAGCACCATAATTACATGGAGACCACTTGTGACAAACTGAATCAGGGTTTTGCCCTTTGGGCCAATATCATTCATACTACCTGAATGTGGTGTTGCTTTTGCTTAAAACTTTCTTCGGTTGTTTGACTTTTTTTTCTCCTTTTTTTTTCTTTCTTTGGTTTAGAGTCCTCTTTGTTCAGTTTAGATTTTTGTCAGAGTTGCGTACTAACAACTTAATTTTTCAATTATTTTGGGTTATTGAGCACGATTTCTACCTTTGGCTTTCCTGAACTTAGCATAACGTAAATGTTTCATAAATTTGACTTTGTCAAGAGTTATTTCTAAATGTTTTTCTTTAATTTGTTGTAGTACATATTTTCAAAACCAATGTGAAAATCACATGACGTCGGCAAACACACATTTATCTGTCGCACTTCCGGGTCACTTGGCATATACAGATTTCTCATATAAAAATTATAGTCTTCTTAATTTTCTTTGAAAACATAATGCTGATTCCTGCAGCCCAGATGCAGCAACCGGATCGATGATACTGCTAGGCTCTTCTCAAAGACGTGCACCCACGGCCATCTGATCCGGGCAACTCAATATTACGTTCATTTTCCGTGAAAGGAAATCTTTTGTTTTTGTATTCTCGAATTCTTTGTCTTATAAGAGACAATATGTCTTCCTCTAGATCTTGCTCTTCATCTACGTCTTTATCTTTGCCTTCATCTACGTTAGTATTTTGAGGTACTGGAGGTTAATCAACACCACCTACATAGATCTGTTTAGGTGGCGTTGGTTTAATTCCCAGCATATTCACCAAGATTGCAGCGTCAAAACATGAAAAAACACGTGTTAGGAAATTTCTGGAAATCATTTGGCCAAATCCGGAAGAAAAAAAAATTATCAGTACCGAGACGTGTCAAATGTTACCTCGTATGTCTCGATTAGTGCATGGGAAGTGGTCTAGCCACAAGTGATGGAAATCGAACGCATGCACATCTTAGTAGTTACTCAAATACTATATAAGAATGATCCTGCAATTTGTCAAGCAAACTAAGATTGACTTTAGGTCCATCCATGGAGACCTTTAACAATTTTGCCAGAGGCAAACCGGACAGACAATCTAGAAACTTCTCAAGAAAATCTTTGACAGTAGTACTACCTGGAAAAACAGTTTTCAAATGTTGGATACATACCATAATTTCACAGACATCCCAAAATCATACAGGAAGACACTGACATATCTTACTTCTTACATCTGACCTCTTTGACTCTGACATACATCTGACCTCTTTGAAGTACTGTGTTAAGAGATTCATGAAAATATGGGACAGCAGTAGAAGTTCTTAAGGAAATCAAGGAAGTTCTTACTGAAGTAATGAGCCAAACCATAGAGTATTATGAAAGAGAATTTATCTTTATCATGCTGAAATTTTTGAACTACTTCATTAACAGGAAACCTGTTTTTGCTCGAAAGATTTACGAGAACCTGTTCTCCACCACAGTTAATGCACATCTTATTTCTACTTTTGCTACATCATACTTGGGAAAAATGAAAACTGCGGACACTGTTCATAAAAGATGTTAATTTACTTGTCATGATCATCCCAATTCAAATTGTATTTGAAAACTAGAAACATACCATTTAAGTATACATAAATAAAATATAATAAATAATAAAAACGTTGGAAATTACAAGCAAATATTAGAATTGTTACTTGCCTAGCTCCTCTCTTGATACTGAAGTTCCTAATACACCTAGGTCAGAATTGCCATGCAAGCTGGGATGTGGAGTATGGTGAGGAGATCGTCCCAACACACTTGGGTATGAAACATCCTTATCATAAGTATGCTTCTGCAAAACTCTGATCATTGCATCACGTTCCGCTAATTTTGATTCCAAATCTTTCAGTCTGGAAAATAAAATATAACAGGAATATAAATGCAATATTCTGTTTTTCTGATAAAACCCAAACTGATATATTATCTGTACCTTGATTCCAAGTCTGCAACTTTTTTCTGAGCTGCATGGACTTCATCCATATGGCGAATCTTCTCAGAACGAGCTTCAGCAATTAACTTCTCAGTTTCTTGACTTGTCTTCTCCAAAGCAGCAATTTTTGCGTCCCTACAAATTTCACATTAATCATTGATTGAAACAACCTTCACATCAAATATAATTCAGCCAATCAACTGATAGAGTTTTCGTTTTGGATCTCTAAAAATAACCATGCATATATAAAATTTTCAAGCTTTTGTTTTACTTGCTATTTACTACAAACCCTTCATCTGCACTGAATGGAACAAATTATGTTCTGGACCATCAGGAATATGGGGTATATAGTGAAACCTTTCAAAAAATAAAATTTTTGTGGGTGTGGGTGTGCGTGCGTGTCTGTGTGTGTGTGTGTAAATGTGCTTTATTTACATTTTAATATGAACATATGTACAGAAATGCCTTACTTTGGAATACTTGCTGCATCAATTGCTGCTTGACGGAGAGCACTCTCCTCAAGGTAGCGTTGTTCCCATTTGGCAACTTCTCCTTCTAGCCTCATGATTTGCTCTTCTCGTTCCCGCAGTCGTCGCTTCAGTTCAGGTCCTGATTCATTACCCGATAGGAAACCATCAGAAGCACCACTGCAACCTCCCGCACTCCCAGCTCCTGAGTCACTAGTACCATCATCATTGGCACCACCAGCTCTTGCACGTTCATCATGGAGTTCTCGTTCTAGTTGCAGTCGCAATTTGCGCTCGGTCTGTTCCCGCCTGTCACTGGCCATCTGCAGTGATGAAAGGGCCCTTTGCAACTGAGCCACTGTTCCACATAGACTTGCTTTTTGGGCACTGTAAATAAGATATTAACCATTTCAATACATAATAAACATTTATTGAAAATACAGTTGAAATGAACAAGGTTAAACATTACTGACCTAAATTTTCTAATTTTACATTTCAACAAAAGCTTCAAAACATAGGTTCTGGACATAACAGGAACTAAACATTCATTTCCAAAGTATACTAATCAATGCATCAATACATATCATTCATGGAGGAGTTGGAAGCGCCACTTCCCTCTCAATTTGAAAGCACAATATTTTTTTAAATTTATTTACTACAGACCATATAGTACAAAATTTACTTCATTATAAAAATAATGCAATAAACTGCACGAGGAATTCATCTGGTGTGCATGTCCTCATACCCAACAAAATGATAGTATATACATCAAAATAATAAACTAACAGAATGATATTTACATAAAAATTGTTTTTCTTTACAACTTAAACAGGTTTACACAAGCAGCTCATTGTATTTGCAAAGATATTCTATTTTTGTTGCTCTTGCATCTCAAATTGATCTGTCTCTTCACCTGAATCAAATCCTGAACGTCAGTATTCTCTGTAGGTTTACTGTTAGATTTAACAATGTAAAGCATTCTGCAGCACAGTAAGTGAATGACCCAATACTCAGAGTTTAGGCCAAGATCGACTAGGAGAATCTTCCTGTATACTCCTGAGTCCCGCTCAAAATGCAGAATTTGAAGTATAGGTGATCGCGTAAAGCACTATCTCCTTTTGCTCTATATTTTTTTAACCTTAAGTGTTTGCTATCTAAGCAATTAAGTTTTTTCCTTACAAGAGTAGTTTATGAATAGAATATTATAGTAAGTCTAAGAGTAGGATCATTGTTGTAGTGATGTTTTGCTGTTGAAAATATTTCAGGCAAAATGAATCTGCTTAAGGGAATAGAGAAAGCTTTAGTGAAATTTTGACAAAAAATTGAAAAGAAAAGAAAAGAAAGGGAAGGAAAAAAAAAAAACACACAACAACAACCTTTTTCAATTTTTTAATAATGCTTTAAAAGTGTGCTGAATATAGCAGTTGTCACTGTTTGGCCATATCTCAAATTTAAAAACCTTTTTCTCCAGTATTTAAATTTGCTATGCCCCGTCATGGCGTACGTCACTGCGCATCTGTTTATAAAAATACTCTTGCAATTCTGAGTGAAAACTTAGATTTGGAATGGAAAAAGCTGATAAAGCAGTGAAAGATTTTAGCAATTAGGCAAGAAAGAAAAAGAAAAATACCAAGAAGAAAAGAGACAAGGACACAGATTACATCAAAGGAGACTTCTAGTCTTTCATAGTGGTTGGTGGGTATCACCGTTTACTTTGAAGGCCATTTGCCGCACATTTATTTCCAGTGGACATTGGTGCATTTATCCCAAAAAATACTTAAGATAACATTTCTAAAAAATTGTGTCATACACAACTAAATGTGCTCTTGATATTAGACTTGTTTTTATGTAAAATAAACAATAAAAAAAACTCAAAAATTTGAAATTAATTTTTTTTAGTAAAAAATTTACATGTGGGAAAAAAATCATAACTTTTAAATGAAAAGCATCAATGCAAGAAAAAATTATGTACCATATTGAAAAATCGTCTGACAAAACTGCTGTAAAATATCAAAGATGTATCATTCATTGTTCTTGAGAAAAGCACACCCTAAATTTGAAGATTTAACATTACCAGAATAGGCACTACATACTCCCCTTATCTGTATGTGAGTTGGAAACTTACATTGAATATGACAAGCAGGCATGGGCAGTGGCTCATGTGGATAAGACTGCAGACAGACATTCCAAGATATATATGGAGCTACAAGAGTCAAAATAAATGTCTCTAATAAAAGAGGGCTCTTAAAGGAGGACTCTACATACTGATTTCTTCTCATATTTCATTGCTAACCTAAACATGCAAAAACTTCCTTGAATTTACCTGTTATTGATATTGATACTGCTTTCGATTGCTTTAAACTTTGTGTGCACAAACTCTGTTATTCTAGTGAATATATTCAAATCAAAGGCTTATAGTAATGTGTGCATGAACAATGAAAAAGGACACATTTTGGCCAGATTTATTTTGCCCTTTTTTTTAACATTTAAGCCTGTTACATTTTTATATTTATACCTTTAAGTGTGTTTTTCTTAAAATTCATTTACAGTTAAATATAAATCTTTAAATCATTTTCAGGTTTACTAATACCAATAGTTATCTACCGGTAATGAATCTCAATTTTTCTGTGTGGACTAAAAATGTCATTTGGGTTTGCATGTTAACATTGTGTCATTCAAGTCCACAAAATGTCTCTGCTTCCACTTTGCACAAATTACAAGTGATGGAACTTGGGCAAGCACTGGGCCCAGTTTCTCATCAGCCGAAACCCTCACGTCTTAGGGGGGAACACGATAACCCTGGATTCCGACACAATATCTTACCCCACCAAACATTTTTCCAGGAATGATAGGTAATGAAAGCTCTCTTAAATCCAAGAATTAAATGTTAAGTCACAATCGTATCCACTGTATTTCAACACAGAAAACAAAAGCTATCTTTTTAAAATGAAAAATACATATTATAGGCTGAAAATTAGGGCGTATATTTCTGTAGGGTGGATAGTACTTCATTCCTGCCACAGCAGTCCTGCATGCACCAGGTGAACTACCTTAGAGTGCCTTCATAACTTGCAATTCAATTGTGTGAAGATTACAAAATTCAAGAACCCATGAAGGCAGCTTTGTACTGACAATGGATAGAGCAAAATATATGTTGTACAAAAGATGTTTTAATATGCCACATCAGCAATAACACTGAGTACAATATCTACACAAAATTTTTAAAATTCTTCATTAAAGTGTTGGCAGATGGAAAAATATTTTTTCTCTTATTTATGTTTTACCATAATAGTTATCAAAACTCTTCTTAGAAGAGTTTCCCTCCCTCCAAATATTTAAAAAAAAAATTACTGATTGTCTTATATTCGCAGATGAAACCTTGTCAGTTAGGATTTATGATTTTACATTGTCTTTCTATGTCAATATGCAAGTTGTATAATTGCATTTACAAAAAGGACATATAGTAGTCTAATCATTCCACATAAGCAACCCACAGCGGAAAACAACAGCTTCTCTTAGCAAGGAAGTTACTCTTTGCTCCTGATCGCTACCGTTAATAAGCCAAAATACAGTTCATTCTCTAACACGTGTGTGAAAAAGAACTCCATAAACATATTCAAAGCCTCATATCAATATTACTGAAAACATCTCAAGTAACATTACAGTAAAATTTCTGAAGAAACGAGTACTAATGAGTCACCTTTCTTACAATGACCACTTGTAATTTTAACTTTAAAAATAACTTACTTCATTTCTCCATTAACAAAAATCAATTTATGAACATAAGAGAAAGAGGGGACAAAAAAGAAAAACAGAGACCCAGTGAAAAAAAGTAATGATATTTCGAATGAAATGCCTACTGAAATTTTGACTCAACCAATGCACACCTCTATGCACAATACTTAAAAAATTAAGAATTAGAGGTGTTATTTTGACCAGTATCATTATTTAATGAAAGAGTAGCTTTCAATGGCACAGCCATTATTAAAAAATAATGTTAGACAAGACAGTGCCTTAAATTCTTTTATTTCCAATGCTGCCAACGATAAATCATCATTATAATACTTCACATCCCACTTAACAGATACAACAATTACCTCTTCCTCGAGCCGCACAACGTTTCCTTGAGCATTTGTGAGAGCAGTGTCCAAAATGTCAATATGGGTACGCTGCTCCTGCAAGGTAGCTCTCTGAGCTGCCAATTCTATTTCTTGTCGTTCTTTAGCTGCTACTAATTCTTTATCTAGAAAGAAAGAAGTACAATAAATATTCTAAGCAAAAACGTAAATTACATTTTTCTAAAACATATCTAATTTTTGTAAAAAATTCAAAATTTCGAAAAACATGTAGTTTTATTGCATCTTCAATTCAAACTCAAAACAAAAGAATTATAATAAAAGTTTGAAAATATCATAGCACAAGTGATACAGGGGCTTACAAATCTTACATCTTTCACCCATCCTAAGCATTGCTCATTCTTGGGTGAAAGTGTTAATTGGATCATTGCATGATTGTCTTACACAAAAGTTCTTTGGAAATAAAAGTAATTTTTGGTTTTTAATGCTCACTTGCTACAACTATCAATCAAATGGACAAAAAGAAATATGATCAAATGATGCAAAACAAAACATTTCTGAAGATTTCATTTTATTTTAAAATTTTATTGAAATAAAAATGCAAATATTATCTTGCTTACCATTCAGAACATGGAATAAGACTTTCTAAGGTCTAGACAAATGAGACTCTTATAGACAGATCTTTCTTTTTACATAATGTGAGTTTGTGCAATTTTTTCCCCAATAATGGGGTTTTGATAGACCAAACAAGTTATTATGTACTTATGAGTATATTGTCTTAATGTAGCCCTTCAAGATTAAGATTGTTGAAGACCTGCACATCAATTATGTTTTACTTCATGGAGAAAAAGACAGAATACATAATGTGTGCGATTAAAAATGCAAGTACCAACAATTTACCGCTTCAAAAAAGGCCATTTAAATAATCATTTTTATCTTTTGTGAACTTCTAAAAATTTACTGAAATGTAATTTTTATAAAAATAAAATTGAAAACATGTATCAGTGGTTCCCAATTCTTTTTTCTGCCATACCGATTTTCAGTGACTAGTACCCATTCTCTCTCCCCTTCCCCCGCCCTCCGCAAAATAAATGACTTGACACTTTTAGCAATGTTTACATCGATTGATTGGAATATTGATATGGGTTGATCGGGATATTTCTAACAACTAGAGGTAGGTGGGAGACGCAAGAGCAGTGAGCTGCATTGTTGTGGAGCAATGAAAATAATGATTTCCGCTATTAACACTTATTTTTTCATATACCCCCACCAGGCCCCTTGCATAACCCTCTGGGTATGCCTATACCACGTTGGGAACCACTGACATATATCTTTTAGAGTATTTTGTCATGATATGTAAAAAAAATATAGATACTGAAATCTTCATAATGGCTTAATGTTAAAAGCAATTTCAACGTGTTTACTTGGGTTTTTCTAACATGGCATCTGAGGGTAGTATCTCCAAGATGGAATATGGCACGACTTTTCGTGTCTTTCTCCGCCCTGCCGCATGACGTTGGATGATCGCGACCGTATCAAGCAGTGCTGCAGATCAAGTGACTCTAGCGGCATGACCGAGAAAGACATGAAAAGCCGTGCCATATTCCATCTTGACGATACTACCTCCAGCTGCCTCGTGAAAAAAAAACCAAGTATAAGAGCAATGACGTGATAACAATCTAATATTCCTTTTCTCAAAGCTTGATCTCTCAAAAATGATTAATATTAAATATTCTTACTTTGGGTAATAAGCTGAGCTATAAGCACTTCCCGTTTACTCAATTCCTTCCTCAAACTATCTGCTGCTGCATCACCCATATCAGAAGGAGCTCGTGCAGCAAGAAGTTGGGAGGATACCATGTCTAGTTGTTCATGTAGACCACGATTGTATTCTTGTAATCGGCGAATATCAGCTTGTAGACGTGCACGAGCAGTACGTTCCAATCGTTCCCTTCGCTCAGATGATGCAACTAGTTCCTCTTGAGCACGGTGGATCTTGCTAATTTCTTGTTCCAACTATGAATGACAATGGAAAAAAAAAAATCACACGTTTGACTTAATCCTTTAAAATTCAAAAAAATTAGAATCTTTTATCTTCTTGTCAACTAAATTACTGGTGCTACAGTACAACATATTTCCTCAGTTTATTCGTACAGGTTTGGTAATATTATAATTTTGCTTTTATCAACCGTTTTCAGCCGTCTCTTGGAAAAATCAATACATACTTTCTTGCATTTTTTGTAACATATGCAATTTTTCAAAATTCAAAGAATTCAACAAAAATCGGACTTGTGGTGTATTCATACACTTTGCTATATTTCAGAAAAAAATTGAAAAAAAAATTTGGAGACTTTTTTTGAAAAAATATTTTTTTAAGCATACATTTCACATCAAATTACCCAAAAATGCCTTTTATTTCTGAACAATTGCATGTGACCTTATTTAAAGATCTGTCTTTGAAGAACAGATATCACTAGGGAAATTATCTATATCTTTGAGACTGTAGTTGTAGGAAGATGGCGAAAAAAACTTTAACTTTAGCAATTATTGAAAATTCAGAAATTTCAATGAAACTGTGACCTTCACCATTTTTTTAAGCGTCCTTTGTGCTATCCAAAGGGCAAAAAACATTTTTGAAAATGTTTGCTGAGGCTTTAACCGTTCAGAGTGGTGACGAAGAGGGAAGAGACAGTATTCTTTTGAGGAGCTTTCTTAATCCCTTTCCTGCATCAAGGCGAGAGCAGGTAAATGGGAGTGCAGACCAGCGCGGTATACCATCTCAAGACATACGACTCTTTCACTTGCTTGTACCTGCGGACTGTCATCTCTTCTGTTAGCGGGTTGCGGTATCTAAACGTACGACAAATTTTCCTTTAGGATGCCGTCTACAGACGTACTATGCTTCATCTTCAATGAGATATGCATAAAAAATTCACATTTAAAAATTGACAAATGTACGCAATAATCATATCATTTTAAATATTTTACCAGTCAATAACATAAAAAAATAAAGTCAGAAAAATAATATCAAGTAAAACGAACATATTATAAAAATGACATTTGTACTAATATTCTTGAATTCCTTTCTTGGTTAGAAAAAATAACAATTTGGTATTTGTTCAATTCTGTTAGCACATCTAGTGCACATGACATAGAGACTAGTTTTTGGTAACCGAGTTCCTCACTCATATGCAAAGCACATAAAATCTTTCCTCTTTTGCTCTAAACGACTCCCGCCGCAGTGCTCGAACAGCTGCCCAAGTGGGCCCGCTACCCGAACCAAAACTCTCTTTACCAAATACCCTAAGGAATGTGGCTGCATCTGCTCGGCTCCCGCGCTGAGGAGAGAAAGGCCGTCTCAGGACGTCATTCCGCCCAAGGAAAAGACACGTCATGACGTCTCCAGATGGCATCCCGCAGGTAGGAGTTAAAAGCTCGATTCGTCAATGGACAGCATCCCATGTTGAAGAGTTAAGTACAGAACTCCCCAAATCAAAATATGTTTCAAATTTGCAGTGCCTAGACTTCGACCAGAATGATTGGGGAAAGTCAGTTTTGAAGAAAATTACCTATACAGTTTAGGTATTAGTGTTGTCGACGGGTGAGTAGAAGGATGTTTACTGTAAACCAATATTTTGGTATCAAGGACTCACAAAATGAATTCCGTCGAAAATTTCCACTTTACTTCAGCATTACAATTTATTAGGAAGATATGGAGGAAGTGATGAAGTAAAAGGAGGGAAATATTTTCACAAAAGCTTTTGAGATTTTAAGAAACTTCTGGAAAGATCTTTGTACTCATAAATGTATTTCTTTATAAATAAACACATGTATCATGCCAATTTTTCAAACATGGCCATGATTTGACACAAAATTTGAAGAAAATATTCATATTTTGAAAAATTTGCACAGAAAAAATCAGGAGTAATTTTTGAGAAAATTTTGAATGTCTTAAGTGATTAAAGTACGATTCCACTAAATTTAAAATATCCTTTTTAAATTTGGAGGCTTTGGGTTCAGCTAGACAGATCACAAACATTTATTTTGGGGCAAATATTACGCAATACATTACTTCACAGGCAGATGATGATTTTGGGGGAAAGAAATAAAAAATCAACATCAGGACTCCTAAAACATCTTTCCATGAAACTTTACAAAATAAGTAAAAATGCTCCCTGAAAATAGCATGAGACAAAACAAATCTCAACTCAAAAAATGGATTCAGGCCATGTTTTCTATTAACCATTTTTTGGGGACATCAAAAACACTTATCTTTAAGGTGAATAAGTATTTCTTTAATCTGTTCACGTCAATTTCTTTGATCATAAGCCCCAAAGTTTAGTGAAAGTAGTAGCTGGGAATGATGTTCCTTCCCTGCTGGAATGTGAGATTTGCCACCAACCCACTTGTTGGTTTTCCCCCTCCAGGAATCTCCTGTAGAGGGACATCACCCCAGCTCCAAGCTCTGCCTGACTGATCACCTGATGTATGTGGGTATGTAGTGCACATATGTGTACATGTATGTAAGGGGTGACAGGATTGATTGATAATTCCAGATGTGTCAACTGCTAAGATCATTAGTCCCGTAATTGTAGTGCATGTTCCTCCTCAGTAGGTGGCATTGATTTCTCCCTCCTAGATGGTGGGATCCGGTGCCGTTCTACCTGTCGACTAGCAGGGTTTTCCCCCACACATCTCCCACCAGTGGGGCACTGCCCCAGCCAGGATAAGCTCTAAGCTCCCGCTAAGTCTGATTGTAACTAATGAACATACAAATACGTAATTACATACAAATTCTTGCTCCGCTTATCTCCTCTCACTCTCATCAATTCGTGTGCAAACAGATTACTATACCTTATGAGATTTTGCCACCTTTTGATAACAAGATTCTAGTTCAAGTTTGAGTGAGCTATTCTCTTGGATTAGAATCTCTACCATCTCAGCTGGAGGCCATATTTCACGTCCTTGAGATTCCATATCTTCTCGTCCATTAGTTTTAGGTCTGAAAAGCAAATGTTCATTGGCTAATTGAAAATTAAATCTTCACAAAAAAACTAATAATACATCAACATTTGATACAACTTTTGATATTAACTTATATATAATATATATATATATATATATATATATATATATATATATATATATATATATATATATATATATATATATATATATATTACTACAGTAATACGAATGGCTATGTTTCTTTTCATATGTATTTTTAAAAAATTATAATATTTTAATTTTTAAAAAATTAAAAAAAAATTTTTACTTTTTTCCACATATTTACATAAATAATCAATACCAGCAATTATAAATTTCAGAGTATTTTGCAGATACATTTTACAAATCATTTACACAGACAATTTCAATCCTTTATCTCCCAAAATTAGAAATTCTTAAATCATAAATTAATGAAATACATAACATAATGTACCTTGGACTGATCACAACTCTGCCATCAGCATTAACTTTGTTGTTCCCGATTCGAGACAAATCTGGATGAGAACGAGACAAACTGAGCTTATCAGAAAGGCTATTTGCTTGAGAAGACATTTTAATTTTTTGCACAGATGGAGATTCTATCCACTTAGGGTATTCAGGAGGAGGAGGTAAATTTGATAGATCATAATCTAGAGATAGCAAAGGCTCATGCTCTCGAGCACCTAAACGAGCAGCATCTTTGGCAGCACCAAGCCCAATTCTGGGCAACGACAACCTCTTCAGTTGTTCAGCCAGGAGAGGGTCATCACGAACATCACTACTTGTCTCATCGAGCCTAGGTACAGATGATTCTCTACTACTACTACTAACTCCAGAGTTCAAAGGTACAACTTTAACTTCTTTTGCCAAGTGTTTCAACACCTGTAAGAGATTTTACACACATTGTATTAAATGTCCCTAGTTTTAATAAAAATTAGTGAAAAGTGAAAAAAACATGCACAAACAAGTCACAACAGAACAAACAATTTCACTGTCCCCTATGGAGAATTATATATATATGAAATGCACACAATTCATTTTAAATTTTTTCCCAAAATACTTTTATTCAATAGGTTTTCCATCTTTGAGCTCCTGTTTCATAAATTCTAGACTATCTCTAATATTTTTTATCTGACAAATATGCATCTTACTTATTTCTATCACAAATGCAGATCAAGAATTGGATCTGCCAATGGAGAGAACTTCCACACTACTTTAGAGTCAGGAATAGATTAAAAATAATTTAAATAAAATGTAAGATAATTAGGACTACAGCTTTGAAGTTGTAAGTGAAGTGATGTTTTTCTTTTGTTTATTTTCTGGAATCTAAAAAGCTTTTAGTGTTTTCTGATTAAAACATGATTTTTATGAGCCCATAAAACAGGACAACTTCAGGCATTTTAAAAAATTCAATGTAAATTACAACACCATAATAGACGAGAAGTTTCACTTTTTAAATTTCTAATTGTATTAGAGAAGACATGTTTAGAGCATATTTTGAAATAAAATTAAAATATAATAATAATAATAATAATTTTAAAAAATTAAAAATTGACCAAAGTCAAGACTAAAACGGGGTAACATTGAAAATAGGATGGCTTTCAGTGAATGTCAAGTAGTTTGTCTAATGATGGCCCAGGAAATGTGAATTTTAGACATAATAATTTCAATGAACCATATGTCACATTTATTTTAATTAGTACTGTCAAAAATTATAGATCCACCATAAGTGGTGACAAAAAGTCTTTAGTTCGTATCAGTTTTGGGGTACCAAGAAGATGTTAGGTCATCCATTGATATTTCAACAACTTTATCATTTTTCACAAACACCTGAAATAGTAATGTATTATAATAATATAATGTCATAATAAGTTCCACAATTTAACATAGAAGGTTGGTTTCATTTTTGCTGTTTAAACAAAATGGTTTGAATCGTTACTTTATTTTATACAAGTTCAGCAGGATAAGCCAATTACTGGACCATTTGTGAACTAAATTTAATGACAGCATGGCATGTAGACACAAAATGATCGATAATTACAGCATGTTATTCAGACACTTATTTGTATAAACAGTTAACACCAAAATGAAATAGTCAAAAATTACTATATCAGACTCGTGACTAACTAAAAAATTATTAGTTAATTCCATAATTTTACATAATCTTGTATTGTACAGACAATAATTGAGGCGGTTGGATGAGACCTCGAATTAATTTTAAAAGGAAAATAATCTGATTCAGAGGTCTGTTACCCTCAAGACTTTGTCATCTTTACTTGGTGAATGGTTTCCATCATTCTTCTAGTGTTTAAGAGCGCGAATTGCCTATGGCATGCTTCAAGAGCCTTAATTATCCCTACCCTGAAGCTTCTAGTACAGATACTTATTCTAGTTTAGGTCTAGTGAAAATATTTTAAAATGATTATATTTTATCCTTTTGTTCCAAATTTTACTCCAGATAAAATTACATGTAATAGTTAAAATTCTTTTCCTCATGTTATTGGCATTAATGGATAAATGTCAGAAAAATTAATTAAGTTTATTTTATTGTATTTTACAAACAACCCCAAATCATGTCAAAGTAAATTTTATTTTCAAATAGGAAAAGGGCTTAAATTATATTTTCATTTCAATTAGAGAACTTTGTTTTATTGCAGCTGATTCAAGAAAAGTACAAATCATAATTTAGATTCATTATGAATTATAGCTCTCTAGAAATAGTTGAATAGTTATGAACAGAGAGATTGCATTTCAAAGATGATCAAGAGATAAAGAAATAAAATTAATGTGGAAGAGTTTACCTGTGACTGACTAAGATAATCATCTGGTATATCAGTAATCTCCCGAACACTTGGGTCAAATAATCGATTGGATGAACTTGATGATGGTTCTTTGCCACTTCCAGCAGATGGTAATGGAGAATGGGAACCCATTTTTGTTCCTTGCCCTGCTTTATTACTGTCTGCAAGGTTGTTTGCAGAAATTGTATTGGTGGAAGTTGGAGAACTGCTATATGGTTGGGAAGTCAAGTAGCTGTTTGCATTTGTATCTTGTACATCACGAATGCCAGACAACCTACAATGACAAATTATTTCACAACATTCAAGAATATTTTGACGAGAAATATTGGCAATATTACAAAAGTGATAATACCTTCCCGTCCATGTGTCATCACCAGCACCATGAATAATAAGAGTGTTATAGGATGAAGAAGAAACATCAAGGCTACTTCTATTTGAGCTTAAATTTTCTTGTCCCTGAGGCTCTTGTCGAGCTGTGTGTTTTATTACATATCGTTCTTCGTGGCTGAGATTCTCGTTTGATGTTGACACATCAGTTTCACTGCCGCTCAAGCTCTGTGGAAAACCACCTGCAGGAAAATGACCACAATGATTCACACTTGCATTTGATATGTGGGCCCATTTACACTTCTAACAATTATTTCAGAAGACCATTTAAAAAAATACACTTACTTTGAGCTGGCAACAGCTGAGTTCGTTGGGCACTATTAGTAAACGGGATGAATCGACTTGTTTGCTGCAAGGAGCTCATTGTCAAGCAAAATGACAAATATTCCAGAATTCAGCAGACAGTCAAGGCATTATTTTCCCTCATTGCAATTTCAAATTAACAAATAAAATTTGAAATTGTTCGCTTAACTTTGAACTGCAATCTGCAATAAAAATTGTGAAACAGAAAATTAAAAACAGTTTGAAATAGAATTTACAAATGTCAAAGTGATGTCTCATAAATAATATAATACTGAATATTTTTGTCATTCTTAACAATACAGTACACATTTTCACTCCGATATTTTGCGTAAGTCGGTATTCTAAAGATTTATACCATAAATGGTCGTCAAACACGGCGCTTCAAGGCAAATACCACACCAAAATACATAACAATATTACTTACAAAAACACGCAAAATTCTCGATTTTCGTATACACCGCACGATATTCGGAAGAAAGTTTCTTCGTCGTCACAAAACAAACCACAAGAGATTAGAAATTGCTAATAAACCTCAAGGAAAGAATAAAAAGTTCGGAAAACGAAAATTTCTATCGTCGCACTGAGCCAAAACCATCACCACCCCACACCTTCCACATTCCATTCCATCCACTGTGATGCATTGCGATTCTCGGGCTCGTGAGAGCGGTCGTGTTTCCTGAGAAAAGACAAGTATTACATGGCGGGTGGTTTAAACATTCTCAAAGATCAAATTCAATTTCCAGAACTGTCAGAATGTTGACAAAAACTATTCCAGAATTGTTGTGTTAATAATTACTAAATAATAATACACTTCAGAAGTTAACGTCAACACAAGAAATATCTTGTGTGATTTAAAACCTTAAAACAAGAAATCCAAATTTACGAACGTTTATACACAGTCTGAGGCAAGAAATTGACTCAGTACATGCCATATCAACTGCAGAGAAATGTAGTATCGCCTATTCACAATGACAAGAACGGTAGAAAATTACTAATGGTGCTATACTTCTTAAATTACGCGTGCTATTGAAGGTAATAGAACAAAATTATTTGAAAAAGTATGAGATTTGTCTTAGCAAATCGCCTGGAGAAGGGGAACGGGACAAGGTGTAGAAGAATACACAGTAGGATACGTGGGCAAAATCGTAGACAAGTGAACTGTAGTAAACAAGTGAAAGTGATTAGTGCGTTTATCTGAAAAAATTATTTCGTAGTACTTGGTAGGTATGCGAAAGTTGTTATTAAATATTTCGTGAATATTCAGTGAGTGGCAATTATTAAATAACTTTAAATGGAAGTTATTTACTTCGTTTATTTTGGTTGTATATTTTCTTGAACGTATGTCTGATTACCATCCTGTGACTTGATGCAATTATAAGAAAGTGAAATCATGGAATGCCTGGCAATATGTAATGAAGTTAACAGTAAATTGTCATGAAAAAAACGAACCAAGAGGGGTGCGTAATGATTTCTTCATAAAAATATCAACTCGGAAGTAAAATTCAGATGTTATCAGTGAGTAGAATACTGCTATGATTGTCTTAAAACTTGTTTCAAATTAAAAACAGAAATCGTGTTTGATAGTTTTCTATTTAAATTATATGAGAAAGCTTACTCTATGATCCTTCAAAATTTTAAAAACCTACTTAGAAGAGGGTTTTTGAACTATAGAAAACAAAATATTTGATTGTCACATTCTTTATTGCAATTATTGTTTCAATATTCCATGCCACCTTATTTTGAATGATAAGACACTTCTTTTTCAGATGCTTTGCTCACAAAAACTAACCTACCAGCGGGGTTTGAATCGTCTTTTCAGGTTTTCTGTAGCACTTTATTCAAAACGCAGTGATTCTGAAGTTGCTGACCCTTATAAAGTTGTTAAGACAAAAAAATCTGTGAATAGTAGGTGCAAATAAATATTTTTCTATGTTGTTACAATCAAGGAAAATAAGATGGTGGTTTTCAATGCCTTTTTCATTTTAGATGGAGAAGATAATCTTCTCAGCATACCACCAAACTGGGAGTTACTTACACCATATGGGTATCGGTTCTTTCTTCCAGGAAGTGTTGGCCCAGCATGGTATGATGCTACTTCAATTGCTCAATTAGGAACCATTTCTTTTCCTTTACAGGAAGATTCTGACGAAAAGGTAAGTTCTGTTGTCTCACAAAATAATCTTTCGCTACATAGACAAATGTGATAGGGATTGATTGCCAGTTTTAATTCTCTGGCTTCATTATTGTATATGGTCTCCTTTAATGTAAAACAAGTTTGAAAACATGAATTTAGTGAAAGCCACCAGATGGCTAGTACCTAGGGTTAATTCCTAGAGGGAGACAGCAAAATTGGTTAAAGTTCAGAGCATGGTACACCCTTAGAGAAACGGGCGGCAGTGGGGAGGTGAGAGGGTGGGAGTCTCCTTAAGCCCTCCCTCCAATTAAGCTAAGCGCTCTGATCGAAATAAAAAAAAACCTACTTATAGGCGATTTTCATGGCTCGCACTTCGTACACTTTTGTCTCCACCGTATTTTAATGCCCAAATTACTTTAAAAGGCAAGTTTTCTTGCTTTGCTCGCCTGGATCCAAGTCATGGCGAAGCTATTACTATAAACATCCTCGAGTCTATCCACCGCATAATTACCAATTCACTTTTATACAAAAGCACTATATAAGAAAACTTTGAATTCAAAATACTGCAACTAATTCGAACGATGAAAGCTTTGTTTATCATAGACACCACAATCACAGGCAGCACTATTTTGTAATGGAGCTCAGACTAGACCTTAGGGTGAAATTGCCTCCCCTAACTTATGATGTCATGTTGGTGACCAAATATTATAATTACCCCTTGTCCCCTCCACCATGGATTTCCCCCTCGCTGGAGCAGTGCGAAGTGCAGGTTTAAATGACTTCCTTAGGTTGTACTGTGTTCTAGACCTGAACCAAAAAATTAGCTTTCCCAAAAATGTCTGTCATTTGCTGGTGGCATTAGTGCTGTGAAAGGTGTTACTCATAGGGACTATTGGTGCTTTGGCACTCGATGTCCGAGTGAGGAAATCAATGGGAATATTCCATACTTCCTCTAAATTGTTTAAGGCACCAGATTACTTACATACACCATTACTTACAAGCACCATTCATTGGCAGAAAGCCATTTTCATTTAAAGTTTGTAATTAAAAAAAATGTATTTTTTTTAGCTCTGGCACTATTTGGTTAGTTGATTAGTTATGTCTTAAGTATTAGGACAAATTGCAATATTACAGGATTACATGACTGTTATTGATAAAGTGGCGAAATACATTCTGTTTAGCACCGCTAAATTTTCAATTTATTCATTTAAAAACACTCTGGATAACTTGGTAAGGATAATGAGGTATATTTTGCACATTATAAGTTTGAACCTTTTTGTAAAATTCATGTAAGTGGGCTTGTACTATCTCTCTCATATCACAACTCATTCTAGGAAATTATAAAGTAAACCTTTAAAAAAATACTATATTAAAAATTGAAGTGTAATAATACACCAACACGGATCAATTACCATTGACTGCAGGATCTCCATTCAGCAGACTGAAGAATGAGCTTGTAATGTAACAATTGGCATACATAACATATGTGAAAGAAACACTCTGATGTGCCAGTTTATATACTGGCCAGCATTAGAGCAAATGGTGATGTGAGGGTCATGGTGATTGAGTTGGCAAACAAATCAATATCCTCGTTGAATTCTGTCATGTTTTGTTATTCTTGTCAGTCTGGGCTCATTCAAAATCTATCTTTAGGTGTACTATTTTAAAAGGAACAATAGGTGCATTGTGCATACCTAGGTACGTAGAGTGAGATTTTAAGTGTGTATGTAAGCACAATTAATTGTACTTCTTGTTATCTTCAAGAACAAGACCATCATATCTAGTATCACATTTGCCAAACTGTAAATATTAAATTTCTCTTATAAACACAATATTATCAGCACCTTTTGATGGATATGCTCCAAGTATTTTAAGTACTTTAAAAGTTGCCATTGAGACTTTTCTAACACTTATTGTAATCCTTCTTTATCTGAGAACCAAATCCAGAGGCATATTCCCAGTGGACTAAACCAAGACAAAACCTTATTTTTGTGTGCGCTCTCTCTCTCTCTCCGCAAAATATCAGTCTGTCAACTGTGAACAACACTATAGCCTAAACTATGCAGCTTCCTAATTTTGGGGGACCCTAATATTTTTTTCATGTCTCTCTGTAATTAATACTAGCACCTAAATCATTCACAATACCTCAAAATATTTAAAAATTCAGTCTTAAGTCATCTTCCATATTACATTTGTAAATCTACACACTAGAGTTAAAATCCCAACTGGGGCAACAATTTTGTGGATTAGGAAAACTTGGGTTGATTAGGCCTCAAGTGAAGTAGTCTGTTAAGAGTTCAAATGTGTGACATTTTGCACCAATTCAGCTAGTAGTATAATACATAGTTTGCAAATCATATGAATATGTATATTATAGGACAACTTTTTGGAAATTAGCTTTGCTTTGTCTTCTATACAAAATATGATACATTGCTCAGAATATAAAATTATTATTGGTCATTGAAAAGAAGATAGTTTTTGGTTACATTTTGTCGTTAGGCTATAGTCATCAAAGCTCAAGTTTGTAAATGAAGTGTGCTGGAATGTCTATTTGATTATGTAGTAATTCTTTTCTAGATCTCCACATGAGCAAAATTATTAACTTGGTTTAACAAGATATTCATTAAATATTTTTGAGAGGATGAGATAAAGGGTTAAAGTTGTAGAGATTTTCGTATAGACCACATGAGTAGATATAAGTATTAAAAATGTCAAGAAGCTTACCTCTGGTTCCCTGTTTGAAACACATGAAATCATACCTTCCCCCCACAAAGTGGTATTGGGTAATATTTCATCATCTCTTATTCAACGCTTTATCAACTTTAATTGTTATTCAATAAGTATATCTAGTGATTTTCATGCAAATTCAATGAAATGCCTTTTATTATTATTATTATTATTATTTTATTTTTGTTTTAATTAATACGTTAAGAAAAAATATGATGCAAGCATTGAATTCAACAGATTGGTGTTTTTAGGGCTAATAACACAGGCCTGGAAAATTTCCGTTATTGAAAATTGTTTGTGAAATTTCGTTTGTAGTTTACAGAATTTGATTTGATGACTTTTAACAGCTCCATTCTTTTTTTTATCATGTAATTTTTTTCACAAAGTGTACTGAAGTATATAGGAAAAGAATAAATAAATTCAGTTTTTATAGAAACATATTTGCAAATGAAAATTAAAAGGATCAAATGCAGAATTTTATGAACAGAAAATCACTTTAAGAATTTAATAACATACATCCTTGCGGTACCATTTTTGCTTCTCATCAAAGCTCCATTTGCCCCTTCCCCTTTTATGTGATTGTCACGCAAACTCGTTCTTAGCATGTGGGGCGCACAGATGCCACAGGACTTACAGGCATGCACATAGCATTCCAAGGGTTTAAGAGTTCTAACGACAATTGAGTTCAGAAATGAACAACAATGGAAATCTGCTTCAAGTCAGAATTTTCAGAAGTCTGATCAAGAGCAGGAGTACCAATGACAGAAAAAAAATTTCAGGGGACCTTACGATTAAAATACTGATTTGTGCAAAAAATGATGGCAAAATATTATAAAACAACTCCTTGAAAAAAGCTATTAATTTGCAGACAATGTTTCCATCACCATTGCATGGAATGAGAGAAAAGTGTATTTTTTCTGAAGTTAGTGACCCAAAATATGGGATATCAGCTATTACTTAGAAGATTGTTTTTCAGATGCAGGCCTGTGAAATCAATTTGAATTTTAAATTAGGAATAATATGTTAAAAATTTCATGTGTTCGATGATAAATTTCCAAATTCTGAAACCTTTTTGTAGGTTCAGGAATTCAATAAGTTTTGCCTTCTTTATTTCAGGTCTCTAAAGAGATAAACGGACATTTTAATTTTTCAACTCAAGATTGCCCTGTTCTTTTGCGAAAAGGTATATTAATTCTTCATTTTTAACAAACTTACCTCAGAAATTGTTTGCTGATGGTGCTCGTTTTCAAATTATTTAAAAAATGCACTTAATTTTTTAGGGGTTACGGAATTATTTAATGGGTTGGACTTTACTGATTCTGCCCTGACAATAATATCTCTATCATGTAAGACATGTCCTGACACTCGTGAAGATCCTGGAAATGAGGGGATGGTTAAAACAGTAAGTTCAAATGTTATCACATTCCTTTGCAAATAGTTGGAATATGGTACTTTGCAATTAATGTAAATGCTGCAACAGGCAGTACCATTTGCAATCCCTCCTCCTTATTGATTTATTGTTAACTGTTGTGAAACAGTTTGTTCTAGCTGCACAAGAAATTTGTGCCAGATTAAGGATGGCAGGTTATTGGGCTGACTTCATCAATCCCTTTTCTGGCAGGCCTTGTATTAGTCCAGCCCCAACTATGCCGCTATACGAAACGGATCCTCGTTTCCGTTGTCTGGATTTTCAAGTAATACAACAAGCAGGATGTAAAATAATTGGATTAGGAAAGAAACACAAATTCATAGGTAAGTCTGGCTACAAATAGAACTGAAAAATAAGGAGTTGTGTAGAATAGTAAAAAAAATCCCTTTATGCCTACTTATCCAATTTTGTGCCCTCAGGAAGCTTGTTCACCACTGCTCCAACAGACGCTGCCATCCTCAACAAAGTCTTTAAATATGAATGAAAGTATCTGCTATCAGAAATGTTAATATTTTAGAATGTAAATAGAATTATTTATAAAATGTTCAAAAAATTTGAAGGTTATAAAATTCACTCTTACAGAAGTATTGAACGCACGTGTTTATTTAAACAGATCGACATAAGAGATAATACAAAGCTTGGTTCTGTGAAGGTTGCCTTATCAACCCATTGCAAGAATACAAACTATACATGAATTTAAATTTAAAACGCAAAATATCCTAATATTCATCGTCTGAAACCTGTCCCACATCAGCATTTCGAGCTAGCATGTAATTGTCCATGTCAATTGAACGGCAGTTATTAATGGCATAACGCAGTCGTTCTGCCAACACTTCCTGGCTACTGTAGGGTGGCAGTCTTAGTTGAAAAAAGCAGGTCTGTGCAGTGGGGAGTCCATCTGGTGCACGATCTACTTTCATGACCTGAAATCAGAAATGTGTGTTACAGCAACTGTACAAATTCATGAATTTAGGCAATAAAATGACAAATGTTCATAATGCCAATACAGTTAAACATTTTTCTCTTCCTACTTACCCGAAAGTAGAAGAGGGCAGGACTTAAGTTTACAATTAGGAATCTACTCATTAAAATAAGACAAGCTCGACATTAAATGATTTTGTTCATGATTAAGCGTGAATTTACAAAAATGGCATGTGTCTGTCTTTAATTAAAACCTTTCTTTGCAAAAAAAAAAAAAATTTTTTTTTTTTATACCCTCCTATTACTATGTTACTGTGTACAGAGATCATTGTTCTTAATTCCTTTTCATATAATTTTTCAAATTGTGCATTTTTGAGTGAATTATCTCTTATGGACCCTTCCTTCTCCCTCCCCCTCATAATACCCTGCTTCTACCTTTACTTTAACATAAACAACCTCAACTTGATTAACCATGTATCAAGCGAAACTGAAGGTCATTATCGATCTTACAATATACAGTTGACTCTGGTTATAGTGTACCCTCGGTTGTAATAAATTTAAGTCACTGGTCCCTTTTCATTTACAGTACAAATGAGTATAAGAAGACTCTGTTACAGTTATAGTGAACCTGAACCTCAGCTATAGTGAATGCAGGAAATACATTCTGGAAACAAATGTCCTGTGTGGGCTGCAACTGTCGGCAGCAATGCACGATTGCTTCTTCATTTTCAATCTAGGTGTTACTTGATATTCCATGAGACAAATCACGTTGAGTTTTTACGTAGGCGACAGGAAGCACGCGACTGCCGCAGCGTGGCGATATCCACCAAACGCAAAAGCGTTCAGTTTTATTAACTGCATGCGCCATCCCGTTACCGAAAGCATCTTGTATATTAGGCGTGTAAAAGGGTTTTCGGAGAGTGGGACGGTATTCCAACAGTGCAAGAGGCATTGAAGGGTGTCAAGATTACATTACAATACTTGGACACAGAGGACAATGCAGAATCAATTATGGAGAGAGCATGAACTCTGGAGAAGGATCTAGATTCTTCAACCGAAGAGATCTTAGGAAAGCTTTTGGACGTACTTTACTTTGGATCTGATTGCAGAAAACTAATCATAAGTCAGTCGATTTTGATGATTTATAGTCGCTTTGTAACCTTTTCTTTTCCCGAACGAGATGGATCAGTTCCGTGGAATACCAGGGCGGGTAAGAGTTACCAAAAATGAACTTCATTGGAACATAGCAGTTGAATAGAGAATATTATAAAAAAAAACTACATTCGTATTAATATCCATGTTGCTAAGACAGGAATCCATCAACCAGATTAAGTTCGGAACAAATAGTTATATAATCGGAATTTTTAAAATCATAAACATAAGTAAGATTCAAATCACAGAAGACTGGATGTAATCAAGGCGTTGCAAAAGTGAGCGCAGGGTGGTAAGGATCACATTTGATAAGATCAATAGACCGCTGTACATCAAGAGTGTCAAAGTTTGAGATGAGATAAAGCAACAAGTTTTTATGATTAACATTACCATTATGTTGACGCAGGTTCAGTGGAAAAGCGCGTTTAAAAAGGTAGTAACTGCCTCACTAACCGAAGAAGAAAGAACGGTGGAAAGTGTTGGGAGAGTTATAGCTGAAATGTGCCCAGTCAAGTCCCAGAAGGTTGTAAACACCGGTCAAGAGCATAGAAGCAGATGGTTTCGCTTCAGCAACATTTAGAAGATCGTCAGCATATGTGTCATATAATGATGGATTGGAGCATGGAGGAAAATATACGACCCCCAACGATCAGGCAGATCCCGTTACGTAAAATTTTAACAAAAAGATGTTCAATGTTTAGGGCACTAGTAGTGACTAAAAATGAAGTCAAAGAATCTCTGACCGCAATGAGAACACTTCTTCGTTCTAATATGCTGAGTGAGCATCACGATCTCGACGAAAAATAGTTCAATTCTTCTTCTGAAGTTCGTCATCAGAGAACTGTCGTTGAGCCATGCCTCGCTCAAGATGTCATAGTCAATGACTATCGAACAGATAAATCTCCGCAAGTCTGCAATTTTCGTTCGCAAGCCTCTAACATTCTGGGAATAGACATGGACTTCTTTAATGGAAGGTACTCTGGAATATCTGTTTTAAGTTTTTTGGATTCTGAATTATCACTGGGACGCCAGTTTTATAAACTTTTCTCCAATTCTTCTCGCCGTTCTCAATACGATTTTCCAATTCAGTTCGCAATGTATTTAGGGAATATTGTTGTTTTGGTGTAATATCACATCTAGCAGAAACACAAAGAGGCTTAAGCTTGCTTTTATTACGGAGAATAAGTTTAGCGTCGACTCACTCGAAAAGGTCACTTTCAAAGGAGAGGAGCGACCGTTCCGACCCTTCCCAATTCTCACTGCTGGCACCGACATAGGAAGGAGGGGAATAGATTCAAGTTTGGCGTTGAGACACTTGATATCATTAGCCACTCCAGGCCCGACGGCATAATCGTAGAAGATTGCATTTGAGGCTCGTTCACAACGTTCTTCTATTTCCCCAAAGAAGTCTTCCAGGGAGGGGAGACAATCGAGTAATTATCAGCACTGTCGAGGAATTTAACTCTTTCCAAGATATTTTCAATTTTCGCATCCTGTTCAGCGATCCTCGAAGTCAGCTGTTCAAATTTAGCGTTTTATACGTAGTATAAAGTTATGTAATGCTGCGGAAAATCGATTTTGAGATTTCAACGGAAATACACTTTTTTTGTCCCCTGATACCGAAAAAGAGTTGTTTTTTTCTCTCTCAAAGCGTTCGTCCGTCTGTGAACACTTCTAGCGCCTAAAACATCCGGACGATCTTTTCCAAATCGAAGAATCCTCAGTCGATCTGGCTCTAGTTGAAGCTTTGAAATTTTGAAAAACATTCTATGAAATTTGGGGGTAATTTACATGAAGACGTTTTCAAAATTTTCTAAAAAAGGCTCCAAATTTTTTCTTTAAATTTTTGGTAGGGGTAGTACCAAATGCACCCTATCCAATGACATAAATGCTACATTGCTCTATTCTTTTGTTTTTTTCAACATTACAAAAATGTAATTTTTTTTACTTGTCTCCCACGTTGGTAATATTTACATTAGAGGCGCTTTCTTCGGTAGCGTTGTGGATACAAACACATTTCAACGAGCGGTCGTGTGACGTAGTCGAAACGTTTAGGCGTCCACGTGCTAGCCTTTGTTATAGAGAGAGAGCGAGCGGATGTAGCGTTGGGGGAAAATCCAGGAGGCGGCGTGGAAGGGCTGCGGGCTTCCTGCGCCGGGAGCGACGAAGCTCCTCGCTTCCAGTCTTCGAGGAGTGCGCATCTGGCCTAGGAGCCGGTCGGCGAATGCCTGGTTGGGTACGGGCCGCGAGCGTGGCGGATAGAGCCGGCAATGTGTTTGCCGTAAGGACAGGGAGACTCAAGGACGAGTCCGTAAGTAGGATGCGGCGCTTCACGCCATCGAATGTGATATTCGAGCGTAGTGATGTGGTAGCCGCAGCGACAGATTACTCCGAGTAGTGGGATCTTTTTAAGTCCATTTAATTGTGTAAATAAGGTTGTTTCGGTGGTGGAACAGTAAATAAACCAGCAATTATTTAACCCACTCTCGTCTCTATATTATTGCAACAGCACGACGCCACACGTCACATTATTATATTTATCAGTATATTTGATTTAAATAATGTCATATAAAGTTTCTCGAAAACTCAACAGTTTTCTGTTAAAAAGAGCCGAAAATTCTACATTTTTAGAAACGCTCAAACGCCATTTTCTCACAAATTGGCTCCAATTTTTTTATTATAATTTTTCCAATGGATAGTGTTAACTGCACTGTTTATTACGACGTTCGCTTTGGTGCATTCTTTTGTTGTTGTTATTGTTTTTTTTAATTACGCAAATGTAATTTTTTTTAAATACGTCTCACGCCGTTAATATGTACATTTACATCGATTTGTATACATTACTACATTTGTGAATGGATGTGCTTCAAATGTAATTTTTAGAAAACTCAAAGATTCCTGTGAAAATAACTTAAAATTTCGCATTTACAGTAATAAACGCCATTTTCTTAAAAACGGGTTCAAATTTTTCAATGAAAATTTGTATTTAGGACGGGGTCTTCGATATTCTTGCAGCAATATTTCGGTTCTACTATTACGAAAACGAAAGGTCGAGAAAACGTCAAAAAAAAAAAAGCACATGGGCGACGGTAGATGGCAGCTGGCAAGAGAATAAAGCCAGTCTACACCAAGGAAATTAGAAAGAAATTACTACGAGAAAGTCTGTGCCATTCTCTAGCAACTCTAGTTTTAAATTAGATGTATAGAGCTCGAGCGTCATATCCAATTTGTGCTTGGTAACCATAACACAGCCAAGAAGATGTCTACGTTAGATGTCTTGGGGCGAGCATAACAGCTCGGATATGGCGTTTTACAGACTGTATTTCTTGACTTCAGTGCCAACAGGAAGTTACTTTTTTCAATAACCGCAAAGGGTATTGGAAGATGGTTGTGGAAACCTAACGGATGCATCACTGGAGAACGATTTGCTATCACTCTGAAGATTGCCGTTCCGGTCCGTTCAAAAATTAATACTACTCGTTCAAAAATTAATACTAAGGAATTTGACTTTGTGTTTGTTTTTAAAAACATCTTAATCTTAACATCTTATGAGACACTGTACTTTCTCGTTCATGTACGGATATACGGAGTAATATGCGTAGTATTGAGAAAGTTATATAAAGCTGTGGAAAATCTATTTCGAGATTTTAACGGAAATACATTTTGGGGTCCCCAGATACCGAAAAAGTGTTGTTTTTTGTTTGTTTGTTTCTTTCTTTCTTCAAAACATCCGTCCGTGAACACCACTAGCGCCTAAACCATACGTAGGATTTTCCTCAAAATGGATATTCCCCGGTTGATGTGGCTCGTCTCGAAGCTTTGAGATTTCGAAAAACATTCTATAAAATTTGGGGGAACTTCACATAAAGTCCCAGGGACATTTTCCAAAAAACGGCTCCCAATTTTTTCTTTAAATTTCTTGTAAGAATACCGTAAAATACACCTATATAGTTGGTACAGGTCCGATATTCACGGATAACTGAATTTTCAAAAATTGCATAGTTTGATTTTTCGGCGTCTTCCTACAACTACAAAATTGAAGATAGAGATTTTTCTTTCAACTTTCAGAAGTTTTCGCGCAATACTGCGCGCAATTTGTGCAACTTTAAAAACAAAAACAAGATTTACTAAAAAACGGCCCCAAATTTTCTTTAAACTTTTGGTACGGATAGTGCTAAATGTGCACTCTTGGCTGACATAAACGCGATTTTGCTGTATTCTTTTGTTTTATCAAAAAATACAAAGGTGGATTTTTTCTAACTAGCCTCTCACGTCCTTCATATTCTCATTAGCGATTTTGTTTACATTATTTTATTTAAGAATACATGATTTTTAAGTAATATAAAATTTCTCGAAAACTGAAGTTTTCTGTGAAAACGAGGCCAAAATTCCGCATCTTCAGAAACGCTCAATTGCCATTTTTTAAAAAATTCTAAACTTTTCGGTCGGATAGTTTTGATTTCACTTTTTAAGATGACATAAAATTCATTTTGCTGCATTCTGTTGTTTAAAAAAATACCCAAATGTATTTTTTAAAATATCTCTCACGCCGTTATCTTGCAAACTTCCATCGTTGCATTTGTGAGAGGGTGCTTCAAATAACTTCACAAGAAGATTTCGAAAACTCAAAAGATACCCGTGAAAAAGAGCTTCAAATTTCACATTTACACTAGAAATTAAACGATTTTTTTTCTTAAGAACAGTTCTAGATTTTTCAGTGAAAATTTTCGTATAAAACGAGGTTTTACTCTTCTTTAATATTCTAAAAGTAACATTTCGAATCTTCCATTTAGGAAACATAAAAATTAAGAAAACTTCAATTTATGTATAATGTATTTTGGGCAGCGATAGATGGCAGCTGGTAAGAGGATGGAGTCAAGAGCGTAAAGGTAGCCTAGACCGAAGAAATTAAGAAACGAAGTAGTACGAGAAAGCCTGTGCCGTTCTGTAGCACCATTAGTTCTATCTTTTATAAAAAAAGGTTCTTCAAATAAGACACTTTTTTGAGAGCTGGGAGACCTCTGATCTTGTCAGCAGGGCAATCGGAAAGATAGTTCGCCATTGGTGGCACCACAAGTTGAATTTATGATACATGGTTGGTCTATAACTTCTGAAGTTGAGTCTTTAATGTCTAAATAATGAGTTATGAGCCGCCCATAATAAACATGATTTGCTGTCATCAGCTACCGCGTTTTTGCATTACAACGCTCGATCTAACAGTGCTTGGCGAACACAAGACCTTTTGTGCAATTTTCGATGAACAGTTTTTATCATCCCCCAATATAGCCCAGATTTAGCTTCCAGTAATTTCCACCTGCTCAATCACGCATGATGCTTGGATCTCGGCGTTTCTCTGATGATTTTGAAAACGTTGTGACACTTTGGCTACGTGGCAGAGTTTTATGAGGGAAGAATCTCAAAATTAGTGAAACGCTACAAGAGTTTAAATTATAAGGTGACCCTTCAGAGAAATGAAGTAAATATGTATTTTTAAGATTCACATAATAAAATGTATGTATCCATGCTCATTTTATTCCTATAACCAAATAGAGCTTACTTTTCGAACTGCCTTCTTAATTGTGACAAAGTTCAAGAAGTTTTCGAACTTTTCATACCCCTATATCTTTATAGTACACCTTAGATCCTTAAGCATTGACAGCATATTAGATTCTTAGTTTCATAGATGGAGCAGACTTTTTGACATATCACCGGAAGAGTTAGTGTCAGTCAGTGGCGGATCCAAAGGATGGGGTTAGGGGCATGGGGGCTATGCCCTATCCAAAGGCCTCGAGTTTTCGTTTGTTACCTTTTTCATTTGGAAAAATTGATTTAAATATTTAGTTAGAATTAAGTAATTATTTAAGAAGATATTGAATAGTATAGATACTCTACAAAAATAATATCCAATATAATAACAAATTTTTATTATTGAACAAAAATCTACGATGACCCCCTCCAAAATTATCGGCTGATTCCGCCCCCTGGTGCCAGTAGCTGTTAAGGCTGCTCCACAAGGCCCGCAAACGGGAATGGGAAGCGAGATATGTGCGCTTCAGAATGAACGACACCGAGAATAGGAATAGCACTATGAACCTGTAGCGGCAAAAAGAGAACTTTCAGAAAAAGTTTCCGAAACCACTGCCCTTCTAGTCACGCTGCTAGTCACTCTGTTCAATCAGACATGTTATAGACCATTCTTCCAGTTCATGTTCCCATCAAACTTCGCGTCCACCACTTGACGGGAACATGAACGGGAAGCCTCTCGACCAATGAAAGTGCAGCAAATAGTTTTCCAACTGATCGAGCGCGCGGACCTGGTCGAGCGGGGTTGAGTCAAGAAAGTAGTGTAATATTGAGGTTAGAGCTTGGATTTGGGAAGTTACGGCTTCAGGCGTGTTTTGTTAGTCACTGAGTTGTTTTAGTTCTCTTTAGTAGTTATAGTATACTAGTGAGAACCCGTCAAAATTGACGGTGAGATCTGAGATAAATGTAAAATACTGTGCCCAGACTAATGTTCACAATACTTTGCATTGTTTGGATCTTCAGGGTACAACGACGATATTCTGTGAGGTGGAGTTCCCAAAATTTTGAACATGTATGGCCCATGACCAGGTGGCAATGTAATATCGGCACCAAATTACACAAAAGAAAGAGCACTATTATACTGACGGTAATTATTTCTAAAGATTTTTGATGTGTCATCATCTCCTACTGTTTGACTTCTTCTGGCATATTGCTCGAAGATAAACTTATTTTCCCTTTTAAGCAACATAAAGTAAACTGGTTTGCAGAATCTCTCTCACATGGGAAGTACAAATCAGAACAAATCTGACATGTCATAGACAACGAACCAACAGAAAACGAAATGACCTCACCATCACGACACCTACGCTGACTTTCTCTTTTCCTGCGTCCAGTTAATGTACGTTTGCGTCTTTTGGGGCGCGTGGGAAAGGATTCGGAATTCAACATAACCTGTGAAACTTCACTACTTCAGTACAACCGAGCAAAACTCACTGTCCGAATGTTCTCTACGTAATACACCACAAAAGCAAATACATGCAAACTGTCAACACCGCAATGCAATAATTACACTGAAACAAAACTTTGGCGACAAATTTAATTAATTAATTTACACCATAAATGTTGGTGAATCAACACAAACAATAAATGATAACACATCTAGGGATCACATTCTTTCATTTAAAGGAAAAAATACTACAATCAGTTTAGTAGAAGTTCTAAACGAAGCCATGGCAGAATACCTTATTTTTTTAAATATATAGATTTTTTTATATTCATATTAATACTTAAAATTCCCCAAATAAAATAAGTTTGTATATAGTTCGTTAAAATACATTGAAATTGGTTTCGTTGATAAATTTTACTTAGTTGTATTTTCCGTAAGTTCGTCGAATTTTGCATTTTTCATTTTTATTATTTTTTCTAATTAATATTGTTTTGTTTAAGTATTTATTATTCATAGCACACGCAAACACAACATACAGATGGCAAAGAGAAAACAGAGCAGAGTAGCTAGAAGTGCATTATTTCGGCTATTACTTCTTGAAGTTCCTTTTTTTGCTGCTACAGGTTCATAGCGCTATTTCTCTTCCTGTTGACGTTTATTGTGAAGCGCACGTATTCCCGTCCCGTTGTAACTCCCGTCCTCGCCTTCGCGTTGCTCTTCCCGTTCGCGGGCTGTTGTGAAGCTGCCTTTAGGTAACACCAACAGATACTACCCTCAGTTTGATCACTGCCCTTTGGAATCCTGATTTACACTCACCAGCCTCCATCTCAACATCACTCAGGCCCTTAGACCCATTGCGAACTTGCTCGACCCAGCCGCTTTGGGCCCGTAGCGACACTTGGGTCCAGTGTTTGGGAAGAAAAGGAGACGGACAGATGGCGTCAACGGCCCCGTCCGGAGACCCTTTTACAGTGCTTTACTTTACTGGCCATAGGCAAACCAACTCACCACCAATACCTAACTTGCGCGGGGGACAGTAAGGGAAGGAAAGATTATGTTTAGGTGATATTTCCCATGATAGTTTGGAAAATCCCCGACCATACTACTGCACAGAAAGCCACATCCATGCCCGATGCAGAATTTAAACCCAGACACTACAACTCGTGGTTATCTTCGTAGCCTTTACTCCATGAGGACGGGTGGTTTCTTTCAGTGCGGGATGACTCCTGACTATTTTCTAGAACTTTTATTAGTTTCTTGAACATCTTTGTAAGTACAGACCACTACACTGGAGTACAAGGTCATACGCAGTTTTAACCGTTTTTTTTGACGTAAAATAAAATTTAAAAAAGTACCATTTTCATTAAAATGTCTAAATTTCCTAAGATTGAAAATATTTAATTTTTTGGCCTCATTTTGTTGATAGTTTTGCAAAAGGAAGATGAAGTGATAGTGGGTAGTAATACTATACAATTATGTAGCTTACAATTGATATGAGAAAGTATGTGCAGCTGTAGCACCGCTAGTTAACCTATTTACCTGGAATCGTTGAGAGAGATCAGCAAGATTAGCTGGCAGACGAGATCTTCCAGAAACAAAGCGCATAAATAATACTCTTTCAGCATTAGTAAAGCCTTCCAGGACATCCCACAACCACTGAACCAATTGGCTGCTCTCGTCAAGTTCACGGTACCTGAAATGAGATTTATTTCATGATTCATCCCTTTGAAAAATGCTTAACAAAGAAAAGAGATAAAATTATAGTGGTGAGAGGAGGAAGAACAACAAAATGGATAATCAAAGTATTGATCTGATTGCTGGGACTAGTATTTAATATCTTTTGAAATCAAAACAACAGCTACTAATTATCTGCAATAAGAAGCAAATACTCACCTAACTACTTTTCGCAGGAGCTGAATAGAAATATGTGGCAATCCACAAACCAATTGTTCCAAATGCTGAGCAGTAACTAGAGAGAGAAGAGGAACTGGCATAATCCAAGCCATGCCCTCTCGCATTGCTGCAACCTGAAGGACAGGTATCCGTTCAGAGTTGTGGAAATACAGGTTTTGTATCAAAATGTTACAAATATGATGTTCAAGAACATTGAAAAATAGTTTTAATAATTTATTTTATAATTCACAGTATTTGTATACAACAATAAATAACTAAGAATTGGAGCATGGAAGGATTGATATTCTTGCTGTTAGAAAATACGACCAACAGGTAGTAAATGAAGTAATTTTTTCTATTTGCTACTTTCCCACCAAGAACAGGGAGTTTTAGATATACCTTTAAATATGGGACACTCTGAATACATCAGACTTCCCAGCTGCTAATTTCACAGACTAGTCAGCTAACTCATTGCCAGTAATTCCCACATGACTCGGGATCCAACCAAGAACTATTAGATCATAGCTACGAGGCAATAAACGATTAATTTGTGGTTTTGTTGTCGTGAAGTAATCTGAAGGAGAAAGGATGACGGCTTGAAGAGAACCACACGCCGCAATGACGCTGATTCAATATATTCAAACGCTTCAAGAATTGCGTACATCTCAGCAGGGAATACACTGCACAGATAGTGAATTCGAAATGATTTGGTGACCCTAATAAAATTAAAATTGAATGCCACTGCGACCTTAAACGATGAGCAATCAGTGGATATGAAAATAAATTGTCAGGATATGCTGCCCTCGTATGGTAAAATTGGATCTGGAATTCAAGGGGACAAGCCGTCTATTTAGCAGATGGAGTGATGTTCCAGGGCGGAGTGACGATGCTTGGGCGCAAGAAGGTGGTAATAATAATAATAATAATAATAATAATAATAATAATAATTTATCGAACTAAATCGTTAACAATTCTCTTGTTCTCTCTAAGTGCGACGTATACTTGTCAGAGACATTCTACAATGTTCATCAATAAATCTATAATGCGGCGTTCATAAATTATTTTGTATAATTTACCTATTAAATAACTGAAATTAAATCTATACGAATGAAATGAGATAGATATCAAGATCCTCCAAGAGTTAAAAATCTTTTACCAGGATCACCGGTTTTAGCTAGAAGGCTAGTACGGTATTAAGGGGCCTCAGAGAGGAGGGAGCCTCTGATACATATACAATACTGTCGTAATATAGAACTGTGCAGATGAGTGCTTTATGTAACCCCAAAAACTGCGGTCAGCTCCTCATGAGGTACACTTAGGAGGAGGAGACACATCTGGTTTGCGGACTACGGATGTGGGCACGCCACGAAAGGATTTTATCGAAAGTCGATCCGAGGAACTTGCAGGTTCAGCCAATGAGAGCTGATGACCTTCATGATAGAGATCTGGATTGCTATGCAAGTGATGTTTTTGCAGAAGTGCACACCACTGGTTCTTGTAGTGGAAAAGTTGAAGCCAGTGGAGGAATAGTTTATTAAGGACCAGTTGAAGTTGCCTTTGAGTGACACTGGTGCTGCTGGATGAATAAAAGCAAAATAATCCAGAAACCGCGATGCCTTAACAGGTTATCGCACAGCCAGCGCTATATTGTTTATGGCAATGGCAAATTGTGACATTCAGCATCGAACCTTGCGGGATGGTATTTTTAAGAGGGTGACTGCTAGACAGCTTGTCACTAACGCGACCACGGAGGGATCTATTCGAAATAAAGTTTTAAAGTAATCGAGGGAAATTCTCCCTCAATCCTTAAGAGTGCAAGCTTCACAGAATGCCGCACCTTCAAGTGGTGTAAGACTTTTCTATAGCAAATAGCACTCCACAAAGTATTCCTCAAAGCTTTAAGATAAAAGAGAATTTGTTGCCAAAGCAACGAGATGGTCCAAAGTTGACCGGTGTTTTCTGAACCAGCACTGGATACGGGTGAGCAGATTTCTGCACGCCAGGGACCAGGTCAAACGCTGATTTACCATGCGTTCTAGCACTGCAAATCTACCTGGAAAGAGATATAGAACTGTAGCTTGATGACAACGATCGACCTCTTCCTTCTTTTAAAGTTGGGACTACGAAGGTTTCTCGCCATAGAGCCGGGATGGTATGCTCTTCCCAGATGTGGTGTTAAAGCTGTAGAAGAAATTGAATGACCATTTCAGGAAGATGTAACATTTGGTGTGAATTCCATCAAGACCTGGGGCGGTTGTCGTTGCTAACCCGAGAACAGAGCATATTTCCGACGTGGAGAATGGTGTTGTAATCGAGAGGCGCTCTTCTTGAAGAAAAAAAAAAAACAAAACAATGCACTGTTCTCAATTCGCCAAACTCATTTTCCGTAGTGAGTAGCGAGTGCCTCCACAGCCGCATCTCGAGATATAATCATCTCTCCATTCTTAAGGCACAGTATTTGGTGAATCATCCTCCGTCATTTAATTTGGTGAATCTTCCTCCACACTGGACGTGGTGGCATATGGCACATTGCCAGAGACGACTTATGCTCCCACATTGCAATGTTGCTTTCTAAAATGGTTCTTCTCGCCTTCGCCAGCATCTTTTGTATTCGATACGGTTTTCCACGTTTGGACAATGCTTGAGTCGTGCCAGAGTCTTTTTATGGGCACTGAACGCTCTAGAACAGTTCGACTTCCAACATGGGACAAAGAATTTTCGCAGATTACCTGTTGATTTGGGAATTGTGATGCAAGCAGACAGTTATGACGTTATTGAAATGTGCAGCCATTCCGTCCACATCGTCGAAGGGACAATCTGCGAGGTCGACATTAGTTTCAAATGTCGACCGGTCACCACGTTGCAAGATACATTGAGGGCAAACCGACGACCTAGACGCTCAATGTGGACATAGGTAGGGAAATGGTCGCTTCCATTTAGGTCTAACATGATCCATTGCAATACGGTTGCAACTGACGACTCCAAAGGGCTAGGTCAATAAATCTTTATTCGTTGCTATGGGAAAAGTGTTGGTTCGCCTGCATTAACACGGTTAGTGGAGTCGATGGACGATTCCAAAATGATGACCTCTTGACAACGGAAGAACTCCAGGAGGGTTGTGGGCGTTTACATCAAGCTTCAAACGTGTCTTCTATAGCTCGCGCGAGACGGACTGCATTCACACTTAAATGTTTCACCTTCCTCGGCGCTTGCAGTAGGAATAAAAGGTTTCTTTAGTCTGTACTCTTCTCTGGGAAAAAACATTCAAATAAACGCTCCTTTCAAAACATCGCCTCTTCCTTCCGTGAGCAGATGGGTTTAGGTTTCATACGATAGAATTTCCTTCGTCTCCGTGCTCTCCACCCACCATAGAGTCCAACAAGGGAAAGCCTCGCTGCTGTGCCAGGGTTGACACGAAGATATATTGGGGGATTACAAAGGCACCTAGTCATGGCTCCCCCCGCTCACCAGGGAGTTTCGTCAAAACCCTACTACCGATTGATCGGGAGTGGGATAGCTTTCGACTGCCTCCGTAGAAGAGGGCAGAGGCCATAGACAGTGTATTGAAGCGCGCAGTTACCAGGAGTAGTCGGAGTTCGCACAACGAACAGAGTCGAAGTCTACCCCCAAGGTTCCAGCGTCAAGGCCGCATACGTGCAAGTACGCCCAGTCCCCTCAAGCCCCAAGTAACCCATTCCCTTCGACATGGGTCGCCATGTGCGGCAAATACGTGGGTGAGCGTCCAGCATACAGAGAAGACCAGTGAAGAAAAATGGTTATAGCAGAAGCATTGTAACGGGATGGGGTGCAAGAGAATTGATGATGAAAAAAGGACTACACGAGAGGCTTCACCGCATCTCCCTGTAATAGTTTTTCTGCCAAAAATTCACCATTTTTCGCGCAGCATTACATAACTTTCTCTTCGTAAGAAGTTCATTCTTAAGTGCGACAAAGTAAAATTCATCATAATTGTAAGTGTAGAAAGAATTTCGAATTTTTCAAATTTTCACCGAACATGAGCTCTGCACTCTTGAACGTTCTAATCGCTATCCGAGGTGAAAATTTAAGTAAATGAATAATTAAAAAAACCTTTTTAAAAAAAAAAAAAATTGTGTATATTTACACAAAATTACGCGAAAACTATTCAAATTTTCGAAAGATTCTACATGACCGTATTTGAAAATCTACCTATAAGGAACAGATTTCATTAATCTTCATCATTGTAATTGTAGGAAGACGCTGAAAAAATGTTGATTTTTGCAATTTTCGAAAAATCAGTTTTCAACGAATATGAGATCTACACCATTCTCATAAACGGTCTTCACACCATACAACAAAATTTAATCAAAAACGTGCGAGCCATTTCTTTGAAAATATTGAAAATGTACCAGGAGGTTCAAGTACACCCCCCCAATTAAAACAACAGTGTCAAATTTAAGGGGAGGCGACATCACCAGATCGATTACGGAGTACAAATTTTGAAAAAATTGGCTGAACAGTTTAGTCGCTAGCGTTGTTCACTGAATAGACGGACGGACGTTCTGCCATCAACCGAGTTTACGGTGTTAAGGACCCACAAAACATTGATTCTACACCACGTGTTAGAAGATTTTTTCCTTAATTTAGCAACTGGATTTATCCACTTTTTCTTTCCCAGGACCCGGCAAAAGGAGTTTTTCTGCCGAAAATTCGCCGCATTTTCCAGCCATATTACATAATTTTCTGTTTAGTAGTGCGTAAGCGGTAGAAGGTAAGAACGTGTTCTAATGTGCGAAAAAGAATCTGGAAAATTTGTATTCTCAGACCTGGAAAACCGAAAAAAAACTTGAATTCCAAAAAGCCAGATCACTGGCCACCCTGAATAAGCTCTGCCACCTCTCAGAATCAGAAGAATTTTGTTTTCCGTTAGTAATGGCTGTAAACTAGGTGAGATCCAGATTGCTTACAGAGTGTTCAGAATTCATATTTTATATAAATATTTAAAAATTACACCAATTAAATTATTATTATTGTAATACATTGTTTATTTATTTTGTTCGATACTCTGCAGTGTAATGATACCTTCTTCAGCAGGTTCTTACTCTTTCAAGTGAAAGTAAATTTAATAATTTTTTAAATTAACTATTAGTTATTAACATTAAACAAAACAATCTAAAAATACATTTTTTGGGGAAAGCAACATAAGCTCCCTCCTATTGTGATGATAAACAAGCCTGGGAACAAATTTCTTCAAGAACAAGTGCCATTTGGCAGTCATTTCTCTTTTTTCTTCTTGAGTTCACAAATTTCCTCTTTATACTTTTCACAGCTTCCTTTTAATAATTACCAGTATTTTTTTGTCAAACAAAAAAATGCCTTTTTTTGTTTGACAAATTTTTATTTTCTCGCATACTACTTACGTTACATAGGGGAAGTCTTTAGTGCGAAAAGGCAATTTTTTGGCAGAAAAAGTTGTATTGTTGGTCCCTGACCCCCAAAATGGATAATTCTTCTTACAAGTTTTCTTCTCTAGTAAATCACTTCTTCTAACAGGTTGTGTAGTCAGATGTCCCATGGGACCTTGACACCAAAAAATTGGTTGACAGCAGAATATTTGTCTATCCAGAAGCGGGTTTCGGAGGGGGGCAACAGGATTTTTGGCAGAAAAATGCATTGCAGTTTCTATGTATTTGGCCACAAGATTTTGACAGACAGCTTATATACAAAAATCCTACTATTACTTTATATAAATATTGTTACGTTTCTATGTGGTGAATTAAAACATGGATATTATTTTAACAAAAATGTTTATTTTGTTTCTTAATATGATAAACTGAAAACAACTCGATTTATGTACAAATAGTCTTCACTTGATTATTTCTTTATATGGCACACTTCTCTTGATTATGTATTTACACTACGCTTCTCCTGATTATTTATTTACACCGCACTTCTTTTGATTATTTATTTTCACTCTTTACTTCTTTTGCACTGTCGCACAGTCCTAAGCACTGACCACTGTTCGATGCACTGATCACAGTTCACTGCACTAACCACAGTTCAGGGCGCTGGCCACGGTTCGCGTCACTAAGCACAACCACTGCACTGCTGTTCACCGCGATGCACACACTTCACAGCTCAGCTTCCATTTCAGACTTTAGACTGCCTCGCCGTCGCCGGCCGCCGCGTATTTATACTCGGCGGGCGCCGTCTAGAATTTACTGGAACATGCGATAAACATCGTGAACACTCCGGGACCATCTAGTTTGAGGGCCGCCGGCAGATGTCGCAATCCGCGCACAGATTTTTTGAGGAGGCCTTGTAATACGACTTACTTTTTGTGACAAGGTAATACACATATCTTCTCATGTCGTGCAGTTGCAGAACCTTCCCAATATTTGGTTGCTGGTTCTCTGATTCTTCTATTCTTCCGTATTTTCTCTTGAATACAGCAGCAACACCTCTGGGCATATCTAGATCCTGGACGACACAATGCGCCAATGAATATTCCTGAGGTACCGCAAATAGATCCTATTGCATTTCCATTGTTACACCACAACGCGCTTTATGCTTTTCACCATAATGAGACTTAAACTTGTCAAATGTGAACTCTTGCATGTCCAGCTCACAAACTCGTGCGGTCTTTTCTCCATCATTATTTTCATTACTTCCTGCGTACGGGGCCAGCCGATTCGAATGGACGACTCGTGGTTTTCCATTCGTCAACTTTTTTTCCGGTAGACAACATCATTTATCCTCTTCACCGCCTCGCACGGTCCTTCCCACTGTCGTTATAATTTTGGACACAAACCGCGGCGTCGTTGGGGGTTGAAAAGCCACACATTTCCAGGTTGATAACTTCCTCCTTCAGCTTTGATGTCATACCGGTCTTTCATCCTGTCACTTCCGATTTGGATTCGTTCACACACCTGGTTATGAATGACGTCCATTTTCGGTTTTAGGTAATTTACAAAGTCTTCACCGGCTATTTCTTCATTAGCTTTACAACCAAACTGTAATCACATGGTAGACGTAGTTCCCGGTCGAAGAGGATATTGGCGGGTGTTTGCCCCGTTGTCTCATAACAGAGGAACGGTAGGCTAGAAGAAAAAGATGTATGTATTGGTCCCAGTCGCGTAGGTGATCTGACACGACCTTCGCTAAATATTTTCCCATTGTTCTATTCATGCATTCCACCGTTCCGTGTAACTGCTGATGTAGGGCTGTTGTTCTTGTTTTTCTTATTCCAAGAAGTTCACACACTCCTTGAAACACTGCAAATTCGAAGTTCCGTTCCTCATTTGAATGTAATTCCAGTGGCACACCAAATCGGCTCACCCATTCCTTAACCAGTACTTCGGAGATAGTAGTGGCCTCTTGGTTAGGTAGGGGATATGCTTCAACCCACTTGCTAAATAATCCATGGCCACGTATGTATTTCCATCATTTGACATTGGAAATGGGCCAGCCAATGGCAATTCGTTCGAAAGGACTTCCAAAGTTGTATTGCGTCATCTTCGCTCTTCTCTTTTTACGTGGCCCATTGCTAGTAGCACAAACTTGACACCTTGTGCACCACATCTTTACGCCTTGCTTGCAATTAACCCAGTAAAATCGTTCGCGCACTTTGTCTAGCGTTTTCGTTACACCGAGGTGTCCTCTCGAAATTCCATCATGCAAATTCCCTCAATATTTTAGGTACCCTTATTCTTGGTAACAATATCTGCATCTTCTTCACTTTCCAAAACTCGTTTAAGAACATCATCCTCTTCAGTAATCGAATCCCTCTGCGCCCAATACGATTTCACTGCTAAAGAACAGGGAGCTATTTCTTGACAACGTGGTATCCGTCCTACTATTTTCCATTTCCAAACATGTTTCAATTCTGCGTCCTCATTCTGATCTTTCTGAAGTTCTCTGGGTTGCCATTGGTCATTACTGACAGTGACCTTTAAGGTAGCAGACATCTCTTCCGCACGACAACAATGTTTGCAGTTTTCAGGGCACGGTCTTCTGGAGAGAGAGCATCGGCATTCCGGTATCTACTTCCGCTCTGATGTTCTATTCTAAATCTGAATTCTTGCAATCTTTCAATCCATCTGGCGCCGACCTTCCGGATTCTTGAAGTTTAGCAGCCATTTCGAAGCAGTATGATCCGTTTTCAAAATAAATTCTTTACCGTAGAGATATCTGTAGAAGTGCTCAACGGATTTCACCACAGCAAGTAATACCCTCCGGGTTACATAATAGTTGCGTTCGGGCTTTGATAGCACTTTACTATAATAACCGACGACTCTCTCTCTCGTCCATCTTGTACTGCGATAATACCCCTCCAATGCCAACGTTACTTGCGTCAGTATCAAGTACATAATTCATTTGAGGTAGTGGACAGCTCAATATGGGGGCACTCAGCATGGCGCTTTTAAGTTTTTCGAAAGCGCGGTGGCAATCTTTATCCCATTCAAACAAACGCTTTTCTTCGGTCAGCTGAGCCAGCGGTTTCGCGATGTTGGCAAATCCCAAGACATACCGGTGATAATAGCTACATAGACCCAGGAAACTTCTCAATTTATGTTCATCCTTTGGGACTAGCCATTCCTTTACAGCTTTAACCTTCTCCGGATCAGGTTCTACTCCCATGCCAGATATATGTCCAAGGTAGTTCACCAGCTTGCGAAATAAATAGCATTTCTTTGGGCCGAGTTTCAAGTTTGCTCCTCCTCTTGAACACCAGTTATGGGTTCTTCATGTGAACCTCGAAAGATTTTCCAACAACTATATCATCGAGGTAGATAAGACATGCCTTCCACGACAGACCTCTCAGCATAGTTTCCATCAATCTTTCGAATGTAGCTGGAGCATTACACAGTCCGAAAGGCATTACTGTAAACTACCACAAACCTGATCCGATGGTTTTCTTGTTGGATAGTCTAAAGAACTTTTAAGGGAATGGCGCAGGTCTCATGTTGGTTGAAAACCCTGATTTTTCAAAAATTGAAAAAATTCAAAATGTTTCGGCATCTTCCTAAAACTACAATTATGAAGATACAATTTTTTCTTAACGAAATTTGTTCAACAAAAACAGATCTTCAAATAAGGCCATGTTCAAAAATATTTATATTTTTTGACTAAATAGGCATCAAACTTAATTGGCTGCTCTGAAAATCCTGCATCAGGTGATAGTAATTTTAGATATGTTCTGAAGCAGTTAGATGACATGTAAGCTAGAATGTTATTTTATATTTTTTCGTTTTTTAAATTGGAGCTTTTGTTATACATTTACAAATTAATCTTTTAGAAATTATGTAAAACCTATTCGAAATAAATATGAAATATTGATTGCTGGCCTTCAGTTGCCCGCTCCCAACTTACGTAGTTGGATGATTCGTAGGTTAGGATTTGTATATTATTTCATATTTCATTTTATTATTATTTATTATATTTATATTATATTTGTGTAATTCCATTTTAAATTGCGTCCTTTGTGTTAAATGTGAAAACAAATAGATGAGCGATCATTAAAACTATTTAATTTCCATTACTAATTGCGAGAAAGTACGTGCTGTTTTAGCACCACTAGATTTCTTGGTAAAATGTGTTCACCAAAAACATTTTTTTATAATGTCATGCTCTATTTTTCGAAACTATGAGTATTTTATGCGAAATCTTGTGTCAAACATTGACATTTTGTAAACAATTGTTCTTAAAACTGGGTAAAATTTTTTTGATTAAATTTTGACCTTAAAAAGAATGAAGGGTACTTGAGAGAATGATGCAGGTCTCATGTTGCTTGATATGCTTGATTTTTTGAAAAAATGAAAAAAATTAACATTTTCTCTGGGTCTTCTTATAACTTCAATTGTGAAGATACAATTTTTTTCATAATGATTCATTTCAATATGTTCATAAAAAACAGATTTTCAGATAAGGTCATGAATTTTTCCAAAATATGAGTATTTTTTGTGTATTGGCATCAAACATTGTGGCACATTTCGAATTTCCTGCGCTTCGTAAACGTAATGAGGCTTTTGGAAACTATTGTCATTCTTATAAAAGAAAGTAAATTGATGGAAGGTCATACAATTAACTTCAAACTAACAAATTACTTTTTTTACTTCAAGAAATTTTCATCACTAATTATGGTATGTTTCATTTGTAAATGTTTGAAATGACTACTGTTCATGGTGAAATGACTACTGTTCAATGAACGCTGGCATGCACCACAGGGGCTTCGTTTGAATTGGTTGGGTTTGGATTATATTAGCATTATTTGTAAAATTTTACATGAAAGAAAAATCAAAAAAATTGAGTATTACAAATTTTTGTAGCAACATTTAAACTTTAATTTCATATTACTACCTGCACTGCCTTGAAGAACAATGCAGCAAAAGAAATAGGCTCTACTCATATTTCCTGGTGCGCACCCCTGTCATGTTCACCGCATGTTCATTTTCTTCGTGCTCCCTGTCAATTCGGGCACTGTCATTCTTAATCTCCTTGTAAATAGGTTATAAGCAAAGATAGCTTTGACTGCGTTCTTCTAGAAAAGAAGTTAATATTCCCTTTGAATGTCATGAACGAGATAACATGGTCATTTCGATCAGAAAAATAGCAATGTGGTACCGCCCATTTCATCAAAAAAGAGGCACAACACTAATCGAAACTCAGCAATTGAGTTCCCAGTGAGACGTTTGTTCCGTAAGTATCTTGTCCATGCACATGCAACCCATAGGCAACCTTATAGATGCTCTGAGGAGCTAGGTACTCCACCAATGTTGCACCGACACAAGGGGCAGGGTTTGAAGTAGTTAGAGTCAAGAACTGCGCAATCCTCAAGCAAACATGTGACACTTCTCATATATACTTCAATTTAAACACTCGTCGTTATCATGTACTGAGTTGAATTCTGCACTTTACTGAACACGATGACGTATGTGAATTTGTGCTAAATGTTCGAAAAAATCTGAAAATAACGAAAAACCCCGGTTTTCAAATCACATTCCCAGTTTTTTCCCGGTTCTTCCAGGCTCTTTCAAATTCCTGGATTTCAAGGATTCCAGGTTCGCTTGCCACTCTGTTATTTACTACACCCATGGGAGGTAAGAAGTGCTGATAAGTTTTCAGTGGGAACATTGCACTCTGAAATGTTCTGGCCTGATGACGAACCTGACATCAAGGGGCTGAGAAGGGGAATGGCAGACTTCTTGGAATGACGATGAGAGTTAGAGATACACATATTGGGCTAATTTGGAAAATGTCATTACCTCTTGACTGAAAGCAATCGATTCTATGCTGCATTCTAATCAATGATACTTACTTGTAAATCCATTTCATGAAGCCTGAAATGGACAGCTTGTTCTACATATTGCAGGCGGTTGTGAAATGTCAAAGGGACACTACGTCCACCTGGGATGATTGGAACCACTTTTCCAGTACAACTGGTCCCTTCAAAGCATTCCAGTGGAATAACCTGCCAAACAAGTAGTACATTAATACTGGTCCCATAATTCTAACATAACACTAAAACTACAGATTACTGTAGCTCCTGCACAGAAAACAATCTTGATAATGGGGCTTGCCTCACAATGCATAGGGGGCAAACATTTCTCACTCCCTCTCTCTTCCCAGACTCACTCAAGCTTCCGCTCACCCAGATTCACACATTCCCTCTCTCGAAACTCTCTGAATGTGAGAAACATTTTGGGCATGAGTTCTTGGGGCTTTGCAACAGCCAGCCAACCAACATCATACAATTGGTGCCATATGTATGTGATGCAGACCCACACCACGAATAGCATCAACTGTCACTGATACAAAATGCATGGCAATGTCACATTGTTCAAGAGGTCCTAGTTGCCCAATGGCAAACAATATTATAAGGCCACAGCTGCAAATCAAAATTTTAGCATGTGTACACAGGAACATTTTTTCTATGCAGATCACCTATAATTTCCAAGAATATAATTTGAAATTATAGCAGAGATACAAAAGCACCAGAAATATTCTAAATCATTGGAGCTATGATCGAGTGAAACTACAACAAAGTATAAAATAATATTCAAGAGGTCCACTCAATCAACTTTTGCACTGAAAATCTTATATAATTTAAAAAAGAGAAAGTTGAAAAATATGACCTTACTTGAGGCCGCAAAATGTTTTAATTTCTTATTACCACTGTCAATTGTTTGCAGCCCTTTTTAACGATCACCTCACCTCATGGAATGTTGTTTCAGTTACACCAGACAAATGAATGTCTCGAATACCCCTTAGGCTTTGGGCGTACAAGCTATCAGTCTCTTCTAAATCATCCATTGTAGCAGGTTCTCCAACCAGAAGTTTCCATACCAGAGGTGCTAATGGAACTGCTAATGGTTTTTTGGTTCGCACAGCAACACCAAACAGAATACCTAAACAAATTAGAGCAAAGTTTAAGCAAAGTTCTTTGTTAATATTTCTTGTCATTTCTAGCCAATATGTAAACTCAGAAATGTTTATGGTAAACTGGCATATCCTTACCAAGGAATTTAAACCATGAAATGTGCTGAGCAGAGCACAATTGAGGATTCAAAAGATACCGGTCTCTATTGTACCCAGTGTCATTCAATGCATTTGGAGTAGGGACCAGTAATGGCACAGAACCACTGATAAGTTCTTGGCACATCTCTGTTATGGTATCATCAAAAACACCCCCAGCATCATCAGCTCCTTCTCCAACTAATTTCACCTGCAAAAATTTATTCAATCTATGAAATAAATTAATCGTATAGGAACAACAATGGTTATTCCCTTTGGCACTTTTAAAAGTAAATGATTGAAAATTATGACAAATGGAGTTCTGAGTATGCAGTGTATCTATTTAAGAACTGTGCTGACTGCCCTGAGTGACACCCTATGATATTTGTCTTTCTTAAGGACAGAGTATACAGAAATAATCCACGCATAATACCAGAGCTTCTGGCAAAAATACTGGGAGAACTTTACAACAATGACGAGATGATTTGATTCTAATACATGTGATTCAGAACATGTTTCCTTGATGCCTGAAGTGTGTTGAAGTTTATGATAATTTTCAATGCCTCCTCCAAAGTAATTTACGCATGCGCTGTGCCGCACCTAAGCAGGGGCTGTTGAGTGGCTAGTTCTCAGAGAAATAAGGTATCATTGCCCAGAACCTGAGGTGCTGTGACAATTCTTAAATAGACACCTGCATTAAGTACATGGAATATACCGTTCTTACATAAACAAATATTTTATTAAATAGAACTAGCCTACCCATGTGAGAACTCTCACATGTTAAACCCCACACTCTTCTCTATCCTTCTATTATTATCGCGGAAAGTTGTTAACGAAACATGTTTATTTGCTTAAAAAAATATAAACAGTAACTCCCAATGTACTTACAATATCAAATAAAAATAAAAACAATTCAATTGATATTTGAAACAAATTTTCTATGAAGGTTTATCCAGAATTATAGATAGATGTTCTTGGAACAATTCACATCACTACCTTACAAACATCATTTGAAGTAATGATACAATCCTCCTTGATGGAAGATTATGAGGAAGCGAGAAGCAAACTTCTCAGTTTGCTTGAAAGTCCCAAAAATAATAGAAAAGCTTGTCCTATTTGTCTCCTTGTAAATGTACTAACTGAATGTATTTTAACATAACAGTGCAAAACGCCCTTGTCAACGCAAACTATTCTTAGGTAACTTTATTACATAACAGAGAAGTACACCCATTCAATTCAATCATAAAGAAAATCAAGTAAGGAGTTTAATTTCACATACAATTGCAGATTCTGCATGCCTCCAAACAGGTGGGGGGAGTATTGGGGCAAGCGCCGAACCAGCAAGAGTGTAAAAGAATGTTCACGATCTCATCCTGTAGATTTTAAGGTCCTAGAACGTTTGGTTTTGAGTTATGTAACTATATAGTTTCAATAATGCTGACCGAGTTTTGTGGGTTGCATTTGGCATGAATGTTTAGATGCGATTTTTTTTCCCCCAACAAATCCTTCATATTTTTAATGTTAATGTACAATTTTCAAGTCTCTGTGATATTCTCTTTCTTCAGAGATCTCATTTATAAAGACTGGTTGCATGCGAGAGCCACAAAACTCATCTACTCTACTGAAATAGTACAGACGAGGTTTGCATTTGTTTATTTAAAATTATAATTTAAAAACAATTAAAAAATTTGTTAATCAGTGGTTTCAAAATGGAAGAAAATTAAATTACACAAACCCTCCAATTACACAAACTTTATATTTATTATTTTAGAAACAAAATTTTTTCAAAGTAAGATTAGTTTATTTTATGAAAGCAAAACCTATGATTCATTGAAAACAAAGTGCTGCATTTTGAATAATTATAGTTCACCATAAAAGTTATAACCACAGCTCAAATTGTCATGCAAATGCACAATTTTTGTGCTAGTTGTTACTTGGAAAATGATTGAATTTCTTTATGATTAAGTCCATTTAGAGCTCTCCTGGAAAAATGTATCTTGCATTTTTAAAGATTTTCTAATATTAGAAGAATGTTTTGAAAAAACGTGAATTTTTAACAGGGTTTTTTTTTTTTTTTTTTTTCCAATTTTGGTATTCATTATGTATTTAAAATATACTTGGGAGCAGCCTTTCATCATTATACTTGATAAATTATTACGGCATGATTAACAAAAAAAAAAACAGCATTTAATGCAAAATATTAAATTAATGGATTTAATTTTTTACTATAACAAAAAATAAAATCTTATACAAAATTCTTTTCAAAATGTTTTTTTTTTCTACTGACTTTTTTGTTTTATTTACATCTCAAATATGTTATACTGATGTACATTCTTTGTAGTTTTTCACTTTGCTTTCAGTGAAAGGTCTTTCTCTTCTTGTAAAGTTTTAAAGAACATTTATTACAAACTATTTTATGATAGTTTGAAGGTTTGTGGGTGTGCATCTTTAACACATTTTCAGTAGATATAATTTCAGGCTCTAGTCATCACAAAACATTTGCGACAACAATGTTTTATCATAGAAAATAAGTATTTTTGGATTTCATAATACCTTCCAAGCTCGTGAAGGCAGGCGAAGCTCAGCTGGTTTCATTTTCACTACCTGCCGAGCAACTTGCACAAAAATAGGCTTACATCGTCGGCCACGAGTTGCCAAACGGCGAACTGTGACCTGGGGACCATAGTTACGACCTTGCACCATGGTGCGGCCTACACTTCGCACTAATGGAAGAGTATAGACACGTGGTGCAAGAAGTGGTCGCAACTGTGCTGATGTAAACACCTTGAGGGCTGGGGTAAGCCATTCACATTGCTGTAAAAAAAAAATTACATTACAATAATAATCTTATACAATTTGAGTCCTCCACTGTAAAATTTAAACAAGTCATTTTTTTCTATAATCCAATCTTAAAAAATTGAAATTATTGTGATGAGAATACTTAAATAATATAATTGATTATTAAGCATTTCCCCGTCATGGTAGAAAATTATAAGTTATCACAAAAAAATTCCATCACCATGCAACCCGAACCTAACAAGCAGGAAAGTTCCAGAAAAACACTGACATCCGCTTGGATCTTTGCCTCTCCAGAAACAACGTTCTCGGGAAGATTCCACAATGAGCGGGAGGGTATTTACAGGGACCTCCCAAGACACCAGGCAGTTCCCGTTTGCAGTGTGTGACAATGCCCGTGTTACAGCCGCTCTTTCGAACGAGGACCACGATGGCAGCCAGCAACAACGAAATGCCCACTGGAGAGTTGGAGGCAATGGTAAGAAACAAAACGCTGACATGAGTGCGCTCGACATCCTCGTCATTTCTCCACTGCGTTCTCTCTCCCTCTCTCATTAATCTCTCCTTTCCTCACTTCTATGCCTTCAGCAGAATACGGTGATCTATGGGTAATTAAGCTAGATAATTAAAGTTATATTTCAATTCACAAATTGAACTTTTCCTCCCCCTTCCCCTTCCGGTCATTCTGATCATTTCCCCTTGACAACCTCTCCTACGTGAATTATGCTTGATAACAGCATTCGCATAGGAGGGGACGTCACACTACACTTTTTTGGCATATTTGCTTCTCATTTGTATTTCCTGGCACAATTGTTTTTAATAATAATAATAATAATAATAATAATAATAACAACAACAACAACAACAACAACAATTATTACCTGAGGACAAAGAGGTAATAGACGCCAACAAGCGTAAAGTGTATCAGAAAAGCGGTGCAACAATTTGAGACGAGCTTGTATGGCAGTGATGGGCAGTCCTTGTAGGTGCCCATATTGAGGAGGAATGCGAGTGGGTAATCCAAATCGCAAAGGAATGGACACTCCTGGACATCTACGAGGTAATGGTGGAGATGTCCAAGCAGCACTGTGTGTTCGTCCAGTAGATATCTATGTAAAAGGAAGACTACTGTGAAAAATCAATTCTTTGGAATAATACACAATGTAGTTTTCAGATAATGCCTCAGAAACTAAATAATGGTGTTTCAAGCATTATACCTAAAAGAAATGAACATTACTTTAAAAATAAAACAATGTAGGCTTTCACGGCCGGAGTTGTAGTCAAAGATTTCTTCCGTACTGAAGGGTCTGCCGTAGTTGCGGATGAAACATCTGGAAATATGTTTTCCAATGGACCACGGCCCTTCAGCCCAAAAGAAATCTTTGATTACTTTAAAAAATTCAAAATAAATGTCAGTAAAACTTATTGAGATGTAAGTGTTATAACTGAAATTAAAGGCTTCTTATCCAGAAATAATGAAAAATGACACAAAGGAAATTGAATATTTTGTGTACAAAAACCATTTCTCAAATATAAGTAATATTAATTAATAAAATTTACACTTTCAATTTTTAGCCAAGCAGATCTTGTTTGATTATATACAAAAACCTTAAGTTTAAGTTAATTCAAAATCCAGATACTCACTCTTATATTATAAATTAAGCATTTGAGATTAGATAATGGTAAGTCATTTTAAGAAAAGGCAATTGAAACCTCAAAGAATTCTGTAAATCATATGATAAATAGAAGTAGTGGAGCTAAAACAGCACATACTTTCTTGCCTGAACCTTCAAAATTCTACGAAAAGTACTCAAAATTTTCGAAAAATTGTACATGACCTTATTTCAAACTCTATCTTTAAGGAACAGATTTCAGTAAGGGAACAATCTCTTACTTCAAAATTGTAGTTGTAAAAAGACGCCGAACAAATTTTGAATTTTTGCAATTTTCAAAAAATCAGTTTTCAATAAAAATGAGACCAGCACCATTCTCTTAAATGCCCATCACACTGTCCAACAACAAAATTTAATCAAAAACAATGGAGTCATTTTTTGAAAATTTCAAAATTGTCCCGGGGATTTCATGTAAAGTATCCCCAAAATTAAAATATTGGTTTGAAATTCAAGGGGCCATGATATCGTCCAGATTGATTGGAGAATATTAATTTTGGAGAAAATCAGCTGAACGATTTAGGCTGCTAGCATTGTTCATGAACAGACAGATGTTTTGCCATCATTTGATTTTTCGGAACCATTTTTAGGACACACAAAACGGACTCTGGCTACACCACATGTCAGAGGGGTTTTTTGTAAATTTAACAACAAGATTTATCCCCTTTTTTTGTTACCACAGCCCTGTAATACATGTATTTCTGCCAAAAATTCGCATTTTTTCACGCTGCATTACATAACTTTCTCTTTACTGCGTAAGCAGTAGAGAAAAAGTAAAAAGCATATTCACTGTTTTAGAAAATACCACATATATTACTGTATTGGATTCCACCACTTCATCAGTGGCTTGCCAACCTCAGAAATGAAAAAGATACTAAATATCTCAATTGTGCTTCTTGAATGGCTTACCAATCTTTAATTCCAAATGCCTCAAATCTCTAACTCAATTTTGCGTTACAACAAACCTTCATCTACCCAGTTATTTAGAGAACATCATGTCTGAAGAATAACAATAGATATGAATTTGTATAATTTTTCTAAATAGATATTTCACAAGTACAAATCTGTACCGTTCTACAAATATTACACAACATATAGATGAATATTTGGGACCCAGCACTTGTTTTTGGCTTAACAAGAAACTTATTATAAATTGTCTTCATGACAAGGGACAAACAGGCTATATTTATAGCATGTTACGCTGCTCAAGAAATTGCAAAAGATCCTACTTTTAAAAATTTAACCCGTTACTTTAGAATGTGAATGTTAAAAAAATCAGCTCTAAACCAGGGGTCAATTTGGATTTCAAGCAAGAAGAATATTTCACAGAAGTCCAACTATTAACAGTTTCAATAATAAAAAACAAAAATAAAAGAATGTAAATAATTCTACAAAATTTCCAAATATCTTGAATGGTTTACCTTTACATATCTTTCATCACTATTACACCAATTGCACAAGTGAATATTTCACTATTCGATTACCATAATTTATTTACCTGTTTAATGCCTTTGCCAGAGAGAGCAGTGACCAATTGAGGCTCACGGATAACAGCTGTGTGACCAAGCCCCAGCTGTCCATCACAGTTATTTCCCCATCCCCAAACATCACCAGAAGATGTTAGTGCCAAGGCATGTTCAGCCCCCACTGCCACTTCCTCCACAAAACATGAGCTCAGAGCTGGAACCTGCAAAAAGAATGGAACAAAGGAAACGAATAAATTCACATTTACAATCATGTTCTACAGTAAAACAACATATTATTGTTCCTACAATTAAAAATTGCTATCTCTCTTGTAAATTCACCTTATTTTATTGAATATCGTTTTAATTACATATTATATTAACACTAGTGATAACATAATTCAGACTTTTAAATTGACTAAGTCAATTATAAATTGTTTGATGACAATGTTTCTTCACATATTTTCTACCCTTTTGATTCCCAGTCAGAGCAAAAATAGAGTTGTAGCTTTCCTTAAAAATCATATCAGTTCCTGTAGCTGTGTGTCAAAGAAAAGCTCAGGCAGGTGGAGTTTGCTAGTTATGATGAAGGGAATACATCATGTTCACCATGTGTTTCTCTTACCCTCCAAAGCATGGGCAATTAAACTAGGCCCAAGCACGGGGGACACCGTTAGCTAGCTGGCAAAGTCAGAGATTCACCTCAGGGAGGAACCACCTTGGAGATTCACCAAGGACAAAACCATGAGAAAAGTGGCAGTGTCCGATATGAAGACGGGTTAAAATTACTTACTCATGCCTAAAGAAACGGGATGAGGAACAACAGGGATTAACAAGAATACTCTATCACACTTAGTTTAAAAGCGGTATTGTGCCAAGCTGTTTGGGATGCTCTAAAGAGGGACTGTTTCAAAAAAGCCTCAACTTCAGATGATGGTAGATGATAGAATGCCAATATGTCTCTTCTGCATCGCCGATTTTGCTTCCTGGTGGGCCAGCTCATTCCCTGCGATTCTCACATAGTCTGGAACCATGCGAGTACCAGATTATAGTGGCGGGACAGACAATGAATCAGGTTTTGAACTGATTTCATCACGGAGTCTGAGGAAGGAGGGAGACAGCTTGACAAGAGCAGAGAGAATTCGAACAGAGAACTACTAACCATAAGGTCACTGGCTCAAGGTATATTACAGCTTAGAGAATTGCACACACTTTGGCAATAAATATACTGCACTGAGAATGAAGCTGGTGTGATATGGGCACACTCGTACTCCAAAAACTGCATGCCACTGCATCTTTGAATGACGAACCATCTGAGTATGTAAATATATGCTCGGATAGGCTTGTATCCTGAAACTGCATGTGGCAAACAAGAGGACTCATAGTTTGGGAAGATTGGAGAGAGAGATCAATATTGGGGCAAAGAAGTTTCCAAGGGTCTCTTGGGGATTTCACAGGGGTGTTAAGACCGACTAAGTTCTCACACACGATTTCGCAACACTTGGAGGCTGAGGTAGAGATGTTCAAAGAATACATGAGGTCTCATATTCAGCAACAAGGACGGTTAAAGAGTCCTGACACTTTATCACCATAAGACGCCAATAGAATATCCCGCCTTCTTTTCAAGGAAGGATCCCCAGCGTCAGCTAGAAGGCATTCTATTCAGCTGGTGCAATATACACCTGTTGAGAGAAAGTTGTGGGTAGTGAGCAAGGGTTGAGAGGTACACTTTCACACACATACTGCCTGTAGGTTGGACTGAATAACAACCTCTGAAAAGTAGTGAGTGATGAATCACAGTAGCAACTCCGCCATGGGCATAAAGACCGTCATCGATATCAACACTATACAGGGTAAAACCGTGAATGGATAGGGGGCACAGTGGAACAAGATGCGTCTCCGGCAAACAAAAAATTAAAGGAGTATAATGGGACAACAAGAGTTTTAGTTCATCCCATCAGAGAAAAATCCATTAAGATTCCGGGATAAGAGAGCCATAGTAAATAGTTTAAGAGATTGTTAAAAGGACTTTCTCTTTCCCTTTTTCCGTTTCTGCCTTTGCTGCCTGAACAGTTGAGTGTCCACCCCGGCTGAAGTTTCCTCCAAAGCAGACTCCTTAGCACTTCTCGACAGGCCTCACTCAGAGCGAGTCTCAGGAGTCGGAGTAGGTGGTCGGAGCTTGGAGCAAGTCCAGGCCAAATAACTGACTGACATCAACCTTTATGCAGGGCTGAGAAGATGTGGATTCTTTGTTCAACTTTGTCTGAGTAGCTTCTAATTTTTTTTTGTGTTTGGAGGGAATTATTATTTTCTCACCTTGCAGAGGCAGTCCACAGGAGACCTCTGACAACAGAAGTGAGCAACCGGGGGAATAGCAGGTGAAGTCTGGCAAATCGCCATTGTTTTTGCCTTCTTGACTAGGGCACTAGAGAATGAACAAGTGAGATCTACTGGGTTCTTCACCTAGTATCGATGTTTCACCTCAGGAAAGTACACTTTCTCCACCATTTGGATCTTTTGAATCTCCCTCTCCCTCAGAAATGTAGGGCAACTGTTAGAATTGGCCACATGGCCTCCTTCACGATTAACACAGCGAAGTGGTGATGCACAGGGATCTGGATTGTGTGGATTTGCCACACTTTGTGCAAACAGAACTTTCGGCCATGCACTGTTGTTGTGTATGGCCAAACCTCTGATACTTGAAGTAGCGCAGAGGGTTAGACACATACTGCCCCACACAAAAATTATAAAATGCACAACTAATCCCCTCTGGGAGAGATGGGAGATTGAACATCAGGATCAGAGTGGGAGTGGGGATCTCCCTCCCATGCCCCTTCCCCCTGATCCTCAACACCTCCATCACGCTCTGACTCTTAAAGAAAGGGGGAAGATCCTCCTCACTTTCAGATGCAAAATCATCATGATTCACCACTCCCTTGTGTAGGTTAAGGGAATGGTGAATGGTCAATTCCATTTGGAGGCTGGCAATCTGCTTAGTATTTAAGATCTTTTCTATTTTGCTTGCCGGTGCACGCTTCTAAGAGAATGGTACCATTTCTTTGAGCACAACCACTTGGTGCTTACAGAAGGAGTCCTCTATGGCTCGTGTTAGATGGACTGCCCTCACACTTTTAAATGTTTTTCCTCCTTTGGTGCATGTCATAAGAAGGAAACGTGGCTTCTTAGGTCTATCCTCTTCTCTGAGGAAAAAACTATTGAAGTCAACCGTTTTTTTAAAGCATTGTCCGTTCCTTGTGGTAGAGGGCAAGGGGTTGGTTTTTAACTCCATAAAAAGGAAACAGTTTCGTCTCCATCTCCGGCTACCAATAAGGGGACACCTCGCTGGGGTGTCAGGGTTGACATAGAGATAATGTGGGAAGATGACACAGCACTGCCCCACCGTGGATCCTCTGCTCACCATGAAGTTCAGTACAAGACCTAGTCTGAGCCGATTGATCAATAGTGGGTTAGCTCACGACCATCCGTCTAGAAGAGGCCAAGGCCAAAGAAAGTGTATTGAGACATACTAGATGCAGAGACCTTCCTATAGTCACCAGGGCTCAGCGGTGATCATAGTGAACATGGCTAGATCAGATCTACCTACCTGCTTAAAAATATCCAGCGTCAATTCGGCAGTCGAGAAAGCAAGCACAGACCCCTCAACCCCCAGATCACCCATTCCCTTCAACAAAGGTCACCATGCAAGGCTTACACGTGAGTGCAGCAGTGAGGAAAAAGAGTAATAAAAGAAAGATAGTGACATGAAACAGAGAGAAAGGAAATGGAAGATGGAGAAAGGGGTATATGAGGCCATTGTCTACATTCCACATCAGGAAGTGGACTGTCCCACCTTGATGGGCCAAGGGGCTCAAACCTTCCCAGATGTTTTAACTAAACTTATTGGGTGCAGTTGTGGAGGTAAGTTTTGAAATTATTCAAAGTTAAAAAGCACCTATTGGTTTATTTCATGGAACTGTTATGTGACTTGATGATGTGACACAAGTAAAAATTTTATTATTTAATTTATTATTTAAGAGTGAAGTTGAATGTTATTTACTGATATAATTTAAAATTGTCTAAAATCTAAAAATTTATAATACTCTTATGTTACCGCATAAAAGATATATTTTATTCTTTACCCCAGAGTATGAGAAGCTCCCGCTTTTGTAATCTCACATTCTTTAAATTTAAATCTTACCTGTTGGGGTTTGGTGTGGCCACGGGCTCGAGACTCTGGTTGTCCTATGAGTCTATCCATACCACATGTAAACAACCGTCCATTATGAGTGAGAAATACTGTGAATTGGGTTCCACAGCACACCCTTTTTATACCTAATCCACACAGAAGTTCTACTTTCTGAAAAAATAAAGCCTGGTGTTAATTTTTCAGAGTGCTTTTAGATTCTTCCAACACAACTTGTTGTTGCCATTTGGATTGTTTCAACACGTTATTGTCATTTGGCTACACTGGGCACATAAAGCACATTTAACTTAATAATGATGGTTCTTTCATATCTACTGCACCTGTGTTTATTTGGTGATATAAACCTAATTTATTTATTTATTTTTTATTTACTTACAAAATACGTGAACAGGCAGGACAATCCTGGTAAGGTTCACAATAAAACAATGATACATAAAAAGAAAAATAGTTTGAAGCCAAGATATGTTTTTATTATAATAGAAGCTTGAATTAATGTTTACATGACAAACAAATTCAATAACTTTGCTTTTTTTCTTAGAGAAAGCAATGAGTCTGACATCATTGATTCATTTTCGAATCAAGAACATAAGGCTCTCATCAGTAGGGAAATATTGTTGAATTCCGTATATATGCTAAATAAAAATAATGAATTCTGGAAATGCACAATAACAAACTACTTAATCAAGGGAATCATTATGTTTAAAAAAATTAGGCAAGGTACGTAATGTTTAAGATCAAAACTAATATAAATTCAAAACTTGATCATTTGTTTACCTCTATTTTCAACCAATGCATGAGAACATAAAAAACAAAAATGGAATTATGTGTGGAAGAAATAAATGTAGTTTTTACTATGAAACTAATGCTATACTTCCAAGCCCATTAGAAGCAGATCTAACAACTCCTGTCATTGTAATGATCGGCAGAATGCCATAGTAAAAATTGTCCAGGTCCTACAAGGAATACATTTTTAAAAGGTGTGAAGGTAAATATTATGAACCCAAACAACTGTTTTCATAATTGACAGCTAGTTTTACCATATTTAATTCTCAAACACTATAACGTTTTAAGTTTTCTAAGTGCCCATTGTAGCTATATGGCAACATTTTATAGAGAAACTTGTTGAAAACTTGTTTCTATGTCTTCCAATGTTTCCCTTTATCGATTTTATGCCTTAAATATTTGGTTTCTTCACAATAAATAATTTGGGATTGAAAGAGTTAGTAATGAAAGGCAACTTCAGTATAAGAAGGAATATTTAATGAAATTTTAAAACCTTGTAGTTCTCTTAATACCCAATTACGAATAATAATTAATGGAGCAAACTTGTAGAGAATTTTGACTTTTAAAATTGTACCTAACCACTTTTGCACTAAGATCCACCATTAAAAAACTATTATGCAAAAACACAAAATGTCTGAAAATATAGTGGGTTTTGGCCTATCAAAACTTCTTCAAAAGTATTTTGGGGTAGAAAATTTACAGCTTTCTTACAAATACTAATATAAACAAAATAAAATCTTCTCTCTCACCTTTTGAATGGTGGACCCTCTTATGGCTCCCCATCAACTGCACTACTACCCCTTTTGAAACATTAGATTTATATTCAATTCTCTTTGTCAAATGAAGTGGACAGGTAGTTCTGTTAAGTTGATATATCTTAGGATAAATGTTTACCTGAGGAGTCCGCTGTGTTGTTGTATTTCCTAGGCCCA